>CP099852.1:13384037-14584037 GCA_030062745.1 Capitulum mitella
TAACCCTGTTCAGGGCAAAAGGAAAATGTCTGCCAAAACTAACGTTCTTAAAGATAGAGCTTAAAACTTAACATAGATGTATATGTCAATAATTGGGCAAGGTACAAATACAATTTTCTTCATCTGAGGTCATTTCACAAGATAAGGTTAAGGTCAAAAGTCGAATTTGGTTTAATAGCAATCATTTTTGCGCCATTTTTTCAAATGTCAAACTAACAATATATATGATATGGGTAGGTGCCCTCTACTTGTGTACCAAGTTTCAGGTTGATATCAGGTTGGGCCACGGAGCTATGTCCCAAAATGTCAGTGCGCGTACCCTATATCACAAGAGTCGTAAAATGGAATTTGTAAAATGAAATTTTAGACACAGAGTGAATTCAAATGATTGGAAACGTTTTCAAATAATATTGAACGCGCAAAAGGTCATTCCAAGTGACTCCAAGGTCATTGGAGGTTACTTAACGTCAAAGGTCGATATGAGGTCATTTTACAAGATAAGGTTAAGGTCAAAAGTCGAATTTGGTTTAGACACAAACTAAAAGAACACAAAAGAACACAAAAAGAAGTACACAAATTACACACAAAAAGAGCATTACACAAAAAGCACATGTGGCCATGACATTTTCCCTTTTTCATGTCGCTGGCATCGCCTATGCTAACATTATACAAACATTGCAATACGATTTGTACTTCTTCATCATAACATGACTAGAATAAGCCAAAAAGGTGCTTTTAACTTTTTCCCTAAATCAATTTTTTGAAAAACTAGTCATCCTGTTTCCGAAACCTTGTGAACGCCTGTGAATTTTCCCTAAATTCGAAATATATGTACCAATGGTAAAAGTCCCATCCATAATCTGCCGATTCATGACTATTTCATCAAAATCGGTCCATAAACAACGGAGTTATTAGAAGTTCAAAAATATCCTCGTTTTGATTTCCCCCCTCATGTCCATCCCTTTCGTAGTTTTGAAAACTTTCCTATGAAAATGTAGTTCACGTCATGGCAAATCGATTGCCGTTTGTTGCGATAAAATCGGATGAGTAGTTCTCGAGATCTCAGCAGGGGCCGAATCCGCCCCCCCCCCCACAGCCGGGAATCGGCCATACGGTCTAGCCCTCCGGATATAGGGTTAATGTTTCCTTCATTCATAGTTTTGCACAAAAATTGGCTGTGTGGTGATCGTTACCGGATTCACTTCTCTGTCTGGTGTTTTCGTCTGTAATCTCTAAAGTATCCTGACAAGGGGGGAGTTGCACTGTGGAGATAACCGACGCGAAGTTACTTTAACGCAAGCGGACACACTAGTAAGCGCCAATGATGAACATAAAAGCAACTAACATATGCCATAGAGCACAGAGCAGGCGCAGGGACGGATACGAACGCCCGTTGGCATCGGGTCCGGGTTAAAGTTCGGCGAGGAAATCATAGAGTAACCCTGAGTGAGGGTGCTCCAGCTGTTAACATGAGCTGGAGCGAGGGGCGGGGTCACGAGATGTTGACATTACAGAAATGGCAGCTGTTAACATCAGCTGAGGATTGGCTAGGAGAAGCAGCACACCTTATCTTGATGCTGTTGGTTGCTGATTGCCTTTTCTCACCACGCTCGGCCTGACATGACCCCCTCATATCTCGACCAATGGGAGCATGGGTTCTTCGTCATGAACAGACAGTGCAGCCATATTCCTGACCGCGCCACGTTTTATCACAGACGCGCCACAAGCGCTGACGGACGGTAAACACGCAGCACATATGTAGGGCCGATCCATGACCATATACGCAGGTAGTACGCAGGTAAATACTGGTCGCGCACGATAGCTGGGAAACCATTTATATCTATTTGTAGCCTTCCCTAAAACGCCAGTGGGGATATTTTCCCAATTTTCGGTCTCCCGTCCATTTCGCACCGGCTGCGTGAAGATTACGATATTGAGGAAAAACTATACTTACAACGCAGAATATGTAGTCTTGTTACGTGAAAAAGTCATTCCCGACATGTAAAGATTGTAATTTCCATGGAAACAGCATTTCAATAATGCACCGCTAACTCCTTCCTGCCGTCTGAGACGCCATTTATGTTGTTGTCCCAACAAAAGTAGAGATGGGTTGTAATGCTCAGTCCTGTTCACTGGGTGGTATCGATATATAAGACCATTAACTGACATGTTTCCTAATGAAACTGAATAGATAATTAACAAGATAGGGGAACAGAATGCAATAGATACATTATGTTAGTGGGAATTTAATAAAGGAAAAGGCTGAAAGGGCAATCCAATGTAGCAGTGAAATGATCCAAAAGTATAGATATAGAATGAACCGGAAATATAAGTAAAATATTAAGACATGCAATTTTAATAAAAAATGGTATGGAAATGTGAAATGGAAAAGTGAAAAAATGTTTATTTAATAAAAAATAAAAAATAACAAAACATTCTTAATTACTAAACAGAAAATAAAATAAAAAATACCTCAAAGATATCAAATACAGGAAGCTATATTTTCCCGCGCAAACGTCGTTGTCTGCTCGTTACTGCGGTCTCACGGGCAGTCATTAACTTATCGTGCTTCATTCCGATACCATTTGACATTTCGTCCATTATCTTGAGAAAAAATGGACATCGAGAGCGTGAAAAGTTTCGAGAGACTTGTAAAATTACAGCAGGAACTCGAAGACCAGGACGGTGTAATCCAATATCTCCGAAATAATAGCTTAGTTCGAGCAACTGGACCAAACTGTTGCGCCGGCAGCATGGTGGAATCTACATACACCCGTGATAAGGTGTACGGAAAAAGGTGGAGGTGCAAAAAATGCAGGAAAGTTCAACATCTCTTTCACGGAAGTTTTTTCCAGACATCAAAAGTGAGTCCCTTCATGGTGCTTAAAATGGCATTTTTGTACCTTCAACAAGTAAACCAAACCCTCATGAAATCCATTATTGAAGATCCTCCGCACAACCTTACGACGTCCGACTGGCTTCAGTTTGTCCGTGATGTGATGTCAAAGGACATCATCGACAGCCTACAGGGCCAAAAAATGGGGGGACAAGGAAAGCTGATTGTCGTGGACGAAACAGTTATCTCCAAACGAAAATATAATCGTGGCCGCCCCCTGTCTACTGAGCAGTGCTGGATTCTCGGCATTTATGATGTTGAACAAAAGGTCGGAATTCTCCAACACATCCAGAACCGAAGTCGGGATGAAATAATACCAATCGTACAAAATAATGTCGAGCAGCAGTCGACAATATTCACTGACGAGCACCGTACGTACCAGATTCTCGGCACACTCGGCTACGAACACAAAACTGTCAATCACAGCAGGTGCTTCAAGGCTCCAGATGGAACCCATACTAATCATGTAGAGGGTTACTTTAGCCGTGTCAAGAAGTTTCTTCGCAAGAGGAACGTCAAAAAGATGGACAAGATCCCCAGCTACCTAGACGAATTTATGTGGATCGAACGTCACCGCCAAAACCTGTGGCCTTCCTTCGTCCGTGCTCTTCGCCGTCAGTACAACTTCAACTGAAGGTAAGAAACCAACCTATCTAACCTAACCTAACCTAACCTAAACTTTACCAATCTAACCCAACAAAACCTAACCTAACTTAACCTTACCAACCTAACCTAACCTAACCTAACCTAACCTAACCTAACCAACCTAATCATACCAACCTAACTTAACGAAACCTAACCTAACCTAACCTAACCTTACCAACCTAACCTAACAAAACCTAACCTAACCTAACCTAACCTTACCAACCTAACCTAACCTAACCTAGCCTAACCTAACCTTACCAACCTAACCTAACAAAACCTAACCTAACCTAACCTAACCTTACCAACCTAACCTAACAAAACCTAACCTAATCTAACCTAACCTAACCTAACCTTACCAACCTAACCTAACCAAGCCTAACCTAGCCTAACCTAACCTAACCAACCTAACCTAACCTAACCTAACCTAACCTCACCAACCTAACCTAACCTAACCTAACCTAACCTTACCAACCTAACCTAATCTACCTTAAGTGCTGGAAGGAGCCAAGACCAATCGCACCCTTCATCGGCCTGTGACCTCTAGTATCTTATACCGCGCTTCGGCCGCGGTATAAGATAGCCTTACGCCCCATCAACCATCAACAGTGTTAATCCCAGTTAATGGAAGGTACCAGAATATCCCAGTTCACCCATCCCGCTGGTTTAGTGTGGAAAACCAGTCTACAATTCCTATAGTTTTACGGCCACCGCCAGGCCACCGATAGCACCGGTAGCAATTACCGGTCCGATATCTAAAAGCCCCCTGAAGCTCCCTGTTCCGATGTAGAAAATAAATCCCACCCAAACCCCCCTGTTCCCAGAGTTTATCCCCTGATGTACATACTATTATCACAGCATACTGCATTCACATATAGCATGGCCGCCGCCCGGTCACCGATAACATCGGTAGTAATCACCGGTCCGGAAAAGCTCCTGTTCCGATATAGAAAATTAACCCCACCCAAATCCCCTATTCCCAGCGTTTATCCCGTATTGGACATACCAATATCGTCGAACACAGCATTCACATATTGCACGGTCACCGCCTGGCTACCGATAACACCGGTACCAATCACCGGTCCGGAAAAGCCCCCCGTTCCCAGCGTTTATCCCGTATTGGACATACCAATATCGTTGAACACAGCATTCACACATAGCACGGCCACCGCCTAGCCACCGATAACACCGTTAGCAGTCACTGGTCCGATACGAAAAAAAACTCTCTAAAGCCCCCTGTTGCGATATAGAAAAATAACCCCACCCAAAACCCCCTGTTCCCAACGTTTTTCCCGTATTGGACATGCCATTATGGCGGAAAACAGTATTCACATAACAAACAACATTCACTTTCCATCTGTAATACACCACCTCTATATCTAATTACCGACAATGACACAACAGATCAGCTGATTATTGCCTGCTGACGTCACAGTCAGTCGTCCAATAACAATCGGTGGTACGCGGAGTCTTCGTGTTATATGAGCAACATTTGTCGCGAAAGCGGTGCTGATATGTAATATAACCCAATTTTCTTTTTTTTTGCAATGGTTGACAAAAATGTCACGAATGATACACTGCATGCTTAAACGCAAAGTAGGTACACTTTTGTATAGACAGATGATCTATGTGTCTGAAAAACACGTATCGTACACTGTCATGCTGATAGAATAGGAGTCAGAATTTCTTGCTTAGGGGGTCGCTATAATTGGGTATCTTCCCTGCCTAGTAACTCTTTGAGTCTAGGTGGAATCACCTCTCCTAAGAACAAGAAATGCGGCGGGATTTCACTGGAACTTGGTGAGTGGACACCCGAGGATCCCAGAAGTTGCTTCCTTCCCCCCCTTCCACCTTTATGCAGCCTTGGCGCGAAGATAATGTCGGAAATTCCCCAGCTCCGCCCATAGTAATGGAGGTGGCAACGCTGCCATCATTAGCTCCAAGTAACGTTTTTTAATAAGCCCAATCGCCCCTGAACAGACATGATTTGATCCCATGACTTGTTGCTCCCAGTCTGGCCACTCATACGAACGGCTCTTTCTGTATGAGGTCGAATGCAGCGTCTCGGAGAACAATCTGGTCGACTGCCCTGGCAGACTGACAGCTGGGGCAGTCATGACTGCTACAATGGGGAGGTCGCCGGAGTGACATGAAGTTACCGTTAGACTGACCGGGGACCATGACTGTGACCTGACGTGGACCGTCAGACACAGAGTTCTGGTAAGACTGGCCGTGGACGGCGACGCGCAGCGGTGACCAGACGTATGGAGTTCTGACCCGAGCCCGAGTGGTGCCTGGCGGGGGCTCAGCTCCCCGGGAACCAGAGACGCTGGAATGAGGGGCCACGGTATTGTCAACATTATCATTCCAGCATCCCAGTGCTGCGTGGAAGCAAATCGCCTCCAAAAATGACAAACACCTGGAAACTGTCTGTATTGTTTCGATGTTAATCCGCGCCCAGTGCGGAGGGACCGTGGATTTGGACCGGAGTGGTCCCCCATGGTAAGGGGGAGCCCCAGCGCCTAAGTGCCCCCTGGGTTCGCCTCTGTCGTGGTGCTCACGATTCCGTCAGGCCGATGTAAACCCTGAGCCGCTCGCGTAGCCACTTTGTCTTGATGCGGGATGGTCTGGTTTCCAGCTTACCCCTGACAGCTTTTGCTGCGGCTTTCAGCGTTTCCGGCCTGACTTGCCGGATGTCTTTACGCTGATGTGTGTAGGCAGCTGTATGACTGACGTTCTTCTTTGTCCTGGGCAACACGTGTTTCTGGTTTGTCTGAAATTTCATCACGGCTTTTTCATGGTCATGCTCAATGACGAAGTCTGGATGTTTTTCACCCTCCATTGGCTACTTCTAGCTTAGGTGATGAGTGTTATAACGGCAGAGGTGCATGTTTTCCTGTGGTACATATGTCTCGGACGGGTGGCTGGTGTCGTACGTGAGTTTGTTCTACGGTCAATATACCCTGTAGTAGTAGACTGGCTTCTTGATGAAGAGGCTCTGATAAGAGCCCTGAATATGAGTACCCACACCACGACGCAAAGACTCACTGGCAGCGGTACAGGGCGGAACCCGGTCTCGCACAAACACACCGCCGTCTCAGACACCACGGCCACGAATTTTGTAACGGACCTCTGACAGAGGGTAGGAGCTGATAAGGCACCACACTGAATATTTCTTGGCAAATGAATCTGAAGAGACCCCACGGTGAGTGTTCATCACGGTGCACTTGCGGCTGTCTTCATGCACAGGTGACTACGGGTGAGCGTTTCGTAAGCCGAAGTTGGTGAGCCGTTGGTCTCCTGCCAGCTGCGCCCGGAAATCCTGCAGAACGTGGCAGTGGCCGTGGGCACCGCCACGGCCACTGCCGTGGCGGTGGCCGTGGCGGTGGCTCACTGAGACTCTTCTCTTCTCACTCTTCTGGCATGATTTACCTCCCTGAGACTTGTTCTGTGACCCCACGGTTCGTCTCTTCTGCGGCAATGTTCTGTTTCGCCATATTTATTCCCAAGATCACGCGCTGGTTGACACTCGGTGAATGTGCCTTGCATTTTGCATGCAGCGTTCTCTGGTTTCCTCGGTCGATACGCGTCCCCGCACGAAATGCAGCTCTGGCTTGAGTGATATATTTTCGAAACCGTTTCTGCGAAGTCAACAACGATCGTAGTGTAGACACGCGCGCGCATTTCATGCCAGACACGCGTTTTTCACACTACCGACCCGCGCTTTGCACCTGCCGGCGACGCCAGACCTCCCAGCTTCCCGTTCATGACTCGGCCCACTGGCGAGGTCTCCTCTCAACAGACACAACAAGGCTGCCGCTACTGCACCGCTTGCCACACTGTCGTTACATGCAACCCGGTTGGCTGATTAGCGTTCACCGTAGAACAACCTCGCCAGATCGCACGAAGGAGGGGAAACTCTCACAGTTGATTCTCGAAGGTTATATTAAGAAGCGAACATTTACATTAAAGTAATGCGGACGAGCACATGATGAACAATGATTCATACCAAAACTCAATGCGCAACATAGGGAAAGTCCCATATTCTAAATGCCGTTATCCTCTTTAGCCCAATACCCGCAGGTTCTACCCCAAGGAAGCCACGGTGCGAACTGCTTCGATGGACGGGCTACACACGCAGACAGCACCTGGCGGCCGCAACGCCGGGGTACAGCCCTGGCCGCCTCCTGGCGGCCGCACAGACCGCGGCTCACACTGCCCCCTAGCGGCGGCGCTCCGAGACGTTTGTGTGTGCGGCCGGAGCCGCGCACGGCACCGTGGCATCATTATTATTTACAGTAATAACATTCTTCAAAAACTAGCCTATCGTATAAAGCGTAAAAATAAACGACAAAACAGCAGACACCCGACATGAGATAATCAATACCAAGGATCGGAAAAATGCAACTTGACTAGCGGCGAGCGAAGCATAAGTTTACTGCCTTGTAGCCATCAGAAGAGCTGCTCCCTCTAGACCAGCGCCACTGAGCAGAGAGGCATCACTAGCGCCGCCGCGCGGCCGCCCAACAGCGACGTTAGACAAAGCCCTTTCAGATGAACAACTAGCACAGTAACCGCTCTGAGTAATCAGCGGCATCCTGAAAAACGTCATTGCCGCATATGCAGGCGAATAATTCCTAAACATAGTGGACATAGGCGATCAAAAATGATGACAAATGATGAATGCAACGGTAACGGAGCAACGAGAAACTATACTACGGAAAGCAACAGAAAAGTAAACTACCACATCTAGTTTGTTTTAACCCCCCGACTGGGGGGCAGTTGACCACCCCCCTGAGGTTTTTCTGGGCTTGCGAGGGAACGAACAACCACAGAGTCACGAAACTTTGTGTACCTTTTGCTTCATCATTTTTACACCTTGTGTCAAAGTTTTGGCCTCAGGTCAGGTCAGGTACTTGACCTAGATCAGGTCAAACAGACCTATGTCCGAAAAAGTTTGGCGCCCTGTAACTTTTTTGCAAAACAAGATATCACAATAATACTTTCAGGGATTAGTCACCTTGATAGATGCAACAAAGCTGCTTACTCAGGTTTTTCGGAATCTTCCGGGTCATTGACCTAAACTCAAGCCCATTTCTAAGACATGTTTTTTTCGGAATTTGGCGGAATATTTCATAACATTTTTAGTTTGGAACGAAGCAGACATCTAGTCGTCGTCATTGGGCAAAGTATCAATGACTTGCAGCCATTGACCTGAGATCAGGTCACGAATAACTGTAGTGAGCCAAAATGCACCACCGTCAAAATCAGAGGTGAATTATTCAGAATGGGTACAAAATGGCAGAACTAGCTTGCACAGACGTAAGTAATACCAGGAACCTCAAGAAGCTATCAAAAATAGCATATTTTGGAAATAAACAGGCTCTCGCGAATAAAGTTCCGCCAATTTTGTAGATTGGTAACTAACAAATTTTTCCAAAATTTAAGCATGAAAACCCATCACAAGAACCACTAAGATCAATCAAATGTACATGGATGGGCTTTTTTCGCGAAAATAAAGGAACGCTAAAATTAGCTCCCGTTAATTTCTTACTGCGTAAGGCAGCGGCGCACGCCGACAGCCGGCGCGAAAATTGCCGTGTCTTTAACTCAACATTTCGGCGTATATACTGAACAAATCCGAGAAATTTGATGTGTATAGGCATTTGCGGACCTTTACTTGTGCGCTGGTGCCTTTGCCTATGCGTTATTAGTCACAGCCCTTGAGATTCAGGCCATTTTTCGGTTTCATGCAATCGGCTATGAGAAAACATATATAGGACGTAAATTGCTTACATATTATCTAAAACTAAAAAATGAGACCAGTTTCGAGTTCTACTCATCACAAGCTTTCCAACGGTGTGCTTATTTTTTATCGTGCGACTAACCGTTCGTGAGTTAGAGGGGGGCGGCCGACTGTCCCCTCCCCAAGTCGGGCGTGATCGTAACCGACCGACGGTCGTGCGCAGGTTAATCAAGCCCAAACAAACTACATCGCAACCATCTTCTAAGCAAGCACCGATAAAGAGGAAAAAAACTAAATTCTGTCAAGCCATGAATAAACTGACAAACAGCGTTTCTTACCGAAAGGTGATCCAAAATACCCAACGAACACTTTAACACCGAATGAAAGAAGTCTGTCTGCCTGACTGAGCACAGACTGCAGTAACGTGCTGTTTCCCCCGACCACGTCAAAAAGAGTGGCCATCCGGTCTCCGCGGCCGTCGGTTCGGTCACGTGAGCTGCGACGGACCAAGCCGGCAGGAGCACCGCCAGAGCCAGAGCCGTGGCGCCCGGGCGGCCAGCGGCGGCATTAGGAAACATACCGGTTCTTTTCCGTCAAGTTCTAAGCCACACCTCCTGGCATATTAGTAGCACTGTGTTGTCTTCGCTTCGTTTGTTCCGCCCTGCAGAGTTGCAACGTCTTGTCGAGGGCTGCGTGTGGTGTTACCGAAGTGTCCATGAACGGACATTTTCGTCACAGCCCAACGGTCGGCATACCGCTATCTCGGTGCGCATCACCGCGTTCCAACCACTTGGTGGTAGTCACCAAGAGATTAAACCACCGACATGCAATTTAATGAGTTGATTAGCCACTATTGCACGTGATGCACTTCTTCTCATCATGCACCCAATGCGCAGCCAGGACCAGTAAAGTGCAGTTTTGGCAATCTGAAGTGAGTGCAAGACGGCAGCCCCAGCGAGTAGTGTTTCTGTTGTCGAGATTAAAGATACTCACGAAAAGAAACACCTGTTTTTCGGACAACAAAAGATGTCGGAAATAATATGCCATCTAATAGCACACAGCAGCAAAATCTCGGTTTTGTCTCAGGTTTTGAAAACCCATCTGACGATGTAGTCCTGTATTTTTTACAGCATCATAGCTTTCATTGTTCCCGAACGCCAGTCTTTTACGCAATCTAAATGACTGTTTCCCTTTCACACACAGCATCAAGAACAACGCAAAGGCATCCGACAATCTCGCATGTAAACAAACAGGCCGATTACACGCGACTGTTGTCATGAAATGAAAGGCGGAAAACAGCCCAATGGCAACCACGCTGAATATTTAGCGTCTGCTGACGTCCTTCAGTCCGCCATCGCGGCAGAATGACTCGACCAGGCTGACGGGCTGGCTTCAAAATGCAGCAACGTCGAGCCTGGGCACCTACCGGGACAAAGCAGATCTACGGAAAACAATGCGCATCTATTGTTCTCACGCAGAAACGCGTCGAGGCGTTTCTGAAAACAGAAGGCAGCGGGCGAGCCGCAGTGGCAGCTTCGATTTCGGCATCTATACGTAGCATCTTCTGTATAAACCACTTCCACAGCATGCGGATACACATCGGCTCAAAGCATTTTGTCACGAAGGCATCCAGGGTTTATCACACTCAAAGCACTGTTGTCTTCTGTCGCCCGGGGACTAAGCCTACACCGGGTGCTCCCGCCACCGACAGCTTTCCCCCGATGACATGAGAAAAGCGTAACAAACCGCACCTCTACCCTGCCACCTGGCGCACACGGAACCACTCTAAAAGAAGTGTCGAATCAACCGGCTGACGAGGCGGACCCAGCGCGGCACCAGCCGGTCGGGCCGCGCGAACGTGCTGTCATCTACCGGCGTCGAGTGGGAGTAGAGCTTGCGCCGCTCCTCCGCCAGGGCGTGTCGCAGCGGGCCGTGCCGGGTCACCACCACGACCTGAGACTCCAGGTCGCGGTACGCCGACCGGTAGCCTGCGGCGGAAATTGCCGCTCAGCGTCGCGTTAATCAAACTGCGTCGAAATCGCCTTCGAACGCACCATAACGTTCTAAAAACGATTTTCCATGCTGCTGAAGAGAACGAAGGAAGGCGAATCGAAATAAGACATGGATGAATCCGGCAACGCCGAAGAGACCGCCGTGTGAATTTAATCAGGGGCACAAAAACGTTTCCAGACATAATTCAGTGCATAATCCTCGAGCTACGTTTTTGAGCTCCTTCTTGTTTTTTTTTTTGCAGGTACAGCTTCCGAACGACAAAAGCCAGGAATTCCATATTTTCAATATCCCCCCTTGAACTAAACAGACAATTTTCGCCAAAAACGTTGTCGTAATTACCAATCTTCAGGCAACAAGACGTCATGTGAATCACACACAATTTTCGTGAACTGTTGCAAATTCGGCATACCATTTCACTCTGACATGGCATGGAAAAGACTCCACTGTGCATATATATATATATATATATATATATATATATATATATATATATATATATATAAAAGACAAACAAAATCAAATGTAGGACTCTGCCCTGACTTGCGACACCATCGGTGACCTGGAGGACAAGAAATGGGAGATGCCTGGGCCAAAAGGTACCGGACATTTCCTTTTGAATCATTAAAATCGTACAACTGGATCTATAGAAAGGCTGTAGGCAAATCCTCACCCCCCTCTCCAGTCACTGAAAAGCAGTCAGATACCTGAAGTTACCGCCGGGTTAAGCGTTTCCTCGTGAAGCACACATTTAAAAGCTCAACAACGTCCAAGACCAGTCCACCAGCCAGCCAAGCCTCCACCAAGCAGTGCGTGTCCTCACGAATCCCAGCGCTGCTCGGCTGGAGCCGAATTACCGAAGTTCGAGGAGCCGATGACGGTGACAGCTGGCGCCTCCTCGCCCTCCGGGTGGCACCAGAGACCCTTGCTGTGGAACGTCCACCTGGCGACCAGCGGCCGGTTATCGCACGACCGTCGGGCCGCGCGCGTCACGTGACGCCGTGACGTCACGCGGCGGAGATGTGACGCGATATTCACGATGCACGGAGAGACGTGGAATGGAGGAGTTTGGCCGTGCTCCTCAAATTACCCGTATGCCGTCGACATTAGCGTAACGCAAATACCAGCCTTCAGTTTAACCCCACTCTTCGGCCTCGTAACTTGACCGAGGTATCAACTGACGTCACCATCAGTGCAGGACCATTTTCAAAGTTCGTAAGGTCACCGTCATTTTAAGGCAATCTCGTTTCATACAAACCGCAAAGCTAAAGGTAAAACTGTCGTAAAAATATCTTGACATAAGGTCGCCTTCAAGCTGGCAGAGCCGACGCCTACCTGCCCTATGGGCTGCTGCAGCACACAGGAACGTCACCGCAGGAGTCACGGAGCTGGGTTACTACTCCGTCACTGATCTCTGACTGCAGAGTCAAGCGTGCTCCGCCTCTCCAAACGAAGCATCTGACACGCACACCGACGTCACGACTTCGCCACCGAGTCTGCAACCGTACAACCGACGAGCACCGCAACAGCACCCACTTCCCAAACAACACCCAACACCCAGCACGGCCCCCGATCTGCAACCCCACGGCCCACCCCGACCCAGGAGACCGCAGCCATCCTGGCCTCGGCCGTCGAGGGACCGCTCACCCGGGCCGGCGGTATTCGTGGAAGGTGACGCCACTGTCCGGGCCCAGCGCCCGGTAACAGCGCTGCAGCAGGTACGTGTACGCGGCTGGGATGTAGCCGGACAGGTTCGGCGCGCCCAGGAAGCCGTTGGCCTGCGGCGAAGGCGATCATGGCGAGTCAGCCACGAACCTGGCATGGGTGACCGCTGGGGGGCGGGGTGGGGGTATGCCCATTTCAGTCTTGTCAAAATGTTTTTCCCCAATTTTGGTCGGAAAGCGAATGTTTTTCGCAATTTCCCGTTGAAAAACAGGATTAGGGGCCAGCTAGATCTAGCTAGGATCTGGACCCCCTCCGATTCTAATTTGATCCCTTTCTCACTTCCTGGGACGGGGCTACACCCATGGAGCCCGGCAGACTGTGGGCAGTGGAAATAACAAGAAAAAGACTCCGCCAGAAACAGAATCATGCTTTACCCACAAATGGAAAGGTTTCTGCGCGTCGAACGACATGCGTATGCATGGGGACGAAATCTTCCTGTAGTTAAGATTTCAGAATCCCCCCAACGAAAGGACGACATTCGAAAATGACATAGGAAGACTGCATTCCTAGGTAAAGGGAGACTGGAAAGCGCAGGCCTACATATACGCCACTACAACTTAATGCACCTATACTGTTTGCCTCAGTACATCTTGTTAGGTTCCGTTATCGGCCATGTGTGAAATGTTACATGTGGCATGTCATCGGTTAAGAAAAAAAAACAATGAAGAAAATCAACCTTTGTTTCGAGTGTTGTGAGGAGAAAAACTCAGCGGTGAATTCAGTGGTTGAGCTGAGAACATTACAGCGTGACCTTGAGTACGAAAGAACGCTTTTGGATGCCAAATCTTAAGAACCACCACTATGGATGCTAAATAAACGAACGCAGCGCTAAACGAAGACTGAACGCCGCGCGTGACGTCAGAGCAGCGCACCGTCGGGTGGGCGCAGGGCGCGCTGACGCCGTGACGTCAGCGCGGCGTACCGTCGGGTGGGCGCAGAGCACGGCGACGGGCCGTTGGCCGGCTGCCAGCGCCGCCATGTTGGCGTCCGTCAGGTTGAAGTAGCCGGTGGCCAGGTAGGTCTGGCCGCCAAGCAGCCTGCCCTCCAGCAGCCGGTGGCTGACGCTGTGGACAGCGGAACAGCGCGCACTGCTGTGTTCCGAGCTATGCACGACGGACAGCCAGCGCTGCTGTGTTCCGAACTGCTGTGTTCCCACAGCGGCGGGCGACGGGACGATGTACTGTAACGAGGGGTGGTGTGCGGCCGGGCGGAAGCAAAAAAATGCCGATATCCGTAACGTCCCACGCTTTACGGCTGTTCGGAGATTTTGTGTAATATTAAGCACTGCTAAATTCAATACTTTCGGGTGAATCTACACAAAAACAAACGGAAATAAAGCAATGTATGGCAGGATCCTTACGCCGTTTGAGATGACAGGTCTAACAGAGGGGAAATAAGATTATGAATACTAAACAACGCTTGCTGAGACACTCCCGTGAAGCGCGATGAAATTCAAACTCCGTAGTCAGAGCAACCTTTAAAGTCCCGTCCATCCACCCTGATTCCTGGCTAAACTTTCACTCACCGAGCCAATCCACCCAATGAGTGACGTCCACTGACGTCCACCTGACCTGTAATGTTCTTAATCTGACATCCTTTGATCTTAAACTGGCCCCTTCTGACCTACATCTGAACTATCTTGATCCTAGTCTGACCTCTCGTCCAGGTGAACTCCGGCTGGACCCAGGTTAACCGTGGGCAGCACCCAGGTGTCGGCGGCTCCTGGCGAGGCCGGGGGCGGGGGCGGGGGCGGCGCGGCCGCCCGCTGCCGCCAGCGCACCAGCAGACGCCGCAGGTCCGCCCGCACCAGGTCAGTGAACTTGCGCAGGTCGCCGCGGTACGGGTGGACCGGCCAGGACGGGTCCATCTGGGCGGCGAGGGGAGGGAGTTTTAACGTCGCTTAGGGTGACAGATGTTAGGTCATTGCCGGCTCATCCGACAGCAGCAAAACGATAGTATTCGATGCTAATCTGACGTTCCTTACACATGGCAGCTAATGAGAAAAGGTTTTTTTCCTGCCGGTGACATACTAAAAATAAGCTCCTTCCTTTCCCTGGCTGTACAGAACGAAACACGCTCGTTATTATGTCACTACCTGTGCAAAATGTTGTAGACAGTTTCGGGCGTCGTGTAACAACTTAAATCACATGACATTACTTAACGACCTCCTTCTGCATTTCGGAGCATTAAACACGAAGTAAAGCCATAGGGACGTATTCAGACAACGGAAAATCGCGGCGTGTGCCAGGATGCGAACCCACATCGGCGGCCGTGACTCACATGCAGCGTGTCGTCGGCAGTCAGCTGCAGGCTGAACCTGGCAACGGTAGCCACCAGTTCAGAATAGAAGTCAGCCAGCGCGGCGGCGCCGCGGAACACCATGTACCGGTCCTGGCGCTCCGTGAAGTAGTCGTCGTTCAGGTTCGCCCTGGTTCGAGAACGTTCAATAGTACCCGGGACAGCGCGGAAACACTCGACGCTGTTTGCGAATGTGTTCACGCGACAGAAGGCGGTAACTGACGGAAAAAAAAATTTCGACAGAGTAAATCCAACAGCAGAAGACTGCAAAACTTTCGGGTGCTAGTAATGTGCAAGAAGGACAAACTAACAACAGCGGAGCGAATTTCATTCCGTTTCGCCTTGGCGTGAATTTTTTACTTTCATTTAGGCCCAGGAAACCATCGCATGCTGAGCAATTCGTCGTCAGCAAATTTCTGTCAAAGCGCAGACACTCGAAAAGTAGGCTAAGGGGTTCGACAGCGATCGAACCCGGCCGTTTCCGTCTTAGCTGTTTCTAGGAAACGCAAACCTACGACTTAGGCCGGGCTTTACGTTACAACTTCCGTCATAAACGAGTGCACAACACGTTTTCGCCCCCTACCAAATACGACACGCACCCGCTGATGACGAGGTCGTCGTCGAAGATGTAGACTTTCATGTGCTGCAGGCCGATTATCTCGTTCCATCGGTCTGGCAGCAGCCACCTCAGCAGGCCGCGCAGGGTCGGCGTGTGGTACAGCGCCACCTGGCCGGGTCACACGGGGTCACAGCGGGGTCACATGGGGTCAGAAAAGGCATAGCCAGCTAGTATAAAGTCGGCAAGACCGAGCAGGCAACGTAGCCCGCATAACAACTTCGCCGACCCGACAATCCCACCAAACTGATACCCCACCGAGCTGACAACCCCACGGCACTGACCATCCCACCAAATTGATATCCCACCGAACTGACAACTCCACGGCACTGGCCGCCCCGATGACCTGACAACCCACCGAGCTGACAACCAGCCGACTTCAAACTTAGCCCAGGGATCGGTTTTCAAACCCCAGTAAACTGCACATTGTTGCAAGTTTTTTTATATAAATTTGATTTGAACGATTTGCTGGGGTGATGCTGAAGATCGGAAACCTTGCTACGCACAACTAGTTGCAAAGATTTCCACCCCTACACCCTACCGCGCAACTCCAGGTAGCATGTTGTCAAAGGTATGACACGAACGCAGTAGTCAGCATGGCCGTCCATTGGCCAGGTGCCGGCCGACACGTCGACAAAACCCAAAATATCTGGAAAAACCGCCGGCCAAACGTCGAGCGCCGAAACGGGAAGCCAGAGCGCCAAACTCGAAACCGTCTCGCTAGGACGGGTAGCCGGCGATCTAACCAGCTGAACCAGCGATCAGTGGGACGCAGTGGCCAACTGTCCACAGTTTCACGGCGGATGTTCAGCAATGGAAGCCTGCCGGGCAATGGCCTGGCAGTGGTGCTGGAGCTGACACTGGTCTGGCAGCGGTGCTGGAACCGACACTGACCTGGCAGCGGTGCTGGAACTGGCCGACCAGCGGCGCCAGCAGCCGCCGGGAGCTGGGGGAGCTGTCGGAACCGCGGCCGCCGCGCTGGCAGTCCAGCAGCACCCGCAGCTCCAGCTCAGCGCCGGCAGACAGCGCCTCGGTCAGCGCCGTCAGCTGGCGGAGAGGTCAGGTCAGGTCAGGTCAGGTCAGGTTAGGTCAGATCGGGTCAGAACAGGTCGTGCTAAGGATCGAGTGACGAAGGGCAATGCAGACTCCTAAGAAGTGACCAGACAACGCCAGAACAAGCCGGGAGAATGGGGCAGGCAAAGTCAAGTCACTGTGAGCGAAATGAGCAAGGATCAAACCGGACTGGGTAAGAACAAATTCAGGTCGGCTCAGGATGAATGGAAGTACATCAGATGACAACAAGACAGTTGAACAAAAAATCAGATCATTTATCACGCCGCTGGGTAAGAAAGGCACGGGTCGGGGGGGGGGGGCGATGCACAAAAATTATTCATTACTTCGAACAGAGAAGCGAATCACATAATGCTGGAAATGGTCCTGAAACATGTCGAGCGCTGCCGTTTTTTTTTTTGTTGTTGTTGTCTACAGCGTATTCCTCGCGTCACAGAAGATGACAGAAACCACAACACCGGTTGGGAGAGAGGCCAAGATCCCTCAAAACGGCCCAAAACGTCTGAGGGCTTGGCCCCGAATCGAACTCAGTACCCAGTGACCAGCTGCAGGAATGGCGGCTCCAGCCAGTAACTGACCAGTTGAAGGGAGAGCGGCCCGTTGCCCAGGTACAGCGAAGAAAGCACGACACGACGGCGAGCGCGCCGGCACCCGTCCAGTAGAAACTGGTAGAACTCGGCCGGCTCCGAGAGAACTTCCACCTGTTTGGCGGGGAAATGGCTGCGACGTTCTGACCTGCTCAGCAGAAACTGGTAGGATTCAGGCAGCTCTAAGAGACCTACCATCCGGCTAATAAAAAATAGTCGAGGCATTCTGAGCCGCTGAGGGGAAACCGGCACCATTCGGCCGGCTCTTAGCTCCCATCTGGTGCAAAGGGAGATGGCTATGTTACTTTAATAACGACCAGACGCCGCGGAACGGAGGAACACTGACACCACAGATACTAGGCAAAGCAATGCCCTGAAGTGTGAAGCTTCTTAAATAATCAAGGCCTTTTGCATATTTCGTGTATCTTTCTATTAGTATGTCCTGAAATGTGAACTCTCTGAAAAAATTTAAACTACCAAAAGTGGTCATAAAGAAGTCTGTGATAATGACATTGCCAGGATGTTCACTGAAAGACACGCGATTCGTGAAAACAGCCAGATACCACCGTGAATGGAAGCGCACGTATATGCTGTGAAGATGCATGCACGTACATCTTAACACAGTCTATCTACCACAATGTACTTTTTCATTTTTTCAACAGTATTTTCACTCATATGAACAAAAGGGTCAGACGTGATCACAGCATCATGTTAAAACATGCAAATCCATACTAAATTAGGGGAATACCTGCGATCCATGCATGCCAAAGACAGGACATTCTTGCTTGAGTTCCTCCAGCAGACCAGCCAGCTGGTCCTCCATCATGCGACAACTGAAGCGGTCTGGAAAACCGCAGAGCCGCGATCACCACGGGAACCAAACGCGTAGCTCTTGCCAGGTACCAAAACAGCACTTCAAATGCGATCTGGAGACCGCCGTTTTGTCCGACTGACGGTGCTGTCTGAACCGACATGGCGTTATCGCCGAGACGTGGCCTGGCACACGCTGAAAAGCAAACAGACCCTAGCAGCTGTATGGTGCAGCTGTACAAACCTCAGACGCACGATCGAGCCTCGGCTGTGGGACCGGGGATCTAACATCACCTCCGTCGAATCGGGAAATGCTGCTTTAATTTGTGTTTAAATGTACCAAGATGTAAAAGAAATCAAACAAACAAAATCATTCCAAGGAGAAGGGAAGGAAGAAATCACCCAATCGACATCGGGCACTTCAGATACTTCAGCAAAGAACCTGGCCAGAAAACTGAGTAGCGCCACCTTCCGGCGGGTGCTTGACTGACTCGACATCGCAAGAGTGTTATTGTCGGGCTTTTCGACGATACCTCGCTCGTCAAAATTCGTTCGTCGTTAAACAAACGACGAGCGATATATATATATATATATATATATATATATATATATATATATAATTATATTACAAATATATATAAATATGTATTTCCGGAAGGGGAGAGGTGGAGGTGTCTGACATCAGCACGTTTTTTCTAAGTCCTGTCGACATCGATCACGTCGCGATCGCGGTCCACTGTGGAAATCGCTGCGGACATCCAGGAGGATACGACCGGACCGTGGAGGCCACCCTCAGAAGACGCTCCTGAAGCACCCAAACACAGAACGTCGCCCGCCCTAGCCCGCCCCTCGCTACCTGCTGAACGAATATCACCGCAACCCGGACGCGAAGAGCTACGGTGCCGGTAGCGCCCCCTATGACTTGCGATCACTGCCACCAAGCGACCGACGAGGACATTAAAATGCACGATAACAACACACAGCAATTTTATTTTCTTAAGGTCTGAATGGAGTTTTAGGAATTTTGGCAACTAGGTTATAGACATTAGTCACAAAATTTTTACATAAAGTAGACCGATAATGTCATACCCGCAGGGTTTCTTGCAAAACATTGCAAAACACAAATTTGTGTTCGCCCTTTCTCAACAAAGCAATTACCCAGCAACAGCAATGAAGACTTAAATGCAGAGACAGAGAAGAGGCAGACACAGAGAGAGAACAAGACATGTGGATAAAGATGGCAAGAGACAGACATGCAGAGGGCCATGGAGATGAACTTTAAAATAACACAGTAACTTACACTGACTTGAATACCACATATCTAATAAAAACAACTTGGGTTCAAATGCATCAGCTTTGAGAGACTGGGACTGACAGGTCTTTGGTGTTCATGCCATTTATTCCCAGGCAGGGTATGTTGTTACCAAAGACATGTTACCATTCTAATGCTTATGTTTTTTTCTTTATTGCAACAGTACTGGTTGCATTTTTCAACACCTAAATTTGGTAACATGTCAAATATCTTATTCTAATTTTAGCTCCATTTCTTTTAACATGAGCATTGAGGCAGTGATGTCATACCAAGATAATGTTCATACATATAAAACTGCACCCATAAGCACACCCAAATGAGTATCCCCTGGTGCATGGGCCACTCTCTTAGCAGTTTAGCTACTGCCTTTATATTTTTGTTTTTATCCATAAAACAAGAGAAAGAAACATATAATGGGATCTAAAAATAAAAGTGGCCAGCACCAATATTTTCTTCAGTGACCTAAAGACTTTCTTTTTGGAGATGCCATTTAACAAGTAAGTTGTGACATTCTCCACAACCAAACAAAGGTTTTCCATTCCTAACATGTACAGCAATCATATTTTCACATAATCATAATTGGTAGTGTGCCCAATGTGATACAGTTCTCCAATTTTCATGGAAAACCTATTACCACAACTTAATAATAATGTATTCAAGATTCAGGGAGTTTTTCCTGGGGAGAATCACATTTAACTTGAGCTGGGCCTTTCCCTTTAGAAAATCATGGGTGTGACATTAACTGCATCAAAACCAATACAGGCATGTCAGTCTTGTTATCATGACTTATCATCATTGTATTAATGGAGGAGAGATGGAGTTGTATCAATAATACAATTCTTGGCATGGAAACAATGTTAATTGCTAAAGTAAGCATGCTCCCATCACCCAATAATGCATGGGACTTTACCCAAGCAAAATGACATGTACCAGCACTAGCCACATCAAAACAAGGTGACCTTTCTTGCACAACATTCACGATGCCAAGGCGGATGGAGGTGTATGAAACCTTTTCAAAAACACACGACAAAAAACGTTTCCACTGACTGCCCCATGCGAGCTGGTCGACTGGATTCCAGCCAACATGATGGTGTTTACTTGCTTTAAGTTAAAAACATGGAGCCATTTGGGTTTAGGCCTCTGGTATCCAATCCACACCACATATCTTACCGATCAAGAGCTGGCGGAGTAAAAATGCGAACCCACAACTTTGCAATTATGAACCCGAGTCTCATCCACTGGGCAAACGAGGTCGAACGACGAACGGCCGGTGCATTGTTTGTCTTGCGATCGTCATAAATGCATATACTTTTAGCACGGCGCCATGTTTAGTTCTGGTTGTGGAAAGTGTGACCAGCAAATGTTTGATGTGACTAAAGTGTATTTTGGCTTAAAAAATATTTTCTAAGTATTTAATTATCTGTTCAGTATTTGAAATAATCCCAAAATTGAGCAAATTGCTAAGACTTTAGCAGCTCTATTATTTTCAATTGTCAGCTGACGGAAGAAGACAACACTGGCGCCCTCCAGATTTGTTCTTCAGGTTTCATCAAAAACTTTCCTCGCAGCTCCCGGGTCTGGAGGCCGCAGTTGTTCGAAATTTTCCGTCCTGAGCAGACCGAGAAAGGGCAGCCATGGCGTACTGCGGTCGCGCAGTCCTGAGCAAGGTAGTCATTACGCATTTTTTGTCGTTTAATGGTAACAGCTGGCTCTTCCGTCGAATGTTTGGTCTGTGTCACTGAATTGTGGCTTCTTTAAGGAAGCTTCACTTTTGCCTGGATATGGGTTTTGGGACCAGTCTTTCGTTATTCCCAGCTAACACTGATGTTTAACCATTGCTGTTTTCCTTGTGCAAGTAATAAGCACAAGTACAAATGCAGTACTTAGACTTAATTGGCCCCATAATTGGTAAGGTCTAATGGCCAGCCACGTTTCAGTCAATTTTACCCTTTCATGGCATAAAACATTACTCATTTATGCAGGACCAGTGGAGCATAGGGCTCCATGCCTTGCAGACTTTTTTGAACAGATGCTGTTGTTAACAGGTACAGTACATTTTTTGGCAACTTGAATAACTGATGCATTACAGTGGAGGAAATTTGTATAATATACACTCTTTGGAATTAGGACCTGCAAGTAAATGGATTCCAGAGAAGTAGGCAGCAGGGACAGCCTGTGAACTCTTCTCTCTAAAGCTCATTTTTTAACTCTCTTTGGGTATGGATGTTGTATTTCCAGCCCCTCCATTGTTTGTGAGTCTGTTCTTGAATGGTTTTGACAAATAAGCACTAACCACATAATGCAGAGGCTGTTTGTGGCAGTAATTGCAATTTTAAGGGTGTGTACAGGACTTATTAATGGGAGAGGGCACAAATCAAGGCTTTCCACTGGAAACCAAGGTTCACATGCTGCAGGCTCAAAATTTCTTGCATGGTATACAAAAACCTTGTATGTTATCAATCTACTGATTTCTGCCTGCTTGCCTGAGGTTTTAATTTCAGGTGAGCAGGTAGAATTCAGGCATTGGAGGTAGTTTATTCATATGCATATTAATACATGCACAGTTTGAAATGGGGGGGACATATGCCCCCTGTGTGCCTGCTCAAATATGGTACTGATTGCCTCAGATAGATAGGATAATGGCTGTGGGGCCAAGGTGTCAGCACTGAGGTTTTGCTTATCTGTGTGCAGTGCCTGACTTTATGAATTTTAAATATTAAATAAATGGGTTTTACACCAAAGTATGTCATTTACACATGAAGCATTGCTCACTTCTCATTGTTATGCATAAGTAATTGCCACAACAGGAATATCACACTACTTTTGATTCAGAAGTACTACTACTGCACCTGCAGTTTGTTGTAGCTTTCATGTCCTGGCTGCAGGACATAATTTTGGATGCAGGGGGTCAGCGCAGGTGTTCAGTAGATTGAATGGAGTGGTATTAGTGTGGAGGAAAACAAACCAAGAACTGTCATCAATAAATATCCTGGTGAACAGGCTCACGGTGTATGATTCAGTCTGAGACTCCTGGCAGTTGCCTAAATTTGAGTCACAGCTACACTCTTCCATTAGTCCTAGCATTTAAGGATGAATGCATCCAGTTGTGGTTTACATGTCACCGCCAGTCTTTCATGCCCTCAGGCGTGTCGCTCAGTGACCCAGCAGACCCAGGCAAGATGCTTCCATCAGTCACCACTGTGCTATGCTGCCAGCAAAGCAGCCATGTCTCGCTTTGATGAAGTGCAGCTTCCGTATGAGAAGCTCCAGAAGAACTATGAGGTTGTCAAGAAGAGGTAGGTTATGCCATCATACCTCGTAATACTTTTTAGCATCAGAAGAAACTGTTTTCAGGTAGATTATTCTGTGATCACATCCCACATATTGACATCATTTTTTTGTCATCCCATCCAAGGCAGAATCTGGACTATGGACCAAAAGGGGGTCAAATCTCAATCTGTAGCTTCAGTCACCCTCAGATGTCCATTTTCCTCCAAATTTTGGCCACTTCTTAATGCCTTTAGAACATGTTGTTATTCATGTTGAACATGTATTTTAAAAAAATACTCTGGAAACAAAATATGGTCAGTTTTCTGTCTGAAAAGGGGCCAAAAAGCATGTTGGCCCCCTGTTTCCAACCAGGGGAACATGACCCCAATACCTCCCTCCTGCATCCACCATTGGCCCCCACTCATAATGACCAGCATTTGCAGCATTGTTTCATTCTGTTTTTCCTGGTCCAGACCACATGAGCATCTCACTACTGTTATCCAGATTGCCAGAGTACAGTTTTCTGATTGTCTAGACTTTGGGGCAGGTAATCAAAATCAAGTTTTGAGACGAGCTTGCCTTGTAGATTGTGCGGTCTGTATGCAAAGTGGCAACCCGCCAAATGACCACAAAAACCACTGCATCATGCCCCTCCCCCAAAACATGCGTTCCTCTGCGCGCCGACCGTTTGCCTGTGCGCGCGCCACCAGGCTGGACCGGCCGATGACGGCTTCGGAGAAGGTGCTGTACAGCCACCTGGAGAGCCCGGCGAAGCAGGCGCTGGAGCGCGGCCAGTCGTACCTGATGCTGCGGCCGGACCGCGTGGCGCTGCAGGACGCCACTGCCCAGATGGCGTTGCTGCAGTTCATCAGCTCCGGCCTGCCGCGCGTCGCCGTGCCCTCCACCATCCACTGCGACCACCTCATCGAGGCCCAGGTGGGCGGCTGTCGCGCTGGGGTGGCCGCGCTGAAGCGCCAGCGCGTCATTGACATGTTCTGCCGACGTCCGAGGCCAGTGAACGCGTTTTGGTCCAGCCGTACCGAGCAAACGGATCTTTTGGCAGATGATTTTAGCGAACATGCCGACACTTCGCCTGCCGGTGGAGGCAGTTCCGTTGGCGAAGATGTGAATAAACAATAGATAATGGACATTAAATGGTCGCCTGGCGCGCCTGGAATGAACCCCGACGTGATCACGGTATCGGTTGGCATGCCTCTTCGTGGTCAGGGTGAAATTTATTAGCCCTGTGTTACCTGCACGCGTTTTTATTACGGAACGTGCACTGCTCATGCGCACAATGCCCCCATCCCCGACCGTGCCCTTCAGGCCGCACATCGCCCTCGCGCGTCGCCTCTCGGCCACTCGCAGGCCGTACCCCGTCTCGAGCCCCGCGCCGGTCCGCGGGCCCCCTGACGGTCCTGCCAGTTCGTGCCGGCCTCCAGCGGGTCTGTTCTGACGACTGAAGCGCGCCCGCGCTGTGTCCCGTCACGGTAGGACACGTCTCGCCGCGTGGACGTGTCGCTGGCGTGAATGGACGTTGGACGTTCATGTGTGAACGTTTCAGCGACGTTCAGACGCCCTCAGTGGTGGGCGACGCTTGCGCAGTGTGCGTGGCGTCATGGTATGAATTTGCGTATGATTTTTGTTTGGATCATTGACAAGCACGTAGCCAAGATTTTCCTCGCGTGGGGGGAAGGGAAATGAAAAATTTTGTTATATGTCACTGGCATATGACAAAGTTTATAGAAAAAAGCAGCAATCCTCGGTAACTGACCTCATCTTGAACCCAGATGAATACATATGTTTGCTTGTGCAACATGTATAAGATCACTGTTGCCTGTTCCTGCAAAATCGCCGTATATCTAGTGTAGATCGCTTGGCTCAGTGGGGAGGCCATGGTCCCTGTGCTCCCCCCTCCTTGGCTACACCCCTGATCATTGAATTATGAATGGCAAATTAATAGTTTTTCGGTAATGGTCAGTAGTAATGTTTTTAATACTGTAGGTGTTATTTATTTTTGATTTATGTCAAGGTCAGAATAGTTCAGTTGGTGTATTAAATTGGTGACACTAATCACCACAGCGTCACTGTAGCAACTTCATGAAGCCAAACGCTGTAGACAGCGTCACCACGTCGCCGCTGTTCGAATTTCGCCCGGGACGGTGCCGTTTGGATGTGTGACCGGCCGCCGCCTTCTGCCGCAGGTGGGCGGTGAGAAGGACTTGGCGCGCGCCAAGGACATGAACAAGGAGGTGTACGACTTCCTGGCGTCGGCCGGTGCCAAGTACGGCCTCGGCTTCTGGAAGCCCGGCTCGGGCATCATCCACCAGGTGTGTACTGCCTCCGGGGGTCCACTGGCCTCTGTGAGGTGGACGACAGAGGAAGGGGGCAGCAGAGGGGCAGACGTTGCACCGTAGCTGGGGGTAGTGTCGCTTCCTGTTGCGTGTCGTGGAAGTGAACGTACAATATGAGGGAAGTGGTTTGAAAGCCATTTGAAAGCAGCGCTGTGCCGTGCCGCTGCGAAACCATGCCTCCGTGCTTTGGGCTACCCGGCGAAGAGCGGACACCAGACTGGTTAGAGACGCAGTTGGTGCCCGGGTGGTGTCCGCGCGCTGTCTGGTGTGTGCCGCGACGACGAAAATGACCGACAAGGGGGGAGGAAGAAGGTCTTCCTATGGTGGCCGCTGCAACCCGCAGAGAAAAAATGGCAGTCCTACGTAGTTCTTTGGACCCACTTTGTACTGAGTCCCTCAAGGACAGAAAGCGGAGCAGTGTGGCCATTTCAGTTGTATGCACGCTTGTAAAGCTTTGTAATTATTCGAACTCTGTAATTGGTGTTTGCCGGTTTCCCAGCCCAGGGGACGTCATGAGGTCACATACGCATCGTCTTTGATCCATATGTGATTCTGGTTTCAGTGGCTTTATCGAAGGAAAGACGCCAGTCCTTACACAGTCAATCCGCCTTTGATTAAAGCACTCAAAATGAATTCTTTTTCCGTCTTCCATGGGCCTTGCAATTCAAATAACAATTGCTTCGGACATTGTGAAGTTGTTTAATTTGGGAATGCTCAACGTGGTATATTGAAAGATCTCAGTAATGTGCTGATGTTTGGAAGACGTCGTACACCAGTCACATTCGGAAACTGCATGGTTTTCATTTCCATTGCACAGTGCCGGTGCTGGTAATCTTTTCTGGAGTTCAGGAGGGCGGTAGACAATGCAGTCTTCTCGACAGTGCTACAGTTGATATCATCCGATAAACGCAATCGCGTTGTATCGTCAAACATCCACCTGTAAGTGCCACAAAACCACAAGTTCTGCGTATTAGGGTACTTTCACGCGTACATTTATGCTCGCCATGATGACCCATCATTTCGTTTTCGTCAGCTGATTGAAGACTACGTTCCAGGACACCTTGATTCCCGTAGTGCTAACGATTTCTAAAAGCGCTTTGCCTGCGTATGGCGTACACTGCTCCCATGTGTACAACCCGCATTTTAGCGTATAAGGCTGCCCTTTATGTTTAGAAGTGGTGTCTCAAACGAGTCGGAAAAGATTGGGCCGCCAGACATGCTGTATATTCACAGCATATCGACGTCTGCTGTGGTAACGTGCTCGAGGAGTGTTGGGAAAAACTGCAGCGCAGGCGTTATCTGTAACAGTCTCAGGCTGCGTTACACCAACGGTTCCCACAGCATGTGTTCGCTGTGACAGCGGTGATAAGGTTCGTGCCCCGTACAGAACAGAAGCCGCTCTCGCGTATCCGCGAACAATTCCTTTGTTGGAGGAGGCCCTTAGCGGCCGTCGCAATCTTTCGACTGTTGGTCGGTAGCAGTGCCCGAGAATAGGCGACCGTGTTCGCTCGCCGCCGGAGCGTCGTTGGTATACGGTTGGGGCCTGATCTGCCCCGTACTCAGTGAGACTAGCCCGCTCGGTGGTTGCATGGGCGTCGTATGACGCAGTAGGCTTCACCCCCCCCCCCCAGCAGAAGTGTAGTGACAATCGGTCCGGCGTCAGCGTTTCCCGCTGGAAACCTTCTGGCAAGGTCGCGTTTGGAAACTAACTCGGCCACTCACCAAGTTAAGTATTGCCTCAGGACATCATTAGACAGCAAGGTCGTTTTTAGGTAGAGGTAAAAAGAAATACGATCTTGCCACGAAACAATTTAGAAACAGACCAAACGGTGACCTTGTAACTGATGTTCACCAGTTCATGAACGCAGCCCAGAAGTCGGCACCTGGGCCATGTTTCTGCGCAGAATACCCTCCCCGCCCGGGCCTCGCCGGCGGCGCTGATCACGTGACCCGCGTCATGCCCGGGGCAGGGTTCTGCGTCTGCCTCGCCCGGCCGGGGAACGCATAGTATATGGTGGCAGAAATCGCCGTCTGGACGAGGCGCAGATATCTCCGCTTGTGTTTTTTTTTTTTTAAGCGCTGCACGGAATGCTGCTTGATGTTGGCGGCGGGTCTTTTGCCTTGGGTGGCGCAGGGGACACAGCGAAAGAAGCGTGAGCGTGGGTGTGAGATTTCTCCTTTGACGGAGCAGGGGTCAAATATAGGCCCTGCGCATTAGCTCACTGCTTGGTCTTTTTGGCCTCGTCATTTTCCAGAACGGTATGGGGTAACGGAATTGTGATGCCGCAATGTACCTGCCATGCTTGGCGTCGGATTTTTTTGTCACGTCGAGCCAGTTGTAGGTCGTTCAGGAAAATGGGAACTAGGTGAGTCGTTGATCCATTCCTGATTTCGTTCCCTGGAGGGCCCAAACCTGAGGGTGCTGCGTTGCGGCGGAGACATATCTTCGCGGACGAGCCCGAATACCTCTTTGTCGCCCTCGACAGCGAAGTCGTTCGGCCTGGTTACGTGATGTCTTAAAGCGGCGTTCGACAAGCTGGCTCACAATGCCAGTGTGCATATCTACGGCGATTTAAGAACCTTCGAAAGTCGGCTCCTGGCCGTTTGGGAGAAAATCCTGACCTAAAGAGTACGTCAGCCGAGATTTCAGCCGTGATCCCGGGCAGTCTGCCGCGCGGTGCAGGGGTGTCTGACCTGGCCCGTGCGCGGCCGGTCGGTGACCCCTGGCGCGCCGGGCGGTCGCTGGCTGCCGGCCAGCGGCGGGGCCGGTGACGGGTGACGCCGGCCCGAAACGTTCGCCCCGATTGCTGCAGCGCACTGGGATACGCGCCCTAGGGATATCTGCCAAAGGCGTTGTCTTACAACTACAGATTTGCAGGACTCCCACTCTGTCTAGATCGTTTCTTTATGCTGTTCGCCTTGCGGACTGAATTGGGAAGTACGCGTGCATGCATTGGCTTGAGGCCGCGAAACGTTTTGGCCATATGCACTACCTTCGGGCTCAGATGTAAAGGATGCGCGCTTGGTCCGTACGGCCCAGTCTGGTCTGATGTTCAGAAATCGTTTTTGAGACAGTAGAGCACCGTAGGAGAATCGAACGCCTTCTCTGTGGCCGTTGTATTCAGGTTGCGTGCGCAGCTGCCGCGAAAAGACTAGAATCAGCTGTCGCAGAAGTGACGAAAAGTGCGGGATATGCGGATGCCGCAGCGGCCGCCTCAGAACGTGGCCGCTCCTGGTGAAACGCGTGGGTCGAAGTCGCGCGCCATGCTGGCAGCTGACCAGGCGGCCGCGAGAGTTATTGGTAACGTCCGTTGGTTACCGCAGCTGAAAACTGCGCTTTACCTCGGAGCTGGGTCATGGCTCCACCGCGGCCGTCCGCTCGTGATGGGGCCTGGGGCCGGTCGGCCCGGCATGGTTTCGCGCCGGCGACGGGGCGGCGGGCCTGCCGGTGACCTTTGCCTGACCTTCGGACGCCGGCGGCGGTGGCTTTGACGCTGATTGGTTGTTGCTGAGAGCTGCTGGCTTAGGGGCACATGCGCGATGTGCGTGACGTCTTTGTGGTCTACGAGTTATCAGCGTTCTGCTTAGTCGGATGCAGTTATGAAATGCAGTATGCAGTTATCACCGTAACGGAACATAGGACAAGCGGACATGTATTTATTGAACAATGTCACGGGACGTCATGCGTAGAATGCATTGTAATGGTCCGAGGGTCCTGAACTGTTTGTTATTACACGATACTATTTGTTACCGGTAGGTCTGTATCGAACCGTGTTGGTTTCCAAGAAAAACATTGTACCACGACTGAGGATGCTTCTCCCTTTTGTGACGAAACAAGAGTTGTGGGCCCATCTAAGTGAACCCATTTTCCGAAGCCGTGAGTCGTGAAAGCCTCGAAACAAACGCCGACCCGCTCAGACTGTTTCCATTTGATCGCGCGTTTAGTTCCCCATCAAAACACGCGTCCAGCCCTGCGCGCCCCACGCTACCCAGCACCCGATGTGTCTCCGCTGTCCCTCCACGCTCAGTTCCATCAACCACTCGGGCGTTGGTTACACGTGTTGTGAGCGGCTGCAGTCTTTATCGCCGTGATACTGCGGTCGCACGTTAAAACACTGTCCTTGATGGGGCGTTGCTACTCAGTGCATGCGGCGCGAGAAGCAGGTTTGCGTGACGCACCGTGCGGACACGTTCGCGGGCGCCCTGGAGCCTGTGATGGGTGTTTTTTTTCTTATTTTCTGGGCTAGCCAGGCTTTGTTCCTTTCGCATCCGACCATCTCATCTTGAGTTCACCGCATTCTGTTCTGCGCAGCCGTTTGCCGTGTTTCTTCGGGCGCCTAACTTCGCTCGCAGGTGCTTTCTTCCCCAGTTCCCCCGTCCCTCCGTCCCGCCGTCCCCACTTGTATTTTTAATTCCCCTCGCTCCACCTTTTTCCGATGATGCGCTCCATTTCCTGACCGTTAATTTCTTCCGGCTCGCCTCTGCCGTTTTGGCCTGCATTTCTTCCGCCGTTTGCCTGCACCCGCGCGCCAGTTCCTCGCCCCATGCTCCGGTTTGACTTCGACCAGAGGCGAGATCTCGCTCTCCGGCAACAGCCTGTCGGAAATGGCGGCGCCAAAGTCCCCGGCAGTCGAAAGCGTCGACCCACACCTGCACACCGCCCAGCTGACGCGCCGCTCCGCCGCCTCAGATCATCCTGGAAAACTACGCCTTCCCCGGCCTGCTGATGGTCGGCACCGACTCGCACACGCCCAACGGCGGCGGACTGGGCGGGCTCTGCATCGGCGTCGGAGGCGCCGACGCCGTCGACGTCATGGCCGACATCCCGTGGGAGCTCAAGTGCCCCAAGGTGGGTGGCGACGGCGGCGTTGGCTGGGCTGATGTCGCACGGCGCGGTTCTAAGTGGGTTGTTAGTGTTTTCAGCTGTCCCGTATGATTGCTGTGATGAGTTTTTCCGGTGTTAATATTCTCCTTGAGGTGCGTGAATCGCTGATTTGCGTTTAGTTTGTGCGTTTTGAGCGTTGTTTTGCCGCGTCGTGATGTTCGTTATGTCTGTCTGTATTGTCTGCTTGACTTTCTGCACAATGTACGATGGGCTGTTCATGTCATCTTTCGTAGTCTTAGTTAACGTTTCGTCACAGACTCACAGAAAACGCGCTGATTGGCCGGCCGGCCCGCCTCCCCCAGGTGATTGGCGTTTACCTGACGGGCGCGCTGTCCGGCTGGACGTCGCCCAAGGACATCATCCTGAAGGTGGCCGGCATCCTCTCCGTCAAGGGCGGCACCGGCGCCATCGTCGAATACTTTGGTCCGGGCCTGGACTCCATCTCCTGCACTGGTGCGTCCGCAGGCGTCGTGAGCTGACTGGGCGTGCACTTGTATCTCTTCCGTAGCATTAGTGTGACTTTAAATCCACGGGCGGCCCTTGATCAGAAAAAGCGCGGAATTTTGCCGCATTGAGGGGGGTTCTGACCCGCTCAGCTCGCTTTTCGGAGTTTCGACTGGGTCAGCTGTTACCCCGATGCCTGGATCATGCTCTGCTCTGCCGGGGCACACACGCGCACACAGCGATATGTGGAACGTTACTCCTGCTTCGTGAGCCCATTGCGACCTCTCCGACGCTCCATCCTTGTTCTCCCTCCGTCCGGATGAAGGGCGACCACCCTCACTGTCCTCACTGTGGCGTCTCCCAGGCGATCTTCCCCTGTTCCATACGCACTGCGCGTCCTCGCGTCGTCCCATTCCACTGTGCGTACGTCCCGTCTACCGCAGGTGGCCTCGTGGCCGTCCTCACGCTCCGTCCTCGTCCTCCGTCCTTCCCTGCGCTCTCTGTGGGTGGTGGCATCCCGCCTTCCTCAGGCATGGCCACCATCTGCAACATGAGCGCCCTTCTCCCGCTCCGTCAGCGATAACACCCCCTCGTCCCCCAGGCATGGCCACCATCTGCAACACGAGCGTCCTTCTCCCTCTCCGTCAGCGATAACACCCCCCTCACCCCCCAGGCATGGCCACCATCTGCAACACGGGGGTCCCTCCCCCTCTCCGTCAGCGATAACACCTCCCTCATCCCCCAGGCATGGCCACCATCTGCAACACGGGGGTCCCTCCCCCTCTCCGTCAGCGATAACACCCCCCTCATCCCCCAGGCATGGTCACCATCTGCAACACGGGGGTCCCTCCCCCTCTCCGTCAGCAGTAACACTTCCCTCGTCCCCCAGGCGTGGTCACCATCTGCAGCACAGGCGTCCTTCCCCCCCTCTATTAGCGATAACACATCCCTCGCCCCCAGGCATGGCCACCATTTGCAACATGGGCGCAGAGATCGGCGCCACCACGTCGCTGTTCCCGTACAACGCCCGGATGCACGACTACCTGGCCGCCACTGGACGGAAGGAGATCGCCAACTGCGCCGACGACAACGTCGACCTGCTCACGCCCGACGCCGGCGCCCCCTATGACCAGGTGCGTCCAGGGCACGGCCTGTGTATGGCGGGAGCTCTCTGGGTACGGCCCGGGTGCAGTGGGTACGCTAGGGTGCGGCGGATTGCGTCCAGGACACGGCGAGGCACGGTCCGGGTAACGCGAGGTACATCGGGGGACGGCGGAGTACGTTCGGGGTACGGCAAGAGGTAATGCGGTACAACGGGTTATGGGCCTGGTACAGCGGGGTGCGTGCAGGGTACGGCGGGATACGGCTCGTTTACGGCGGAGTACGGCAGGGTACGGCCCCGGTGCAGCCGGGTACATTCAGGGCATAGTGAGGTACGTCCAGGATACGGTGATACCTGCAGGGTATTTGGCGGTACGACGGGACCGGACCACCTCCCGATGAAGCACAGCGGAACCTTGTGGATCACGCAGGCTTGTGGTCGCCGAAAGCCATCAGTTTCGCTCGGAAGAACGTGCAGTTCGCGGTAGGATCGCGGTGGGATCTGACCTGACCTGACCTGACCTGGTGTCGTCAACAGATGATCGAGATCAACCTGTCAGAGCTGAAGCCGCACGTCAACGGCCCGTTCACGCCCGACCTGGCCACGCCCATCGACGAGCTGGCCGAAACGGCCAAGGCCAACGGCTGGCCGCTGGACATCAAAGTCGGTCAGTTGGGCGGAAATGTTGGTCGCTGGCGTAGCAAGTTTCTGCGTCAAAGTAGTCCAGTTGGTATCCGCCGTCAAGCTCTCGTGGTGGTGGCGTGGTATGCTGCCGTTTAGATTTGCACTGGTGTCTGCTTCACCGTTAGAATAAAGACTTAAATGGGATCCCGTTTTGGAAAGTGCGTCCCAGAATTCAGATAGGGACATATTTGTTGCCTGAGTGTCTGTCATGGCGGTCGACGAGTTATCACATTTTTAGGTCTGTTAGCTGCTAATAGCATTTTTTCCAGTGTGACTTCTGTTGTGAACGATATCGAGTCTTTTTATAACGTCATCAGCCGAATTAGTAGTCATGTGCCCCCAACTAGTTTCAGGGTCACTACCTGAGAGGTTATTTTGGTAATTTGGTACGTCTTTGATCGCGAAGTCTCTCCACGCCGGACCTTCTTCCGCCTGTTGCCGCGAGAACGGCGACACTGACTGCCCGCCGGCCGCCGCCAGGCCTGATCGGCTCGTGCACCAACTCGTCGTACGAGGACATGGGCCGGTGCGCTTCGCTGGCGCGCCAGGCGATGGACCACGGCCTGAAGGCCAAGTCGACCTTCAACGTGACGCCCGGCTCGGAGCAGATTCGGGCCACGATCGAGCGCGACAGCATTGTGAGCGGCCGGGCCTGGGCGGCTTCTGCGGCGGCTGGACGGGGCTGGGGGGGGGGGGGCGTGATGTGGACTCGGGTCCCGATGGAAGGTGGGTTATCCGCGTTTTGGATTGAACCCCTCGCCGACTTGGGCGGGTCACTGCGTCATGTGGGAAAGGCCGTGTCCCGCCGGAGCGTAGTGGTGCCGAGGTGAGGCAACACTTTCCGAGATGAACGCATCCGACGTAAAACGTTCGTAACCGTTTTTGTGATGGGGGGTCCAGACATATATCGGGGGAGGGGATTGACGGGGGTCGTGAGTGAGTGATGAAGGATTGTAAGGGAGCTGGAGTTTTTAGCGACCCAGGCTACGTTCGTTTGATGGCTGCGATGTCTTCGCAGCCATCAAACGAACGCAGGGGTACTGGGAGTGCGTTACGAGCTCCAGCCTGTGGTGACCATCATCGTCGAGGCGTTTTGGACACACTGTTTCCAGGTCAGTCCGGCTGGACGTTCTTTTTTCCGTTCCGCACCGGCTCGTGCTGCCGTTGACTGTCTGGTCGCTGCCGTTAACGCCCGTTCCCCGTGTCGGGGTGCCGCAGGCCCAGACGCTGCGAGAATTCGGCGGCACCGTGCTGGCCAACGCGTGCGGCCCCTGCATCGGCCAGTGGGACCGCAAGGACGTCAAGAAGGGCGAGAAGAACACCATCGTCACCTCGTACAACAGGAACTTCACCGGTCAGTTTCGTCTGGTGTCGCGGTCGTCACCCTCGGCGTCTGAGGCGTGTCGGTGGACGGAGCCAGCGTTGCGTTATGTGGTGGCACTTCCGACGCAGCGCGGGGCATTTCCGACTTATTTCAGACAGCGCGTGGAACTAGACTTGTTTGATGTGTTTGTTCGTCGACAGCAGAAGAATTGGCCAGCCGTATGTAATGATGGATGACGAAGTCTGGTCCACAAGATTAACGCCATTTCATTTCCTCCCGTCAGGTCACCAGAAACAGTGTTTATCATCTAGACTGTAATCTCTTACTGAAGATTCTTAGTCGCTGATTGATATTGCTAGATGAAATGCAGGGGTCATTAGTTCTGTGACATACCATTGGTTTGTAACATAATACCGTCCGTCATATTCCAAACCTCCGTCGAGAGCAGTGGAAGTGGCGAAAAAACCAACATGTCGGAAGCAGTACCGGAAATTCCTTCTTCCTAATTTTACTTCTTAATTCGTTAAAGGATTCTCTAGCGCGAGTCCAACGGAGATCTCCAAAAGTCGAACCTGGGAATGAACGATGGCCGAAGTGACCTGACGTGACCTCTGCGCAGGCCGCAACGACGCGAACGCGGCCACGCACGCGTTCGTGACGTCACCGGAGCTGACCACGGCGCTGTCGTTGGCCGGCACGCTGACGTTCGACCCGACCAAGGACGAGCTGACCGGCGCTGACGGCCAGAAGTTCAAGCTGGCGCCGCCGCACGGCGACGAGCTGCCGGCGCGCGGCTTCGACCCCGGCGAAGACACGTACCAGCACCCGCCGGTCGACAGCAGCGGCCTGAAGGTGAGGTCAGGGCAGGTCACGTCAGGTCAGGTACCATCACCCGCCGGCCAGCGGCAAGGAGCTGAAGGTGAGGTCGGGACAGGGCAGGGCAGGTCAGGCAGGTCAGGTCAGGACAGGACAGGACAGGACAGGACAGGACAGGACAGGTCAGGTCAGGTCAGGTCAGGTCAGGTCAGGCCAGGCCAGGCCAGGCCAGGTACTAGTATCCGCCGGCCGAGGGCAGGTAGCTGAAGGTCAGGTCAGGGCAGGGCAGGACAAGTCAGGTACCAGCATCCGCCGGCCGACGGAAAGGAGCTGAAGATGAGGTGAGGCCAGGCCAGGTCAGGTCAGGTCACGTCAGGTCAGGTACCAGCACTGCCGGCCGACGGCAGGGAGCTGAAGGTTAGGTCAGGACATGACAGATCAAATCAGGGCATGTCTGGTACCAACAACGTCCGCGGAGGGCAGGCAGTTTTAAATGAGGTCAGGTCGGCGTGATTTGTGTTGGCCTCTGGTGAATTTAGTGGACTCCGCAGAGCACCGTCTTACGCCCGAGACATTTGGCCTCGCTTAACGCCAGGTGACCGCAACTGGTTTCCCGTGACCTCAACCGACCCGTGTGACCTCCGTTGACCCCTGGCCTCTGTTGACCTCCGTCTTGGTCGGCAGGTGGAGGTCGACCCCAAGTCTCAGCGGCTGCAGCTGCTGGAGCCGTTCGCGCCCTGGGACGGCAAGGACCTGGAGGACATGACCATCCTGATCAAGGTGAAGGGCAAGTGCACCACCGACCACATCTCGGCGGCCGGGCCCTGGCTCAAGTTCCGCGGCCACCTGGACAACATCTCCAACAACATGTTCCTCACGTGAGTCGGCCCTGCTTCGTCTTTTCTCGGCTTTGGACGTGCTAGCTAGCGAAGCAAAAGACGCCGTCAACAGACGGTCATCGGTGTGGGTGGGAATTCTATTCAGGCGGAAACGACGTGTGTTGCTTATATGTTTAACTTGCTGGCCGTTGTCGATGATGTTAGTCGCAAAGGGTGCTTTAACCCGCAGCTCCTTCCTGAAGGTGGGGACGTTTCACATAGGGTTGGTTTGTTGGAAACTCAGTATACTTTTTGAACCGCTTGGTTGTGTTGGCCCATCGCTGCGACAGGCGCGCAAAACCGTCTGACGGCAACGGCACCGAATGGCTGCCGCAGAGGACAGAAACAATGAATACCGTCGATATCTGTCTCACGGTGTAGGATACTTCCCTCGTCACGGTATTATATTTGCTCTTTATATTCGTTCATTATATTCGTTATTATATTGTTTTCAGTATTAATTCATTATATTTATCACCCCGAAATCTCTACGGACATTCTGGAAATTACGGCCGCGAATGTCACTGTCGCAGTGTTGCGTCGCGTTTGCCGGATTCAGTTCGTCGCGCTGTCTTGTTCGCTCTGCGCCTCTGACTAGCCCGTCTCCGGCTCGCTCTGGCAGGGCGGTTAACGCCGACACGGGCGAGATGAACGCCGTGAAGAACCAGTTGACTGGGGAGACTGCCCCTGTGCCGGACACCGCCCGCCACTACAAGGCCAAGGGCGTCAGCTGGGTCGTCATCGGCGACGAAAACTACGGTGAAGGTCAGTGCGAGGTCACGGAGACAGAAACTCCGGCGAAGGTCATTGCAGGGTCGTAGAGACGAAAATTACGGCAAATGTCAGTTTAGGCAGTGTCAGTTTTGTCAGTTTTGAGGAAATTGTAGCGAATCATTGCACGGGGAAGAAATGTAGTGAATTGCAGTGTCATGGGTCTTGGACACTGCGGCGAAAGTCATTGCAAGGTCGCACAGAAAGACGTCTGCGAAGATGGGTTTTAGGTAGCGGGTTGAAAGCTTTGGCGGTGGCGGTGCGGAGTGGTGGCAAATTTGCGATTTATACCAATTCAAGATCCCCAGAACGACGATAATTTCGCCACTGTTTAGTTCATCGTTGCAAAGACAAAGACAATGAGAAGGTTTGTCTATCGCACCGATGTGAAGGCTGTTAACTGTAATGTCATAATCGCACGTAAATTGAATCTGGCTCGTCATGGTAAGAAATTTTAGTCGTCAGTTGCCGCAGTATGTCTTTTGTTATGTTCTGTATTAGTTTAACTTTAGTTCGATTTGTTCAGCATTGCTCTCTTCGGCCTTGTTGAGTCCACGACAATGGTGTAAACTTGACGGTACCATCACGACTTGGTCACCACCGTGACTTGAGGCCGTCGTGGTTTGTCATGTTTGGAGTTCAGCTGTCGTACGTAGTGTTTGGTGCGCCTTGGTTTGCCGCGTTGTGCTGCCGTTTCGCCGCAGTTCTGAAGCCTAACGGCGTAACGAGGGGCGAGATTCTCGACCGTCGACGCGTCTGACCGCCTCGCTGTGCGCCAGGTTCGTCGCGCGAGCACGCCGCGCTGGAGCCGCGCCACCTGGGCGGCCGCGCCATTATTGTCAAGTCGTTCGCGCGCATCCACGAGACGAACCTGAAGAAGCAGGGTGAGTGGCGGCATGTACAAGCGGCCAACCGGTGCACGGTCATTCGGTTGTCAGTGCAAGAAGCGCGGCCAACGTGGAATTCTCGTGCTGCCAGTATTAAACAACGAGTTGCCATTATTTGTTGTTTCAGCCGTGGATCTGGCGTCGTCTCTTGTGGACCACTTGTTGAAGCAAGGGTATTTGTTTGATCAGGATCTAGTTGTTTTTTTGCGTCACAAGTGCTGTTGCTGTTACTGTCAATGGCCTTGTGTTCGTCTTACCTCGATATTTGTGTCGTAATTGGTGTTAATGGGATGCCAACCACGCGCATTTAGTGCCGTTATGGGTGAGAGAGGATCCGTCAGTCAGTTTCCGTATCGTGAGGGACATTTCAGGCGTCGTAGCCGGTCGTGGCCTGGTACCACCCTGCTGCACACGCCGCTCCCCCTGGTGGGGCGAAGAGGTGCACGTTGCAGTTTGGGCGACGTCGTAGGCAGAATTCTTCCGGAGGAAGTTTGTGCTTAATTCTGAATCCATGGTTCAGTAATTTCATTATTTCGTCGTGAATGGGAATCAGAATCAATTCGCCTGAAAACCGCCTCGAGTCAGAATCAAATAACAAACCTTTTACCATTCAGTCACCGGCGGTGAATCGACGTGCGTTTGTAAAGCTGTCTTGAATCAGAATCGATTCCCGTCTCAGCGGATCAGGCGGCGAATCGATTCACGTGGTGAATGAAGGGCAAACTGTCAAAGTGGCAGTGCACGTGGCCGGCGGTGAACGCGCGGTGTGCGGTCGCCCGCCGGGCGGAGCGCTCTCTGGTCCAGCGGGGGTCCGCGCTGTGTGGTGACCGATGGCCGACTGACCTGCGGCAGGCATGCTGCCGCTGACCTTCTCCGACCCGGCGGATTACGACAAGGTCCAGTCCACGGACAAGGTCACCCTGAAGGGCCTTAAGTACCTCAAACCGGGCAAGGTCAGTCCGGGTGGGGTGGCGCGCGCGACTTTCGGCCTGCCTGTTTGGCGGGCTTCCTGTGTGTCGTCGTCATACGACACACATTTGACGGACTCGTGTTTAGACTGGTGGTGAGCTCTGAGAAAAAGCTTTAGAGGTTCCAGTGTATGTGTTGGTTGTGGGAACGGGAGCGACAGCACTGGGCGTTGATCGTCACTGTAGGTTGACTGCGGCCGTGTTCTGGGCCTCGCGGCCGTCGGTTTGCTGCCCAGTAATGGACGTTCATGATTGCACCGCAGGACACTGATTTGACCTCGATGCCTAACTCACTCGTGGCATACGTGATGGGCCTGGTCGCGAATGCCAAGCTCCGTGGTGTTGGCAGTCCGTGCCTCGGGCAGACACGACAGCGTGTACCTCCTCCCCCGCCCCACCCCCGCCTATGTTGCGATCAGTTTATGTATCGACGTTGGTCCTGCCGTGGTCTTCTGTCGTCGCGATCTGTCGAACGAGATGTTTGGGTCAAGGCTTAAGTGCCTCGGATGAGTGGGACTCGAGCTGACGCCTAGGCACTGGACGGCTCCGGACCATGTGCCAAGGGGAGGCTAGTCCTCCATTCTGGCAACGTGACCCTCCTCTGGATGTTGATTTATCTCCGGTTCTCGGCCAGTAGGTTTTGCCATTGTAAAACATTGCGTACATCAACTCACGCTTTCTTCCAGAATGAAATTCTTATTTGTTGCGGTCGAAAATCGGGAGAGTAAGACATGTTGGCCCCGTTTCGTTTCCAGCAAAAGGGAGGGCCATGTTCCGGAACGTGTCTTTCGGGATCCGCCAGTGGGCCTGGACTGTCTGTGGTTGGGCTCCCTACACCGCCCCCTCCTCCGCCAGCGGTTTGTCCCCCTCCCCCGCTGACCTCTCCGTGTCGCGTGCAGCCGGTGGAATGCGTGCTGAAGCACTTGGACGGCACGACGGACACCATCATGCTGCAGCACTCGATGAACCACCAGCAGATTCAGTGGTTCCAGGCGGGCTCCGCCCTCAACCGCATGCGCCAGATGGCCAAGAAGTGAGCGGCGGCGACGGGCGAGGTAGCGGTGCGAGAGGCGGCGGACGGGCGTCCGTCGCCGCGTGATCTGACCGTCGAGAGGCGGGCTTGTTTTCGGTGTGCGTGAGGGGACGGGACGGGCCTCGCTCGTCCCGCAGTCGCTGGGACGGTGCGTGATACTGGTCGGTGCTGGGCGCGTAGTCGCGCGTAGTCGGGCGCGGGATCCGATCCCGCCGTAGTCGCAGGCGTAGCCACCCCGAGTCAGAGTCAGTCCGAGTCAGTCAGTTGAGTCGTCCGCTGCGGGTCGCAGCAGTTTTGCCCCAATGTCAATGCCTTTTGTTCCGCGTTTGAGTGACTTGCGTGCTCAACTCGCCAGTATTGGGTCCGCGGTGGGTTGGAGAAGGGCCGGCGGCCGCCGGCCGGGCGCGGTCGGCGGTACGTGCAATGCGCGACACTGTACAAACCTGCACTGTACAGAGGCGCGACGGCTTGTGTGTGTGTGGACGTTCCTAATACATGTATTTTGAACATCGGCTCAGTTTGTTATTCCTACTGCCGACGCGTTTTCCCTGTCTTCTTTTGCGATAGAAAGACATCGAAGGAATGGGGGAACTACCAGGATTCCAGTTGGGTTTTAACTATCTATCGCCCATGCATTCACTCAGTCTCATGACGAAGAGCCAGACGAACACAACGCTCAGTCTCTCGGCATGTATCACCTTCCGCTAACACGCAGCCACTCAGTCACGCCAAACCGTTCGGTGCTGTGCTTCGCGACAACGGAGCACACCTCGAAAACACTGGCTCTGTCGTGAGGTCCTGTTCGTCGTCCCAGACACGCACCGGCGCCGGCGTCGGCGGCGCTGGCGCCGTCCCTCTGTCCAACAGGGAGCTCGCGCGTCACCGATGCTGCCGTCGCCGCACGGCAGACGGCAAGACGCGTTTCGACTCCAGAAAACGCCACGTAGAAACACCTGAAACGGAGGCGTCTCTGGAGTCGGGGGTCAACTGTGGGCAGTGGCGTTGAGTCGCTGGAACACATCGTGTGGACCTTTGCGCTCTTTTACGGATGGCCACGGTTGTATGCTCTTGACGTCGGCACGCGTGTCTGGTTTTAAGCAGCTCGAGTGGTCGGAGGTTGCCACAGGAAGCCGAGCTGGCTTAACCGTTGAGCCGTCACGATATGCAATGGATTGAAAGCTGTCATGCCCCCAAAGACGCAACGGAGAAGCCAAAGATCGCTTTCCTCCAGAGCTTGCCAAGTTTTCCACGACCGCGGAAACGCCTGACCGCAAAGTGGCAAAGCACCACATGACTGCCTGGCCTTCGTCGAAAAAGTACCCAGAGATTGCGAATCGTCCCAGATCGCCCTACAACTTACCTCACTTCGCCGCACCGATTACTGCACGCACCCAACTGCAGTTCTCCCGCGGCGGCGTCCATGCTTCCATATCACTAAACCACGCATCGTAGCGAACGCGTCCCTAAACTGCGGCAAACACGCGGCACGATGCCGACCGGCCCACGGGCCGTCATCGTCGTTTGCCTCTCACCTGCTACTCCCCAGCGGCGGGGTCACGCCGCGCTGGCGTCCTTCGGGGAGTCTTCGTCCCCCTCCACCCGGTAAAATCCATTCCGCTTGTACATGGCCGCCATGTCGGGTGCCACGTCACCCGATGACGTCAGACGCTCCAGCTCCTGCGGACGGTGAGTACCTCGGTACCTGTGTACCTGTGTACCTCGGCGTCAAGGGTGGACGGTGCAGGACGACCTGGTTCCGGTAGGAACTGGCTCATGAACTGCTCGGTCGGACTGTATATAGAGACTTTCTTTACGTGTGGCGCTTGGCGCAATACGTCTCGAATGTACCGTGAAGTCTCCAAGTTTCCGATCTCGGCAAAATCAACCACATAGTCCCAAGGAATGCTTGTGACGAGTTAGACTCGATGGTGTTAATGATTTTCAACGATATCAGTTCCAAAATCATCGACTAGAAGAATTCGAGACACAAGCCGTCTGAGACATTAAGCCAATCAATTCAACTGCCCCTCCAACATTCCATTTTCCCCCCCCCCCCGCTCCTTCTGCCAGGCAGCAGCGCTCACCAGAAGCAGAGGAGGTTTGGGCAGCCGAGCCGGCAGGGTCTTCATGTTGTCGATCACGGCCGTGCTCAGCTGGCAGAAGTCGGCCTCCTCGTGCCGGGGGATCAGCTGGTAGTCCGTCAGGGGTGTGGTCCGGCACAGTCTCCACTCGCCGGGCAGCTCCACACCGCGGAACACACGCTTTACCCACACGGTGCCGCGACGGTTCTCCTGAAAACGAGGTGCCCGGGTGAACGAAGCACGAGCTAACGAGGACACAGTCTTCCACACGGATCTGAGACCTTAAAACTTAAAACCTTAAAAACCTTAAAATCCTTCGTAAAACCTTAAAACCTTACACCTTAAAATCCTTAAAACGAGGTGTCCAAGTGAACGAAGCACGAGCTAACGAGAATACAGTCATCCACATGAGCCGAGATGGTTCGAGATCACCATCACCACTGGGTTCAGTCCTCCTAACGGCAGCCATGAATCGTTCTTTAACCGCGATGATGTGGTCGGTGCAGCCCAAGGCCCGCTATATCCCTTCAAGGAACACAGTAGCCAACAAAGACTACTACTACTTTGCTGTTTTTCAGAGAAGTTTTAATGCTTCCAATACATGCAAAGGACGACTTTTTTCGTTCTATTTATGGGATGCATTAATAAGCTTTTGGCCTGTTGTCAACCAAGACCTAGATAAACTCTGCCTTACATCCTTTTTCAACACAGGACTTTATCCTGTTCATGTGATGTATTTGTAATGGACGTCCCCGCTGCCACTGGATACCCACCTCATCCATCTGGGGCTCCACCTTGAGCACACGGAACCATGAGCGCTCCGGAAAGCGCCTGTTGAATTTGGTCCGTGCCACCACCCGCCCGACGCCAAAGTCCTTCAGGTTGCACAGCAGCTCCCACAGGCTCTTGCCATAGAGGTCGTGAGTGCGGCCGATCAAGATGCGAGGCATGGCCCTGCTGAAAGTCAAGGTTGGATCAGGGTCAGTATTTTGTGGCCCGGGAGTGGGGATGGTCAGGGGTAGGTCTGATGTGAGCTGAGGCAGACCAAGCTACCATTCCTGATCCCTTGCAGAGATGATGACCACAGCTCAGTACAGGTCTGCACAAAATGGCTGACTGAATGTAATTAAGTGACTATACATAACTGACTGCACACATGCAATATGAATAATGTTTTCAGCACACAGTTTCCACCATAAGAGGAACAACATTCAGTTACAGTATGGAAGGCCAGATTCCATACTGTTTGCCTGCTTTTGATACAATTTTATGTTTCACTTTGATGTCCAGACCAGAAGCCGGTAAATCCACCAAGATTCAGTACCCATGACATGAAAACATGACAGGGTTTTCCAAGCTCTTGTTGGGGCAGAGGCAGGGAAAGAAGTCACATCTGGGGTAGTTTTCAATAATTTTGGGCAAAAGTGTCCAAATTGGGGCAGTACAGTCCACCTTGGGGCAGCAGGCTGGATCAGGCCTCACATTACTGTAATAAACTTTTTAACATAAGATCAGCCAACAAACATTGATTGTAGGACAGGATACATGTCTCTTGAGCTCAGGTGTCCCAAGTCTTGTGTCAAGTCTTGTGTCTCATTAAATATCAGTCCATCAGCTGGCCAACAAACAGTTTGTTTGTTTGTTTGTAAGTTAGGACACACAGCCTCCTGGGCTCAGGTGTCCAGCCCTGGGCCAAGTCTTGTGTCTCATCAGGTGTCAGTCAGTCATCTGACCAACAAACAGCAACAGCACCAATGTGCCAAATTTTCCTCAAATGCGTGATGGATGTCTCATGTTTTGGAAAATACATAGTAAAAATTGTGTAGAATATTTGTTGATGACAAAATGAAGTGGCTAACTACAGTGAGAAATCACACTTTAGAGGTAGGTCAGTTACACAGATTCTCCCTCCCCCCAACTGGCATGGCTTGGTGCCCATTTTGAGAACAAATGAGGGTACTCCAAATATCCTGTTGACTCCTGTGACATGCTCCATAGACTGCACTAAGATGCCTTCTGGGGCCCTCAACAAGCAAAGCCTACTTTGGCTTTGCTTGTGCAGTCTACTACATTACCCCTCAGTCCTGGCAATATATTTCTCACTTTACTTACTGCATGAAGTTTTGCTGACCACATTTTGATACTGCTAGATATTGTTCAAGCTTTTTAGAACCTGGCACCTGAGACATTAAGTTTGAATATCACAGGCACCCATGACATCTATATTGTTCCATAATGTAAATGACACAATGGAAATATCAAAAATGGAACCATGTATACAAATCCACATCAATGTCAACAAATGCGCACATAACTACAACCTTAAATCTGCAATCTGCACGTTATCCAAATGCAACCCTACTTGCAAGAAAAACACATACCTTTACAACACCTCCAAAACTTCGTATTCACTTCCTCCTAGGTGTATCAACAGCGCTTAAGTCCTCAACATATAAAGTAACCATCTAGAACCAAAAAATGCTTTTACAAGTGACGTTGCTTTAATTTGGGTTGTATCCCTCTAAACCTGCATCTCTCGTATTACTTTCGGCTCGTATCCAGGAAGGGGAAATGGCGCACATGTTTCGAAAGCAAAGAATAGGTTACCGTACCTAGTGGTTAATTGTTAAAACTTGCTCAATATTTCTCGTTCTGATACTATTTTTCCATATAAGGGCGATTTGGAAAAAAGTGAAATAATTTGTAGTTTTTCATTTTCTCTTTACTGGCAAAAAGACAATATACCGTAATTTTGGTAGTTGATGCCAGTATGACCTTTTTGCCACAAAACGTACGCGGTTTTAAAATAAACACAGTTGAGTACAGAGAATAACAAGCGATTCCTCGCAGTTTTGTTGTGGCCCAGGGATATATGATTTCTAAGCTTCAGGGTAAATTGTGCGCGATCGGCGAGGCAACAAATTGTGGTCGCTGATCAGACAGGAAAGATGTGAAAACTCCTGCTCTTGCCACTTCGATGGATTTCCGTTGTTTTTCTTCATTCCTTACGGTCTTATAGCCCATTACGATAATCCGTTCCCGTGATACGAAATCAAGGTGGTAAACGAATAGAAAACTTGAGAGAATCTTATGAGTTAGCTCAAGCTGCTAGAAATAATCCATGGCTGAAATAAACACTCCTCCCAGTGTGAAAGACGGTATTCATACATCAATAAAATTTACACTTACAGCATTTCACTGACGTTAAAACAATCATAAATTTGTGGGGACAAAATATATTGTCTTTAAGTAGTAACATGTCATAACTCCTGTGTGAGACTGCATGATATGCATCAGGGCTTCAGCCAGGATTTTCATGATTGCAGGCCTAGAGCTCAGTGTAAACTGAAATACAAAAGCCACCTTCCAGGAAGACAATGTGCAATGGTTTTTGCAAAAAAATGTGCAGGGGGTGCAGGCCCCTTGGCCCTTCGTGCCTGATAAGCATTGTATTTACAGAACCACATATTGTGAATGATGACAAGTAGACCTGGGCCCTTTGGTAAGAAGGCTGGGGCCAGGACAGCATCAGTCTCAGACATTCGATTGGGGCCGGCAACAGGTAAAAGAGGAGTGGGTATACTGTGCCATTTGTGGCAGGTGCACTTCCCCCAGGGCATTAAAACAAGTCCTGTAATTTTGTGCAGAAATAGTGCATTTGTAAGTCCCAATTGCTGTGCAAGTCTGAAAGAGCATCCTATCTTATTAGTCGTTTTGTGCCATTATTATATTCCCCATGATTCAAAACAGATTTAAATAACATTGAATAAAAGGCCTTGACAAAAACATTCAAAGGAAACTGCAAATTCCCACACTTTTCCTGTGCCATAATTGGTTCAATGATCCCAAACCCGACTGTTTAAAATCACAGGAAAGTTGCATGTTTCCTGCCCATACATGGTGCTGTTTGAACCATGATAAATCACTCAAACTAACTTTCCAAAGCAAAGCTAACTTTCCCGGCCTGGCAGGGGGCACTGTGCTCCAGCGCTACAATCCGACGCTGGGCTGCTTCGAGGAGGTGTCGGACCAGACGGCGCCGCGGCCAGAGCGGACGGGCCGGCCGCCCGGCCCCGGCCACCGCCAGGGCATACGCTACATGGTGAAGGGCGGCCCGCCGTCAAGCCAGGTGACCGCTGGGGTCGTGCAATGTCAGGGCCTGCGGGCCGGCGAGCTGGAAGGAGATGGTCGTTGCAAGGGGTGCGTAAGAGGCCGGTTTGAGGTTCTGCTCTGGCTGCACCAACTTTGGCAGTTTGTGCAAGAGAGAAGGGTTGCATTGCCAAGGTTTGCTGGCTCCAAAGACATGATTTTAAGGCCTGCTGCAGTTATGTGAGCTAACAGTGAGGGACAGAAACATTTGTTTCCACGGTCTGTTTCGCTGTCCGATGCATCTTACACCTCTTATGTCTATGTGTTGGGAACTAGATTTCACGCTTATTGGAATCCTAATTTGTATATATTAATGGGGCATTCCCAGAGTTGCCATTGAAATATTGTGCATCTGGGCAACACTTCTCTTAGTTATTTTCCTCAGATCGCCTCTGCCTCCTCATCCATCCTGCTGCGGGTTTCCGAACCCCTCGGACCGTGCGGTGCTTCCTACCGAACTTCCAATCAAAGTCCATCGCAGCCCCCCGCAGACAGCACGTGACGCCGTGCGGTGCCGCGTGCCGCAGGCGGGCACGGACCGGCCGGACCCGGGCCGCGGCCCGGTACTCCTGCAGGAGGACGGCACCGGCGGCGGCGGCGGCGGCGGCGGCGAGCTGGTGCTGCAGAAGCCGGACGGCAGCCGGCTGCTGCTGCGCCTGCCGGACGGCGGCGGCGACCGGCTGGTGCTGGGCGACACCGGCGGCGAGCTGGTGCTGCAGGAGGGCGGAGAGGGTCAGCAGCTGGTGCTGGAGGGCGGCGACGGCAGCCAGCAGCTGGTGCTGCAGGAGGGCGGGGAGGGTCAGCAGCTGGTGCTGCAGGAAGGCGAAGGCGGCCAGCAGCTGGTGCTGCAGGAGGGCGATGGCGGCCAGCAGCTGGTGCTGCAGGGCGGCGACGGGGGCCAGCAGCTGGTGCTGCAGGACGGTGACAGCGGTCAGCAGCTGGTGCTGCAGGACGGGGACGGCGGCCAGGTGATGCTGCGCGTGCCGGAGGCCTCTGCCGAGCCGCTGGTGCTGGAAGACGACAGCGCGGGGCTGGCGCTGCGCGGGGAGGCAGCCGAGGGCCGGCTGGTGGTGCACGAGCAGGCTGGTGACGGCGGCCGCCGCCTGGTGCTGCAGGGCGCCGCCGGCGACGGCGAGGTGGTGCTGGAGGTGCCCGAGGGTAGCGGTGCCCGCGAGCTGGTGCTGGAGGAAGAGGACGGCAACCAGGTGGTGCTGCAGGTCGGTGCCAAAAGGTCGGACTTTTAATGCTCAAAAATGGGAAGACCACACACTTCGTGCCCTGCAATTCTTGACATTTTTAATGTGTACTGGAAATTTAGTGAACTGATGTATCCTTACTATTTGTTTTATACATGGTCGTTATATTGGAAACTGAGGAATACGTGCCTAAAAACGGCACTACGAAAAACGTATGGCTTAGCCCACCATGCGCCTTTTCTGTTGTTTTCTCTGTTTCATTATCATGTAGTGTTTGATGCACCTCAGCCCGTTTCTGGACTAACAGTTGGACTAACACTGTGGACTTGTGATAATGTTTTACTCACCACAGCCAGTATTGTGTATCCTGAGACTAACACTTGGACTATTTGTGGTAGCATTTTGCACGCCACAGACAGCAGTGTTTCCCAGAGCTAACAGCATGGATTATTTGTGGTAACATTTTGCACGCCACGCCCCTTGTGTGTCCCTGGACCAACACTGCGGACTATCGGGCAGGTGCCAGAGGGCGCAGCGGGTCCAGACGGCGTCATTCGTCTCCTGCAGGTCACCAACGAAGACGGCAGCGTGCAGTACATCTCGGCCAACCACGATCAACAGCCTGGTGAGCGTCCCGTGGGCGGCGGCGGGGGGGGGGGGGGGGGGAGAACGGATGTGGTTGCCGCATGTGAGGAGGGGTTCAAGTCCAGGCAGTGATGTTTTTTCGCCGTCCTCGACAAGAAAAAGCTGGCAGAGCGACGCCAAACGGCGCTAGCGGAGAAAGGCGTCGACGGGTGTGGCCCGGTGGCTAACCGTCAAGCGGCCCGTTGGGCGTCCGACTCTGCTGACCGGCTGCTAGCGGCGTGTCGGCGCCGCCTACGGCCGGCGTCGGCGTGGCGAGGTGCCGTCAGGTGGCGGGTTCGCGCCTCCGTCTCCGTTGACTGGTCGTCGGGCCGCGTGTGGACCCCGCCCGCTGCCGTGGCTGAGGGCAGGCTAACCTGGCGCGGCGCCCCTCGCGCTGGCTGTCGGTGGACGGAGGACGACGGAGCAAACCCGCGACTCGGCTCGGGGCGATGTCGTGGTCGGCGCTCCGTCGAAGCCTGCCGCCTGTTCTGCCGGACGCGGGAGGCGTCCAGCGGCCTAGCAGGACAGCGGCAGAACGGCAGAGCCACTCCGCTGTCGCTGCGGCCGGCAGGAGGATGGCGCCGGTCGGTCCAAAGGTCGGCGAGCTGCGTCGCGCGGTCCGGCACGGGCGTGTGGTCGGTCGACAGTGGGCCGACATTTGTCGGACTGCGGACCGACAGTGGGCCAACAGGTGGGCGACAGTTGGCCGGCAGTGGGCCGACATTGAACCGACAGTTGACCGAGAGTCTGCCGATAGTTGGTCGACAGTTGGCCGACACGGGATTTATAATTTATCGACAGTTGGCCGATAGGCGCCAAATGGCCTCAAAGTCGGTGCGCCTCTAAGTCCCAATAACCAACCAACGACAGTTAACCGACATTTGGTCAGCATTCGGCCGATAGTGGATCGACAGTTGGTCGACAGAGTTAGCCGGCAGTAGACCAGCAATCGGCAGCTTCTCGGCAGTTGGCTGACAGTTGGCCAACAGTTTACCGCCATTCGGCCAACTACTAGTGGACACTCGGCCGACAGTCCGTTGGCCGACAGTCGACAGTTGGCGGACAGCCGACAGTGGACCAGAGCTCGCCTGCCATTGGGTCCTAAGAGACTGAGGTTGCTGTCACGGCGAAAGGTCTCATCTGTGGGAGGACCAAACTGTCGGTTGGATAACGCTCCGAGCATCGCCAAAACGAACAGTTCACGGAACGAGGGATCAGGGTGCCCTCCGTGCCGATGGTCGGGAGGTTCATTCTTCTTTAGCAGTGAATACGGTGACATTTTCAGCTTTGAGAGTTTGGAAAATGCTATTTAACTTGAAACAACCGACGTTCAAAATGAGATTAAAAGGTGGGCGCTAAGTGGAGAAGTTGTGAGTGACTTAAGCACAGAACAATGCGACTCAGCGAAGAAAGTTAGAAGGCCAAGGCGTTGCCGAAAGCGTAGATTTAATTCTGTTTTAGAACGTTACTAAGCTAGATGCAGGGGGAGAATATGACTTACGATAAGTATACGTAACTTGAAAACGCTTTAGGGGAGGAAGACTGCAACTTCCACGAAATGTAATCGATTGTACGCGATGATAAACATGTTGCTCATTTCTGCGTCACTTCTGCATCTGGCGGACGTTGTCTCAGTTTTTGGTCATTAGTCCTTCAGTTCGACGTTGGATTAATCCGTGGTGATCCACGATTGGCGTAATATGTCCTGGTGACGTCATATCCGGTCCATGCCCCGTCTGGCCGCTGACCGCGCCTCCTGTCAGCAGAGAGCCACGAATACTCTGTGGAGGAGGCCATGGAGCGCCTGATGGGCGAGTCGGAGGAACCTGAGCAGCAGCAGCAACAGCAGCAGCAACAACAGCAGCAGCTACAGCATCAGCAAGAACAGCAACAGCAGCAGCAACAGCAGCAGCAGGAGCAACACCAACGGCAGCAGCAGCAACAGCAGCGACAGCACCAGCAACAGGAGCAACAGCAACAACAGCAACAGCAGCAACAGCAGCAACACCAACGGGAGCAGCAGCAACAGCAGCGACAGCAGCAGCAGCAACAAGAGCAGCAGCAGCAACAGCAACAGCAGCAGCTACTGCAACTACAGCAGCAACAGCAACTGCACCAGCAACAGAAGCAACAGCAGCAGCAACGACAGCAGGAGCAACAGGAGCACCAGCAGCACCGGCAACAGCAGAATATCGTCATACAACACTTGGCGGAGGAGGAGGAGCAGCGGCAGGTGTGGCTCTGCCGTGTGGGACGGGCTGGGCGCCTCCCGAGGTGGCGGGGATGAGGGTCTGGATAGATTGATGGTTCTTGTGATGGGTGTCAGGCTGCTGGGAGCGTGCTCCGAGTCCCCTTGGCGTGATAAATTCGAAGTAGTAGTTCGTTTGATTTTCGTTTGTGACGAAACCTCGCATCATTTTGCGGTAGAATCATGCTCATATCGTGACGTCATTTGACTGTCGTTAGCGTTGATGTTAGAAACGATAGCGTTGAAGGTCTGGTGCGACATCTGGTGGCCGCGGCCGCGATATGGCCGCAGATCACCGTGCCCCGCCACGTCTGACAGTCGCCTCCTCCCGCTGGCAGGAGGGGGCGCAGGCGGCCGTGGCGGCCACCGACGCCGCCCGGCAGCCGGCGGCGGCTCCGACCGCGGCCGGCGGCGGCCCGGAGCCGGAGCCGGAGCCGGAGCCGGAGCCGGAGGCGGCCGGCGGCGCGCTGCCGCGGGAGCCGCCGCCGGCGCGCACTGAGTCGGCGGCGGCCGTGTGCGCCGTGTGCGGCGAGGAGCCGCGCTTTTCGACGCTGGCGCCGCTGCTGTCTGCCTGCTGCCGGCGCTCGGGCGCGCCGCTGGTGGAGGCGCTCTCGGCCTGCCTCGGCCGGCCGGTCACCGCCGACGTGCGGGACCAGGTCTGCACGCCCTGCAGTACTCTGGTGAACCAGGCCGACGAGCCGGGCCCGCTCAAGCAGGTCAGTGGGCCGGCCCCGGTCAGCGGGCGGCTCGGTCCGTCCAAGTTCAGGTGAAGAGGTCAGGTCAGCTGATAGGTTGGTCAGGCTGCGTTCAGGTGAACGGGTCGGATTGGCAGGTCGCGCAGTCAGCGTCGGTTCCAGGTCGGCAGCTGCTCGGCCAACTGGCCGGTCGCGTTAGGTCGCGGCCTGATCAGGTCATCGAGCAGGTCTGGGGCAACAGGTCAGGTCAGCAAAAGGGCCAGTGAATGTTGGATAAGATAAACAGCTCAGTTCAACAGAAGGGTGAGCTATGTAAGCTCCGGCTGTGGTCAGCAGATCAAGCCATCTAACGGGCCAGTGCAGTGGTGTAAAGTTGCAGGTACAACGCGTCTGTTTTCTTATCCAGATTAGCAGGCGAGCCAGTACCTCAGGTGATCAGGTCAACCCACGCGGGCCGGCTTTGTAAGGTCTGTAAGCTTGCAAACCGTCCTTACAGATCGTTGGTCGGATGACGTGGGCCTCCTTTCGTGGCAGCTCTCCTGCTCTGGGTCTTCTGGTAGTTGAGGTCCATGCTGTGATGTGTTTGACGTCGAGATCAGGACATATCGAAGGAACAGCGACGAGCTTCACCCATTGGATTTTATCTGCCAGACTTGCTTCTCGTACTGGCTGATGCGGTCACCTCTGCTGGCCTAGTATGCCGGTAGTCGCGAGCGGCTAGGAAACCTGCGCGGTTTGCCAGTCCGATCTCGGCTTTCTCAGTTCGAAGTCCGCCCTCGCTGCTGGACTGCGCGAGCCCTCGCCGGCCTGTAGTCCAGCCTGCTCTGTCCGGGTGTCCGCCGACTCGCCTGGGCTGCGTTGCGGGGCGGTGCCGGCCGAGACCACGTGCCGAGACAGTGGCCGCGAGTCAGCCGCCGTTAATCAGACGGATGGACTGCTCCCAGCCGAGTCTGGAGCACAGGCCAGCACGCGGCACCAGCGCGGCGACGTGTCCTCCAGACGCCGTCGACCGCCGGCTTTTGTCGGTCTCGCGCCTCAGCCCCCCCCCCCCTCCGTGAGCTCCCGCGCCGTACGGCCCGCCGGCGGCGGCGGCTGGGCTGTTGTTTCGCCGGCCGACTCGGCGTGTTTTGCGTCCTGCCATGTCCCGCGGGAGGCGGCAGATGAAGCGGCTCGCCGCCCGCTCGCGGGGAAAGGCGTCACCCGAGCCGGCGGCGGCGGCTCGGGTCCGACTGTAAAGCGGGAGATGAGCGCCGAAATGGAGCAAGCTGGTGTACGGGGAAGGCTTTCATTGTTGGTGGGGTCGGGGAGGAGTTGGTTCTCGCGCATGTGTTGGCGTGTTCCATGTGTAGGCAATATCCGTCCCGATATTGTCCTGGTTACTGGTAATGTTACTTAACTCGTTCTGGATCACAGCTAATAAAGTCGATCTGGTCTCGTCCGGGTCACGGATAATGAGGTCGTTCCATTCTTGTAACTGTTACCAACTGTTACTGTTGTTCTCGTCCTGGTCGCTGCTAAAAGAGTCGTTCTGTTCTCTTCCTGGTTGCTGCCATTAAGGTTTTTGCCGTTCCTGTTTTTATGCGTCCGGTTGTAACCGGTGTTCTCGTTATCGTCACCGTTAAGAATGCTCGAAAACGGTAAGCGCGGACTAGTTGTATGTCGAAGTCGAAGGCGTAGAAGTAAGGCTCAGAAGAAGTCTGGTTTGGCTACCTGTTCGACCCGGCCGTGGCGCCTGGGGCGGTTTTTTTCATTTATTTTTTGCAGGGCCCCGCCGCCCTTAGGGGCTTCATGATCCTCGCCTGGGCAGGCAATGTACCTTTACACGGATTCTCATGCGGTTCTGATCCTATTGAACTTCCACTCGAGCGTCTCTTTGTGCGACGATGTCGCCTTTTCAGCTCGTCGTCAGTGCCTTTCATTGAACACGTGTGTCTGGTGCCCAGTTTTGGATGTGGAGCTGTAGTTCATCTTTCAGCTTCTGTGCCTGGAATGAGATGCTGAAATGAAGGTAAAAAATTGACGGTACATATAGCGTTCATTGACGTTTTCAAATTCACCTGGGCCCTAGCTAATTGTCCGGTTTAATTGGGCTGTGTATGGTCTGTTCCACTGCTGCTTTATTTTGACGCGGGTTTGGGTGATCTAATCTAATTTCATGTCTTCGTCCAAAGTTTTCTTATTTGGCCCCATTCGACTAAGAGCGGTCAAGTTTGGTCATCACGGGCTGGTTGTGTCATGTCTGGCTCAATTCGTCCAACATGTCATGCCTGCCGTTATCATTTTTTCATCCCGTCCATCCTTGAATCCCCGTTGTCAGGTGGTCAAGCCTGGCCAGCCCGTTTTCCCGCAGAGAAGTCCTATTCATGTGAGCCCAGCCTGGTTGTGCCAGCCGTACTGCACTGGAATGGGTAACCCCAGTGCGGTTTGGCCCAGCTCACCGAGCGTCCTCGTGAGGCTGGTCTAAATTAGCGGCAGCCGGGCGGGATTTCCTCCGTTCCTGGGTAACGCCGGGCCGAGTCTGGTCTGTTCCACCGTTGGCCGCCGGTCTGACGTGCCCTCGAGGTTCGTTTATTGTTGTCTGACGTTGCCGTGTCTACCTCAGGCTAGTTACGCTTTGTTTAATGAAGGCTGGTCCGCCCCGATGTAGTCGATATGTCGGGTATTTTCCACCGGATCAATGTGTTTTTTTTTTCCCGGTCCGGTTCGGTCCACTCTCACCATTCTATATCTGATCTGAAAGCCGTGCAGTACAGTGTTCTAAAACGTATTTTTCGTTATGGTATGCAGGGCTCGGAAATGTAGAGTCGTCACAGTCGCAGTAAAATTACGTTCTCGTTTAAGCGTGATGTAATTTTGGAACTTCCCGTGAAATGGGTTCTGTAATAATGGACATAAAATGCGCATAAACAAGCCATTACTTGAATTTTGCATGTCTTGTATGTCGTCTGTTCCTCAACGTTTAACGGCTGCAAAAAGAGTTGGCAATAATGTTCTTTCGGTGACATTCTCCGACCCTTTCCGCGATTTCTGGACCTTTTTCGACACCACAGCACCGTTCTCTGTCGTCGTGGCCGTCCGTGAGCCGCCCTCGAGGCGTCTGGCCGCCCCCTGCCCGGTCTGACCGTGCCCCTTCCTGCGCCGTCCGCCGGCCTGACGCCCGTGCCGCCGTTCCAGTCGGCGGCCGACCTCCTGCGCAGCATCGTCGCCGTCAGGGACGGAGAGGAGCCGCCCGAGTCCTCGGTGGACGCCGACGAGCCGCCGGCGACCAACGGCGTCGGCGGCGGCCGTCCCCCGGCGAGGCGCGGCCGAGGACGTGAGTGGCCCGCGAGAGGGGTGGCGCTGGGTGAGCGCTGGGGGCTTCGACAGTGGGAGGCGATTTGTTTGGCAAATGATGGTTGTCGTTGGGAAGGGAAGCCTGGCCGGCTGCCCCCGGAGAAGAGGAGGTTGGCCGATGCCGCGGGAAGGGTAAAGTCTCATCACCAGAACTAGGCCCGTCAGAGCGGAATCGATTTTTAGGCATTTATTGGCATTCATACGCCACTGCGCCCGAAAGCCAAGCTATTTCTGATGTCACGCTGAACTAGTGTAATGAAGGAAAAATGTGCTGGCCGTTACGCTGGGCCTTCACGGAAAAGGACAGCCACCCGAGTGTGTTTGGGTGTGGAGAAGGCCGTTCGGCTATAGTTGTATGGGCGTGGACTAGGAACTTAAATAGCAGACCTAATGCGTGCGACGTAGTGTGTCTGTCGTTTGTGGACTTGACTTTTTTGCGCGCTATCGTTGAGATGTGAATTGCGAAAAGTCCCGATCGACGTGTACGTGCAGATCGAGGCAGTCATGAGCAGTGTATAATGCATTCGTTGAACCTCGGTGAGCTCGGCGCTCATTGCCTTGAGTGGCGGAGCAGTGCAGGAAGAGCTGTGGATTTACGGCGTCGGATGCCCGGCCTCCCCTACGTAATAATGTTGACAAACGGGAGAGTTTCTTGGCTTTAGAAATGCCGCCGGCCGCGAGCTTCGGGCGATTCACTCCGTTCTCAGCTAAGTTCGCTCCGGAAGTTTACGTTGTGTCGCAGTTGTTGCTATGGCACCGTAAATTGAAACGACTGCGCTGTCTCGAGGGACTTGTTGTTTTAGCATTGTACGTTATTTGTGTCCACGGACAGGCCCGGAGGTACGGGTGTGATAGACAGGGTTTCTTTATTGCTGCATTCGTTGCCTTTTCGTCCCGTGTGTCGTTTACTAATGACGGTGAGTATCTGATTGCACGGTATTGTGCAATCCGATACGTTAAGTGCAATACGATACTTAAAAATTCCGTGTGCCGGAATTTTTAGACGGGAACGCGGCTGGACGGCGGTGTTCTTATAGCCAGCATCAGTCGCCACAGCTCCGGGTATGGGCCTAGGACCGTCACCGTTGCCGCGGTGCGCGCTGGGGAGACGCTCAGGGAGCGATTTGCGGTGTTGAAGTTAAGGGCCCTTGATGCCATGTTTTTTTCAGGTTTCGTTTGTGGCTTCTTTGGAAACTGTAAACATTTTCCCAAACCGTTACTGCCTGTGGCGTTGTCGAAGTGTTGCGTGTTGTGTTTTGTGCACGGCGTTTTCTTTTCCATGAGAATGGCCGCGTGCCGGAAAGTCAGTAGTTTCTCTGTGAAACAGGTTAACGCACGTGGTTTTACGTCTGCAGGGCCTCGGAAGGACCGCGCTAAGGTAAAGAAAAAACCGGAAGCTTCAGAAGGCGAGGAAGAAAGAGCTGAAGAGGGCGCATCTAAGGAAGGCAACAACTCGACGGACGCGAAAAGCTCGACGGAGGAAGCCGGGGCCTTGCCAGGTGCGGTAAACAACGCCACTGATGGCGAAAACGGCCCCGTAGACGAGGACAAGGCACCGTCTAAGAAAGCGAGGGGCGCGTCCAAGTTGAAAAATACGTCCGAGACGGACAGCGGTTCTCCTGAGAAACAGACGAGTCAGTCCAAGGAGAAGAGCACATTGAAGGACGAGGACGAATCGGAAGAAGAGGAGGAGGAGGAGCCGGAGCCGGAGCCGGAACGGGAGCCGGAGCGGGAGCCGGAGGGCGAGGTGAAGAGAACGGCCAGCGGTCGGCGCTCTCGTGCCCCCCGTGCCTGGTCCCCGGATGTGGATCTGACGCCGGTGAGTTGTCCTTGTCCAGTCCCGAGTCGAGTTCGAACACGAGTTCACCGCGGTTCGTGTTCACGGCGCTGTAGAAGCTGTCGCAGCGTTTACGTTGGGGTTATTGCTGAGTGGCATTCTGGTGTAAATCAGTTTCGGCGTTTTACTCGAGTTCGCGATTCAGCAACCTCGTGGTGTTCGGACAGAGTGATTGCTGTTTTGGTCTGTAGATTTTGGAGCGTATAACGTGCGATTCAGTTGTGGTAAAAGCCAGGAATATTTTTGGTTTGCCACGGAAAGCAAGGGGTGAATGCGTAGTGGACCCGTTGGTATGGAGAAATTTTAAAATCGCTGTTTTTCCTTTGTTTTGTGATATTTTTATAAATGTTTCTACTTTTTTACTCGGGCAGATTATGAACATTCAATTTTGATAACGTAACTGTAGACATTTGAGATCATTTAAACGAGAAAATCCCAGATCTCCCCATCTATCGTATGTCGCCCCTCAAAACGGCTGCCCCACCAGCGGAGCGCGACCAGCCGACACGCGCCGTTCCGCTTCAGAAAGCCCGGCCGCCGGCGTCGGAGCGGGGCGGGCCGAAGAGGCGCGGCCGGCCGCCGCCGGCCCGGCGGGCGGGCCGGCCGGCCAAGAGGCGGCCCGCGCCGGCCGACACGGAGCCGACGGCCGCCGCGCCGGCGGACGGGGTGCCGGAGGAGGCGGGGGCGAAGGGGACGACAGGAGCGGCAGAACCGGCAGTGGCGGGGACGGGGGAGGCTGCAGAGACGGCGGCAGGATCAGAGGCGATGGAGGAAGCGATGGAGACGACGGAGCAGACTTCGGGGAGAGCAGAGGCAGCAGAGACGGCAGAGACTAAGACGGAGAAGACGGCAGAGAAAGCGACCGAGAAGACGTCAGAGGGGGCGGCAGAGACGGCGGCAGATGGGCCGACCGGCAAGCCCGCAGGAGACGTCTCGGCCGGGGCACGCTCAGAGGAGTCGGTGAAGGTCAGGCGGGCCCGAGGCGTGAAGAAGGAGACTAGGCGGGCGCTGGCAGCGGCAGCGAAACCGGCGGCGGCACGAGGGGGCGTGAAGAGGGGTCGCGGCCGGCCGCCGCTGGCGAGGACTGCGGCCGGCAGGGCCGCCAAACGCACCGCCTCCGTCTCCGCGCCGGGGTGAGCGGAGCCAATCTGTCTGTCTGTTTGTCTCTTTGCCTGCCTGCCTGCCTGTCTGTCTGCCTGCCTGTCTGCCTGTCTGTCTGCCTGCCTGCCTGCCTGCCTGCCTGCCTGCCTGCCTGCCTGCCTGCCTGCCTGCCTGCCTGCCTGCCTGCCTGCCTGTCTGTCTGTCTGTCTGTCTGTCTGTCTGTCTGTCTGTCTGTCTGTCTGTCTGTCTGTCGGTCGGTCGGTCGGTCGGTCGGTCGGTCGGTCGGTCGGCCGGCCGGCCGGTCCGTCCGTCCGTCCGTCCGTCCGTCCGTCCGTCCGTCCGTCTGCCTGGCTGTGTGTCTATGTCTCTTTCCGTCTGTCTGTATGCATGGATACATGTATGTATATGTGCGTATGTATTGATGCATCCGTGCATATACAAACACATGCATGTGTGTATGGATGTCGGCAAGGCAGTCGTCTCCTAATTCGTTTCATGGTCGACATGTTTCCGCATTGGGCTGCTGGTGCTGGTATTGGGTTTGGGTCATCGAGAATGGTTACGCGGCATTGGCACTGGAGTCGAAATCCCTTGAGGAACAGTTCGGAAAATTACCGCGCTATTTTTAGACCGTGCAAAGGGCAAGTGAATCACCACGGCGAATGTTTCGTGCAAGTTCTCGTCTGCATGGTGGAACGGAAGTTGACGATGTCGTTAAGGGTCACGATAGCTTATTGAGCGATTCTATGCGAACGCATTTATTCTTCGGAATCCTGTAACTTAAAACAGTTGCAGTGCTGGCTGCCGTGTCAAGGGCTTTTGAAAGAGGAAAGCGAGCGAAACGGTAGTTAGATCATCATGCTCATCACTCAAATATAGATGAACGCAGTGCCTCATTCAGGGAGAAATGTACGTACTCGGCATAACAAGTGCAGAGATCAGTAATAAATAACAAGGGACTTGGGCCGCAGTAAACCGTTGCACCGGTAACCTAGCAACCGTCGTTTCCAGTGTTTACGCCGAAGTTCGTCGATGTATCCAGCGGTCGTAGTGGCGGCATGGGGCGTTTTCTGAGTCAGACTTTTGTCGCCCATTTCTTTACACATGGATCGACGTTCTGTGTGAGATGGCCTTTCATGTGTGCTCTTTTGTGCGTTTTTTCCCCTCGTCTGCTGTTCTGTTGTCAGCATACTGTCCCGTGTACTCTGCCGTCCTGTGCTAGCTGCGTCGACCCGACTAAAAGGCGTTGCATGTCAAAGCGTGTTTTGTTCTCGGCCGGGGAAAGCTTTGGGGTCTTTGTGCCTCTGTGTGGTGTTTTGAACGAATGTGCTGTGCGGCTGCTGCGTGCGATGTTCTCAGGCCACCTCTTTGTTGCAGGACTCGCCGCACCAGGCTGCGAACCAAGTGATTGCCTAGACAGCATTGGTCTTTGGTAGTCGGGCATTGGTCTGGAGGGACTGTGTAGCCGGGAACTCGACACGGTACGCTTTTCATGTACAAAAAACGCCAGCGTGAGTTGAACGGAGGCTGATGCGTCTCACTTCAAGAAGCCGGGAGTGGGGCGCTCAGCTGCCAGTTTCGAGGATCGTCAGCCTTGATGAGACGTTTTATAATGTGCGTAGCAAGGGCAAATGTTCTTGGAAATTCGCCAAGCGCCTGGTTGATTCGTTTTATGGCGCGTGTTTCGACGCAGGAGCAGAAGCAATTAAGGCTGGCTGTGGTGTCGTTTGCGTTTTTTGTAGGATGCTGAGCATTTCGTCACGTGAACTGTACATGCCATCGCTCATGCTAGAATTCACATATGCCACCGGGTCGTTTTGTTTGAGATTGATGTAGCGGTCGGGGGCCAGTCAGTCGCCTTGTAGTCTGCCGCGGTCTGAGGTCAGTCACTCGGTAGTCTGCCGCGATCTGAGGTCGATCATCCCGCAGCCTGCCGCGGTCTGAGGTCAGATACTCGGCAGTCTGCCACGGTCTGAGGTCGGTCACTCCGCATTCTGTCGCGGTCTGAGGTCAGACACCCGGCAGTCTGCCACGGTCTGAGGTCAGTCACCCCGCAGTCTGCCGCGGTCTGAGGTCGGCCACCCCGCAGTCTGTCGCCGTCTGGCGCGCTTTCTTCCAGAAGCAAGGAACCATGCTTTTACACGTGAAGGAATCGTATAATAAGTGGTGGCGGCCTCAGCATGTTTTCGGAATATTTTGAGGCTCGTCATGCAGTGCCGGAACTTACGTTCAGAATGAGAAGTAGCGCGATCCACCGCCGTCGTTCCGGCGGCTGAGGTTTTCGCAAGCCGCTCCCAGTGAAGCCCTGGACTCCAAAATGTCGACACGTAGGGCGAGTTACAACGGAGACGCAGCACTGACTGTGAAAGCACACACACTGATGGAAATGCTCCGACCCTGCTGCCCATAATGCCGCAGTCATCCCCTGCGCATACTAAGCGATTTCATGAAGTTCTGGTGTCGTCAGCACCGTGGCTCGTGATGGAAGGCCACAGGATGCTCGGCCTGTCTGCGTAAGGCGCTGGCGACGTTACTTTCGCCTGTCACGGACGCCGGCTGTGAAAAGCTTCGGCGACATGTCGGTCCGTGGGATGCGGAGCAGGTCGGTCTCGGAATTAGCTCCAGCTCGTAAAGCCGGCCACGTAATGCTGCCGTGATGGACGCCACCCGGCGCAGTCCGCTCCCGAGTCTGCCAGGAGCAACGTGCGAGCTGAAGCTACGATTGCTGGGTTCAAAAGGTGTGGTGCGGCTTTCGCGTTTGTTTGGATGTGAGCGTTTTCGAACACATGACGCGAACAACAGCGTGGCATTTGTCTGCGGTTGCGTAGCTGCCCGGGCGGTAGCGGACATGTGGTTCTTGGCTGTATCGGACGCTTAGTGATCAGGCAGCGAGAGATCTGATGTGAAATTCGGTGGCGACCAGAAACTGCAATGTTAAAGGTGTATAACGATGGCAAAGCCGGCCATACATTTGATCTGCCGTCGTGATACACCTCACGACCGAACACGACCCTCACAGAAACGGCCAGATTTTCCATCGTTGGACACTCCACACGACCGAGCATGATTTCGATCCAAAGCTGATGCTTTAGAGGCGGCATAATGCAGCTTGTTAAGCTGGGCATAATCGCAACCAAAACGAATTAGAATGAAGTCATGATACGACGTTACGTCAAAACGAAATGCGATTGCCTTTGCAACGTCGGTCCTGGCGAGAGAACGAAAGGAAACAAGTTCTGTAAGTCGTCGACGGAATGCTGCAGATGAAGACGCGTGCGGTCCTCTGAATACCGACCTTATCAACGCAGTCGGTATGGGCGCCGCCTGCGTGGACGCGTCTCACTGAGAGCCGCCGCGTGGGCAATGGCTGCAACCTTCAAAGCTCGAGGGCTTTACCGTGGTAAAGCTAGGGCTTGACACCATCTCAGCAACCAAAAGGACGGCGGAACTGCCAAGCCTCAACAGTCGCTGTACCGAATTCGCGCGGCTGAAGCGTCCACGCGAACGGTGAGCAGGGGTGCCCGCCTGAGTGTGGACAAGAACCAAACAGCGGGAAACTCGCATACCAATAGGAAACTTGCGAGACGCCCACCAGAGACTGGGAACGCCTCACAGTTTCGCCGAGCGGCCACGTGTGGCCGAGTTAACGTGGCCCCAAAACGGGCTCTCGGCGCGGCGAACCGGTCGAGACTGCCAGATTTGGAAGGGAGCCGTGTGTAGTTCGAGCTGAGAGCGGCCAGCGACAGCCGACCTCGTCTCACGCCCAGTCGTGGACAGTTTCCGATGGAATGCGCCACAGATCGACTGAGTTACTGCGTTTGAAACCTGCTGCGCTCAGCAGACTGGAGCGGAAAGTTGCGCGGCATTTTTCTGCAGACGTCTGTGATGTTCTGCCGTGTGAAAAATAAACTTCCACTCGCCGGCCACGTTTCACGTGGACCTTAGTTACTCAGGTTGGTCCACGTGAGCACGGTTAATCGTCCTAGGTTGTGGGGCTCAAGGAGGTATTTCTTACGGAAGGAGGAATTACGGAACGGAAAAAGGCCCCGAACGAACCCCTCTCAAACTCAAAAGGGGCCCCATAAGTGCCCCGTATGGGCTTCACGGGGTCTGTGAAAACATGACGAATTCTTGACGCAGTCAGGGGGCCTTTGGGAGGGTTAGACGACCCCTGAGACGCATAGAAGGGTCTCTGAGAGCGCTACAGAGCCCCAACACGGCAGATTGCTCCTGAGACCACCAGAAGGGCCGCAGGCCGAGATGAGGGCTGAGTTAGGACGGCACAGGGGCCCATGGAATGGCATAGGGACCCCGAATGAGTTTCACGGACCTGTGTGAAAGGCTGAAGGTTCCTAATTCAGTGAGGAGGCCTCCGAGAGGGCTAATGAGACCCTGAGACGGTAAGATGGCCCCTAAAGCGGATCAAAGGGCCCTTGAAACTCTCCAAGGGTCCCAGGGACCGCAAGAAGGGCCCCAACACGGCAAAGGGTCCATGAAACAGCTTAGAGTGCTAGAGAAGTCCCTCAGACGGCAAGAACTTCGAGGGTGCCAAGCACGATAAAAAGAGACCCTGGCCAGCGAGAGGAGCCCCCTGAATAGGGATTCACCACTGACTTCAACCTCGAGAGGAGCCCCAAATGGGCTACACTGGCCTTTTTGAAAACTTGAGGGTTTCTTGACGCAGTCAGGGGCACCATGAAGGTAAGGTGGGTCCTGAGACGGCAAGGTGGGCCCCTATACGGCAGATGGCCCCTGAGATAGCCAAAAACGTCGGAGTGCCCCTGCGAGCAGAGGATAAGAGGACCTCTTGACGGTGTAGAGGCCCTGGACGGCCTCAGGGCCCTCAAGCGTGGTACGTGGGCTTCTGACACACAAAATGCCCCCGTGAAACTGCCAGTGAGGCTCCGGAAGCGCCAGCAAAAGCCCCTGGTACGGCTAGAGGGGTCTTAAGACTGACAGAGATATCCCGTGTAACAGACGATGATATGATATGATATATCCCTGGTACAGCCATGGAGACCACCGGAGACGTTCAGACAGCCCATGCCGTCACAGGGGCCCCGAGATCGCCGAAAGCTCTTTTGCACCTGCGAGAGGTCTTTTGAGGGACAGGTCTTTTGTAACTACCTGGGACGGCAAAAGTGTTCCCCTAAGACGACAAGGACCCATCAAGATGATCAGAGGAGTGCCTGAAACCACTAAGGCTCGAGACATACAGACAACCTCTTGAAATGGCCAAAAGACTTGAGCATTGCCAGAGGCGCCTCTGTTACGGCAGAATTATAGAGGGATATTGTTGTTGCCTGAGGAACTTCTCAGACGGCAAAAAATCCCCATGGACGACAGGAGAGAACCCGAGATGACTTAAATGTCTATGAAGCTGCCAGATGGGTCCATGACTTTGCTCGAAGTATCCCTGAAACTGCCAAAGGAGCGCCTGAGACGTCCCGAAGGACACTGCTTACGTGAAACTGTAAGAGGAACCTGAGACCAACAGAGGGTCTTGACACGGCAGATGGCCCGAGACCACCAAAAAACTAGCAAACAAAGTCTCCAGAAGCTGCGAGGGGGCAGTGGGGCTCATGGACCAAATACAGGCACGGCATTTCAAATAGAGTGGGGGACGTAACCGCCTATGATCCCGCCGTTGTTGTCATATTTCGGTTCACTTTGTAGGGGAACAAAATGAAAACTTTTCTCAAATAAATTGATGCGATTGGATTTTTTTGGTTACCAAACCCGCTCACGACCGTCGGTCCGTTTCGAACATGGGCGACTGGGGGGCCAGTTGGCCGCCCCCCTTTAAGTCACGAACGGTTGGTCGCACGATAAAAATAAGATACCGTTGGAAAGCTTGTGACGAGTAGAGCTCGAAACTGGTCTCATTTTTAGTTTTAGATAATATGTAAGCAATTTTACGCCCTATATATGTTTTCTCATAGCCGACTGCATGAGACCGAAAAATGGCCTGAATCTCAAGGGCTGTGACTAAAAACTCATAGGCAAAGGTACCAGCGCACAAGTAAAGGTCCGCGGATGCCGATACACGTCTAATTTCCCAGATTTGTTCAATATATACGCCGAAACGCTGAGTTCAAGACACGGCATTTCTCGCGGCAGAAGGCGTGCGCCGCTGCTGTATGCGGTAACAAATTGACCGAAACTAATTTTAGCTTTCCTTTATTTTCCCGAAAAAAGACGACCTATGTCAAATTTTATTGATCTTAGTGGTTCTTGTGATGGTTTTTTATGCTTAAATTTAAGAAAAATTCATTAGTTACCAATCTACACAATTGGCGGAGCTTTATTCGCGAGAGCCTGTTTATTTCCAAAATATGGTATTTTTGAAATTTTTTTGAGGTTCCTGGTATTACTTACGTCTGTGCAAGCTAGTTCTGCCATTTTCTACCCATTCTGAGCAATTCATCGCCGATTTTGACGGTGGTACATTTTGGCTCATTACAGTTATTCGTGACCTGATCTCAGGTCAATGGCTGGAAGTCATTGATACTTTGCCCAATGACGGTAACTAGATGTCTGCTTTATTCCACACTAAAAATGTTACGAAATATTCCGTCAGTTTCCGAAAAAAAAACGGCATGTGTTAAAAATGGGCTTGATCTTTGGTCAATGCCCCGGAAAACTCCGAAAAATCTGAGATAGCAGATTTGTTGCATCTATCACGTTTACTAATTCCTGAAAGTGTTATTGAGATATCTTGTTTTGCGAAAAGTTAGAGGGCGCTAAACTTTTTTGGACATAGCTCTGTTTGACCTAACCTACGTGAGGCACCTCACCTGATCTGAGGTCAAAATTTTGATACGAGATATAAAATTGATGAAGCAAACGGTACACAAAGTTCCGTGACTTTGTCTTTGTTCGTTCTCTCGCAATGCCAGAAAAACCTCAGGGGGGTCAGTCAACTGCCCCCCCCCCGTCGGGGACGGGTTAACATGGCAAAAAGAGCAACCTTGCATCAAATATTTCAGCCTGGACCCGAGCAAATCAACGTTTTTCCATGTCTGAAGAGCAAAAAAAAAATGGGAGCGGCCGAGAGGTGGGCCCGCGCTGACCACTCGTCCCCCTGGCAACATCCTGGATCTGCTCTTGGACGTAGGAGCACAAAAAGACAGGCACCGTTTGCAGAACAATATCCTTGTCATGGAACAACCCTGAAGACGGTGTGAAAAGTTCGCATATTGAGTCATTGTGGTCCGCTACTTTTGTGCGTGTGTGAGCCAAACCGATTCAAATAACTCACCGTTCGCGTTCCACGTACGTGGAAATAGCACCACTTACAAACTAATACATCTTTAAAAATACCGATCATTGGGCGAGTGGGCATGCACGTTTAACGCACGCAATGGAAGAGAGTATCGCACTAAAGCGCATTGAAAGAGGGGGGTTCAAAAGTCCCTCTCCGATCTCGGAAACGAAAAGAACTAGATGCACGGAATTTTGTGGACAGAGTAGGGTCATAACGATGTCCATTGCGTGCGATTTTTATGACCCTAGGCCAATGCCTTAAAGGTCTACTGGGGCCGAAAAGACCAGTTTTGGACATTTTCTCGGCCCGTACAGGCCATTCCGTACGAGTTTTTAAACGAAAAGGGAGAAGGCATTTTTTTGAACATTCAAACGTGGAATACGACAATTGCCATTAATTTGGCGTCTTGACTGAGGATTTCGGGTCGAGGTCAGGTCAGGTCGTTGACCTTTGGCGTCATTTTCTCAACTTTTGCGGATCAAATTTTGAGCAACATGGATAACTGAGTGTAAATAAGGGCGCTACACGCATGTTTTGGCGTGTTTTCAGTGACAGTAGCCAACATCGGTACATTTGATCACTTCTGGCGTTTACGAATATCTGCATGGTTAAAAGAAGTGAGAAAAGGTCATTGACCCTGGATGAAATTTTTTACCCAAAGTAAGTTTTATGTAAACTGTCTGCGCAAAAGTCGTATGTTCATGTATATATGTATACACATATGGGTACCAGTATGCCAAGCGTGTTTTATTAGGGTCTTTGAGTACATATTTTATGCAAATCGGCATATTTCAAGACAATCTGGATCAGGTCACGAAATAGTTACTTTCGACGTTTGACGATCTTGACCTGTACTGACTCTGGTATATATAAGCGTATCGACGTGCGCACACGTGTTGTTATTAGGGTCTTTGAATACATATTTCATACAAATCGGCATCTTGCAAAACAAACCTGGACCAGTTCGCAAGATATTTGACCTTGACCTTTGATGACCTTGACCTTTACTGACCCTAGTATATGTAAGCGTATCAGTGTGCGCACACGTGTTTTTATTGGAGTCTTTGAATGTATGTTTCTTACAAACCAACATGTTGCAAAGCAAATCTGGACCAGGTCACCAACAGGTTGACTTTGACCTTTGATGGCCTTGATCCTTATTGATCCTGGCTTTGTCTTGGTACATCCATCCTGCCCGAATGACGTTGCTTAATTATGTTCAAACCAAATCTTAGGTACAACGCTAGTCCTTTCCCAAGGTTCCCGTTTGTCAGTGACAAACGTTATTTTCGTTATGTTTCCTTCACTTCAAATATTTCAAACTTCGGAAATTCTCGACCGATTTTTTCGATTTTTCTGCATCGACGGGTTATTTAATTATGTTAAATGTCACAAAGTAGCATCAACCAACTCCTATCCGTTCTCGAGATTTTCAAGACAAACAGGTGGGGGCACAAAAAGACCCACTTCCAGTGCGCGTGTTAATGTTACTGAGAGCTGAAAGGGAATGATCAGAACGCCTGTGCGATGACTCTCCTCTACCACAGACAAAGGCCTGGGCAGCCTCCTCTGCCCCGACGAGCCTGAGCGATCGCCACGTGGTTACGGTTCTATGGTTTCCCCCTCCCCCGAGAGCAAAAAACCGAGAAGCCCGCGAAATGAAGACCATACAGAAGACCAGATTAATTGAGAATTAGTGCCCAGTATCTGTTGTTGAAAGACTGTTCTAGAGTAATAAGAATGTGAGCTGTCTGGTTTTCGGCAGATATTTCTGACACCATGGGGGCCGGGACAGGGAGGTCGGGGGAGGCAGACCACGGCCTTACGACCAGGTAGGCCAGGTCCCACGGCCGTGACAGAGGGCCGGGCCGCCGGCCGCCGGCGGTTCAGCGCCCGCTTTAGGGCACGCCTGGCAACAGCGGCCAGTATCGGTAATCGTTCCGCGTTTGGCCCAGCGCCCCCCCCCCGCCCCCTCCCGCCGACCAGGCGGAAATTGGGCGGATGCGGCAGTCTGGCTGCAGCCAGGCGGCGCCGGACAGTCGGGACCTGCCCGGCGGCGTAGGTGCATGAAACGCTGCGGTCTGGTCGGAATCCCAGCGATCTTGGCGGAAATCCGGCGGTCTGGACGGAAACGCAGTGATCTCGGCGGAAACCCGGCGGCTTGGGTGGAAACGTAGCGATCTTGGCGGTGATGCTGCGGTCTCGGCGGAAACACTGCGATCTTGGCGAATGTTTCATTTTAGTCCGTTTTCAGCAGAGGTCAGAGGCCATCGTGTGACTCTCGTAACTCAGAGGGTGCTCATCGTTCTGCTGTATTTACGTCAACTTATTGCTTCTAGTTTCGGCTTGACGTCCTGAAAAGCCAATTACAGGAAAACTGAAAAATATGACAGCGAAAATGAACTGTTGACATCGCAAGATCGAACTGACACATCACACCATATGAAGTGTTCGCAACACATTACATCTCCTCAGGTAAGAAAGAATGTCAAGTGGACTGGACGAGAGGAGTGAAGCCTCCGAACGAAAAAAAAATCATTAAGATGCAAAAAAGACATTAAGGTGCGCGGCACTCACGCAAGGCGAGACCTTCGGAAGTCATCTGATTCTGATCCGCCCCCATTCTCCCGATTTCAACGCAACCGACAGTCGGTCGATCCGTGACCTCGACACGTGAACGGTGAAAACAATTGCTCGTCTCCCTGCCGGATATCCCGGAGCCTCGCCGCAGAACCACCGCCCCGCTCAGACACGCAGATGCATGGAAGACGCTGGGCACAAGCACCGCGCTCGAGAAGAAACGCTTCTCGGCCTGTATGCCTAGAATCATGTAGCCTTTTGACGCAATTCATTCCCACACGATACCAACGGACGCGGGACGAAATTGCCCAAAGGTAGGCGTCCTCTGCCTGCTTCAGCCACGCTACACACGATATTCTGGTGACAGCGACCAGGACATTTCCCTAAGACATAGCCGCGCCGCAGTCCGGCTGACGGCGAAATTGCCTCATTTCAGAGCTGCCACCTGACGCGGCGCGTGAAAATTTTGTGTTGTAAAAACGCGTCGGCGGAGAAAAATGTGCGGTTCCGAGCCGCTCGCAAGGTCGGGCTGCCGGCGACAGCGGCCCGGGCGGCACAGTTTCTGCATTATAGGGTTAGCAGCGTTCCGAGATTTATGAGAACAATCCCGGCGTTATTTTCCCCAAATCTGCCATGCATGCGGGCGTCCAGTGTGCCTTGATGCATTTTAAATGGGACAATACATCTTTGCCGTTTTACTCAAATGAGAAATGAAAGAGCAGGCACATCAATAACAAGTAGGCCATCGTGGCCACGCGGTGCCAGTTCTTCGTGCCATCTGTCGAAGGTCGACTGATGCTGGTGATTGGTGAGCCAGCGAAACGCACACAGAAGTCCGTCGACCTCTCGCTTTTGGCAGCAACATTAACCCGCGCACGACCGTCGGTCCGTCCCGAACATCGGCGACTGGGGGGGGGGGCAGTTGACTGCCCCCCCTCTAACTCACGAACGGTTGGTCGCACGATAAAAATAAGCATACCGTTGGAAAGCCTGTGACGAGAAGAGCTCGAAACTGGTCTGATTTTTAGTTTTAGATAATATGTAAGCCAATTTACGCCCTATATATGTTTTCTCATAGCCGACTGCATGAGACCGAGAAATGGCCTGAATCTCAAGGGCTGTGACTAATAACGCATAAGTAAAGGCACCAGCGCACAAGTAAATGTCCGCGGATGCCGATACACGTCTAATTTCCCAGATTTGTTCAATATATACGCCGAAACGTTGAGTTCAAGACACCGTAATTCTCCCGGTCGGCCGTCAGTGTGCGCCGCTGCCGTATGCGGTACCAAATTGACGGGAACTAATTTTGGCGTTCCTTTATTTTCGCGAAAAAGAACAATCTATGTCAATTTTATTGATCTCTGTGGTTCTTGTGATGGTTTCTCATGCCTAAATTTTGGGAAAATTGATTAGTTGCCAATCTACAAAGTTGGCGGAGCTTTATTCGCGAGAGCCTATTAATTTCCAAAATATGCTACTTTTTCAAACTTTTTGAGGTTCCTGGTATTAATTACGTCTGTGCAAGCTAGTTCTGCCATTTTCTACGCATTCTGAGTAGTTCATCGTCGATTTTGACGGTGGTACATTTTGGCCGACTACAGTTATTCGTGACCTGACCTCAGGTCAATGGCTGGAGGTCACTGATACTTTGCCCAATGACGGTAACTAGATGTCTGCTTCACTTTACACTAAAAATGTTATGGAATATCCCGTCAATTTCCGAAAAAACGGCGATATGTCTTAAAAATGGGCTTGACCTTAGGTCAATGCCCCGGAAAATTCCGAAAAATCTGAGATAGCAGATTTGTTGCATCTATTACGGTCACTACTCCCTGAAAGTATTATTGAGATATCTTGTTTTGCGAAAAAGTTAGAGGGCGCTAAACTTTTTTCGACATAGGTCTGTTTGACCTGACCTAGGTCAGGAACCTGACCTGACCTGAGGTCAAAATTTTGACACGAGACGTAAAATTGATGGAGCAAAAGGTACACAAAGTTTCGTGGCTCTGTGTTTGTTGGTTCTCTCGCAATTCCAGAAAAACCTCAGGGGGGGCAGTCAACTGCCCCCCCCCCCCAGTCGGGGACGGGTTAATCTTGTTTAGATCGACCAGCGCTGTGTGCGTATAGGTAGTTTTATTTGTCATCGCGTTTCCTTCTCTCAGAAACGCCCGTAAATGGGAATATATCTGAGCTGGGATTCCATGACATTCACTAAACATCGGTTTTACAGTTTGCTAAATTTCGGCCACCAATGTGTACGAAATTTTGCAGCAACATTCATGGGCCTCCATTGCCAAGGTGGCATGAGTGCTTTAAAAGGCTTCTTTTTAGGAACATTTTGTATAATTGTTGTGTTTAGTTTCTACATCTAAGTACTGATTAATAATTTTTTAAGTAGGTGGTTCGCAGGTCCATGGTTGCTTTAAGCTACTTAGACTCTGTAAGTACCATCTGAGAAGTAATCAAGAGTCGTCGTGATGGTACGCCTCTGCCGTCTATCCATAAGCAGAAAATCAAAGCAAGGATCAAATTCTTGATGAATGGATGAACGAAAGAATGACTGAACAGCGTAGAATCAACCTGTCGTTATGTTTCCGGTGGCGTGTCCGGTTTTGTTTCCCTTTTCGAGCGTTATTTCTCGCTGAATTCGAGATGTGTGGGAGATACCATTGTGAAGGTGTCTGGTAGCCAACGTTATCCCATTCCTCCAGCACGCGAAGGTGACCTGCTTCCGGTGCTGGTCACGGCCGTCATGCGTAAGGGCGGAAGGCAACGGCAGGCCTGCGTTTCCTGCCTCTCTCTCATGTCGTCGTCTCGCGCGCGCCAATGCGCTTGGTCCTCCCGTCCTATTGGTGCTTTGTATGCGTGCCGCAAGCCGGGGGTCGATGGTGGCTCCATTTATCACCGACCGGCCGAACGGAGCAGGGGAGGGCCGACCCACAGCGCGTTCAGCTCCCGACGAAATGTCCATACGGCTCCGGACATCGGCCGCTGGAGAGGCGCCAGCGTCCGCCGCACCTTCGCCGGGGCAGAGCTGAGGGATGGCATGCCGGCCCTCAGGAAACGCAGAGGCGCGCTGGGCTCCAGATGGTTTAACTTCCTGGACGCTTTAATCCGTCTTGGCAGTTTCCGGTGGCGCGTTTAAAACGATGCTGTGTTCTGGGCAAACTATAACAAAACAACTTCCTAAAAAGGTATTTAGAAATACGTTAGCGACTCCGAAAAAGTTGCATTTGGCATGTCTGCCTCACGCTGGAGTTCAGGAACGCCGCCCTGTGGTGGAGGATGTCGTTCTTCCTCTCCTCTTTCTGTCGCCCAGATCCTTCTCGGGCTCTCCCTGGCACTCACTCCGCGGAGACAGGCTCAGATCGCGGCGCACAGCGTCAATATCGCGACTCAGGCGGTCTCTCAGCCGGCAGACAGCCGGCCTCGGACCGCCGATTGCCGCCGCTCGGACCGCGGTCCGACCGCCGACACCGTCACGGCTCGTATTCGGCCGTCCGACGGGTCCGGGCGGCGCCTGAGGGCGTCGCGAACGACGGGCGACGGCGGTGGGCGCCGCGCGTCGGGGCTCGCCGCCCGAGTCGGCGTCGGGGTCGACTCGGCGGCAGGGCAGGCGTCCGTGGGAGTGGCAGACGCAGCTGTTTGTTCTCCGGGCCAGTGGGTCGGTACAATCTGGAACGCACGGCAGAGTTGGTCCCAGGGGTCTCACTTGCACCGATGAGATCGAGTGTTCATTATTTCATTGCTTCTATCTGTTGAAAACTACAAGAAACCCGGATGCTAACGGAAACTCTGGTGACGTCACGCAAAGCGTATTGTTGACTCGCGTCTAATGCTCCCTGGTGGCGATCCGCTTCCAGGAAAAATAAACGAGTAGCGGTCGATAGCATGACCCCGGAGCTCGTTTCAGTGGAGGTTAACAGGTGCAGCTTGGCATGCGCTGTCAGCAGATTTCGCAGTCCTGCCCGGACCGCATGCCGCTGTGTGGCAGACGTCGAGTTATGGATCAACATTGCCGGCGGAAACAACGGCTGGACGCTTCCAGAAAGCCGTTATGGCCGCGGAGCTTCCGCAGAAAGCGTGACAAACTTTCATCTGATGGAGCGGCACTGAACTTTGGTTCGCAGTGCCCCACCGCCGTGAATGATGTCTGCCTCTGACAGTGTGCCGAAGGGAAAGCTTCGAGCGGAATTGGTTCTATACTGTACTTGTGCAATAGGGCTGGGGAGGCAGGGCCAGACATTTGTGGTTATGCACCAGGTATGGGGCAGAGTAAATAATCGCATCATTGTCTGATTTGTTCTTAGGGAAGGGCTTTTCGGGCGCAGGGGAAGGAGAACGTGTCGGACGAAAAGGGGCTGGATTTGGCCTCAAGAGTTTTACTATAACAGGAAGTCCCATGTCTTAAATGTAAGATCATCTGAGTGTGAAGGGGAATGTTCCTCTTAACACTCGTCTTGAGCTGAGTTATAATCAAGTCATTGCTGATGGTCTTAGAAGTAAATCTGTAATTCATGTTATGTCTCAAGAGTCTGTATTTACAGTAACTCCAAGTGATTCCTGATGAATTTCTTGCGTCGCATTCGGCCGTGACCTGTTTACACCTGTTGCGTGACGTCACGAGCGAGTGCTGGCCAATGAACGTTTGCAAACGACATACATAAATACAGGCCACGGAAATGCAGTGGCCTGTATTTAATCCACATTGGCAGATGACCATTGAGAGAACATCTTGACATTTTTCGGAAAATTATCGCTAAAAACGTGACCAACGGATTTTACAGACCAGTTTATTTACAAGTTTATTTACAAAAGGTCGGCCCAGGTGGAACATTCCTTTTAAAAATAATCAAAACGATTTTTGAATGTACCAAGCCCTTCCAGAAATTCCAAACCTACACCGGGGCCTGGTACATCGTATTTAGATATTCGAGCCCCGTAAATACATTAAGATCACAGTGCGACTTGGTTGGACAACGACAGATGTTTATTTATCTATTTATTGCACATCTTAACCCTATTCCCGGAGGGCTAGACGGTATGGCCGATTCCCGGCAGGGGGCGGATTCGGCCCCCCTGAGATTCGAGAACTACTTATCCGATTTCTTCGCAACAAACGGCAATCGATTTGCCGTGACGTGAACTACATTTTTATAAAAAGAAATTTTCAAAATTTTGAAATTTGTGGTACAGGGGGGCAAAAATGTCAAATGGGGGTCTTTTGACTTCTTATAACTCCGTTGTTTATGGACCGATTTCGATGAAACTGGCATCAATCGAGAGATTATGAATAGGGCTTTTACCATGGTATGAAATTTGAAATTTTGAGAAAATTCATGGGCGTTCACAGGGTTTCAAAATAGGGGGATTAGTTTTCTAATAACGGAATGACAAAGAGGCCAAAACACTTTTTTAGCTTCTGCTAGTCATGTTATGCTAAAGAAGTACAAATCGCATTACAATGTTTGTATAATGTTGCATAGGCGGTGCCAGGGACATAAAAAAGGGGGAACTGTCACGGTCACACGTTCTTCAGATAACTTGTGCCTTTGACCTTAATTGACCTCCAGTGACCTTGGGGTCACCTGGAATAATGTCGTGTGATTCAGTATTATCTGTAAACGTCTTTAATCGATTAAATTCACTCTATTCCAAAAATTCATTTTTTGGCTTTTGCGATATAGGGTACGTGCACTGACATTTTAGGTCTAGCTCCGTGACCCGACCTGATATCAGCTGAAACTTGGCCAGTGAGGGCATCTTTCTACGTCATATATTTCCGGGTTTTGCATTTGAAAAACGGCGCCGAAATTATTTTGAAAAAAACAAATTTTGACTTTTGACCTTGCCTGACCTTGTAAGTGCCTCGATAAACAAAATCACTATGCCATTGTCCGCTATTTAGTATATATTCATATAAAGTTTTAAGTTTTATCTTTAAAACTCTGTTTTGGCAGACATTTTCCTTTTCCCTCACATGGCCAAAATGACCTGAGGTGCCTCCCAAAACGTTGCCTGGCTCCGCCCCTGAGCAAATGAATTTCATTTTGTCACGGCGCGTAGAAGGAATGCTGGAAAGTCACCAGTTTCGTGAAGCTGCGTTAAAAGTCTGGAATCGGCAAGCAAAAACCCAGGGGGCGGATCCCCCCCTCCGGGAATAGGGTTAAGGCCCATCCGTCCACAAATGACTTTTCAAAGCCGGTCAAATATGGTTGAATGGCATTTGGGAATCACTACTGTTCATAACTCTTCGACTAAGTCAGACTCAGTATTATTAGTTTTCGGACAGCTTAAGGTCATTCTTGCAATAATAATCATTCTAACCCCTTCCTGGAACGGAACTTGCCATAACAGGGTGAATATAATTCCCCTACACAGACACAGACACAGACTTTTACTGAGGTAATCCGCAGTTACGAGTAGCTTGCGGCCGATACAACCTCCCGCTGAAAGAAAAAAAAACCATGTGGAAAGAGTCGTTAATGTCACAGAATATTACCGCCCACGGTCACTCGGGTGCATATAAGTCTCAATAACATCTAGTAGCGTCGGTAACAGCAGCATGACAGCCAGCCCGACGCAAACGGCACATCGGGCATGTGTCGCCTCAGGACGGCGACTGAACAGAGGCGAAGGAAGCCGCGTCACTTCGGGCGGCAGCGCGCTGTAGAAAATCGGACCTCGACAGCTGAAACGCCTGTTACCAATCTCGGTGCGCGGCGGGGGCACGTACGGAGAATGGTCCTGACGGGTGGCCCGGTCACGGGTCTCCGCCACGGCGGTGAGACCCGCAGCCAGCGCCCCTGACTCGCCGTGACGGCGCTCCTTGTGCGTGAGACACAAGGTGCGGTATGTGACCAGGTTCTTTGCACCGAGCCACCCCAGCTTCCCAGTAGATCCGATACTTGGCCGTGTTTTTTAGTGCTAGTTAGGTTCTTTTTGTTACCCTTGACGTATATCGAAAGACAGTAATAGATCTGCAGTAGGGCCAGGGAAATGGCCAGCTTATCACGCGCGTTATTGTGGGAGGGACGCGTGATTGCATTAGCTGTCTTTCCTGGAAAAAAACGGACCGGGGTAACACCGCCTATCATGGTGGTGTTACTCCGTAAATGGGAAATGTTATCTGTGCGTAAAGAGCATGAATCGTAGCACAAGTGAAGGGCCACTTAACCCTATTCCCGGAGGGCTAGAAGGTAAGGCCCATTCCCGGGGGGGGGGGGGGGCCCCCCCCCCCCCCAAAAAAAAAAAAAAAAATTACAAAAAAAAAAAAAAAAAAAAAAAAAAAAAAAAAAAAAAAAAAAAAAAAAAAAAAAAAAAAAAAAAAAAAAAAATATTAAATTAAAAAAAAAAAATGTAAATGGGGGGTGTCTACTCCGTTGTTTATGCCGTTTCGTAACTGGATTCGAGAGATTATGGAGGGCTTTTACGGGATACATTGAGAAAATTGGGCGTTGGGTTTAATGGGGTGTTTTAACGGAATGAACAAAAGGTAAAACTTTGTGCTGATGTTTGTAAGTCATGCATATGTTTGTTATGTTGTGGGGTCCGGCTGGGTTGGTGGTTTGCTAATACTCTGTTGTGTGATGTAAGTTTATAAGTTCAAGAGGTGACAAATCATACGGATGTTCGGACACTGTCGGTGGCAGAACTAATTAAAAACGGAAATAATTTAGGGGCAAACAATGCCAATTACTGGAAAACACTTTTGAGGACAACGTTAGGACTTCCCTTAGAGTTCTCGGTAAAACGTTTCTTCTGGCTTGGTGGTTTTGGTTACTCACGGCGTCTCAGGGTATCTTCATTTAGAACGCGCTCCTCGTGCATATCAGTCCGGTCTTGATCCAGGAAGAGCCAGTTTGGCAGGAATTGTCTTACTGTCACAGGTGGATTTCTAGGCGATCTGTAGCCGTTCAGTCACTTCGTGGCGACACGCTGATGTGAAACGGCAAAGCCAGATCCTTAGTTCCGTACATTGACAACTACGGCGACTCTCAAACATCCCCCGAGTCTGCAAACACCTAAGAAGACCAGAGACATTGTCGACGTTGTCGATCTCGAACAGTACTGTTTATCTTGGCAGCGTGCAGGGATAAAACAAATGAACAAGTGGGCATCAGCTCTGCGTCGACTCTGGGTGTTCCTCGAGAGCCGGGCGAGTCTCAACTCCACGGCGAATAAACACGTTGTTGATACCAGGCTGAGGTTCCCCAGATGCTCAGAATGTTGCGCGGAAACGAAAGCTGTCAGAAACGGATTTAAGTCAATCCGTTTAATAAAATGTGTTAGAATATGAGTACTTAAGCCTGCACTTCACGATGTATCTGTATCTACTGTTGACTCAGATAAACAGTGCCTTTAAACCATCTTCTGTGATCTCAGTTTTTTCAGTGAACAGCAGAAAGAGCTGGAAGCTGCGAGCAGTGTTGCAAACCATGGGACCTGTACTGAAAAGCAAACGAGAAGCTGCTGCAAATTATTAAACAGACGCCTTGCACGTTTTTGTGGAAGGAATAGTTGACACATTTCGGTTATGCCTCTCATCCGCTGGAGGCATCGCAATCGCCCCAGGCCTTTTCACCAATCTAAAATATTTGTGGTCCTGTTTTTAATAGTAAAGGCATTAACGTGCAGTTCGGTGCAATGCAGTATAAACCAGGCAGGCTGGGTTGGCCAGCGTTTACGTACACCCATGCTGCTGGTCAAGGATGCAGAGGTCTGCTCGCAAAGGCCATTGTCGGGATCGAAAAAGATTTACAGCTTATTTCTGGTGCCTTAAGGGCGCAAAAAGTACTTTATCGCTTCATGTTTTGAGGCAGTCAACGTGAGACGAGTGAAGCGAGGCAGAAGGACTTGTTTGCGTGGCAGTCTGGTCGCGAAGTGCCCTCTCTATGTGGGATAAGCTGGCCAAAGGCCAGCGGGCCTAACCAGTTTTGAACGGAAACGAGTGTTGTACTCCAAATTTTGGAACAATTATCCCAACACAAAGCAAAAATTCAGAAATAACACATTACCAGGTTTCTCGTTATACAATGCGAGATTCCACGGCATAACGGCGCATGAACAGCATGAAAATCAAACATGTCTATTTCTAACGATTTACTCGGATATCCAGGAATAGGCTACATTTCCCTGTTAACTGACAAAATTATGTTGTCGCAAGCGTCTCGGAGAACTGATTACTTATCAGTGTAACAATAGGAATCTTTATATTCATGGTGCGTCAGTAAAACCAATGCCGGAATGCAACCCGCCAGCCGGATATGAGAGCTTTTCCCTTTCAGGAAGGAGCCTGACAATATTCGGCGACGGAGATCAGCTACATCATTCGATGTGAAAGTCAAGGCTTCTGAAGGAGGCTTCTGAAAGGCTAGCGTTGCTCCGAAAATGACGGAGGCGGAGCGCGGTCAGGAATGGCAACTGGACGGGGTGCAACACAGTGGACGGGGTGCAACACAGTTAATCAGGAGGGTCGCATCAATCTTCCACGAAGCCTCCCCGCAGCCACCGGCACATGGCAAACATCGACGGTGTCTCGCGTGTTGCAAGACAATGCCCTGGTCTGGAGCGCAATCTGCCCTCAGTCCGACCTCGGAGAAGGTCGCCGTTTGTATCAATAACGCCTCCGCCGAAGACAAATCAGCCGCCGCGGCCGGCCCGTACAAATCAGCTGTCCGGGCCGGGCGGGCATGGCCGCAGGCGTTAGAGGCCGCCGGCGCCGCCACGGGTGGCAGATGGGCCGCCTCGGAGCGGTCCGAGCAGACATCAGCCGGCGCACGTGAGCCGACTGCCGAGCCGACCCGGCTGGGGGGGGGGGCAGCTGGCGGCGCGGCTGCAGGCACCGCTGCGGGCTGGCAACGTCCGGCTACCGCAGCGGGCGGTTCAGGCAGGAATGCAGCTTCTCGGAATGGATTTGGGGTGCCTGCTCACGCGTTATCGCGGGGACTTCAGATCACCGTGCGTGCCCAACGCATGGGGTCCCTTGATAAATTCGCAAATCTTTGGGGAGTGTCCAGTCAATACTGGAATGTCGAAGAGAATAGCGGATTGCAACCATGGGTTCAGGTCCGTCTGAGGCTGCGCCTGTTGCCGGAGAGACATTCTTGCTGTCGGTTTGGGTGGGCTGGATGTTTGTTTGTCGTGGGTTAGGACGCTCAGCCTCTTGGGCTCAAGCGTCCGTGCCTTGAGCTAAGTCTTGTGTCTCGTCGGGCGTCAGTCAGTCGTCTGGTAGGGAGGGAGCTCATGCTTACAATTTGGGTGTTTTGTCGCACTGGGCTCTGATTTATGGCGCCGAGGTGCGATTTGTCAAACCTACATCGTAACGCGGACAGACCGGGGACTCGGGTTGTTGTAGCTGGTTCCGGGTTCATGTTTTTATTTCGTTCAAAATCAACTTGTTCGGTATGTTTTTTTCCAATAGCGGTTTGAAGGGAAAACAGCTATGCGCGAGTCTACATGCAACGATCTCGATGCCTATTGTCGGCTGTTTTTAGAAGGGACGGGATCTAATATCCTCTAAACATTGCTGATTCAGACTTCTTCTGAACCCATCCTCAGATTTGGCCAGTCCAGCCGGACGTGATCTTATGAACCCGGGAAAAGCCCCGTCGCTGAGCATTGATATACGTTTGCCTTCGGGACGGAGGTAGAGCGCCGAGATCGGCAACGTTGTAATGGCGGAAGACAGTTAATGGGTTTAAAAATGATTGAACTGGACGATTACCACTACAGACTCAATGTCTTGCGCAAACAAATGAACAGTTATCGGCGGAAAAGTAACGAACGGCGTGATAAATATTTTCGTCGCCTGTTTTGCGCTCACACGCAAGAACCGAGACTCTTCCGCCAAGGACGCCCATGTGCGCAGGTCACTATGTCGTGGCAATACGTCCAGTGGCAGCTGGCGGCATCCACTGACATAGCGCTGACTGTAGAATGTCGCATACATGCCGCAAATGACTTTTGATTGGAAAATACAAACAGGGAAACAGTTAAGCAAATATGCATGCATTGCATCAAAGGCTCCACAAAAAGTGGCTTGTCACCAGATATTTGCCGGGCTACCGATGGAACGCAGGTTATTCTCGCTTTGCGTCGGATTCTAAGCTGACCAGGGTAAGTGTTGCGTCACCTGGAAACCAATTTGCTCTGGAGGGGCACGACATTTCCGAGATGACGCAATGACCCGCCCAGGTCAACGAGGAGTTGCATACAACACGGGGATAACCTGCATTCCATCGGGATCCGGGCACATACCTGCTTAGCACATTCATTGTTCATACATCGGACAAAACGAGTAGGTTGTGTCTCACATGCTAATAAGTCACGCACATCACTTTAAAAATGAATAAAAAGCAGACAGTGCAATGCGTTGCAGCCAAATCAGCCAGCTATCTTCTGCAAAGGACCTTCTTAAAACTGATGAATGTCTAATAATCAGTCAACTCGGTAGTGTGCAACCTGCGTCCTGCATTTTTTCCACAAACTCTAGAACCAGTACCTGACTGGCGACAAAAACATTGGATTAACGAATTTTCCCGTAAATGGGAGGAACCGAAAATTGGGCCGACATGACGCTTTCACAAAGCCGATACTTTGGCTTCCAAAAGAGGCAGGGCTTTCAAAAACCACTTTCGTTCTTTTAATTTCGTAACATGGTTCCATATCTGCGTCGAGAGACCTTGAACTTCACGTACAATGTGGAAACATATGCGAATTCCACTGAGTTCCGAAAATTCTCAGCTCATTCTTTTCGGCGTTTGCTTTGGATTTACAGGAAACCATACTTCTAAAGACGGATAAGTGTTTTGGTGCTCCCGAACGGTGTCAAGAGCCTCTTTTGTATCGCTGAGGAGCGCCTGAGTGTCGTCTGTGTACTGAACGATCCCAGGTTTTTCAACGCAGGGCTGAGATCGTTAAAAAAATGCGCATAAGAGGGAGCCTAAGACGAACTAGTGAAAGCCTAGAGATCGCCAAATCATTTTAAAAAGGATTGTGATCCAGTCCCGAATCCTTAGCATCAAAAGAAATTCAGTTTCATCCCAAATCTCACAAAATCGAAAGAACCGCAGTTTAATCCGCAATCCATTTGGTAATCATTTCTTAGAAGAACGTTTATTTTTGCTGAAACAGCCACTACAGTATGCACCACGGTGTGAACGGCTGGTCTGTGACTGGGGCTGAGCGTCAGCCTTCGTACCATGAATTTTGACCTTTTCTTGAATGTGTACCAAATGAAGAGACATTAAGAAACTAACACTGGAAAGGGAATTCTCACATACCATTCTTCCCCTACAATAAGATAGTTCGTTTGGGTTCAAGAAAACCGTGGCTTCGTTCTTCATGCAATTCCTTGCGTTGCGGCCAACCAGTGGCAGCGGACTGTGGTCTGGCAAGGAAAGGTAAGGGATACTTTTCGAGCCATTTCTTTCCATGCAACGCCGTAGGGTTAATGGGTAATGCCAAGACGTTATGAGTGGACATATCCCTGACATCGAGTGTGTGCAGACTCCGACAGAGACACTTCCGCATTACATGCATTACAACCGCATCTATTACAAATCAAAGCTGAAGTGCCTCATTTTTCGCTTCTGGCACCGCCATTGCAAGCTAATTTATATTTTTACGCTCCAAGGAATAGAAAAGGGTCATAATGGCTCATTTCGAGTCTTTTCAGTTGGTACAAATCCGTAAAAATACAAAAAAGGGCGCATTATATTTTACCATCCTTTTGTTTAGTCCTGGATAAACCATTGATAAGTGTGTGGAGGTATTTTGACATTAAAAACATGTTCTCGGCCCTTGTGTCTCATTGTCATTCATTTTGGAAGACATTTCGATTCCTTGCAGCTCAAGCAGTCCAACCTTATGGACTGCTGTGTGATATCTGGTTCTTGTCGCATTTCCAGAGGTAAAAAGTAACGTGCAGCTGGTAGTTCGTAACTCGTAACCTTAGTTTACACCATCGATAATCTCGGTAGTGAGCGTCTATCGAACATATGTATAGTCTTACAAAACATTAGGTTATCAGTCGACTGATACCTATTTTGTTGCATTTGTGCTGCCACAGTGCGACGAAAATGAGACGGTTGTCAACCGACCGCGTTGACACGCGAAAACGACTGACGTGATTCCCGGTATGACGCTGTAGCTCTTTGCCATAACAACGTATAGGTTTTTTGCACCAACAGAGGAGAAAAGGAGCGTACACCAAGTTTCAGCTGGATCGATTAGCTCTATGCTGTGCTCCTCCCCAGTATGTACGACTTCATTGGGGGGGGGGGCAGATTCTGATCCCCGCCGTGGTCTCAAAAAGTTTCGGTCCAGTTTTGTGGCGGAAAGCGGTGTTGGATAGCCTTTAGCGTGATCTACAGTTATAAGAAAAAATGTTGAATATTTTGAAAGGGGAGAAGGGTCAAAATAAGGGTATAAATAGGAGCTTACTTATACGAACTTTCTGGCAACATGTTACGACCGATTTTGTTCTTCTTCATGTCATTCTACCAACAACTGATAGCTCTATCACATTTAGGGAGAGGCCGATTTTTAATATTCATAGGCGTATCCTGAGGACATGAGACGTAGTATACGTTTTTGGAAATAGGCGAACCAGGTACCAAAAAAAGGATCATTAACTACGTGGTGATAACTGTGTTTCTTTCCCCAAACCAAATCATAAATTCTCAGGAATAAGAAGAAGTCAAATGCACTTTTTACATTACCCTGAAGTATCCTTTCTTTTATATTTTCGCTGAAAAAAATATTTGCTCCTAATATACGTCAAGCTAACAAAACCAGCCGCACATATCAAGATGTCTCTTAGGCCACTGAACATGTAACTGGACGAAATATGCACCCGAAACCGATGCCTGGAGACCCTCCTGACAATACGCATAGGTGAATGATATACGTAAATTAGGATAAAGATGGCTATATCACACGTTGGCTGTGTTCTATTCATACAATAACTTTTTAGGAACAAGAAAATGTAAACACTCTCTGTAACATGCCCCTGGACCCGCCACAGTTGAACAACATTTTTATTAAAAATATCTGGAATTGTGCAGGCTAAAAACACTTCGATCATCTGAAATATTTGTGACGTTATAAAGGACATCGTAGTAGTACATGACCACGTTGAAGTGCGCCATCTCCAGAAAGCGCGATATCATTCAAAAATGCCTCCCAAAAACGTGTCCTGGAACCGCCTCTGGGTAGGGCAAATTTGTGGCAATGTGTGAAAATTACATTTAGGAAAAGTCATCAAGATTCAGGAAGTAAAAGTCCAGGAATGGCGAGCGAAAAACTAGAGGGGAAAACAATCCGCCCCCTAGCACGGAATAAGGTTAAACCGGAAGGGAATTATTCTTGGGAATCCAGGAGGATTGCATCAACCCCTTTACAAGCGAGGACTAGGTAAGACTGTCATGTGCCTTTGCGAGCATTGTAGATAATGGGTGGTTGTCATATTTAAAAGAATACATGTATGCAAACATTTCGACCCTTTTAACGAAACATACTAAACAAATCAGCATCTTTTCAATCTGCTCGAGACTAATGTTATCTATGAACTGAAAGCGAAAAGTCACACTCAGCGTAATATAAGTGTGAAATCCATAGGTGTAGCAATGGTTCAGACATTTGGGGGAAGCAAGTTGACCAAGAACAGGTCGGACGGGCGTGAAAATTACTTTTTTCGGCCATTGCATGACAAGCTACTGTCGAAATCCCTTTTGTGAGATTCCATAGTTCATAGCACTGTGACGGCAATGGGAAACACCCTACTCGACAGCTTAAAAATTAAGGGAGACAAATCACCACTTCTGGAAAGCTGTGCCGTGCCCCCCACTTCTGCGGGGGCACGTCCCCAGCAGGCGCCGCAGAAGTTACACCCATTGTGAAACTGTCCGTCAAATCAAATCCTTATGGTTATGATGTCATCAGACGCGATAACATCATCGTCCCCAGCTGCTAGAGAGTTCGACTGGTATTTGGAGCGTTACCAAGTACCTCAGAAAGTAAACTGCTTTACATGTTTGTTCTATTAATTACAATTAATGGGGCACGGGCAGAGAGCCGCCCAGTATGCAAACCACCGTCCCTGTCTTCTATCCGCTTGATCTCATCATGTTTCTTTTTTAAACAGCTTTGTCTCTGCTGGGATGCAGTACAAACATCCTCAAACGGTCTGTCAGAAATTTAAGTCAGCCACCTTGCGTGGTGTTCCACCACCACCACTTATCCCTGTTACCGTGCGCCTGGCTTCACGGCCGGCATTTTGGCGCGTGACGCGTCCGAGCCGCGTTCTGGCGCGCTCATTACCCGCCACCATCAGCGCCCCGGGGCAATCTGGGTCGGCCGAGAGCGTCCGATTGATTACTGGACATTACCTCACGAGCCGGCGGCGGCGCCGAGTCCTCGGGGACGGGAGGGCGCGGGCGGGGGCGCGGGCCGCCGGAAACACACGCCCCCGGGGCTTGTAACAACCCGCCGCGCAGCTGCACCGCCCGCCAGCGCCAGGGGCGCCGAGTGATGTACAGTTGTGCCGGTGACCGCTGCCGTCGGGGAAGAACGGACGATCGGCGAGTGCCTGAAAAAAAATCGCCGGGCTGTGTCAGCACCAGGCGAGAAGTGAACGATGTGGCGACGTCTCTCGCGACTTCCGGTCTCATTGTTTTCGGGAATGCCTTGTGACTGTCGGCTTTACCGCAGAGGGATGGGAATGTGTCACCTGCTTTTGGGGATATCGTGACGCCCGCGGATCAGACAAGGAATCACGTCTGATCCTTGGCGTTTATAAACGTTTAATCCGTGCATTCTCAGTCTACCCAGTCAGGTTATGAGAGGCGAATGTTTCTCCGTAGTTACCAGTCTGTAGAAAAACCCATGACAATTTCCCATTTCCGAAAATTGTGTATTGCCCAGAATTCCTGGATTTTTTCCGGAATTCTTAAGACGACTAGACTTATTGCATTCGCAGGCAATCTACGTGAAGCAATGTGTGATTGTTTTATTAGAGCGCCGATGCGTCTGTTTAATTTATATTTTGCGAAGGCGGAAAGCCGTACTTACGCAGCAATAATTCTGCCATATAACTAGCCGTTGTCATTCGTTGACACCGATTTAGCGTCCTTCAGATGCGGCTTCTCAGTTCTAGCATTACGCAAGTTGTGTAAAAACACTCGGTAAAGAATGAATTTCTCCGTATCGGCATCTGCAAAGCACTTTCGCGACAAATCTAAACTGAAGCGGTTAACTAAAAACATTTGACGAAACTCCGAGTTCCCAAAAGTGAGTGCTGCGCGTAGTTGGAGGGATCGGTGTACGAAATAGTACAGTGTATTTTCAGCCATTACTGACAACCGTATTGCCAGCCGTGATAATGATTTCTGCTGATAGCATGGAAACTAATTTGGTCATGGCATGTCGGGTGCTCAATCAAATGGAGATGAGATCTGTTCCGTGCACCTGTCCCATGACGAATTGCATTTTGTACCCGTAGGAAACCTTATCAGAAAGATGTGAATGTCGAGCATGCACTACACAGAGGTAAGACGTTTCATTAGGACGGACTACAATTCATCGTGTGGTTGGCGAACGTGTTAAGTAAAGATAAAGGGTATATTCTAGTTTCATTGGGTGGACCATGGTTATGATGAATTTGATCTCACCGTTTGTGTACGTCTCTGGTAGAATAAAAATAGATGATACTCGATTCGTTCAGTGGATTTCATCATTCAGCCGCTACCTTCCCTTTGTGTTGCATTGTGCATGACCGCTGAAACATGAATGACGCTGCATACAACGCAAATCTTTTATTAACCCTTTTATTAAAACTTTTATTAAATGCATGGCGCCCGACTGTGGGTCGGCGCCATGCCCGCCCGACACGAGGAAGGGGCGGTTGACCGTCCCCCCTCTAACTCACGAACGGTTGATCACACGATAAAAAGAAACACACCGTTGGAAAGTTCATGACGAATAGCGTTGGAAACTGGTCCCATTTTTTAGTTTTGTGTAATATGTAAGCCATTTACGCCCTATACATTTTTTCTCATAGCCGCCTGCATGAGACCGAGAAACGGCGTGGTTCTCAAGGGCTGTGACTAATAAAAGTCTAGATAAAGGCACCAGTGAACAGATAAAAGCCCGCAGATGCCGATACGCGTCTAATGTCTCTGATTTGTTTAATGCAGACGCGGATACGTGAAGCTGAAGACACGGCGATCTTCGTAACGCTGCATAGCGGGCGCCGCAGACGAACGCAGTATGAAACTAACGAGAACTAATTTTAGTGTTGGTTTTTCGCAAAATATGTCTTTCCAGGCGTTATTTCCTGATTCCAGTGGTTCTTGAAATGGCTCCTCGTGCTTAAATGTTGAAAACAATTAACTAGTTATCATTCTACACAATTGGTGGAGCTTTATTCGCGAGAGGTTGTTTATCTGAAAAAATTGCAACTTTTTGAACATTTTGAATTTTTTGGTATTATTCGCAGCTGCGCGAGCCAGTTTTACCGTTTTCTACTCGGTCTGAGTCATTCATCGCCGGTTTTGATGGCAGTGAATTTTGACTCATAATAGTCGTTCGTTACCTGGCCTCGGTTCAGTGGTAGGAGGTCATTGAAACTTTGTCCATTGACGTCGAATGGGTGTCTGAATCTCCCGACACTCACACTGTTGTAAAAAAGTCCGTCAATTTTCGAAAAAATAGCGACATGTGCTCAAAACGGGCTTGATCTTTGGTCAATGACCCTGGCATTTCCGAAAAATCCGACATCGCAGGTCTGCTAAATTTATCGAAATCTGTAATCTTTGAAAGTTTTGTTGTGATATCACGTTTTGCGAAAACGTTACAGGGCGCTAAACATTTTTGGACATAGGTCCATTTGACCTGACCCAGGTCATACACCTTACTTGGCCCGAGATAAAAAAATTTGGTGCAAAGTGTACAAATAATCAAGCAAAAAGTGCACCAAGTTTCGTGTCGCTGCGTTTATCCGTTCTTGTTTGTTGTTCTTCTTTCTTGTTTGTCCTTGTTCTCTTGTTCTTGTTTGTTCTTGTTCTTGTTTGTCCGTTCTCTTGTAATTTCGGAAAACCTCAGGGGGCGGTCAAACCCCCCAGTCGGTGGCGGGTTAAACGAATTGCTGGACATCTTAGCATTCTGTTCCTACTTTATACTTTAAATTGCAATCAGCGATAACGTTGACTTAAGCAAAGGCTAAAATAGTTCAGTCAGGTTGGTCAGGCTGTTTAAGCTATGACTACGATTGAGAGAAACGTTTGCATCTGTGTCGGATTCCAGCGCTATTTTGATGTGGAAAAGATACAAGGCCCGTGGCTGTGTTCCGCAGAACTGTTGCGTTTACAGAGAACGTCCAGTTTTAGTTAAGCTTTTTGAACTGGGATGGACATGCTGTAGGCCCTGGAGAAAGAAATAAATTTAGAGTCACCACTCAGAGTTACATTGTTTAAAAGTTTGGAAAGTGACGGAAGTTTCCCATTGCACGTTGCTTACACTTGTCAGTTCTGAATTCATTTAACAGGTGTTTCACTTTGAGTATGATAAAAAGTAATTTAATAGAGTGAATGAAACAAACAAATTAAACAGAACGGCGAAATGCCGAGATGAAAATGAAATGACCGCGCAGGCCCATCTAGGTCAATACGGCACCCTAGTTTCATCGTTCGAACCGTAATGCCCTTTTTAAAATAGGTCTTGAAACACACATCCGTCATAAAACGTCCGTAGGGACTTCATTGTCCACAACGCCTTCCATGAAGGATTTTTTTGTGGTAAAGTATGGACGTATTAGTAAAACAGAATATTGACATTGAATATTAACAGAATATGCTATAGGCAGAATATTGACATATACACATTGACGTTTGCATTGTTTTCGCCATAAAGCGAAGGCTAGAGATAATATTAGAATTTGTTTCAGAAACATAGTCCTATTCAAAAAGTTGACTGTTAGTGATATGAAATTAGGCGTCTTTGAGTTCAAAGCGCGATGGCATCCTCTCGGACTATTCGGAGTGGCATTGTTTCTAAAAGCGGCTTGGACAGAGAATTTTGGGCAGATTCAAGTTCAGCGTTTTCTTTAGCGTTAACCCTCGCCCAGCGGAGCCATTTTTACACACTCGCCCGGCGGGCCTCTTAAAATGACGCCCTCCCCACACTAACTATTGAACCAAGAGATATAGAGCAATGCCGTGAAAACCAGCGTGTTTCCGGTGACGTAATCAACTGTAAGATATCCGATTTTTTTTGGTTTCAGGTCAGAAGGTGACCTCCCAGGTCACGGTAATGACTCAAAGCGGCCATGGCAAAATATGTCGAAGTTTTCCTATCAATATACTTCAAAATGTAGTAGAATAAATCGATTCCGTAAATACCAGCGTGTTGATCGTTGTCTTACTTATTTGAAAATACAGGGGATTTCGTTGGGGGAGGGGCCTAGGTCATTGGGTGACCTTCTAGGCCACGAAAATATCATCATAACTGAACTTTGCTGTGGGAGGCATGAAGCCTGTTCAAAATGCCATAAACGCGACCATGTAGCCGCTGCCTGTCTTTCGAAGAAAATGCATCGGTCAACTATAATGGGAACAAGCAAGCCTGCCTCGGAGATGCCGAACAACATGAATGCAAAGTCCAGCTGGAAATACAAGAAAAAGGCATTTATTTCATTTATTGCAGCGGTGGAGACGTAAATATGTTCCAGCACCAGCACCAGAACTTGCTATGTTCGCCTGCTCTTCACCCCACCAATAACGAGGTGATAAGTGTGGGCTATAAGTGAGCGGACAGTTCAAGATGGACGTGACCTGGAAAAGGAATGTCCTGCCAAACGAAAAGTTCTTCGTGATAAAAACAACCGCTAACCACTTCTCAATAGCTACCACTGCCAAGATGGTTTTGACGTTTTCGGAACGCTGTAGCACGACCGAGGCGACATTAGCCTGATAAAAACATGCCTGGTAGTGACTAGACTCCGAGAAGATGCCGACGCGACATAAGCAGGAAACGCGCCTACTTCCCCCAAAGAAGCTTTAGAAAACGAAATGAAAAGGCTAGAAGCAGAAGGCATCACGAAACATATGACCGAACTAAGGGACTGGCGCCGCTATGGGGCCGATGCAGAAACCGCCATGGCGCCCCTATGGGCCCTATGGGACCGATGCAGAAACCAGTCAGCTCTTTGGGAAAGAACGTGGATTATAAAGCGCTGAATAAAGCAAACGAAAGGGAGGTGTGCCTTAATTCGACGCTGGAGCAACTTACCTCATAGATCCGCGGCGCAAAGCCGTTTCCCAAGTTGGATGCGGCATCTGGTTTCTTCCAGTTGCCACTGGATGAAGAAAGCTCCAAGCCAACGACTTTATCACACCAGTGGGCCGTATATAATTTCTCCGTTTACCAATGGGAACGGCCCTGCGCCTTTGTTCCGGAATGTTTCCAGCGCAAGATGGAGGAACTTTTACACTGTTTACCTGGAGTCATATCCTACCTGGATGACGTAGTGTGCTTTAGAGGCGAGAAAACGCACGATGTTCGACTTGAAGCCGTACTGAGGTGGATCAGTGACTCAAGACTGAAGATAAACACAAAGAATGTGTTCTCCTCAAGCTGGTCCTGCACTCCATCAGCGTGAAGCTGACTAAAGATGGACCGCAAGTAGACCGATCAAAGCTAGGGCTATCCGTTTTTTTTTTTGGCAACCGGCTCCGTCTATGAGCAAGGTTACTGCTCGGAATGATCAACCATCTCAGCCGACTCATTCTGCACACCTAGCCCAAGCTGAAGCCGATGTAAGACCTTCTAAAACAGGCCATCTGGATGTGCTCTGAGCTCCAGCAACAAGCCGTTGCAAGATGCGAAACAGCTGATTTCCAACGCACCAGTCCTAGGGTTCTTCGACCTTGGGAAGGAAAAAACGGTCAGCGCTGACGCCAGCAGCTTTGGGATTGGTGGCTGCACACTGCAGCGCCACGGTCAGCAGCTCAAGTCGATGACGTTCTGCAGCCGCACATTATTAGACAGCGAGAGCCGACGGGCGCAAATCGAAAAGGAGTTGTTGGCAGCCACGTGGACACGCCAGAATTTCCACACGTTCCTAGCTGGACTTCCCAATTTCAGGCGTTTGTGGCGCAGCGAGACAGCGCCACATTTACGCCGCGGAATCTCCTGCGAGCCCAGCGTCTGGCAGCTACAGACGACGACTACGACCACCCTGTCATTAACACGGCGAGCCGCCGCCTCCGCGTACCGAGCGACGGTCCTCGACGAGCCCGCGTGTCACGCGCAGCGGCCGCGTGTTTCGCCTGTCGCGACGGACGCTATGGCAGCCGCCGCGCTGGTGTTAGTTCAAGAGCCATTTCTCGAACTCGCAAGGGAGGTGTTCAGTGGTGTGACGAGGGGCGCCTTTGATTTTATGTGCAAGAACATTCTCGTGACCACTTGGGATTCCAGTGTTGCTGAAAAAAGGCTTGGATGGAGAGTCTTGGTCGGTTTCGATTTAAGCTTTAGTCACGTTATACACTCAACTAATAAACCACCTTCACTACACCGGTATACACTGTATTGTTAAATCAGTTCAAATAAAAGACATTTAGACTCAACGTTTTGTCCATGGGCCATCATCAGGAACAACCAAGAGCACGAAGACAACACTCAAAAGCATCTAAAAACAAGGTACTGTGAGTAATAAAAGGGCCCAACTGTATTCATGTCCGAAAGGAGGACGGGACCCCATAACACGAAGAGACTCGACGTTGCAATCCTCGCGTCTCGTCCGCAAACGTCGCCTCTGCCGTCCCGCACCGACCGGCGCGACGGCAGCAGACTACGGCCCGTCGCTTCGGCGGCCGCAGACTGCGCGGCGCCGCGTCGCCGCCGACGCGGCCCCCGTCGGCGCGGCCCGGGCAGTTCGGGGCGTGCGCGACGCCGGGCGCCGAGGATACGGGACGTCGAATTGATTCGACCCGCTCGGCACGAGCCGCGTGCGGCTTTGTCGGCGGCCGTTCGACGAAACTCGAGGCTCCTCTCGTTAGCGCCGAGGAGGAAAAAGCGCTTCGTTAACGTCGCACGGCCGGCTTTTTGAAGCAGGTGCGGCTCCGAAACTTGGGGAAAGAAGGCCGGGTGGTTTCGCTCCCGGTTTATCACCCGGGTGGTTTTGCCGGCCGGTTTCATCAGAGCACACTGAAGGCGCGCCGGCGGCCCCGCGCCCGCCCCTGGACCCGGCCCTGAACCCGCCCTTGCGCGCGGCGTCTGATTTGGTGCGGCCGTGCGGGTTCGCCGAAACGAGGCGCAGTCGAGCCGGAGGTTGGTGGAAGCGGCGGGCTGCCTGGCGGGCTGTGGTGCGCGCCTGCACCTGGCGTTTCGAATAACCTCCGTCGGCGCCGCACGGCAGCTGACCGGCGCCGGGCGCGCCGCTTTATCGCCGACGAAAGCGGCGCAATCTGACCGGCGCGTCGCCGGGGGACGGCCGGCCGACCGCCGACGGCGCGCGGCGCCGGCGGAACGGGTCGGCCGGCCGCCGACGGCGCCGTCGGCGCCGGCGTTTTTCTGGCTGCCGTCGCCGAAGACGACCGGGGTGGAGCCCGGGGATCAGCGGGCGACGGGAAAAGGCTGAGCTGGTGAGCGGGAGGGAGAGTGGGGGCGGGAGAGAGAGGGGAGGGGAAGAGCACTTATAGCTCCCGAAAATGCTTGTTGTTGCTAAGGAAGGTCTCGCCATTCCGTCCATATACGGGGCATGCGTTGTGCTAAGTTGCAGGTTTATTCGTGTCGCTTTGGAAACGCCAGAAATGCAGTTACCTCGAACCCTGGAAGAGGGTGAACTGGAGAGGTGCAGACGGTGTTCGCTAGACGTGCTGCAAGGCCGGGTGCATTGGAGTTGATTAAATGTGTCGTACACAGACTGGGAAGAGTTCTCAGAGGCGGCTCAGTGCCTAGTCCCGTAAAGTTGCGAAAAGTAAATCCAGTAAAGCGTTTCGTCAGTTCTGGCTCCGAAAAAGTGCAGGTGTAGCGTCTCAAACGAGATTTCCTAATGCAACGGACGGTAGCGCTCTAAACAGACTGGCATCGTGTCCGAGTGCGCTATGATGAAAGCAGGGGAGGAGATGAAGAGAGAGCGGGAGATGGCGATGGAGAGAGATTGACAGCGAAGAGAGAGGGAGAAGAGAGAGAGGGGAGGGAAAGATGGAGAGATTGAGAGATGGAGAGAGCGCAGTGGGAGAGGCAGAGGCGGGGAAAGGAGGAAGAGAGAGGGGAGAGGGGCGAGTGAGGCTAAAGAGTGAGAAGGAGGAGAGAGGAGAATAGCGGGCGGCGCGAACCTCAGATGAATGATACCTCCCATGGCAGTCTGAGCGCCTGGAGCCGGGTGGTTCCCTAAGCTGTTGCCAGGGGCTGAAGAGCAATCATGCTGATGTGGTGTAACTCGAAGTATATTGGAAATGATCTTTTCCAAAAAAAAAAGAAAAAAAGCTCTTCTTCTGGCGTGAAGTATAGTTGTTAAGAATTTGTTACATCGTTACGGCACGGATGAGCAAGTTGGCAAAGTTGTTAATATTAAACATGACACAGGCGTGCTGTCCGAACTCCGTAGGCGTGTTGAACTGCAGGTCCGATCCTAACGTCACTTCATGATTGAGCGATGTCTAGCCGCTTTCCCCACAAAATGTGATCAATGTGTACACGATGGGACTTTATCAACCTTCTTCGCATGGAAGAGACATTTTGACGAGGTCGTCGGCACTTCATGCTGACACGCAGCTCTGAACGTGTTCGTTTATTGTAGACCAGCGGAGATGCCCGGAATATGGGTAGCCTTTCGCTTTCTTGGTAGAAATCGGCTACTGAAATCTCATCAGGAACAATGTTTTATTCGTGGTTGGTGAAGGACTTGCCAGGACTAATGAGAACGTCGTTAATATCCAAGCGCACTAATTCGCTTAGGTAAATTTGCGTCGTTGGTGCGACTTGCGATGTAGCTGGCGTTCCTGTCTTCTGAGCAGAAGCTGCTTGTCGCTGTCGGTGTTAGTCTGAGAGGACGTTGAACGTTTGTCATTTCGATTGCCTTTCCATTCATCCATAGAGCACTCATCTCATGATGTTTTGTTATCTCAGTAAATGTTTTATTCCTCAGCTCTTAGGCAAAGTATTAGGGGTTGGTAGCTTCCTCACGTCATAACGAGCAGGATTATGCATGACGCCTGGACTATGAGGATGCACGGTGTACTTCATAGGCTGGTCCCATCTCTGACAGCGTGAATGTTTTGCCTTCAAAAGGCAACGCAGCTCAAGCCTCATGATGCAGTCCGCTCGCCTGCCGCCGAACGGCTTATGGTGATTTTAAGTGCTGCTTAAAATCGAGGAGGGCACATGTGCAGTTCAGCCGAAGAGCAGACCGTCTTCGTCAATTCTTTGAAAGCCGCTTGTGACCACACTTCTTCCGGTAACCTCCTGAGGCGTAATGTCGGGTACCATAAGCCAACCAAATGTCTAGGAACGCCCCTAGCAGTTGTCCAGACTCTGAACCTAATGGGCCAAGCGCGGCCTTCGAATCAAGCTGTTTCAGCGGAGTATGCCAATTTTCTGAATGATGTGACCATTGGCGTAGGCAGTGAGTCAGTGGGATCAACTGACCATTTTGGAGGATTTCGTACTGTTTTTTTCATGAGTTAGCTTTGCGCGGTTGGGTATTTCGCATTGTTCCTCAAGGCAGCATTCGGCGATTAATCGTTTTCCCTCAAACACTTTGTTACCATGCTGGTAATTACTTCCATTTCGGCCAAATGCAATAAGCGCAATATTACTGCTCGCGATCTAAACTATGGTCTTCGTTCTCTTATATGAAATAAGCATATAAATTCTTCGCAACAGTAGGCGCGTTTATACGGGCATTTGAAAAGCTGCCAGATCCCCGGCCAGATTGGCCAGGGTGCACCTTTCTGGCCAGTCTAAGCATCCGCGAGGTTCGGGGTTTCCTTCACGTTCCCTTCACTTGTTAGACATGGCAGTTTAAACACCACTGCGACCTATGCTGATTTGCATGGAATTACAGGTAACTAAATCCGTATACCAACCCACTTACCTTCTTTAGGTTTCGAAAATCACAAATCGTTTCAAACACAGACGCTACGATCTTAAACAAGGACCACGTGCACAATGAGTGAAGAAACTTTCCGCTCCCTTGCCGCTCTTCCTGCGCTTCCAGCTTATCAGTCTTCGACCAATCAGCGCCTTCGTTGTAGCACCTTTCAGCCTTGTCAAGGTACGTAACCTTTGTGAACCACTGGATTTGGCCAGCGGCCGCACTGGCGAGACGCGGCCAGGTTGGCCGGGAGCTACCATACGAACCGCAGAACACGCGAGGAAATTACTACTCATGGCATGTAAAACAGAAAGCCAAGATTTCTCCTCCTTTTCTTTCAAGCTTGTTTGCTTTACAGTCCATTCATTCTATCCCATGATGTTAAAATACGCCTTTACAGAACCAACTGTAGTTTAAATGAGCATTTACTTTAAGGCTGGTCAATCCGCCCAACCTGACCGGGAATCTAGCAGCTTTCCAAATGCTCGTAAACGCATATATATATATAAACGCGACTAGCAGTATCTAAATCCTTCGTAGCAAACCTCTGCAACTGCTAACAAAATAGTTGTTGCTTTTGTGTACAGTTCAGCTGCGTGATTGTTAATAATAAGAAAGCGAAACCAGTGTTTGTCACACATGTTTTTTCACAGAAGCACGCAATAATCGTCATGTTTCCCAACGATTTGAGTGATAGCGTTGGCAGCTTAGGTAGGCTTTCTTTTATCCCGTGACATTAGACCGGTTCAAGCGGCGATAGCCTGATAGCTCAACCATGTACACGGTGGCGGCGGCGCTAATGATACCGGTGTAAACGGGTCGCACACGGTAAACGAATCGCAGTGCGATGGGCTTAGACCGTTCCCAGCCCCTGTCCGCTCATCATAGATGAAACAGAATCGCACTTTGAACCGACGGAGCGTTTGTTTGTTTTCAAGAGCTTTACTTCACGTTTGTTAGCGCTCACAGAACAGCATTTCGCCAGGCTAACGAAAACTGATGGAACCCGATGTAATTGTTGCAACAATCGCCGCTCAAGAGAAGCGCCGAGCGACTAGCCAACTTTGATCCCGGGACGAAGCAATCAGCAGCATCTGCAGAGGAGAATTTTAACGAGGCAGTGGCACGGCGAAATCACCAGCAACAACACCGTTCTCCGAGCTCAACACAGAAACTCCAGTGGGTACAAATTGGCTCGGCCATCGTTTTCCCTCTCCCCTGTCACCTTGAAATCCGCTTTGGTCTTGAAAACGTCGCCACTGGCGTTGTGGTAACAGTCTTAGGCTAGAAACAAGTTTGCGTTTTGTGTGCATCGGATAATGGTCTTTTACAATGTAGTCGAATTCCGATTATACTAAATGCGATATTCGTGTGATACAAACTGTCATACCGAACTATCTGGACCAGTACTAGCATATATATATATATATATATATATATATATATATATATATATATATATATATATTACACAGCGTTGAAAGCAAAGACAAAAAAGTTAATGTAAGTTCATTGTTGGAAAAGATAAAGAAGTGAGGCGCCGTTGTCGTCGCCAACCCGCGCACCTCGGTGGGTTTCTGGCGATCCCCTGAGGTTTCTGGATCGAACTGACAAAACACGTAGACACGCAATGCTTTCAGTATGAGTCTAGACATTGCCTTTCCCATATCTTCACAAAACATCAGAACCCGGTCAAACCAGGTCAGTGGTGTATTCCGTTCCAAAGCAAGGCATGTTAAGAGGTTTAAGTTTGCACTAAAGATTATTAAAAAAAAACGATGACGAACGGGATACGTCATCAAGGCGAGTACCTCCTGCTCTGCGATGTGCGCGTTTTTATTCTAAACCATGCTGCCATGAAGTGGGGTCACTCTTACTGACCAGCTTTTTTGCATTCTGCCGGACATTTTGCTGAACGGAGCGCTTCATTTTGTCGCAGAGAAGATGCGAGCTTTGAAACCAGCGGGCGGACTTTGGTGATTCAAGCGTTACTTGATTTCACTTAATAATACCATTCAGGGCATGCCACATTTCTACATTTCAGTATTATCTTTCAGATCACATGTCATGCCGCATGAAGCTGTCTGACTGATTTGGAGAATGCCGTTTTTTACGTGCAAATAGGAGATAGCAGGTATCCTAACACTGCAGCATATGCAAAGTTATGCGAAGAATATCGATACATTTTTATTCGGTTCGAGGAAAACGGCGACAGAAGACAAATGAGGTCAAAAGATGCTAAAAGGTCAAACACATATTTGTTTTAATATGTCTAATATGGCATACGTAATTTCATAAACAACATGAGCTTCACAAAATGCCTGAAATACTCATTAGCACTAGAAAAACTTGAAGTAGCTGTCACAACTAGTTTTATGGCGTAATTTCACATGGCATTTGAAAATGGCATTGATTAAAATGGCCCTGTGATGACCATGTGAAAGGAAAGTGTGCAGCCAGATAACTTGCCGCATTATTTTTGAGTTCGGAAATTTTTAAAGTTATTTTCATTTTTAGCGCGTAAAGAAACATTTATTTGTCAGTTCCAAGGAGAGCCATCGCCCCCTTTGGCCCCCCTTCTGGCTACGCCCGTGGCGTAAGATCATGAGTCGTCTACATTGACCCTTCATGGCTGTGTCGCGCCCTTCGTGACACGTTCAACTTTTGCCACAGAATCAGCCGTTACCTGGAATTACTCGATAGAATGTAGGAGCCGGAGTCTGTGCAACAAGCCATGCTAAGCACGAGCTCCGATTTCTAGCACCATTGCAGTTACCATTTGGACAAATTCTTTTAAGATTTTGTGTTATACCATGTATTGCATACTGTCGGCGATATTGCAGCATCACGTCAACGATAAAGGTCATGCAGCTCGAAAAAAGGACAAATCATGATACGACATCATCTTTAGACATCATTTTCCCATGACCATGGAGGCCCCCGACAACATCTGTTTCCGCCAAATGCGCGCATTCGACGTACCGAGGGGTACTGAAAATATGGCGACCCTGTAAAGTTTGGTCACGGAGAATCGCGTCTTTGTCCTGCCTAGTTTGTCGCGGGATAAGTTCATGCATGCCCAAGCGAACATACTCATACAAACCGTTATGTATCTATTTTATGACGAATCGTCTGCTGTACAAAGGAGCCGACTCTGAAGTGTAAAAGATGTGACAATGAACACATTTGTCATTAACTTGCTCAATGTGTTTGACTAAATACCCTCATTGATTCATTTTCATTTTCTTGCAACCTCGCTTTCAAAGAACTAACTTCACCAAAGATGTCCAACTTATCTCTGTAGGCATAACTCTCCAGCTGGGAAATTGCGCAAGGTAAAGGTTCTTCAGTAGGAGCCCTCATCGTCAGCCCGCAACCCATGGCACTTACAGACTACCCAATCGCCTGTCCGCTTACCACAGCCGCAAGCATCTGCGTCAAGGAGAGGCCAGCCGGCGATAAGCCGGGGGTATCGATCCTGCCCCGGGCTATTCGGCCGGCAGCCGACAGCTGGCGGCCGACAACTGCAGCTGTCGCAGGAAGGAGCTGTCAGCGCGCCTCTGAGAAGCCCGGGAGGCTGTAGCAGCGATTGTGCGGATTATGCAGGTATTATTATTACCACGGGCCCGCTCCCAGGCGGGGTCTGACCTATGTTTTGAAGGTCGAGCAGGTCACTGCCGCAGAAGAATGACCTGGTCTTGTCCTTCAAAATGGCCTCCCGCAGCACTGCGAAATAAGCTCTGGTTTTTTGTTAAGGAAAGACCAAAGACTTAGGTTAGGCCTGACCTTGGGTCACCCGTCTGTTAAGAATAGGATGCTCTTTGTTGATTTTCTCGTGACTGTAAACCTATTCCAGTGACACATTCACTCAGCCACCGAGCGTATACATTAGGCATCTCTGTGGACAATTGAGGCTGAGGACGACAAATATACGCAGTCGGGTAGCTAGCCAGGTGCGACAGCCTTGTGGGTGTAGGAGGGCAGGATCAGGGGTCAGAGAAGAATTCGGGCCGTGTCCACAGATGAAGGTCTAGTGGCTGTGAAGGAGAAGAGTCAGCCGTCGAAACAGGTCAAGACCCACAGGCGACGACCTGGCGACATTAGAGGTTCGGGATAAGGGTTCGAGGAAGAGGTCAGACACGACGACGTGCCGGTGACAGTACAGGGGGGAGGGGGAGCAGGATCAGGCGTTGGGTCGGCAGCGGTCGGTCGAAGCTGCTTGCGGCTGCTGATAGCGCGCTAATGAGAGTCCGGCGGCGTCACTGTGGCGGGTCGCCGGGCTGGTCGTGTCGCGGCCGTGACAAACCGTCACGGCCGTTACAGACCGCCGCCGCTGGGGTCCGCTGATCGATGGGCGGTGGAGTGGGACCGCGAAGCGGCCGGGGCGAGGGAGGAACGTGGGCGAACTGCTGGCGGCCGGCCAGAGTCGGCCGTTGTTCCGTTCGCGATTGGTCGGAGGAGGCCTTTGGAGAGTGATGGTGTCTGAAGAAGACGGCGGGTCGGGGCACCTCCTGCCGAGTTCTCCGATGATCGGTGGTGGGCGTCGACAGCGGGGTGGCTGCGTCGTGGCTGGAACGCTGTGACAGATTGTCAGGTTGACAGCTGACAGGCTGTGACAGGTTGTCGCCGCGAAGCAAGTCAGTGGGATAATGGTGCTGAGGAGCCGCCTTTTACGGGCTTGTTTCGGGAAAAGCATACATGTTTCCAAAGGCGACGGATGATTTTGCTGTACATCCCAAATGAAACACTGGGACGGTAGATTTATTACGACCCTCGGGAGACTGAAGAGAGATATTTGCAGTAGCAGTTCAGCTGAGAAGGCAATATTATGAGAGGATCTGGCTTTAAAAAATGTCTGGATTGTCCAAACAAGAATCAGCGATATTATGCAAACGTCCTTCTTATACCTGGCCTGTCAAAAGATCGCAGTGCAATACTGGGCTAAGCTTTTTTGCAGACGACAACCACAGATATGCGTATTCACGAGGCCTGTGGCATTGTCACAGAGTGAGAATGACCTTTGTTCTCAAGAGCTCTCAGCAGCAAGGGCATTGCTTGATGTCTCCCGTATCCCACAATTAGCCCCACAAGTTCTAAATCGAAACCAGCTACACGGAATGTTGCAATGGCAAATTCAGAGATATTTCCTTATGCTCTTAAACGTAACTTTAATGATGAAGATTCCTCAGAGTTGTGAATTGTTTCTTACCCCTGCGCTGCTGCAACCTTTATGTCAGTCATTCTCTTTGATATCACACGAACAGATTTACTGGCGTAATTTATTTATCTTATGATTTATCTATCCCCGGTATTCCGAATAGAAAGGGACTGTCGACGCGCCACCCTTTGGCTGGGCAATTACAAAGGAGAGGCGTAGGCTTATCGTTGACAAATGAACTATCAATGAACCCTGCAATGACATGGAGAGTAAACAGAATGCGATATGAATCAGGTAGGCCCATGGCCAAAGTCTGAATAGATGGGGAAAGTTCGTTCGCAGTATCTGACTCTGATACCAGCATTCTATCCGAAAGCTGGAAAAATTGGGGCTTTCGTTTAGTATAGAGGCAAGGTGGTGTGAGTTACTTGTTTGTTGAGTCAGTAACTCATTACTGGAATATTTGCAGTGGCGCCAGTGCAGTTTAAAATATTGCAAATGTCTCCCAAAATGGAAGCAAGAAACTCTTTGCCTCGTTTCCTAAAATGTATTCATACGCGATTGACTGGGAGCGTTTCCGCCCTTCCTCCTTTGGTTCTTCCGGCATAACTTCCGAGTAGTAACATCCACTTTTCCTCTCCCGCAAACAGAAAACTCAAAGAGAGAAATGTGATTCCACCTATCATCAATTCCAACCGCTCGTGTGAAGTTAATTTACCTTCGAAGCGATGGCCAAATAACCCTTTGTTTTCAAGCGTTGACCTCACCTGCGACGCTGTTGTCTGTGGCCTTGAGATCAACAACTGGGCTATATCTGAGGTCTCAAGATGACGGGCTATCGATTACAGTTTGTTACCTCTCAAGATAAATGCGTAGTTAGCTTGCTCCACCCCAACTGTAGCTGGATCGATGGCGAATGACCAAACGCTGTGCCGGCTGCACATTGCACCTATCATTCCAAGCTCGCCCACAAACTCAGAAACATTGTTAGGTATATTTGTGCGTATGGGACACTGAGTTCCGAGTCTTTGCCTTTGCGACGCGCAAACTGAAGAGTGAATTTACATGTGAAAGGCTCCACAGTAGCGTACATGGTCATGCTCTGCGGGTAAACACCAGTGTTTTGTGGTGTTTTCCATTTTGCCGGGATTCCAAACTGTTCTGTAGATAAATAAACGCGAAGACTCAACTTGAAAAGCTATTCTCTTCCGTTTAATATGTTTTTGCGATGTTTCTGATGTAATTTAGCATGGTTTATTGCTCCCGCGCTGACGTAGATTAAGGAGCTCGCAGAGTAAGGCAGTTTTCCTGACAAGGCAAAAGAAAGTACACAGAGCCAAAGATACACAACTTTGTTTCCGCGTTTTTCCCCTTGTAACAGTTCAACTTTTTCAACCGTCTCTGCATATAATCGAGCCGGTTTATTAGAACTGGGACTTCAGTGTCATAACTACCTCTTGAATATTCTTTTGTTTGGTATCATTGCAACAGACATTTTCAGTTTTATGCCATTCTGAATTTCAAACCATTTCCCTGCTTCTGCTAAGTCGTTCCACTCCTATTCTAAGCCACCTACTATTCCTGTCCGTTTCTGGTCTCTCTGTATGTCGACTATTTTCCTTTCCCCAGTTTTTTTTCCTTCCCTCGTTTTCTTCTTCGACGCCAGGTTTCACGCGAGCGTGGTATTGGCTTCCACAGATACGAAAAGTGCAGTTTACCCACTTCGCGGCATGATTTAAAGGGAGAGCCTCACTTCAAATGGCGATTCTGAGCTAAATGCACACGACTGTAGATGTATAGACGTCAGCCATATTTTAGGGGGCCTAAGCACACTAGGTGGCAAAAACCGTTTTCCGTCTCTAGATATAACATTTATCTTCTTCCTTTTGGTGACCATTAATTCACCATGGTAAGGACTTTACATGCCTGACATTACTGTCAGCCATGTTTTTGTCAGAAACCCGCTTTACGGTTCATTAGTAGTTCATACACTTAGAAAACCATGGAATGATGCTTTTGCACCGACGATACGCAGAAAGAAATGAAATGATTATGAAAACAGAAACCTTCTTCATGCAGGGGGAAATTCGGGTTTACACAAAACAGATATACATATATATATATATATATATATATATATATATATATATATATATATATATATATATATATATATATATATATATAGGGGAGACCGGGGTCAAATGTTACATTTTTTACCTTTTCGATCCTGGAACGAAAATATTTCGGATTGGGGAACATTTTCCCGGGTTTTCACAAACCCTGATATTTTGCCTTTGTAGCGGATATGAAATGATCCCGAAATAACGACTTTAAGGTATCGAAATTACTGTTTCAAGAAGTCACTTCAGCTGTTACAATTAACCCCAGGTACGGGGTAAATTGTAACAGCATCTAGGGTCAAATGTAACATGTTAGCGAATGGTGTAGTGGTGTAGTGAAAGCCACTTTTGCCGAAAACAGCCTTTATTGAACAACATTGTCTGTTACATCCTGAACCTTTCCTGGATTAAAATCACAGGTCCAATACAAAAATGCGATTTTGCAACGGCGGTAAGCTCAAGTACTCCAGCAGCTTTTCCTGAATTAAATAACAGCTCGACTTTTATCAGGCCAACAACCGACGCTTCATCAAAAGCAGAAGACTTCTTCATCATCACTGTTGCTTTCCCTGCGTGCTGTCTTCCGAGTCCTCTTCCCACCAGCCGTCGTCTTCTTCTCTTCATGCCTGTCCTTGTCAAGATTGAGCTTCTTTGATGTTTGTTTGCAATCCTTTCGACTCTCTTTTAGCTCTATCGCTCTCTTTTCTGGAGTGTAAGTCATTATAACTATATTCAACTATAGCTATATAACTATATAACCATATAAAACTGCATACAAATGTCCCATACTTCCCCCAGTAATATCCAAATGAAGTCAAGCTAGAATTATTTCATCAATAAAATAATCAATAAATAAAATAATGAAGTATCTTAATAAATCCGCTTTGAAGGTGAAACATCTACAGTAAGACCACGGTGACTAGCCGCCAAGAATGTAACCACGTCTTAAAATTAAAATTGACAAAACAGTACCTAAGAGATTAATCAGGGACTGGTGACAATAATACCGTAAGTATGATTTTTGAATGATATTGATATTGTTATATACATTGAATTTGGGGACAAAACTGCATGTTGATTAATTCGACGGGGCATGTTTCCATAGCCTCCGCCCCCAGCGGTTACATGTATGTCAAGTCCATTGATATTTTATATAAATGTAACTTTAATGGTCTGGCCATAGGGGTCAATTGTAACACTGTTATATATGATCCCAGCAAAAATGTTGCAATTGTCCCCGTCACGCCACGCCATCTTCGAGACAAAAATGACGCAAACCAAGGCGGCGTGGGCGGCAACTGATGCACTCATTTTTTGACCAGGTACGCCCACCCACCCCACACAAACTCTTAAACCCGTGTCTAGTAAGATACGTGAATGAGCTGATCATATTAAAAAATAAATAAAGTTACAATACACTCTAAAAAACACAATTGTGAACAGCACAATCGACTCATCCGCCGCACCAGCCTGAAACCCCGTAAGGAAAAGGAACAACTTACTGCGCATGTCCAGTAGTGCCTCCAGCGTCATCCATTTGTAAGTTTCGAAGTTAAAACGTCTGTTACAATTGCCCCGTGTTACATTTGACCCCGGTCTCCCCTACATATATATGTGTGTGTATATATATATTAACATGGACTCAACGTTTCAGCCATAGGCGATATGGTTCACTGCAATAGTCATGCCCTTTTGACTTCTTCAAGAAATGAAATGACCATTTCAGTAGTTAACTCACTTCCTTACTAGTGAATTAACACTAGTTATTGGTTGCAATGTGTTGAACCTACCCATTAACCCGCCATTGGCTGTGGCTTCTGCCACGACAACTTTCACTGAAGGAGCAAAAATGTCCCCTTGAGATGTATTTTGCAATACTAGAAGGATCTGAATAATTAAAAGTTAATCAGCAGCCATGTATCGTACAGGCTCGGGAGATAGGAAATAAACCCGGCACCGCCCGGCATGTTTTTATAACCGTGACCTCCTGGGGAGTGTCAAAAAGAGCATATCTTATTATCTCAGAATCTTATTATTATCTTATCTCAGGATTTTACAGTCGGATCTAAACCGGTCCACCACCAATCGATAGCCCTGACACTTGCTATTCAGAAAATACTATTTTAGCCCTGGTCACGTGACTGATGACGCCACAGGTAACCCAAAACGCATGACACGATGTCGGAAAAGCTCACACCGGTTCGTACGTCATATCGTCGGCAATACTGGTCTTAGAGCTTTCAACTGGGTATAAAACGAAAGGTTGTGATCTTCTGCATCAGATCATCAGAAGGATGCCAAAATGTTGCAAAAAAATGGTCCACGTGACAAAAAGGACGGAAGTGAAGCCTTCTGATGATCAGCTTTACATTACTTGCTTTTCATTCAGACAAGGTCACTCTAGGTTAGATCAGATGAGGCTGTGTTACTTTATTCGCCGGGACACTGAACTGCGTTAAGTACAGAGCCGAAATGGCTTCTCATGACAATCAAACCTGCTTTGTCTGCTCCTTATTGGGCCAAGGTCAAGCCAGGTCAGGACAGATAGTCATTTTTCATTTTCTGACTAGGAGCAATAGTTACTCTCTGCTGCTACTATCTTTCACAGCCAGTGCTGTAAATCCTTTCGTTTCCACATCAGTCTGTGACGTGGCCTAACGTGACCTCACGCTGCATTTGGTGATCTTTTCTAAGCGGTCCATGTGGATTTGCTTGTCTGGCTTGAACGATGGGGAAGGTCAGCGGCAACCACTTCTGTCATCCACACTGCAAATCAGTCCAACTGCCATCTTGCATGTGACCAAGCATGACCTCTAATGTTGACGTGACATTGTTGTGTGTCCTGTTGGTGACTGTGTCGTATGTAAATCCAAATAAACGATGCACTATATTCGCGAATATTGTCAAAAAACGAAGCATGTTGGCGCCACCGTCGAAGAGTCGAATATATGCATGCAAGGGTTCATTTATCTCCATTACCTGACCTAACATAAAAATAGTTTTAATGTCAAAAATGTAAAATTGGTTGGCAAACAGGCACTGGACGTTTGGTTCAACTCGCTCTATAATTTTAGAAATTATTCACGGAAAAAGAGGGGTGCCCTATTTGACACCCCCCATGGGGGTGCCGGTTAACCTCGGGACAGTAATGAGGTCTCAGGTCGAGGTCAAGTCCAGAAATATATTTTGGTAATAATCAAAAGGGCAAGGAAAGATTCTGCCAGTTTTCATTCGCACCTTATCACAGGTGATTTAGGTTCTTGGCCGGCGTATCTTATACATGGGTACTGACAGCATGTGTTAAAGTTCGGGTAAAAAGTCGAGGGCAAAGGTCAATATTCCATGGCGTGGCAACTGCTGGGCATACTGATGTAATCTAAAGCCAGTCGATAACCATGCCTTGCACGATCTCAGAAAAGTACTATGCAACCTTCAAATGCCCTTCACATCTGGTACAACATACGAGCAATGCCCGGCATCCAGGACGATAAGGCAGCAGACTGACCGGTGTGACGTCTGATGGAACAGACTGTGGTAAGTACTGCCGCCCGAAGGGAAGCTGAGGGCGACAGTATCCACGGCACTGAGAAAACGATTGCTGGGTTCCTTGTAAACCAGTAAATGTTCTCTAATTATCATTCATAAAGACGGTACACGCTGGCAAGGGTTGCTGGTCTCACGATTGCGCAACTGGTTTACCGTGAGACACGTCACTGATCTCAACGGCACCAGTCGAGACGTGTTTTGGCGCGCATGCAGCAGCTCGAGCTAGCGAACTTGAATCGGCGGCGTTGAAGGTGCGGTTGACTTTTATTGGCGGTCGGGGTGAGATGCTTGAGTGCAGTGCTCAGCCTGAGGAGAGGGTGGAATGCGGTCAGGCTGAGTCAGGCGTGTCAGGCGTGCTGTGGGATCTCCCGATAACAATGAAAGTAGCTGGTAAGGTCCTTTACATGAATTTTTTTCGGAGAGATGTGTTTTTCGTTTCAAAGTTTTGTCGTGTTTAACTCGAGGGATCACAGGACAAAATGGTGATTCGACAGTTCTGTTACTGGCATTATATAGTTATTTGGCAATGATATTGACATTGTCTCAACGTAAAAGAAGCCCAGAGTGCAACGCGCAGGCAGGCTGGATGGTAGGTGACGCGCTGAGGCAGCATGGTTCAACAGTTCTGTTGCTAGCGCGAAAACGCAGGGTAGCGCGATTTCTTATTTCTGCGTTCCTGACATGACACCGGGCGATGATTCCTTATCTGTGTCTTCCTGGCGTAACACCGCTGTGATTACTCATAGTTGTTCATTAGGACAGTATCGCTGTCGTCACTCGAAGGCTGTTGCCAGCTCAACCTCGTTTCGCCCAAATGCATTTAAAAGAGTGTGATTTTTTTGTTTCTGAGACCACGTTTTGAAACTAGTGCACCGAAACCTTAAGGTGGAATGTTTTGAGAATGGCGTTGAGCATTGAAACCAGTGACCACTTTCACTGAAAAAGTGAAAACCGTAACTATTCTCAGAGAAAGGTAGGGGTTCTCATTTTCTCCGTGCAAATCAGAATGCACGTTTTCAGTACCCGGGGAGGGCTCACTAAAGAAAGTTTTCACTCGAGACAGGTATCTGGTCTCATGTGAAACCATCTTTGGCAGGTTTAGCGTGAGACCAGATGAAAGCAGGTACTTTCACGTGAGACCAATCTCGAGTGAAATCGTTCTCAAATGAGTCCTTCCAGGTTCCTGAAAACGTGTGGTCTGATTTGAATAGGGAAAATCAGAACCCCTACCAGTTTCTGATACGGGCTGCCGGTCTCACTTTTTCTCAGTGAGGTCTGCTCGTGAGGGCTGTGATGGTCCTAGGCCGGTAAATATTCTGCCCTATGCCGTGTGCCATTCATTTTATTGCATGACTCCTCTCTTTATTATGGTCTAGAAGTAGCATTGAACGGCATCACTTGTTCATTGAGGCGCATGGTACACACAAAGGTGAATGGAACACCCACTGGAAACCTGGACCGAGCCAGAGGCACTCGAGCCCGCCACATCCTATTGGCCTCGTTCTTTGATATCTGAGGTACTGCTCGGTATCTTACTGAAGTTCCTCAGAATCATGGCCTCTGTCAGACCGCCTCTGAAAACTGCACAAGTTTTTGTCTCGATGTGATCATTTTTTGCGTTTACTGGTTTGCTTTACCTCCTCAGTGTCCGTAGTAGGCAACGGTTTAAAACCTGCTCTTTCTCTGAGTTCAACATCCATGCCAAAATCTCAAACGCAAAGACCCCAAAAATTATTGGCATAGTTAAATTTTGAAAGAAGGGGGTTGATCACCGCGGCAACGGTCAATAGTACGAATAAACGACTTGCACCACTTGATTACCACGTGACAGTCGGGTGGCATTGCAGAAGACTGACCGGCTCTCTCCGCTCCAAAAATGTGCTAATCATGCAATGATGCCAGCTGATGCTGCATTTGAAAAGACTGTAAAAATAAACGTTCGGTCAGTGATGACCTAATAAGAGGTCAAAGGTTTATATAATGGTATCTCACGACATACTGACACGCTTTGCGTAGTGCCAGCATCATGAAGCCGATGGGCATAAGCGAAGAGGAAATGACTTTGGAATATCATAAATGTGACCATCTTTATAGAGTCATTTCGAAATGCGTTTGAAACGTATTGATGACAATGTTTGTATCAAAATGGTGGAACTGATGTAATGGAGAGCAAGCTAGGGAAAGTCAGAATTTCATGCTCTTCTTGGTATTTTTGGCTGTTTCTAAATTTTGCCTTAGGGCAACATTTGCCTCTTCAATGAGCGGTGTGGCGAACTTTATGGTATAAACCATTGCACAGCGTCTCGTCTCGTGTATTGTAGAAAAGGGGCATCCACTCATGAACCTTCATTGCGGTCCACGTACATTGGGTAATCCACGGCATTGTTCGTTAACATTTTTTCTACTGCTTTCTTTTTGCAAGCGCCACCCCCCTCGACCCGGCAAAAGGCTTCGTGAAACCAATGAAAGATTTCACCAAGGAAGAAATCCGAGTGATTTATTGCCAAGGAAAAACAGAGCTCCACGAAATGGCAATTTTTTATCTTTGGAAGGTCCGTGAGAAATAAACTATGCAAGATTCTCACTCAGAAAATCTAAAAACGGCCTTTGAAATGACGCCACTTGCCAGAGAACTCAAGGCCTTTTCATAATCTTTCAGATCAAACGTTTCAATAGCCAGCTTGTCGTAGGAAAGGTATCGCATTCCCATAGCCTCAGTAAGCGCAGTAGCCTTAGGGTAGCAGAAGGGATTGGTCAGAGTGCCCAGGATCGTCAGCTCCTTGTGGAACATTTGGTTGGGGGCAATGTTGATTCGGGCTGTGGGCGGCGCCAAACCGAAGATGCAGAGATGGCCGCCCTTTCGCAGCCACTGGAACGCCTCTTCCACGGCGGGGGCGTAGCCAGAGCAGTCAACGACGTAGTCTAGACCGTACATGTCCAGATTCTCTGCTGCCCTGGCCATCAACTCCCTGGTCTGGTCGGGTGCCATCGACTTGTAGCCCAGCTCGAGGACGTCAATGCGGGCCCTTCGCTCGTTGGATGGCTCCGAAATGATGACGTTCCTGTGTCCATGCAAATGGAAGATGCAGGCGAAAAGGATACCGATGATGCCGGCCCCAATGATAAGTACGTTGGCGTCGTGTGGGATCATCCCGATTCGATCGACCCCGTGCTGTACGGTGGAGAGCGTCTCAACCAGGCAGGCCAGGTCCCAGCTGAGATCCATGGAGTCGGGGATAATGTGGACCTGCTGTGCCGGGGCCAGACAGTACTCCGCCCAGCCACCATCGCGATAAATTCCGAGAGCGTTGCTCGGACCATCGTGAAGGCAGTATTGAGGATTACCTGAGGCACAGTATCTGCACTTGAAGCAGCCTCTGAATGGGTCCACCGTGACCCTGTCGCCGACCTTGAGTGTCTTGACATCCGCCCCAATTTCGGACACTACGCCGCAGATTTCGTGCCCGAGAGTCACATCGTGATCAGCGGTTTTGAAGTCGGCTTTGATGACGTGAAGATCAGTGCCGCAGATGCCGCAGTAGACTACCTTCACCACCACATCGTCACCTTTCTCCACTTTTGGAATAGGAATCTCCTTCAGTTTGAGTGTCTTGGTAGGGCAATTGAACTGCAGAGCCTGCATTGTCCTACTCATGGTTGTTGATTTCAAGGAACTTGGCAATCAAAATACGGAAGTTATTGACGACACGGTTAATTTTCCCAATACTTCTTCTGATTTGGATAGAAACATTTTCTCTTCTGTGAATTCACGTGCTGTTGTTCAATTTGTGGTCATGATATATGTTGTGTTTATCTGACATATCTGTGCTACTCCTCTGTAGAACTGAACTGATGTCGGCAATGGTTAAATGGCGAAGAATATTAAAACTCAACAGCTGATTCGATGCCTCAACAGAAATTCTCTCTAGCTTTTCTTGAAGTTCTAGATACGGATTCATTTAGTTAGTCAACATCCAAATCGGTGGACAACCTATAAAGTTTCGAACGAAGCTATCAAGCCGTGCAAATTCCACGTCAGTAGCCAAAGACAAATGATGAGCGGGCCTATCCAACCTGTTAGACTGTATCTAGTTCTCTGCAGAAACAGGACAGGATGGCAGCGGCGTAATGTAGAGAAGGCTGATATCAAAAGATACGTGAATTCCTGGGGCATTTTGCGCATACTATTCAAACGATATTCAGGATTTTCTCTCTAAACATCTATTTTGTAGTCTTGTGCTTTCAAATCGCTTTATAGTGCATTCCAATTCTTGTTCCACCCGATGTATAAAGTGCAGCAAAGTTGGCTTCAGCGCACGTGATGTTTCAGCTGCGATTTTTGAAATGTGAATACAAATTTGGCGAGATGTGAAGACTTGTCTCGAAAGCAAACTGTGGGAGTTTAATTGAACCTTTCATACGCTAGATAAACGAGTTTTTATTATACCACTGCATCATGGTTTGTGATCAAAAAAGGAAAGGAGATCCCCTCGCAAGAAAACATCTTTGCATCCAGCACATCGTACGAAATGATGACTTCCATTCAGCCTGCCACCACCGCCCACTGCCCTTGTCCCAACTCCCAGGAGTGCCGACCTTCTTTGGACGACCATTTCTGGTCGGCCAGCACGGCCAACCTTTTGTAAACACCCTCATTGGGACCGCTGATTCCCAGTGGTGCGGAATAAAATACCCTGCACCTTCGGTAGTTTGTTTTTACCTCAGGGCTATGCAGGCTTTGCTCATTTCAACACCTGTATGTATGTTACTTCGTGTGCTGGCCAGTTACGATGATTTTTCGGAAGGAGGAAGAAATTATATTAAAACTGGTCTCCTCTTCCGATGGGTTTAACCGGCAGGTCGTTGGCGGTGGATGATGAACCTTAAGAACCCAAAAGCCATCTCCTATGGCTTTTGAAGGTTGGTAATGAAAAAAAGAAGCTCAAGTCTACAAAACTTTGTGTACTTTCATTCTGTATACAGCTTACTTAAAACTAAAATTTCATTCATTTTATGTCGGTGATCTGGAATAGATCTTGTTTTAAATAGCATCTTGCCACTATTCGCTGTATTAGGAAACAGTCTGTACATAACTCATATTATTTCCGCAAACGTAAACTTAAATCATGTACGTACCAGAATTGTGATCATGTCTTATGTTCTTTGAAACAGTTCTTTGGTGTCTTGAGATGCCCATACAGATGACTTCAGGTCAAACGCGTTTTCTGAATTCTCATTGGGCCCATTCTGTACTGAGCCTTTTATGGAATGTTATGGGAGAATTGTGAATGCTCAAGACGAGGTCAATAAAGATGCAGTTTTTTCCAAGTCGAAGACTGTATGCGCACTGAAAGCTTTACAGATACTTGCAACTGAAAGCTGAAGATTGCGTGTTTACTGAAGGCTTTGCAGACGCTTACAACTCTGCTGGTATGAGTTCGTGTTTGTATCCATCTATCACAAGACATCACATGAAAATGTGGTAACATGACTACATGTAAAGCATGAAATCAGATGTGATATTTATAGATGCCATTATGTGACAGGGTTAGTATAAATGGGCCCAGTACGGACTCAGACCATCGGTCGACCTATGGCCAGGTCATTTTTTGCACATGTCTCGTTTTATGAGGACATTATGTGCGAATATATTAAAAATCATAAATATCTGTGCAATAGGCATATTTGTGTGATATGAAAAACGTGCCAAATATACCTGTGAAGAAATCAAGCACGTTTTACGCTTGAGAACAACAAAAATGTCTTTCGACATTGCTGTGAACATGATATGTGACATCTCAAGGTCAATGGCTGGACGTCATGTCAGTCGTAACACTGTTCCTTCATGTTGCATGTACTATTTCAGCAGCTTTGAAAGTCATTCTCTGTTGCGCCATTGTTAAAATTCGGGAACTTTGTCCAAGGCATAAGCATTTCCTAAACGGAAGATCATTAAGAGTGACCCGCTAGATTCCGCCATAACCTGATCTGAATTATCTCGACTTTACGTGGCCATGATATACATTTGTAGGACAAAGATTACGTGTGTAAACGTTTCTCAAAGCAGCATATCATATAATTTCATAATTTGTCTTTACGTAAGCTGAGGTCGGATCAGCCAAAGAATGGGCTTATACCGCCTGGTTAGTGTCCGTAATACATGTGAGTCTGCGCGTGGTCAAGCCAGAGCTGGTTTCAGCTGTTGATATTAGCTGTCAGCCTAGCTCTCTTTCATTTGGTTATCATAAAGTAATGTATATCGTAAATTATATGTATATATATAGATATATGGATGAGTTATATGCCAGTCGAATGAGCCACTATTGGAGCCTTTGCCTCTCCCCCCTCCATAAGCACATGATCTGTATCCGTCAACGCAGGAGGGTAAATTTTTGTCGAACAGGTGGACAGGGAGAATAGATGTGTAACGTCTCTCTTGTCATGCGCTCACCAAGATATATTAATGGTGATTTGTCAGAAACCGGCAATGTAGAAAGAAGAGATATTCACGCATGAAAGCTAATCCGCGGGAAAACCACGGAAAAAGCTGTTGACGTTTATTTGCAGACGTTTAGCTTAAGCCACCGGAAAAAATGTAGAATTTAGAAATGAAAAGAGGTGGGCAAATAGGAGAACGAAAATTTATTAACGAAGCAAAACAGGGCTCGCCGAGATTGATAGCAAATATATCTTGCGAAAGGTTTGCCATTCTTGCGAAGTAGGCTTTGCAAGGCTGTTACTCAGAAAATTTAAAGACAGCCTTTGAAATTACTCCACTTGCCAGAGAACTCAAGGCCTTTTCATAGTCCTTGAGATCAAACGTTTGAATAGCCAGCTTGTCGTAGGAGAGGTATCGCATTCCCATAGCCGCCGTAAGGGCAGTAGCCTTAGGGTAGCAGAAGGGGTTGGTCAGAGTGCCCAGGATCTTCAGCTCCTTGTGGAACATTTGGTTGGGGGCAATGCTGATTCGGGCTGTGGGCGGCGCCACGCCGAAGATGCAGAGATGGCCGCCCTTTCGCAGCCACTGGAACGCCTCTTCCACGGCGGGGGCGTAGCCAGAGCAGTCAACGACGTAGTCTAGACCGTACATGTCCAGATTCTCTGCTGCCTTGGCCATCAACTCCCTGGTCTGGTCGGGTGCCATCGACTTGTAGCCCAGCTCGAGAACGTCAATGCGGGCCCTTCGCTCGTTGGATGGCTCCGAAATGATGACGTTCTTGTGTCCATGCAAATGGAAGATGCATGCGTATAGAATGCCAATGATGCCAGCTCCAATGATAAGTACGTTGGCGTCGTGTGGAACCATTCCAATGCGGTCAACCCCGTGCTGGATGGTGGAGAGCGTCTCGACTAGACAAGCCAGGTCCAAACCAAGACCCATGGAATCGGGAATATTGTGGACTTGCTGTGCCGGGGCCAGACAGTACTCCGCCCAGCCACCATCGCGGAAAAAGCCTAGGGCGTTCTTAGGACCCTCATGAAGACAGTACTGAGGGTTGCCTGAGGCGCAGTATCTACATTTGTAGCAGCCCCTGTACGGGTCCACTGTAACCTTGTCGCCGACCTTGAGAGTCTTGACATCGGTACCAATTTCCGTCACTACGCCGCATATTTCGTGGCCGAGAGTTACGTCATGTTCGGCAGTAGGGTAGTTGGCTTTGATAGCGTGCAGATCAGTACCACAGATACCACAATAGACTACCTTCACCAGCACATCATCGCCCTTTTCTACTTTGGGAATAGGAATCTCTTTGAGTTTAAGCGTCTTGGTGGGACGATTAAATTGCAAAGCCTTCATTGTTTTACTCATACTTGCTGATTTTTAAAAACCGAAGGTAAAGGATATAAACTGCAGTGGTTACACAGGGAATTTTTTCGCGAATCTTTATTCAGACTTCAACCAAAGACGTTCGTTTTTTGTTGAGTTCACGTGCGGTAGCAAAATTGTTAGTCTATTGCATGCATAGCATTTAGTTGGCACTTCGGTTTGTCAGCTTCTAAATAGCTCAGTTCCCGACTGTAGCAAGGTTCGAAGAATACTCGGCTTGTATTCAACGTTAAAAGTCTACGTGACGTGCTATGGGCAATTTCATGAGATGGAAACTAAAGAAGTAGGGCGACTGCTGTCAGGTGTTATTGAAGAGCCGCGTACCGTTTTGTCAACACCTTTTTATGACGGGAGAGTCTTAAACCGTGGTCAAATTGCCACAGGAAGTAGGGAGAAAAGTACATCAATAAACAACATGACCGCTTAAAATTCAGATTTACCATCCCAGGTTAGACCTGCTGAACACACTTAGTAATCTTATTGAAATACTATGTGTGTCTTCATTATCTCATCTATTCGTTCCCATAGACAGTTACTTTAAGAGCCTTAAGTGCGGACGTAAACGAATAGTTGCGACTCGGAGCGATTCATCGTCATCAGTCATAATGACATCGGCCGCGAAACAAAAGCTTTACGAATCATAGGAAGTTTAAAAATAACCACCATTGGGCATTTTGTAAAATACTGCATATGAATATATCGAATGAAAAGCATGAAAACAAATATGTAAGGGAGCAATTATATCGATCATATATACCTATATACACATGCCATTGTTGATTCTTTTATTTATTTCACTGCCACCTGACTCACACTTTTTTCAAAGGGCTATTACATCCCGAGCTACGAATATGAAAAGCATGGTTTTGTCCCCTGCGGAAGAGAAACAGAAGTCTAGACAAATCAGGCAACACTTACGCTAAGCCACAGGGAGCAGTATCACATCATAGTCAGATTATAAATTGGCCTCCTGGAGACACTAAGTGAATGGCACTTGATCGTCCTCTTCAATTCTTTAAAATTCATCAATGTTAGATGGAAGAATACACTCTGGCACAAAGAATGGCATCCTCCCAACTCTGGTTTGGAGAGCAGAATGCACAGCTTTTCTTCCAGTTCGATGTTTCCCGTCCTCTCGCAAAGTTGTCATAAACAACCGCCGGTAGAGTTTCTGGCCCGCCATTTCTTAGGGTTTTCTGAACAAGAGTTAGCAGATCGTGCATGCTAAGTACGATGTGCAACGACTGTTGACAGCCAGCCAAGTTTCTCGCGCAGGCCAGGTATGCAGTCGATGTCAACTTTTCCCCTACCAAAGGTCGCCTACTTCAAGGTTAATTTTCAAAGTCAAACGGCGGATTCTGGATCGAATTCCAAAGTCTAGAATTTGTTGTGTTCTAGTCGGGTTCTTCTTAGACTTTTTTAAGTCGAAATATGATCCCCATATGATATTATTCGTGGCTTCTGTCAAGGCTTCACCAAGTCACCTAACATAGCGGAAACGTGATCAAAATACCAGTACATTGTAGTTGTTGGAGCAAGTATTCGTTTCACCCTATTAGATATATGGCATCGATAAGATGTTCTAGAAATTCCGTGAGAAACATTCTCTTAGAGCAAATAATAAAATGAACTAACTCGCAAGATTTCGCCTGTTTCAGACTTCTTACATAATTCTGGAGATTTCCATGGAACTTCCTTATCCTGTCTTTGCTTCCATGCTTCCATGTCTTTGTTCTTTTTGGATTTCCATCTCTGTAATCCCCCAAATATTTTTGTATAGAACAGCTGCTCACGTAAGGTACCTTGAATGACTTTTTCTCCGATGTTGATAGCGAATACAAAACCTTAAGTGTGAATGTACTTTACAGTACTTCGAGTGAATACTTTTTAGACTGTCTCTGAGTAAACGCATCATTTTAGAAGAAATATTGTAAGCATAATTTTTAGATCTTGTTTGCACAGATTTCATGGTCTTCTCTCACTGACAGCTATGGGAATTTGGGCGAAAACATTGCAGCTTAAAAACAAGACCAAGCGGTACAAGTGAAACTAAGAGTTCATTTGCTTTAGCCCTCGAACGATGGTTAGGAGTAGCTTTAGGGTCCTTGCGGCTTTTCATGAATACCTTTTTAGTGACGGTAGATAGAACGCTGGTCTTTAGGCACCTGAGTTTCTAGCGTTATACACCTTGAGTAAAATTTTCAGAATATTTCATGCAACACGTCATGACATGTAACCTTTTTGTAAAGATCATGTCAGTCGTGATTTTACCCAGATCGAACAACACATTTCGTTTTTGAAAACTGAGTTGTGCAGTGTTACATAACATGTTTCTTTTTTCAATGTAGGCGCCTGATTTTAGTGTGTTGAAAGGGTCAAGTCATCGGAAGTCAAGCTGGGTCAAACGTAAATATCAAACATTGACGCCAAACGTCGTACTGGTTTAATGAAAAGAATAGACAATAGAATTACATTTCCAAGAATGCTTTAAAGCGAACCACCACTCAACATTATTTAGACGACTGTCGTTCGACCTTATGTAAAGCCAATTTGTAGGTCAAGGTCACGCTGGAATAGAGAAACTAAAAAAATCGAACTTTGATTGTGCCCCTAGCGGTGACCGTAAAAAACCATTGCGGCCGCCACAATGGTATGCTAAGACAACGCGTGACCGCGTACCTGCACACGAAATTTGGTGGTTCTAGCTGGAGTGTCTTTTTTACAAGAAACGATTTCTTTAAAACGACATAAGCGCCCCTGGCGGTGGCCTTGAAAACTAAGCTGGCTGCGACCCCAAATAAGCGACTGTATCAGAGCCCAAGGAGAACCGGTGTATGAACCCGCGCAGTGGAAGGTTTCGCGCTAACGCGTACTGGAAGGGGTCCAAAGGATCCTCCTCGGATCTCAGAAACGGAAAGAACTAGAGACATGAAATTTTGTGGACAGGTCAAGGCTATAACGATTTACATTGTGCGTAGCTTTCATGACCCTAGGTTAATATCTTCAAGTTCAAATGTGGTCGAAAGGGGAACTTTGGACACGTTCTGTGTCCGCACAGGTCATTCCGTACAAGTTTTCGAACGAAACGGGACAAGATTATTTGTACGAGCGTTAAAACGTAGAATACGACAACTTCCATTCATTTGACGTCTTGACTTGGGATTTTGGGTCGAGGTCATGTCAGGTCATTGACCCGTGCCGTCATTTTTTCATCTTTTGCAGATCAGATTTCGAACAACACGGGATAGCTTGAATGTAAATGAGGACGCTATATGCGTCTTTTGGCGTATTTTCAGCGAAGGTAGCCAACACCGGCAAATTTGATTACTTTCATTGTTTAGATATGTGTATGCTTGTGTATATATATATGCCTATACATATGAGTATTAATGTTTCAAACGTGTTTTTAGTCGGGTCTTCGAATGCATATTTCATACAAATCGACATATTGCAAAGCAAATCTGGACCAGGCCACAAAAAAAGTTGCCCTGGTCCTTTGACGACCTTGACCTACACTGACCTCAGTATATGTAAGCATATCCATGTGCGCACTTGTGTTTTTATTAGGGTCTTCGAATGCATATTTCATACAAAGTGGCATGTCGCAAAGCAAATCTGGACCAGCTCACAAGATTTCGACCGTGTCCTTTGATGATGCTGACCTTCACTAACCCTGGTATATGTAAGCGTATCCCTGAGCGCACACGTGTTTTAGGGTTTTTGAACGCATATTTCATACAAACTGGCATGTCGCAAAGGAAATCTGGATCAGGTCATAAGGGTTTTGACCCTGACCTTTGATGAACTTGACCCTTATTGACCCTGACTTTGGTCTTGGTACATCCATCACTTATGTCCGAATGACGTCACCTGATTGTGTTTAAGCGGTAATTTTAAGTAGAGCGCTAGTCTTTTCAGAAAGTTCTCATTTGTCAACGATAACCGCTATTTTCGTTATGTTTGCTTGGCTTCAAATGCTTCAAACGTCGAAATTTTCAGCCGATTTTCGATTTGTCTGCGTCAATCGACGACTTATTGAATTTCCATAAATTTCACAAAATATCAGCGATCAGCTCTGATCCGTTCTTGAGATTTTCAAGAGCAACAAGTAGGGGGGAAGGCACAAAAAGACCCCTATTCCAGTGCGAGTGTCAACCCGTGCGCCACTGACAGTCGGCATCATACACGCACGACTGGGGATTGTCCTCCCTCTAACTCACGAACGGTTGGTCACATGATAAAAAATGAGCATGTCGTTGAAAAGCTCGTAACGAGTCGAGCTCGAAACTGACCTTACTTTAGTCTTGGACTTTATGCAAGTCATATACGTCCTATATATGTTTTCTCATAGAGGACTGCATGAGACTGAGAAACGGTCTGGATCTCAAGGGCTGTGACTAAAAAAGTCTAGGTAAAGGCACCAGAGGCAGGTAAAAGCCCGTAGATGCCAATATACGTCCAATTTCTCTGATTTGTTTAACCCGCGCACGACCGTCGGTCCGTCTCGAACATGGGCGACTGGGGGGGGGGGCAGCTGACTGCCCACCGCTAACTCACGAACGGTTGGTCGCACGATAAAAATAAGCATACCGTTGGAAAGCTTGTGACGAGTAGAGCTCGAAACTGGTCTCGTTTTTAGTTTCTGATAATATGTAAGCCAATTTACGCCCTATATATGTTTTCTCATAGCCGACTGCATGAGACCGAGAAATGGCCTGAATCTCAAGGGCTGTGACCAAAATCGCATAGGTAAAGGCACCAGCGCACAAGTAAAGGTCCGTGGATGCCGATACACGTCTAATTTCCCCAGATTCGTTCAATATATACGCCGAAAAGCTGAGTTAAAGACACCGTAATTCTCCCGCCAGCTATCACTGTGCGCCACTGCGGTATACGGTACCAAATTGACGGGAACTAATTTTGGCGTTCCTTTATTTTCGCGGAAAAAGACGATCTATGTCAATTTTATTGATCTTTGTGGTTCCTGTGATGGTTTCTCATGCTTAAATTTTGGAAAAATTGATTAATTGCCAATCTACAAAGTTGGCGGAGCTTTATTCGCGAGAGCCTGTTTATTTCCAAAATACGCTACTTTTTCAAACTTTTTGAGGGTTCTGGTATTAATTACGTCTGTGCAAGCTAGTTCTGCCATTTTCTACCAATTCTGAGTAACTCATCGCCGATTTTGACGATGATACATTTTGGCCCACTACAGTTATTCGTGACCTGACCTCAGGTCAATGGCTGGAAGTCACTGATATTCTTCCCAATGACGGTAACTAGATGTCTGCTTGACTCCACACTAAAAATGTTATGGAATATTCCGCCAATTTTCGAAAAAAACGGCGATATGTCTTAAAAATGGGCTTGACCTTAGGTCAATGACCTGGAAAATTCCGAAAAATCTGAGATAGCAGATTTGTTGCATCTACACGATCACTAATCTCTGAAAGTATTATTAAGATATCTTGTTTTGCGAAAAAGTTAGAGGGCGCTAAACTTTTTTTGACATGGGTCTGTTTGACCTAACCTAGGTCAGGCACCTGACGTGACCTGAGGTCAAAATTTTGATACGAGATGTAGAGATGAGACGAGAGCAAAAGGTACACAAAGTTTCGTGTCTCTGTGTTTGTTGGCTCTCTCGCAATCTCAGAAAAACCTCAGGGGGGACAGTCAACTGCCCCCCCAGTCGGGGACAGGTTAATATATACGCGAAAACGTTGAGTTAAAGACACGGCGATTTTCGCACCGATGTACCGCGGGCGCCGTAGCCGAAAATTTTCGGTGTGAGATTTACGGGAACCTTTTTTGGCGTTCCTTTATTTCCGCGAAAAAGCCTTTCCAAGTGCCTTTTTTAACGTAATGGTTCTTGTGATGTTTTCTCGTGCTTGAATGTTGAGAAATTTATTGGTCGGCAGTCTACACAATTGGTGGAGCTTTATCACAAGAGCCTGTTTGCTTACAACTTTATAATTTTTCCACTTTTTCTGAACTTCTTGGTATCATTCCCAACTTTGCAGCTGTGCATGCCAGTTCAACATGTTCTATCCGATTTGAATCATTCATTGTCGATTTCGATGGTAGTGCATTTTGATTCGAAACAATTATTCGTGACCTGACCTCAGATAAGTGATCGGGGATAATTAAAATGTTGCCGACTGACGGAAACTGAATGTCTGATCTCCCCACATTTTCACTGTTATAAAAAAATCCCGTCAATTTCCGAAAAAGCACCATGTGTTGAAAACGGGCTTCACCGTAGCTCAATGACCTGGAAATTGCCGAAAGATAGAGGATTTGTTGCATTTACCAAAATCCCTAACTCCTGAAAGTTTTATTGTGGCACCGCGTTTTCCGAAAAAGTTACAGGCTCTAAACTTTTTTGGACATAAGTCTACTTGACCTGGTCCGACTAGGTCCGATACCTGACTTGACCTGAGGCCAAAAATTCCATACAACATGTAAAAAATGATTAACCAAAAGGCACAAAGGTATTCGTGGCGCTGCGTTTGTTTGTTCTCTTGCAGTCTTGGAAAAACCTCAGGGAGCAATCAACTGCCTCCTCCCCCAGTCGAGGGTGGGTTAAGTTTGGCACGCGGGTAGTCGTTTGTTTCACCTGTGGTCCACCAAGGGCGTGGTAGAAGTATCCTCCCTCCCACTGCAAATTTCAGCTATACTGACATTTTCGTGATGTGAGAGGTCACCCATTGACCTTGACCCAAAAACCATACATTTTCCGATAGCTGAGTTAACCCTATTCCCGGCAGGGGGGCTGAATTCTGCCCCCTTGGGTTTTTTGCTTGCCAATTCCAGGTTTTTTGTCGCAACTTCACGAAACTTGGTGACTTTCCCTGAAAATTCTATTTTTCTCAGGGGCGGAGCCAGGCGACGTTTTTGGGAGGCACCGCAGGCCATTTTTGGCCATGTTGAGGGTAAAAGGAAAATGTCTGCCAAAAACAGCGTTTTTAAGATAGAACTTAAAACCTAACATGGATGTAAAGCTGAAAAGTAGGGCAATGTGCAGATATAATTTTGTTTGTCTGAAGGCACTTTACAAAGTCAGATCAAGGTCAAAAGTCAAAATTTTGTTTTATTGCAATAATTTCGGCGCTGTTCTTTCAAATACCGAACCCGGAATACATATGACGTAAAAAGGTGCTCTCTACTTGTGTATCAAGTTTCAGCTTGATGTCAGGTTGGGTCACGGAGCTATGACCTAAAATGTCAGTGCGCGTACCCTATATCGCAATAGCCATAATACGAAATTTTTAAAATAGTGAATTCAAATGACTGAAAACGTTTACGGACAATATTAAATGCACACGAGATCATTCCAAGTGAATTCAAGGTCGCTGGACGTCATTTAAGGTCAAAGGTCACAAGTTGATCTGAAGGACGTGTGACCATGACAGTTCCCCCTTTTTCATGTCCCTGGCACCGCCTATGCTAACATTATACAAACATTGTAATGCGATTTGAGCTTTCTTTAGCATAACATGACTAAGGAAGCCAAAAAAAGTGTTTTTGTCTTTTCTGTTCATTCAGTTGTTGGAAAACTAATCCTCCTATTTTTGAAATCCTGTGAACGCCCATGAATTTTCTCAAAATTTCAGGTGTGTGTACCAACGGTAAAAGTCCTATCCATAATCTCTCGATTCATGCCAGTTTCATCGAAATCGGTCCATAAACAAGGAAGTTAAAAGAAGTCCAAAAATACCCCTGATTTTGACATTTTTGCCCCCTTGTATCCACACCTTTCAAACTTTTGAAAATTTCTTTTTATAAAAATGTAGTTCGCGTCATGGCAAATCGATTGCCGTTTGTTGCGGTGAAATCGAATGTGTAGTTCTCGAGATCTCGAGGGGGGCAGAATCAGCCCCCCCCCTGCCGGGAATCGACCATACCGTCTAGTCCTCCGGGAATAGGGTTAACGAATAAAGCGTGAGTGCGAGTGCTTACGGCCTGGATTTGTTCTCATAATTTTACAAACTATATCGCTAAGAAAACTTCGAAATACTTTGACATGGTCACTTGGAAGTCATTAACGTTACCTGGAGGTCACCTGTTGGCCTAAAACCCAAAAATCGGATATCGCTGAGTCGCTCAACTGACGAGCAACACAATGTTTTTCATCGCGTTGCTCTAGCTCTCTTTTCAAAAGTTAGTAGTGGGATCGATGTAGGGCCCCTCCACGCTTGGCGAGGGTTTGGAAATGGCCCCGCCGGACAACGATTAAAGCGGCATTTTTAGGAACCTCAAAAACGAGTGTTTCGCAGCTGTCGTTTCTTTTGGGCATTTTACAGTATCAGATAATCACTTTACAGATTGGTAGAGAAAAACAGGTCAGTTTGGGAAATGAAACTGACAATAGCTTTAGCTGGATGCTGACACTGGAAAATCCTTCGGCTGCGAGGGAACGATGAAAACATAGCTGGGCTCCAAACGTTATTGACAGCATTTCAGGGAGAACAAGATACGAGGAATGCTAGCCTTGTCAAAGAGATTTCATGCTCGGATAAAGGACAGCTCTATTGCCGCAAGACGATTCGGGAAAACATATGCCATCTGTGGCTGGTTTAAATATGTTGCACGCCCCACCAGTGCTTGTATTATCCTGCTCATTTGGTGAATTTATGCCGCAGTTCCCACACCAACACTAATCACGTGACGGGTGGTTGAAAGTTAAGTTAGAATAAGTGAAAGATGGATGGAAAGGAAGTTAAGAGAAATAAAGAAGCCCTACTGTGTGATGAATTTGGTGCGGTAAGAGTTGCTTAGCATCCTTCGTTGTTCCCGGGGAAACTGGGTTTTAAGGAGACCGGTAACTGCTGAAGTTAATGAAGTTTAACTCTTCGGTATTAGGCCATCTTCGAGAGTGACGAAAACAGCTGCGAATGTCAACGGCATGCAAAACAAGAACCACTGACGCCACGGCTGCAGACACAAATCGCTAAGCAGAGCAAGCATCAATACGAAGACTTGTGCGATAAACCAACGTAAATTGATGTAAGCTAGAGGGCACAGTTATTTCGGATGTCTTGTGACATGCTGCAGAGTGGCAAGACAGTACAGCGGTAGGTACAGCAGTATGTTTCAAGTGATGAATGACAAATGACTGCCGGAAAAGTGATAAGGTGATCAGTGAACCGTTAAGTGTCCAGTGGTTAAGTCCTACGAGATAACCGAGAAAGCGTAGTGATGAGTGGCAGCGACCCAACGACTTAGACTAGCAGGGAACAGACGAGTGGCACGGGACAGTCAGCAGTGGCAAGTCCCTATTGAACAGAGAACAGCCAGCAATTCATTCGTAATTGTACACGGAGACAATTAACCTGATGCGTCCACCGGGCTACCAACTGTCCTTCCGTCTTTCGCGCCACGTATTTTTAGCCAGATTTACTGTTTTGCTGTTGGTACTCAGTCTTGACTGAACGTTATTTAACGAGCGTCCTGTCGCCTCCTATCCCCTCCCTTGGAAAAACGACGCTGTGGACTACAAAAGATATTTCAATAATTAAATAACGAAGAAACTGCAATGGACAGCAGGTGAGCCGGTGGCCTCCCGCAAACTTTGCGGGCTACTGTCGGAACCGGAACCCTCCTCCTCCTCCAACCGAACCTCGCTCTCCACTGCTTCCGCCGGATGCCGCCCGGAAGCTTCTCGTCGGGCCGGGGTGACGTCATCGTGCGTGTGACGTCACGGCGGGTCGGGTGCCGGGACCGGCGGCGGCGCGGCCGGCGGCAGTCGGTCGTCCGGGCGCGTCGCCGCCGCAGTCGTCACTCGCCCGCTGCCGGCAGGTGCGGACGGACCGGGAGCGGGGGTCAGCCGCCGCCGGCCGCCCGGGCCGTCACTGCTGGAGAGTACCGGCCAGCCGAGCCTGAGGTGAGCCGGTCGCCGGCGGCCGCCGCGGACGCGGGGCCAGTCGAGCAGGGGTTCTGGGACGCGAGGCGGGCTGCCTGTGGGTGGGGGATGATGTGACCTCTGCGGATCCGAGGTCAACTTCGGTCCGTCGCGGGCTTAAGTGGATCGGGGGACGTGGAGGTGGAGCTGAACGCTACTGCGATTGTCTCTTAGTTGCCTATTTTCATTACTTGTTTTTGTTTCTGGTGGAATCGTTACATCATTGCGTTAAAGCCGGTTTGTGTTTCTTGGTTTTTAGGTGACGTCCGGAAAAGTAAACGGATGTTGATGTTTTGGGAAATCGTTTTGCTGGAAGGATATCATTACAGAAGAAACATATATGAAGGCAAGTGGTACGCGAAAACAACGGGGTCTGAATAGTGCATGCGACTTGCCTTTGATACAGATTAAAATATGAAAGTGGTCTAGGTCTGAGGTAGCGAAGCGACTAGCAGAACGCTTTCATAAATAACGAGAAGAGGTAAGGTCACTTGCTCTACGAGGAAACGTCGGCGGTAGATTGCAGCCATGTGTCATTTTCAACAACAATGTGAAAGCATTACTACATGAATTTTAAACTGAGACGCTCAGTACATGTATATACACAGTCTGTAGCCATGACAACCATTGTAAGCGGAGATCAAATTATGCCCTATTCAGTGCCGAACTTCTGTGCATGTCGCAGGAGGGAAGGGAGAAATGGCTGAAAACTGGGGCGGGGTGACACTGTTCGAATCTCACAGAAACCAAATATTGCATCATAGTGCCATGGATACTGACCAGACGAAAATAATCCCAAGCTCCGATGGCCTCTTGGACCCTTCAGCTGTAAGCTGGAAATTCCCACTCTGCCAGTCACTAACCTCCAGCCGCGATGCAGCATCTACGATCAGCGAAAGGTATCTGCAATATAAAAAGGTAGATTAGGCAGTATAAATATCTGCCATCAACAGGTAGAATCAGCCTGCGGGCTCAGAAAGTCCCGCTTGGGCCTGACGAATTGCCGACATCGTTAAATTTTGTCTTTGCCGGTTGTCGTGTTCATGAAACTGCGGCGAGGCCGGAAGGCCTCGCCGCAGTTTGAATTATTCACGGGCGGAGGTTGCACTTTATATCAGCGCTATCACCTGACGTATTCTTGTTCGGCTCGGCAACGGTCTGACGTATTAGGGCGATCGCGGCGTGCGCGTATTTCTGGTCAGGACGGCCACGGCGGCGCGTATTTCTGACCAGCAGGTTCCCTCGGGCCCTCAAGTGTCCGCCCTCTCGTCCAGGAAGATCGATAGCTAATTACGACTGGGCCGAACGGGCCTGCTGAGGCGGAGGTGTCGACACATGCTCCGTGTCGCGAACGGGCGGCGCCTGGCGTCCCGACAGTCGCCGGCGAACGCCGCCATGGCGCCACGAACAGACGGAGGCCGTGTCGAGAGCAAATGCGATGCGGTGTTACGAGCACGCTGCGATTTGAGGTCACGGAGTGGTTGGTGGGATGATTGGGCGATCGGATGATTGGATTGTGGGCATAGATTAGGATCAGTCGCGACGTTACGCGGATGTCCAGCACACACTTTCACGGTGTCACGGCCAGAGGGTCACGGTCGTCACCAGGAACAGTGCGTCATTTTGTCTCCAGTAATCCTGGAGTGTTGTGTCAGACGTTAGCGAATATTTTATCGGAGGAACAATCAGTGACTGTTAGGTGCCAGAACAGACACAACGTCTGTCACCGTATCACCAGTAAATGGTGTCTTGGGGTCGTGTCAGTCACCCGACAAATGTTGCTTCAATGCTACATTCTGAGACGACGACAAAAGCCTCACTTTGTCACTGGATGGCAGCAGACACGACGGCTGCCCCCACATCGCGGCCAGCACTCTCCGTGACGACGCTGCGACGCCTTAACGCTGTCATAGTGGCCGCGCCCACCACGGGAGCCGGCCGTGACGCCGTGACGAAGGCCGCCGCCGTCACTGCGTAACTCCTGCGTAACACTGCGTAACTGTGAGCTCCCCGCGGCTGGAGCTCGGCCTGATGAGCTGTTACCGGCCTTCAAAGAGCGGCCACGGCTCAGCAGATGGACGAACGAGGCGGCGCCGACGGCGTTACAGCAATCGAATGCCGAATTGAGTGCTGTTCCCGGCGTTCGAATCCAGAGAGGCCACTATTGGCAGGCCCGAACCCATCACGTCCACGACTGGCCGCCCGAGGCGGTGGGGTAATCGTTTCGCGGCCCAGCCCGTGTTGATCAACACCGGCTGGGCCAGCCGCGCTGCAGGTGCTGATACGTTTGTGCGCGCCACGCCGGCTGGACGGCGCTCGATGTGGGTGATCAGAGGAGGTGCTGGGTCACGGTGGGCTGCTGATTCGGCTTGCATGCCATTACTAAGTGATGGATGCACTTTGCAAGAGGTTGGACTTCTGCTTGTCCCGTATGTCTTTTGGTGAATATGAGATGATCAGTAGCACTGAAACAGACGCTCAAGTTCTCTTTTCATGAATGACTGCATCATTTATCTTTATCGTTCTGTGAAGGAGAGCTTCGTGATCTACAGCTATATACCAGCTGCTGATTTAGTACGTCTCTGATGGCGTCAGGCTGCATGTTTCCGCTGATAGTTCTAGTACGTTTGCCTGTGTTTTAACTCGTTAATCATACGGGCGGCATTTAGAACCCTAAACATGCCAACTGAGGAATCGAACGGTGTGCACAGCCAGGCAAGTACGTCGGCAGTATTTCTTTCCCAGCCATCATCGCTGATAGATAGTCAATACGGGGTACACTGACAGTAATGCCTCCTTGCAAATTTTGTGTTGCTAATGGACTGGAAATGACCTTTCATTTCGAGTAAAAGATCGTTAACGCTTCGCAAAGACGCACAACATTTGGCCCACTTAACCTGGCCCCGACTGCGGGAGGGTGGTTGACCGCCCTCCTGAGGTTTTCCAAGGGTTACAAGAGAACGACGAACGCAGCACCACGAAAGCTTGTGTACCTTTGGCTTATTCATTTTTTACATTTTTCGTCAAATTTCTGACCTCGCGTCGAGTCAGGTGACCGGCCCAGGTCAGGCCAAGTGGGCATATGTCCAAAAACTTTTAGCGCCCAGGAACTGTCTGGAAAACATAATATTTCCTTTCTCAGATTTTTGGGAAACTTCCGGGTCATTGACCTAACGTCAACCCTGTTTTTAAGATGTCGCATTTTTTTGGGAAACTGGCGGCATTTATTATAACATTTTGGGCGTGAGGTGATGCAGATCTCCACTGGCCGTCATCGGGCAAGGTATCAGTGACTCCCAACCATTGACCTGAGGTCAGGTCACGAATAACTGTTATGGGCCAAAATACACCAGCGTCAAAATTGGCGATGGATGACATGGAACCTGTAGACAGTAAGAGAACTGGTTTTCACAGTTGCAGATAATACCAGGAAGTTCAAAAATTTTTGAGCACTTTGCATATTTTGGAAATAAACATGCTTTCGCGAATACAGCTCCGCCCATTGTGTAGATTGACAACTGCTGAGTTGTTAAAAAAATTAAGAACGAAAAACCATAACAAGAACTACTAACAACCAAGAAACACCCCTTGGAAGGGCCTATGTTGACAAAATATAGGAACGCCAAAATTAGGTTCGGTCAGCTCCATTTCGCGTTCCGCGCCGGCTCCTGCCATGCAGTGGCGTAAAATTGCTGTCTTTAACTCAATGTTCCAGCGTGTATATTAAACAAATAAGAGAAATTCGACGTGTATCGGCATCTACGGACTTTTGCCTATTCGTTAGTGCCTTTACCTAGAACTGATTTATCATAGCCCTTGAAATCCCGGCCACATCTTGGTTTCATGTAGTCGGCAAGGAGAAAACATATAGAGAGCCAAATGGCGTATATTGTATACAAGACAAATATGAGGCCAGTTTCAAGGCTTTACTTGTGACGAGCTTTCAAACGGTATGCTTATTTTTTACCTTGTAACCAGCCGTTCGCGCGTTAGAGGGGGGGCAGTCAACCGCCCCCCCCAGTCGGGAGTGTCTGGCGTCGACTGCCAGTCGGGCGCGGGTTGATGCGTTATTTGGGCTACTGACACCGATCCTATCGTCTGCTGTTCTCTAAGCGATCTGGCTCCTCCCTAGATGCCAGGGTGGCTCCGCCAATGTGCAGAGGTATTATGGCGTCATCAGGGCATTTTAAGACGCCGCAGTGTCGGGCTCAAGGAATAATGGATTGCATCATAATCGCATCGCTTAACCGTGAGTACCACATGTCGGCCTGAATTAACAAACCGTCCAGATTTAGGGCATATTAAGTAGTATGGAGATTGGAGAGCGTGGAGAGCGTAAACGGCATCCTTGGCTTAACGTCAGGATGTGCGATTTGAGGGCAAAGGATCGTATCGCGGAAGTCCGTCGGACAAAAGTTCGTCGTGCTGAAGTTCGTCGTGTAAAAGTTCGTCAAGGGCAAAACTTCGTCTAGGACAAAAGTTCGTCGTGCAAAAGTTCGTCGTGAAAAGTTCGTCTGGTGCAAAAGTTCGTCCTGTGCAAAAGTTCGTCAAAAGTTCGTCTAGGACAAAAGTTCGTCTTGCAGAAGTCCGTCTAGGGCAACGGTCTGTCTTAGACAAAAGTTCTTCACGAAGAAGTTCGTCTAGGACAAAAGTTCGTATAAGGCAAAAGCTTGTAATCCGTCATGCAGAAGTTTGTCTACAACAAGAGTTCGTCAAGTGCAAAAGTTCGTCCGGAGCAAGTTTGTCTGGTTAATGGTAGAGATTCGTCCTGCAAAAAGTTGGTATGGAAAAAGGTTCGTAGGAAAAAGGTTCGTAAGGTAAAACGTTCGTAAGGAAAGAGGTTTGCAACCAAAGGTTTGTAAACTTAAGGTTTGTATCGGAAAAGGAACAGACTTAAAAAAGTAACTCATCCTAACCTGGCCTAACCTAACCTAACCTTTTTCCCCAGACAAACGTTTGTCCCAGCCGAACTTCGGTTCTGAATGCATGTTTGCGAGACGGACTTTTGTCCTTGACGAACTCTTGTCCTAGAGGAACTTATGTCCTATACGAACTTTTGCTGGACGAACTTTTGTCCTAGACGAACTTTATTCCTCACGAACTTTCGCGAGACGAACTTTTGTCCTAGACGAACTTTTGTCCTGGACCAAATCTGTTCATACGAACCTTCGCAAGACGAACTTTTGCCATAGACGAACTTTTGACCGACGAACTTTTGTCCTTACGAACTGTTAACCCGACGAACTATTGCCCTACGAATTTTAGTCCAAGGAACTTTCGCCCGAAAACCAAATACGCCGCTTTTCGTTCGGATTTTGGCAAAATGCAAACATGCATTTTAGACAGCAAACATTTTCGGAAACATGGACGATGTCTTCTGCCAGGCCTTGAAGTCCAAAGGCTACACTTTTTTAGACGACGTTTTAAAACGGCGCGTTTGAGATCAGGAGGTCATTCTTAATTTTTTCCATTCATGAGGTTCGGTTTAACAAATTTTCGAACAGCTCCTGTTGCGATAGCTGCATTATACGTTCTTCTCAAAACAGGGGTCGAATCTTCGAGATAACGGACAGGGGCGTACCCGAAATTTCGCCCGGAGGAATCGGATCAGGGGGCCCTCGCAAGCAATGGTGGTCCATGTGGTTAAAATCGCTGTTGGCCTGAAAAGGGTCCCGCTTGAGTGTCCAGAAGGCCCCTGCTTGCCTTGGAAGACGTACCTGGAAACCTGACAGGTGCCCTTACAGGTAGGCAAAGGCATCTTTGCAGGCAAGCAGGGGCCCCTGAATGAGCACTTAGGGTCAGTACTTGCCTGTTTGGGCGGAGTATTGTCTGTCCGTAGAGGGCCCCCTACCGGCCTATGAAGCGTTCCTGTTGGCCACTGGAGAGACGTCCTGCCGGCCTGTAAAAAGGCCCTTGCTAGACGATAAAGATACTCCTCGTCAGCTTATAAAGGGGCCCGCTGTGATGTGAAGATGTTCCTGCCAACCTAAAATGTGGCCCTTATAGGTCGGCAGGGACATCTTTACAAGCAAACAGGGGCTATTTTACACTTCAGCGGGACCTCTTTATAAGCGGGCGGGGAGTCTCTCTATTGATCAGCAGGGGTCTCCCGGCAGACCGAAAGGAGGCTCCTTCAGAGGCCGACATGGGCCCTTAATGGGCCGGCAGGGGCCCTCTCCAGACAGACAGTGAACCCCCCTTCAAGCTGGCAGTGGGGGTCCCTAAACGCTCATTCAGACTACGGGCCCCTCTTCATAGCACTCAAAGCCCTGCTGTATATTCATAGTACGTGTTTTAGGTTCCCAGGCATTCTTAAATGCTTACGATATGCTTATGCTCCTTGAATTATCTTTTTCGGACAGTGCAAGGCTCCTTGCAGGTGCCTCACACTGTCCAAATCACTAGGGCCTTCGGCCCCAGGGGGCCCGGTTGACCACCAGGAGGGCGCACGAGGTCTCCCCCTGGCTACGCTACTGATAACGGAATAAACCATATCGCCAGTACGAACACCTTGACGCGGTAATTGGCTTGACAATTCGTTGACGCCAAGCGCCGGGCTGAATGGTTCTCGAAAACTTCAACCGCCGACGTACGAAACATTTCCCGGCTCCAGCCCCAAGGATGACGGTAATCTCATCTCCACAGGCCGCCGCTGAGGCTCTTTTCAGGAAATATCTCGCAGCACGTCTTCGCTCAAAAGATAACCAAATACTCCCGCAAAAAGGTACCAATGAGCAATCAGCGTGTCGACGCGTTTCCACGCTTACGATGCGGCGCACGGAATCTGATGTATGCTGCTCATCAGCGAGCTGCATGTGCTGGGAAGGGACGGGGAGGGGGTCAGAGTCAGGGAGACGTTGGTCGGGACTGAAGACGCCGCGGTGAGCGGAAACGGCGTCCTTTCGCAGTCAGCTGGTGCGTCTGCTCGACTTTCCGAAGACTGGCGGAGACGTCGTGGTAAACGCGCGAGCACTCCCAAGTCAGAAAGCGAATAACTTAGGAAACAAAACAATTACAGGATACTGCAGGTTCCGTTAGTGGTCACCAGTAACGGTGCTGCACCGCAGGACGTAATCAGGGCGTGATTTGGGTTCTGCTGCATTCTAAGTGAAGGGTGTACAGGCCGGTTCATATAGATTGTAAATCCATCTAAAATTTTCAAGATGATTTCGCACGGCTTTACCACGTGAAATCATATTTTCTCTTCTTGATTGCGTTGTTAAATCTTACACGGAACGGATCCGATCTTTGATCACTTGCCATTTTATCCAACGAATATTTCGACTATTGTAGCGACATTTAGGAAGACGTCAGAACGATACACTGGTTCCCGTCTAATTTGGGACATGATCTGGAATGAAGTTTTATGTTTCTGCTGTGCCCTTGACATAACAAATCTTAGTTTCAACGTCGTTGCGAAACAACCACCACGACTTAAATACTGCAGGAAAGGGCCACAACTGGCTCCTCTCTAACTATGACGACATTTTTCCTCATAAATTGTCAACAACCAAGGTTACTCATTTGTTGGGGGAAAATAAAGTATGACTTTTGGCTGTTGTGGTATAGAAATCTCAAAGAATTTGAAGCGTGCAAAGTGCAGAATATGTCCAGAACGCCTAAACAAAATATAATTAGCGGAACTTGCGCCGTGTTAGAGAATATTATAAGACAAGGTTAGAAGTTGTTTCTAAAATTCTTCAAAATCTGTCCTGGGGTATTAATTTTAGCAAAATCGCGACATTTCTAACTACAGTTTCGTATGTATAGTAATCAACGCAGGAATTTGTGGCATTTTCTTTGCTTGGGATTTATTGTGACTTATGAGAACCTGTCAGAATCTTCAGCAGAATTTCGTTTTTCGCCTCGGACAGATATGAGATCAAATGAGAAGTTCAGCAAAATTCTGTCCTTTTGTGGATTCTGGAAGTAATCCATCTGACAGTCCTAGTCGTCAGACATGGCTCCACTTCTGACGTGCTGAATCAGGCAGGTATAATATGCAACATTTGTAACATATGTACAACATATGCAATGTCCTGCATTTGTCTTTCTGAATCAATTTTGGTCCCCCTGGTGTGATCCCGGCCTTGGATTGCTTGCATGGATGGCGATTCTAGCGTTTATCGCTGCTGCAATGTTCGTCGCATTCTGCAAGCAGTACACATCATGAAACTGTTGTCATTTTCCATCACCGGGTCACGGTTTATGGCGTGAACGCCTCGGCTGTCGTCCAACGGCAGTTTAACAGGACCTGTCGCCTGCGCTTGCTGAAAAAAAAACTCACAACGAAAAACAAACGCGCAAAACAAAATAGTGCAAGGAACTGTCCATGTGGGTGGAGAAACACTTAAAATCCTGTGGTGACTGGTATAACCGAAAGCAGGGAGTTTAGGGATTATCTGGCAGACATGAGAACGTTAGCGCTGTTGGAAGAAGAGAACCATTCCGAAGATTCGTGCATGTCAAACCTTTTTTCAGAAAACAACTGTTGTTAAAACAACTCTTTTAACAACAGAAAACGTTTATCACCGATCTATCGTCTTACCTTCCCTCAGCTTGAGCCATGTCGCTTATGCATGAGACATTCCTCCTTTACACAGTGGGCTGCAGGTGCTGGGCATCACGTGTGCTTGCTTTGTGATAATATGGTTTTACGGACAGTCGGAATTAAAAAAAAATGACTTTCGCTTCATCAGCAAAACCCTTGACACAATTATTCGTGCAAACATCATTCAGCCTACTTGTTCGTTTTCCACGATCTCGAGAAATTTGGACTTCGGGCTTAATTTGGATTTGGATTTTAATTTGGACCCCGTTGAAGTGGTTCGAACTGTTTGCACCATTAGAAACTTCCGCAGGATTACAGATGAGTATTACCACCATTACAGACGAATATGACGCTGCTGCGTGATTACAGCAGGTGAAACTGATGACGGACAGAAAGTCATCGCACAGTCAGAAACGTCTGGAGTCATATGGGTCAACCGACATCAAAATGCAGTTCAGTCTAGATTCCAGTAGGATTTACTTTTGATGAAGTCGGTCTTGGGCTGGAACCCCGTCTGAGTTTCTCTGGCTAAATTTATCAACGCTGTGCCTGTGTGGGCGAACGAGCTTCGGAGGAAAAACGTGGAGGTCCGGCCAAATCGATCCCCAAAACGTTATCACTCCGGCCGGGCCTCGCCCTCCATCATTTTGGAGCCTCGGCTGCCACTTCCAAGTCCGGTCCGGACTGCTCGGCTGAATTACCTCTCACTTCCGAGGCCTCGGGTGCCGTTTTCGAGCCTGACTTTTGAGCGGCGCCGGCGGCCGAGGGTGCCGGCTGCTGGCCTCATCCCCCCCTCGCCTCCACCCGACTCGCAGACGTGTTCGTCGACTCGAGCGCCCCGCCGGTGTCGAGTCAACGGCTCGGCGCGCCGAGACATTTCGAGGCCGCGCCCGAACCGCGTTCGCTGCTTTATGTTTGGCTGCTTACTCTAGCGGCAAAGACGAGACGAGGATAACTTGCCGTTTTCACACGGAAGAAAATGATCGGTGCTCATGTGGTATATCGCGTACCTAGCAATGAGATTTCGTACATTTTCTAAAGCTTTCGTTTTTTAACGCCATGCTAATGATGCGGATACATAGACCAAGGATGTATCACTTTTCGCCTATTTTTCTCACAGTTGTAAGAGCGAAATAAAAAAGAACATTTGTAGTTTCGGGCTGCTTCTCGATATAATTGCATCAAGTATATGTCTCACCCCTGAGGCCGAATGTAAACGATTCCCTTTGGAGCATGCCCATGTCGCACCGACGCCATCGACTAAGGCCGGTTACCGCTGACTTCGGTACTGCCGCCGGCCAACTTCCACGAGACATGCGACCGACCTGGATGCTCGACTCGGGTCCGACCTCGCCGCCGACAGTCCGCAGACTGTCCGCGAACTGTCCGCCGACTTTCGGCCGACTGTGTGCGGACTGTCCGCCGACTGGCCGCAGACTGGCCGTCGATAGTCCGCAGACAGTCAACAGACTGTTGGCAGACTGTCGGTCGGCTAGTCTACTGGCCTGTCGGCCGGCTGCCGGCCGACTGTCTGCGGCACTATCGGCTGGCTGTCTGCAGGCTGTCAGCCGACTGCCTGCCGACTGTCCGCCGCCTCCTCGCCGACTGTCCGCCGGACAGAGGACTGTCCTCCTCGGCCGCCGTCGACTGACGGCTGAGAAATTACCGGCGATACTTAGGGCGCGGGTCAGATCGAGCGGGCTCCCGGGAGCAGAAGTTAGCCGAGTTGTGACGGAGCCGGCCGCGGAGCGGCGGGAGCCGACAGCTGCGGCCCGGACGCTGTCTCTGACCGACTGTTCGCCAGTTCCGCTGTGCTGCTCTGCCGGTGTACCGCTTGGTCGTGTTGGCGGACTTGCGGCCTGCTTGGCTGCGTGCGGTTGCTTTGTCGGCCTGCCGTGCTGTCATTTTGATGCTCCGCGCTGTAGTTATGATGTTTCTCCACGTTTGCGTTCCGCTATTCTGCGTGCCGTCGTTCTTCTGTCCTGCGTGATGCCACTCTGTGGTTCTGCGAGCCGCACTGGTGCTGTTCTACGCGCTTTCGGCCTGCTGTTTTCTCGAGCTGTTCGTCTGGTTCTACGCGGTGTTGTTTTGCTGTCCTGCTTGTTGTCTCTATTTCTTTTCGTCCGTGCTGGCACCCTGGCATTGTGTGCATCGTCGTGTACTCGGTGGAAAGGAACTCTGCCGAAAACTGCAAACCCATTCTGCGGTCACCACTGAACATTAATAACAAGAACTGGAGAATTACTCGTGACACTTACACTCCCCTAACCTATTCCCTGGCTGCGCTACTGGCACCCTTTCACCGCCCGCGCCGTGCCCTCCGCCCGCATCCGGATGTTCGGTAAGCCTGCCCGCGGTCCCCCCGCCAACGCAGCTGAATTATTTTTGGCAAGACCACGAGCGTCGACTCGCCGCTATCGACGCAATCGGCGACCGAATCCGGCCTCTCGTCGGCCGAAAAACGCGGCTGTCGACGAGACAGTTATGGTCTCCCCGAACGAGTGGCGGCCGAATCGGCAACGACAGGGACGGGGACTGCTCATGACACGCATCCACTCGCGGTGATGGCTGACGATGTACGGTCGTTGGAAGGCGTCGCTGCAGAGGAGTGGCGGACCAATGGAGGCTGATGTCCAGGTCAGGTCAAAAATAATCGAAAATGAGTTTCCGCGTCGGTGTCATATTTTCCGTAATTCACTGAGATTAACTGTTTGTTTCGTGAATGTTGGTCATTTGGTAGCGCTGCAAAGATAGCGATTGGTTTCAACAGCCGAGGGTATTCTTTTGCGCTCTTTGTCCAATGCTGGTTTGGAGGAGGCGTCACCATTTACCAAGACTGAGTCGTTCCAAGTGATACGTTAGATACCATCTCAGGGTTGTGTGCTGGTATCCGGTCCAGCGTTTCCGCGATAATAACACGCAGGGTTGCTGTGCCAAACAAGTTTTATAGCGGCATTAAAGACTCGCTAGCTGACGCTGCTGACTGGAAGAACTTTTAGAAGGGTAGCATGCGACCGGAAGGCTCGTCGCCTCCGGTCTGCTATACGAGCTGCTTAATCGTCCCAGCTGATTTGGTGGTTTTCTGTGACATTATGTCGTACTGCAGCCTGTCCTATCTTGTCTTCCGACAGGATGCGTCACGATCCCGTCCTGTTGTTCCCCAGCCTCTCGTGTTCTGCCTCCTGTTTAGTCCTTTCCTTTAATGCTCTGTTCTGTGGTCTCTTTTCCGCTATTGTCCTGCCCTGTTCTGTCCTGTCGTCTGCTCTGTTTTTCTCTGTCGTGTTCTGTCTTGACATGATTTCCCTGCCCTGTCCTAGCCCATCCCATGCTGCTGTTTCCTGTCCGGTTCTGACCCGTCCTACCCTCTTCTGGCCTGTCCTGCCCTGTCCTACCCCTCCCTGCCCTGCCAGTCATGTCGGGCCCGTTTTCACCTCCCGGCCTCTCGGCCGCAGCTGACCCCTCTGCTGACACCCGTAGTCAGGGCATGGCCTCTCCGTCGCGCGGGCATCACAATGGCCCCGACATTAGCATTAATGACCGGGCGGCGGCGCGGTGGGCAGACCTCCAGACTTGGCGACGGCTGCACCCTCCTCTCACGGCCGGAAATCGGACGGTTGGCGTTCCGACGGGGCGAGGGCTGGGGGTGGAATGGGTGCCATCTGGCGGACAGCGGGACGGCCAGACTCTCCGCCACAGCGTCAGCCCATCCGGTGCTCAGTTGTTACTGCTACGCCTCGAAAGAAGACATCTTTTTTGGTACTTCTGGTGATTTTAGCTCGTGCTTTTCAGCCTCAGTTTTAGCGTTTAGTTTTCGGGCAGGTTTTTAGGTAGTGTGCCCTACCTAAGCTTAACGGTGCCATTCTTTTCGATTTTGAAATACTGGCACGACTGTCGAAACTGTTCTGTTTTTCTCGACTTACTGCAGTCGGTACATATATCCGGTCGCCCGAGCCTGGTCCATTCCTGACAGGATCCACGTCGGCATTCGGATAAACAGGATGAAAGTAGTTCCCGGGCGGTTTGAATGAACGCCTGGGAGATCAAAGACCGCTGACACGAACCCGTCTAAACAGCCGCAGCTTGGAACTCAGGAGGCCAATTTGCCGGAATGACCTGTGGCCTTTCTGCCGCCGCTACATCGCTGCGAACGGCGTCGGTTGTGACGAGTGCGCTTAACGGCCGACGTTTGATGTGCTCGTCCAAGTCCCGGCTCCAAGGAAGCGGCCTTGCTGGAGCGGTCTGCAGGAACAGAGAACATTAGGCTGAATCCTGCTTCAGCTTCCGCAACGTATAGTTTGATTGCTGGTTGCAAACTGACAATCTAACATAGCGCGAGGAGGTTAAATTATGGTCAGACGCGTACGTTGGTTCTTCCGCAGGGCCATTTCGCTGTTCCATGCATGATATTTCATGTAGCAATTTTGAAGAATAGCGGAAATTAAGAAACAAATTAGTGTTTCGTGTCAACGTATTGCTTCATGGTTTTGTAAGACCATGTATGCTGGCCATACTTGTAAGCTTTTCACGAAATTGTGAATTGATTCAATTTTGATTCACATTCCAAGAAGGCGATTCTGATTCTTATTCTGATTCGCAGTGGAAAACACCATGTTAACCTTAAGGAACTGATTCGATTTGCAATCCACAATCCGACTCACAATTCAGTCTTCGAAGTACCTGAAACTGCTACTGATTTTCTTGTCATCAGTGCAGTAGCTAAGTCCTGGTTCCTGTGTCTTGTGTTCTTATGATTCAAGACCTGCTATAAATTAGGGATAGGTAGAAATAGGGAACAATATTAAAGTATAACATATCGCACATAACATTTTTAACTTGTGGACAAAGAGCTCTGTTTCCAATATCTGCAATCACCCACAAATGGAATGTCTTATAGTAATTTCTAATAGAAATTTAGTCACAATTAATCATGCATAAGAAGAATATGAGCAGACAGTTACGAAGAGAAATGAGTGTTAGGATAGGTTCTAACCATACAAACTAATGGCCTAAGCGTTCATTTGTTCATTGCACATTGAAGAGTGTGCAAATTGTTATGACAGCAACACTAGAGATACTTAATTTCTCACTGTATTATAGCTGAAATTTGCATTATCTGTTCTCATTTGGTTCTACTTTCAATGCTGAAGGGCTCCATGGTTGTTTCTAAACATTGATAATAAGTTTTCCCTGAATAGATAAACAAAGCATGCATGCAACTGAATTGCCATTTGGGAATCCAACTACTTGCATAGGGGCCGTAGATATAGGCCCAGAAAAACACGGCAACGAACAAAACCGGATGAGAGGCGAGATATCCTATTAATAAGCAAAATTTCGTGAAATGCAAATACAGCATGATATATAGCATAATATATGACACGTCGCACAACAACGCGACATTGCTGATCAGCAAGCGGGCACAGATCAGATTTATTAGTCAGGTTTGGGCAGTAAGATCTGCGACACCTGCATTTGCAGCCTCCTGTAGTCTTGTTTGTCATGCTCCTTGTTAAGGATCCTGTTCCACGGTTCCTGCCTTCGCAGACAGCGCAGCTCTGAGGTTTGGGTTTTCTGTAATATTCCTCAAAATGGTCGTTTCATGGTGCCTTGTTCTTTGTACATGCGATGCACAAAAACAGTAACGGTGCATTTTTTCGTACATTTAATGATAAATATTCCCCAGCAGTAGATCACTGATAATTACTTTTGGTGTGCCCTAGAAAAACTCATCGTTAACCGAGAGCAGGTTTTGTGCCCAAGCAAGCCGGTGTCGCCTGCGGCTTATAGCGCAAAAGCTCGAATGCCGGGAAACGGCACAGTCGAGCAATGGAAAATGGCGGATCGCGTTGCACCTCGCGGGACTTTTCCGCGTTACCTGCTTCGTTCACCGGCGCCGCGGTACCGACCCAGACCAGCCGCACTCGACGAGGTCAATGAACTGGGCCAGCCCCCGGAAAAGTGGGTCGGAACCATTTGGCAGCGGCGGCGGGGGCGGCGGCGCGCCGTTCGCTCGTTTACGAACCGGCTTTAGGGCCGGCGGAGCGGCGGTGAACTGGCAGACATGGCCAGAACAGTCACGGGGGAAAGGTCGGGGCGCCGGTCGCAGCGTTTTCGCCATGAGCCGTGACGAACTGCTTGTGACGGACTGACTGTCAAGGGTTTTCGTCACGGATCGTCAGACACTGATAACATGCCATGGATCGGCAGGAAGAGACTCGCGGTCCGCAGATTTTGTCTGCGATTCATCTGCAGCAAAAAGTAAGTTTCCGGAAACCACTGACGAATGATGACGAACGAACCGCTTTACTACCGCAGCACATCGGGGAATGTGGAGTTTCAGTCATCTCCGGACTGAATGACTATCCATCGTAGCTTTCCCTTCCTTTTTGCGTTCGTGATTCCGGAAAGCCAAGAACGAGTAATGCTGTTAAATTGATGCTCGTTTAGGATGTGAGTGTGCATTTTTAAACATACCCAAGGCATCTGTGGATTTCGCAAAAGGCTCGTTTAATTTTGCTGTTTACCTGTGAGAGCCGTCGTAATTTTACGTTTGGTAGTCTTACCCGTAATCACAAGACTGCATCGTCATATGGAGATGACCAACCCGGAAAACTTTTAGAATCACCTACCTTGAAAGCAATTTAACTAAAAGGGTCGTTACGGGATAGCTTCTCCGCGACGTTCGGCTCCCAAAAAGCTTCGTCAGAACGCCATGGTGTAAACGACGGTCATGGCCATCTCACAGCCCAACCCAAGAGGTCTGAGTTTTCCAAAGAGAACCCCAATCACTATCTTGAGACTCTTCTCGCGGTCGGCGATGGCGCAAGATTGACCGCGCGGTTTAATTTCCGCATACTTATTACGGAGCATCGTTCCTCTCGATTGAGATGTGCATGTGTGAATGATTTTATGGCCCTCCGTCGGTTTTATTGCTTCCATAACGATGAGTTTCGATGGCCTCTTACACGGTCATTGGTCAAATAATCGGTATAATTTCCGGCCTGGGCCAATGTGGGTCGCAGACGTCGTTCGGAGCAGTCTTCAGCTGTCAAGAGCGTTTGGAGCTGGAGGATGTCATTTGGAGCCTTGGCGTCAGCTGGCGCTCAAGGCGGCTTAAGAGAATTGATGATTTCCCGGCTGCCGCGAAACAATAGAGTGGACAGCACCGCAGATATTTTTCTTCTTTGGAGACGGGGAAAACAAATTGAAAAGAAGTGCCAATTGGACCAGCGACAAAACAAACCGAAGCAAGTCTGTCGCTGCCGATAGAAGAAATGAAGTGGCCAGAGCTGGCAGAAACTTCTTGGAGACTGATGGTGTTATGAAAGTTAGGGAAGGCCAAAAAAAACTGCAGTTACGTTGCCCGCCGATGGATGTGAATTTTAAGACGTCCTTTTGACCGAAGGCGGGTGGAAACATCCGGCCGGTAAGATGTGGCTTCGGCAGAGTATGATTTTGACCTGAATTTTAAGTCCTTCTTTTGACTGTAAGCGGATAAAAAAAATCTGGCCGATAAGATGTGTATGGCAAATGATCATTTGCATCACAGGGGGAAGTCTGCTGGGCCAGAAATGCACAGCAATGCGTTATTCCCAAAACGTTTAGATCCATCTGCGCCACGTCCATCCTCTCAACCAAGCAGCTGCCTGTTTGGCTGGCGACAACAAATGACGCCATTTTGCACCCAGTGTACCTCCTCGGTGTACTTCCATGCGCCTCGTGCTCACCGGCAGCGTTTGGGGATCACATGCTCATCTCTAGCGGGAGTCGGTCGCCTTTTGGCTGTCTGGGGGAGCTGGTCTTCCCCTTCACCGGGAGACAAACGATCCACGCCCACCGTCTCCAGTCTGAGGAATGCAGCCAATGCTCCAGACGGCTGCTAAGTGGCCGACAGAATTCTTGAAGTCGGGTAAACGATCCCGTTGCAGTGTGTACGCTTCCTCGCGACGAGGAATCGTGGTATGGAAGCACCAGTTGCGGGGGCTAAGAAATGGGGGGCTGTGCGTGGCGTACACAGGAAAGGATTTCCACACTTCGGGGAACAGCCTGCATCGAAGAGATAACAGGCCGGCGAAGGTGATGGTGTAAGACGGATGAGCAGGAACGGATGAGGCATTTTGACTTTCCATCACCAAGCAACGTTTAGCATTCAGGTCACTTTTCCTTTGGTAGCTCTCTCCTATTGATCGGTTTGCCGGTTTCGTTCTCGATTTCAAGACTTTTTATTTTCGTTTCCTACTTCCAGCGGCATGCCACAATATTTTTCTTAAGAATTGGGTTGTCTAGATGGATTCACGGTTCGAGTTACAAACACGCCATGACTCAATCCCCTGACAGAATACACCATTTTTTTGTTAGTTCTGTTCTTAAAAGCTAGTTTGTGGCGTAACTATTAACATTTTCACGCAAAAGAATCGCTCACAAATTGCGAGTCAAGTCTAACTGAATCGAAATTCTTAAAGTCTTACCTAAGTCCTAACGAAAGTCTAACCATCCACGTGGCCAGTGGTCTTCTCTTTCAGCACAGAACCCATGGCGCGGTCCATGCTGCACTTTCAGGAACGACAGAGAAATTCTCGAGGTCTCAAGCATTCGCAGGCAATCGAGAACCGAGACGATCTGTTGGCCACGACCTTTCTCTGTCGCGCCCGAGGCGAACGACCCAGCACCTCCGCAAAGTCTAGATCGCAGTCATTCTGGCCCCACGGCTGGCCCGTAAAGCCTCTAGTGGGTCTCGATACCGCTGGGTTCCGTCGGGAACGAGCACCGCAAGAAAGTCATGGCGTCCAGGAAAACGGTCTGGACGTTCCGTGCGCTCCGATGGGATATTGCTCACGTAACTCGCACCGGCCAATATCGTTTTGCCGCGTGTGATAAGTGAACACAATGGTGCAGCAGTGCGTCGAGAAAGATACCATCCTGGCGCACTGCGACAGGCGAGACGACGTTGGCGCAGTGCGGCTCGTCGAGACGAATTTGGCGCAGCGCAGCGCGCTGTGACGGAAGACCCTAATGCAGTGGGATTTGGAAAAGCAATAGTGTCGCAGCTTGATCCATCGTAGCAATACTAAGGCGGCGCGATTTACCGAGACAGTATTGGCGCGGTGTGGTCCATTTAGACGGTACCAAGGCAGCAGGGTTTCGGAATACGACCCAGCGCTAGTGATGAGCCAGGAATGGTGCCGTTAATGGTGTTTTCTGTTCTGCTGTCCGATCCCTGAGTGGTTGTAAACTTTCTCAGATTACTTTGAAGCTATCTTTGCAATAGACAGCATAATGACAAAAATGCGCCCGGCCTTATTGCATCGCTTTCTCCTTCACGGACATCATCCGTGCGAACTTCTCATATGAGCGCTGCCCGCTAAAAGACGAAATTGTGACACCAGCAATGCACGTCACACGCGCAGAAGTAACGGGAAACGACAGGCCTGGGACGCTGCATCCACTCAACAAGGCCTCTCTCCTGCGACTCCTCTTTTTTCTGCTCCCCTGCGATTTCACCGTAACAGTAATGCAGTATCTGTGTTACACAGTATTGCATCGTACCAGCATTACGCAGTCTCGGCAGACTGACGAGACTGTGTAGTGCTGCACACGCTTGACATCAGACTGTCCAGCTCTGGGCTTCCCACGAGCAGGGCGCGGCGCGGTCCGTCGAGCCGCGGCAGCCTGCAGCGCCGTCAGTGGGTCTGGCAGCCCGTCCAGGCGGAGGGAGGCGACGGAGTGGGCGGATGGCCGGCGGCGGCGGCGGCGGGAAGTCGGCGTCGAACTGATTGCGCCCAATTGCCAGCAGTTCGGCGCCGAGTCATCAGCACCGCCGACACCGACCTGCCGTCAGTTAGACATCCAACGAACGAACTGATGCCAGTTTGACAGTTCGATGTCTGACTGATGAAAGATCGGCGTCGGGAGTGCCGATGGTTCGGCGTCGAACTGCTGGCAATGCCGCGTTGAACTGCTGATCATTTGATGGAAACTGCTGGCTCACCGTCGAGTTGCTGACAGTGTCGTGTCGAGCCTCCGATGATTTGTATTTGAACGGCTAACAGCTTGGAGTCTTGTTCGTTTGGGTTCCGGAAGGTCTCTTCCAGATGAGATGATGCAATGCTCAGCCGTTCGGAAACTAATCTTACTTATTGACGTCTGCCGGCGTATTGACACGCGTGAGGTCGGTGAATTCTTCATCCCCATTGAAAAATGCTTCGGGACTTCTCGCTCAATTTTTCTACCCGCATTTGCCCAGCAATTTTACTTTCTTGTTTTCCGGTAGCTGTTTTGGGCGTCTTTCACTGGCTGCATCTGGTACCAGTTACTCTTGGCCGCGCTCGGCAAGACCGCGGAAAAACCCACCCGGGGCCCATTTGCGGTATGTGAGTCCTCCTAATGTACTTCCTCTCTGAAAAGGGGCTGCTAATGCAGAGCGCTCTGACAAACACCTCTTGGTCGGAGAGCTCCAGTCAGTGAGTGAAGAAGTTTTAAACTCGTCATCCGGACTCATGGTGGAGGAAAGGGAGAACTCACGCGCTCAAAAAGCTGAACTTCGAATGATTTCCAAGAGATCATACCAGTTAAGATCTGCTTAAGTCACCAGCCTTATCTCGCAGCATTTTGAAAACCCGTCTATACCCGTCTGTCCACTTGGAAACCCATAATGGCGTTACTGTCTGCCATTTTGGATACTTGACTGATGTGTGATTGCCCGCGTTACTTTAAACAACGGACACCCTATAACAGCAACACCCACGGTTCTATTGGTGCTAAAACCAGCCAAAAAGGCAGCGATAAAGCTAAAAACGAGCCATAATCCGTCGCATCATTATCAGTCAGTCGTGAGGCCCAGTAATACGGAGCAGAATGGCGGGCCGTCAATCATTTCGGGCGGTCACCGTGCGGTCCGAGACATGCCGTGACTTCCCCCTCGATCACGGCTGTCGGACGGAGGCCGCCAGCGCCGATCGATGGTCCCGGAAGGCGCCGTCCCGTGGGAGCGCCGCCGCCTCTGTGTCACGGTCAGACGCGTGTCGGCCGTCCGCCGCCCCCGAGGGAGGCGCTGGAGAACTCCCCCGGGCGTGATCGGTGCCGCAGGCGCGGGGGAAGCGGCGCGGCCGCGGGCAGGGCTGGTTATCGGGACGCGGGGGAGACGGAGAAGAGAAGAATGGACTGAACGGTCGGGCCGTAGCAAACGGGGCCGATCTCTCTCTCTCTCTCTCTCTCTCTCTCTCTCTCTCTCTCTCTCTCTCTCTCTCTTTCTTTTCCTGGATGTTTATACGTCACTCTGGTCGAACGTTCAGTTTCAGAAGCCTTGTCCGAGCATGATGGATTGATTGTCTAGTCCTTCCACTCGCGGGAGGCGGCTCAATTTTCCGCTTCGGTCCGCTGTAAATGTCAAGTGCGCCGTAATTGCTCTCAGCGCGTCGGTCATTCATCAAGGCGACGTAACAACCTTATCTGTTCGCCACACGACCAGTGCTCAGGAACCTGACCTCCAGTCAGTGTACATTGAGAAGTGTCGCGTGTTTTGGCAAGCACCACGCCTACGAAAGAAAGTTTTTTAGGAAAGTCGACATGGCCCTGCAGTCAGTTTTATCAAGAACGTCCTTCGTTTCCGAATAGAGAAAAACAGTGTAAACAGTTTCAACCTTACCGCCTTGGAGTGATTTTCCTTATCTACCTGCCATTGTGTCCAAATCACCATCTTGACGGTTAAGCCCGCCCCGACTAGACAAAAACTCAGCCACGACGATGACTCTCTGATGTAGCGCGCCATCCCAGGACCTGCAGACTTAGCTCTAACGCTCCTCGCGCAGCTCCTCCCATCCCCGTGGCACGTGTGGTGTGCCTGACTGTCACTGACCACCCGCCGTGTCCCACCGCGTGGTCACGTCCGTCACGCTTTCGTATATCCCGCGCGATGCGGGATATACGAAATTTATGTATATATATATATATATATATATATATATATATATATTTTTATATATTTTCAGTTTGATCCGAATGATTACTGGGGATGATGTTAGGGATCGGATCCCATGTCATGCATAGCTTGTTGCATAGACTCAGACCTCAACACCCAACTGAGCAATTTCAGACAACGGTTGATTTTGTGGAGAAAGCTCAACGTGCCGCCATGGGTGCACATGACCGTCGGGTAATCAGCTTGACCATACGCTGGCCAGTTACCAGCTAAAGCGCGGGCCAAATACCGAGTGCCGAGGCGACTCGAACCCGTCTTTCCAGGACGGGGAGACCAGCGTCTCACCAGCTGAGCTGCCGATCACTACGGGTCACGGATTTAACGCGTCTGCCGCGGACTGGTGCGATTTTGTGACGCGAACCGCCTGCGTGGCGGCGACCGGCGCGCCTGTACGACCGGGCCCGGCAAATATGTGCTCGCCCGAGCGTTAACGGCGACTTTTACGGCGCCTTTTCGCCGGAGCTGTAATCTCATCTGTTCCGAGCAAACACGGCAGGCTGTTTACAATCAGCGCGGACACCTGTCGCTCGACATACAGGTCGTAAGGACGGCTTTGCACGGACGATGAGTGCTCGCTTGGTAACTTATTTTTAACTTGACGCAAAGCGGGAAAATGTTAGGGGCACATCTGTGGAAATGACCTGAAGCGTGCTTAAATAAATACTTCGTGATGGAAGTTTCTGCGTAAATCAGCCCTCTCCCACGATTCTCCGGAATTATTTATAAGACACTTATGCAAAGTACAATCCTTATGCTATGTATATATCAATGTATGCTATGTACCCTTATGCTATGTAGGTACAATCCTTATGCTATGTATTCGAGGCGTTTTATCTTCCGTTCGTTTCTTTTTCAGTATGACAGCAATGTTTCGTTCCACATGTACGTAATAAAATGAAGTCATCCGCGAAAGCATTTTCCTCGCACACTGCGTGGCCCATTGCAATGCGGAGGATTACATAAGCAAAACCAAATAAACATAGCATCCATGCTACAAGTTATTGGATCGCAGCACCGTTCTGCTTTGTTCTAACGCGGACAAGAAGCACGCACTCGTGAAATTGATGCCACCTGTACACTAACACGACGAAGGAATTTCATCTTGTCAACCATCCGGGGGCTTACGAGCTCCTGCGTCACTTTGTATGCAAGGCACTCATGACAGGGAATGCGCACAATGTAGCTCGTTGGCCCACTAACAGTCCCTCTCGCGTACGCTCATGACTGTCGCAAACACGGCACCGCCAATATCAGCGGACGAATTCCAGGCGATCGCCTCTCAGCAGGTGATTGCGCGTTGCGGCTGAGGGACTGGCGTGCGTCCCTGATTGGCAGCAGCCGTCTGTGATGATTTCCTCTTCCGATCAGCAACTTCCTGCAGGGCGTCCAAATCAGCAAGGCCCAAATCATTACGGCACGTACGATGCCATATCTGTCTTTTTGAGCAGCTATGTAACCTGACGGATTGACGCGATTCGGTTTGGTTCGGTGTTGGCTAAATCCCCTTTTAACATGTGCAGGTCATGTAAGAACTGTACAGGCCATAAATTGCCTGTATCCTTTGAGCAAAATACGCCAAAAGTTATGGGTAGGTTGCCCAGTTGTAATTCTGAGTCATCGCAGGTACGGCATGCTTAGAGCGTGGCCTGTGCTTAAGCAGGCCTTGCCTATGCCGTGTCTTTGAGGAATGATAGCAAAGTATGGGTATAAAAATGGAACTTGTGACAACAAAACTTGTGACAACAACAATGGTTGAGTACTTAGCATATCTATGACCGTGGCTTATAGCCGTTTCAGTTGTTTTAAATCAAAATTATTGCGGATATATTAACGTTGGCTAACTATTGGGCATTGACCAACTGTGTCCATATTAGGCCATAACTTTCTATGGCGCGGCTGGAGCTGGAGCCGGAGCCAGCATTTTGAGGAAAAAATGCGACTCTAAGGCTGCCAGTGAGCATTTCTTGGATTCCTCATTGGATCCAGTCCAATGAGAAAAATGATGACACACATCGACCTAGGTCGTGCAGTGCAGAATGAAATTGCGTGTTAGCGCTAGGAATCCCTAACATCGAGGATAACGCTCCGTAAACACCGTAACACTCGATCAAATGCCCGTAAATGCCCGCGTTTGCACCAGATGGGGCCATTACCGGGCTATCACAGCTGGAGCTCTGGGTTTACGGAGAAGGGTTTACGTGGTAGTTATTTTGTGTCCGGGAGACTGGGGACATTTAAGAGGATGCGGAATGCTCGTAGCGAATAGGGGAGGAGGATGTGGCACAGTCATCTAAATGGATTTCTGATTGCTGCTGTTCTGTCTTACAGTGACGGCTGCAGGCGTCAGGGTTTAGTGCGTTGGGGCAGCAATATGCTTTTTAGCGTTGAAATGCCATATTACGTTTAAGGTTAACGTAGTATTTTATATTTATTTTTCTGTAATATTTTGTTTTTAATGCGTTATTTTTATTCACTGTTACATTATTATATTACATTTTTATATCATGATATATCCACTATTATAATATGATATAATATAATATAATATAATAAACTATATTTTCCATTTTATTTTAGCTGCTTAGAGGGACAGCTGCCAGGCTTTTCTCATTCCCTTCCCAACGACGCTAACGCTGTCACGTTCTCTCGGTCGGTCTTTTGTAAATTCGGGGCTGCCTTACAGCGGGAACGTCTACCATCTCCTGCACATCCTGCTGCTCTGTTTCTCTGCGCGGCCTGCGGGGGCCGATGTCAGCCGGTCCCGCACCCGTTCACGACAGCGCTGCCCGGCACACCCCCTCCCCCGGCGGCGCCACCGCCGTCGCTGCGCCCAGTCAACTGCGGCGAGCCGGCGGCGGCGGCGGCGCGGCCGGCGGCGGCTGCCGCGGAGCCGAAGATAAACGCCGGCCGGGGCGGCGGCGCCGGCGGCCGCCGAGCCCGTGGTCCGCGGCAGAGCGGCCGTGCCCGCAGCGAGAGCGGCCGCGGCCGCGCTCTGCCGCCGCGGCCCCGTCGACGGCGCCGGGACCGCGGCGGACGCCGGAGCCCACGCCAGCCTCGCCCCCCTCATCAGCCCGCTGGCGGCGCCGCTGCCCGTCACGGCGCGGCGACCGTCGACCCACATCTGGCCCCTCCCCCCGCGCTCCCGCCGCCGCCGCCGCCGCCGCCGCCGTCAGAGCCGCAGTATCAACACGCGGCCAATGTGGGGCTGCCTGCGCTGAGGGGACAATGGGAGTTGACGGCGGGGACCGGGACGACGGGAGACGACGGATGGAAACAGAAGACTGCGGGAGACGGCGGGAAATGGCACGAGACGGTAGGAGACGGTGGGACACGGCGAGATACTACAACAGACGACAGGAAACAGCAGGATATAGCGGGAGACGACAAGAGACTGCGGGAGACGACAGGAGACTGCGGGAGATGACGGATGGAAACAGTAGACGGTGGGAGATGACAGGAGGCGACAGAAGACGACAGGAGGTGGCGGGAGATGACGTCGAATGAGAAGCTATCACAGGGTCTCATTTGCGTACGTGTGCCATGGCGTCTGTAGAGAGACAGCAGAACAGGAATAACTTCAAGCGAAGATATTCCATCGTCTGTGTCGGTTTTGTCAAGTAACCAATTAGACAATCACATCATGGAGTAATTTATTTTGTCTTTGCATTCCCTGTTGGATGTTTCGGCGCTGGGCGATTAATTTCCGCTGTCTTCAGCGCGTCCTTACCGTGCAACAGACTTTCGAAAACCGCCAGCTGGCGCAACCTGCCACTTCTGTGCATCAGCCTCTGCGGCACAGCTGCGGGTCGTAGTCCTGATTAGGTAGTCAATCCTTCCCCTTCCCCAGCCTGGTGCTGTCGTGCAGGGCGTGTGTTAGTGCCACAATTGATAACTTGGCTGCTGAGACCATTTGATTTGCATTTCTGCTGGCTTTCCATATAATAATCAGGGATCGAACGTGCTCCGTGCCATGCTGGCACGAATTCGATCAACATCATGCGCGGCATGCCGTTTAGTTCTATAATGCTTTCCCTTGGAAAATAACAAAACGCATTTCATGTTATACTTATAACATTTATATCACTTACATGTTTATATATTTGTGTATTCTTATATATATATTTGTACATTATATATCACATACATATGTAGTATAATTTCCGTAGTATGAATAATAAATAATAACAAAATAATCTGGCGCCTCTGCAGTTTTTTAATAATAGGTAGGCGTATGAAAAATCCAACGTCATACAGAAACCACGATTTCTGAATATAATGTTGCAGCTGAATTTCTGAATGCATTTGGGATTATCAAGTCTCACAACAGAAAATCGTAAGATATTTATAAAACATAGACGATACTGTCTGTATGAGATCCTTTCAGCATGTTTCATCCCTCATTATCTAGTTAAGGCAACACAAAAACATGACGAAAGATGTGATTGGTATGTAGTACAAATATGCTTGCAAGCTTTTTTTCCCATGTCATGGTTTAAAAACATGCTTTTGAGCTGTGTTGCGAATTAAATAAGAGCTCATCTCACTGCTGTTGATTGATCCATGGCACGACTGTGTAACCCTAAACAAAGTACTCGAAAGACATGAAACCTTTTGCAATTTTCTTTCTTAAAAAACTGTAGATTAAACCCCATTTTCTGTCTGATCACATCTCATCACATCCAAAGGGCCAAACTCTTCTATCGAGGCTCATCGCCAGAAGCCGTTCCCAGACCAGTCATGAGTCGGGTCTATAGATAGCGTGCCCCGGACGGCGGAGACGCCGTTGGCTCGGCGGCTGCCACGGGTCGTGAATTCCTCGGCTGGACTCAATCACCCCGGAGAGCCGCGGGGGTTCTGTTACCATCTCGGCTTCCCGCCGGCGAAATGGAAGACTTTTGCCCCCCACCGGGCTCAGAAATGTGCCGGCCTCTTGCCGGGGTGTTCGGAACAGATTTGTCGCCAGGGTGTGGCTGTAAGTAGCACTTGCTGTGGAAAACCAGCCTTTCGGGGACACCTTACCGCGCTGTCCAACATTCCACGCTGTTTGGCCATCGGAAGATGTGTTGCGTTGATGTCAAGTTTGGTTGCCAGACGGTTTGGACATGTTGACGGAAGTCATCTTGCCCTTTTCTCTCCGTGTCTCAGATTGCCTGATCCTCCTCTCATTGTGTTTCAGACTGTCTGATCCTCTTCTCTCTGTTTTTCAGACCGTTCGATCCTCTTCTGTCCGTGTTTCAGATTATGATCCTCTTCTCTTCGCGTCCCAGACTGTCTGACCCTCTTCTCTCCGCGTCGCAGACTGTCTGATCCTCTTCTTTCCGTGTCGTATGACTGATTGATCCTCTTCTCCCCGTGTCCCAAACCGTCTTATCTTCTTGTATCCCAGACTGTCTGATCCTCTTCTCCCCCTGTCCCAAACCGTCTAGTCTTCTCCTTGTGCCCCAAGCTGTCTGATCTTCTTTTCCCCGTGTCCCAGACTGTCTGACCCTCTTCTCCCCGTGACTCAGACCGCCTGATCCCGTCCTCTCTCCGTGACTCGGACCGCCTGATCCCGTCCTCTCTCCGTGACTCAGACTGTCTGATCCTCCTCTCTCCGTGACTCGGACCGCCTGTTCCCGTCGTCTCTCCGTGACTCAGACTGTCTGATCCTCCTCTCTCCGTGACTCAGACTGTCTGATCCTCCTCTCTCCGTGACTCAGACCGCCTGATCCCGTCCTCTCTCTGTGACTCAGACTGTCTGATCCTCCTCTCTCTGTGACTCGGTTTGTCTGATCCTCCTCTCTCCGTGACTCGGACCGCTTGATCCCGTCCTCTCTCCGTGACTCAGACTGTCTGATCCTCCTCTCTCCGTGACTCAGACTGTCTGATCCTCCTCTCTCTCTGTGACTCGGTTTGTCTGATCCTCCTCTCTCTCTGACTCAGACTGTCTGATCCTCCTCTCTCCGTGACTCAGACTGTCTGATCCTCCTCTCTCCGTGACTCGGACCGCTTGATCCCGTCCTCTCGGGACTGCCGGCGCCGGGTGCGCTCCCCGGACAGGCTTCCGCCACCGAGCGGCCCTGAACACGCGCCACGAGGCCGACCGGAGGCCACTTACACGGTAACACTCTTACTACCCGCGGCCGGCCGACGCCAAACACACCCGGCGGACTCCGGCCGGGATGCCCGCGGGGAGGGGGTAATGGCTTGTGCGCGTCGGACGGTACTTCCGGGTAATGCGTGTTGTTGGCACGCCGGCGAGCTGTTCGGCGGGCGTGCGCGCGCCATCTGTAATGCGGTGACCGCGCAGAAATGCGGATTCTCGCGCCATGGAATGTTGTATTTGGCGAGTCGGATCGACTACGCTGATCTGTTTCTCGTGAAGCTGCACAAATTACAAATGATTGCATTCTTGTGAGCGTGTTGAAATATCTTCAGTGGAGGGAAAAATAATGATTCCCAGAACTTGCCGATTCCCCAGAAATCAATGGTACCGGCGGGTAAGTGTCAGCACTAAGTCGCAATTGCAGCCAACCTACTAGATTTTCCAAATGTTTTTCCTACCATTTGTATTCTGTGAATATTCTGAGCTACATTCCTACATTTGACATCTTAAGTTAATCGATTTCTGCCGTCTTCTTTTCAGTCCTAATCTTTGCCGAATATCGCAATGCAAACCAAACGTTTGAATCTACGACAGTGTTCCGCAACGGCGTTTGTAAACCCATTTGCAACACATCACGACAGACTAAGCAACAGACTAATTGGAGTATGACCTAATCTTCTGGGGAGCTTCAGACTGCGACAGAATCTTATAACAAGGCGGCGTTAACACCGAGAACGCGCTTCCTCCTTCATGTGCCACCGACATTACACCTCACGTTTCGTGGTCTCCTTGAGGAGGGGCGTAAAAAGTTTCGGTTTTCAGCCCGCCCAATGGAAGGGGTGTCGCCGGAGAAATATCCGCTGAGCAGGCTAATGACTTCAATCGTCACTTTGCGTGCACCGGTCCGCGCATCACTGCCGAGCTGGCAGCGGGCAGCCACGGTGGCATCCTGTTTCCATCTGGACCACGTTGCATGATGACATCAAATCTAAGGCTGCGTCCTTCAGTTCTCTCTGAGTTCTCGAGACATTCTGAGTGATCTGCCATCGTCGAGGGCGGTAGGACATGACGGCGTGCTGCTGTGCGCGCGGCGAAGCTGTTCCTCCGTTTTTGGACCGCGTGTATTTCATCTAATCAACAGCTCTGTCGACTCTTGTTTTTCATTGCTCTTGGAAGATGGTCTCTGTCCTTCGTCTTCACAAATCAGGCCCGCGCGATTTCACCAGCAATTTTAGACCCATATCTGTCTTACCTGCCATGTCGAAGATATCTCAAAAACTCGTTTACACACAGTTGCCTTTTTATCTCGTCACCCATGACCTTTTAGCTCCATCACAGTATGCATATAGACCATGTCACTCGACGGAGGACGCCCTGGTTGACACTGTTGAGTGGATGGTGGGTCGGATCGACGGTGACGACGTCATCGCCGCCACTTTGATTGGTCTCTGCCGAATTTTTGATAGAGTCGACCATGACGTCCTCCTGACCAAGATCCAAAGGCATCGACCCCGTTTGGTTTGAGAACTACCTTGCTGATCGGCGGTGAGAGGTGTTTCTCTCCCTCTCTTCCACGGTGCTCTGCAAGGATCCACTGTCAGTCCTATCCCCCTCGGCATCTTCATCAACGACCTTCCGTCCTGTCTGTGCCACGGACGTCTAGTATCCTTGGCCGATGCCAACCAGCTGCTGGACTCCGCTAGATCCCGATCATTTATCTATTTTAAAATCTCGACAACAGGAGACAGTATCTAAAACTACACTGCTCCTCGTCGACACAGCACATAACCTCAACATTCTCCATTATCTTTCCATCTTAACTTTACTGGCCATATACTAGCCGCTTCTCTGTCCGTGTGACAACTCCTTGTCCTGGGAGAAACACATATCCAAGGCTACCAAACGTCCGGACAGGTCGTTTGGTCCGGGTCCAGACACTCCAAATCCAGTCACATGTTTTCCCCACGACCTTTGCTGCCTTCAGGCCGGGGATGGGACCGCGTCGTGCCACCTGAGCAGAACAGAAGGTGGTGAACTTTAGAGCCAGAACTGTTTCCGGTCCTCGTAAACAGGATTCGGTGTCGGCGACCATTGGGGCGCTAGACTGGCGCCGTACGTGACCTATTTGCGAGGCGCGACAGCATCGGCGTCTTCTTAGTTCAGAACGACCCGCGTGCTCCGATGGCGGTCCGGTCCCTGGCCACCACACTTACCGCTGTGTCCCAGCGTGCCACCCGGGCGTCGGTGGCCGGCGCCTCAGAGCCGCCTATTTTCCGTTTGGCTGTGGCCCGCAGGGCTTTGTCGTATCGCGCAGCCTCGTCCTGGAACCGCCTGCCGCCGGGCATCAACGCCCTTCCATCCCGTAGAGAGCTTGCACGGGAACTTGACGAGCTATCTCCTATACTTTGAAGTGTCTGACTGCCTCGTTTCATCTGCATGACTAATGCGTTTGTGTTACATCGCTTATTTACATCACTGTTTCTAAAATTTTCTCTGTGAAAATGATTCGAATCAAGCAGTAATCCGCGTGTCGGAAGGATTCGTTAGTAAGATGAACTGAACTGAACTGAGTAATCTGAGACTCCTTTAGTATCTGGCCATGACTGCTAAGAGAAATCAGAAATAGCCGGTGGGCGGGGATTGACGTCACGGAATAATCCCTCATATGTTTGTCTTGTCTTCTCGTTGTTCAGATTAGAATTCAAAGATCGGTTCTAACACTCCGGCCTATCCATAATTTGCTATTTACTAAGATTCAAAGTAACTCACGGTGTCCAGGAAAGCTTGGAACATTGGGTTAACCTGATTTCTGCATAGGATGCTTTAAATAATTTTTTAAAGACTAAAATTTAAGCTTAAATTAAATACATAAAAAATATTTAAAAATCAAGTAAGTTTAAATAAAGTTTAAGAGGATAGTCAAGTCAAGGTACAAAATCAGAAAGAATCGAAATTTCCGGTAGCTACGATACTAACCGCCCTGTAAACGTGCAGGGATTTGATGCATTCACTTTAATGACCCAGGGAATCAAAAACGCATTAAAATAACAAAGACATCGTAAATCAGTATTGTACATTAGTTAAACCTTAGTTTTGTGCTTAATCATATTTGCATAAATAACATATAAAACTTGAAAAGATCAGACCTCCTTGGACGTGAATGTCGCGTTTGCGACTACTTTTCAGCTGCTGATAAATAATGTTTATGCATCAAGACGTATGGTGCTTGAAATGAAATCAGACAAATCAGAAGAATTATGGTCCCCTTGTAGTACCATGTCAAACCGTAAGACTCGTAGGCTTAGAAATGGGGGTGGGGTCCTTGGTCCCCGTTTTTGGAAATTCAGCATCAGCCCCATGGGAAAAAATGTCTCTGGCCCCCACTTTTTGACGTTCCTACGTTCATCAGACGTGTTGGACGGTTTCTTCCACGAATCAGCTTTGAGAACGTCTTGCCTGACACGAGGTGTCGAAATGGAGTGAAGCTCGTCAACGGCTTGATTCCTTTGATTTTTTATCTGAACGTTTTGCGTATTTGGCTTTCAGTGGCCGTTTGTTGAAACTAAACGATGACAGCAATGCAAATACGCCAGAGTTGCCAAGATAAGGCAGTAAAGTTGACAATAAGCTTCCCTGTGACATCAGTAGGTCTAATCGACGTTATCAGCAAAATCTGTAGCGTTATTCTACCCTGGAACGCCCGTACCGCAGTGTCAAGTCCGCTTCGGTGCAAATCATTCAGACGTTGCATTGGAATGAACTGGTGCTAACTATTCCGACACCTCGTCCCGAGGAGCCCGTACACGGCGTTCCTCGTGCCGAAAACCGTGAAGCAAGTTTGAAGAGTCTGGGAGCGTCCTCTGGGATCCACGCTGAGAACTGTTTGGACCTGTCTCGTGGCAACCTGCCTCGTTGAGAAATCTGTTGCCGGCAAATGATTAATACGGACCCGGGTGTTCAACGCAGTGTTTCAAGAACGTTCTCTGCACAATGCCACCAGGCACAAACTGTTTTAAATTTATTGCGCCCCAGCTGGTTTCCCAGAGCTCACTTTCCAGGCATGCACTTGGATTTCGAGTGCCGCCAAATTGTAACGCGTGACTAAAGGGGTCTCCTCGATCGACAGCTGTAGAAACCCAGCGAAGCTGCTCAAACTCGACGACATTGTTGCAAGAAAAGGAATACTTTTCATGCATTTTATGGCAGAGGTAAACGTCATTTGGACTTCAGAGGTCCTGTGGTTTCAGGATGCAAATGCCGTCAGAAATTTGCCTTTTGATTATTTATCTGAGTGTAAATGAGTAAAATCAGCTTCAGCTTACAAAAGCCCATTTTGCGCTTTTAGAACATCATAATCATTTTTCTCACGATTACTCCGAGAAAAACTGCGTAAAGATGTTATTGCTGGCCCGGATGGATATGTCTGTTTTCCAGGATAGTTCCTCTATCGCGTAGTCTGTCTCCGGTCTGAATTGCGCGTCTCTACCACTGTCTCATTGGATTTCAAGATGTGACTCATATCCCTTACCTCTAATGCGCGCGTCGATATAAGACTGCTGGTTAGCTGAGTGTCAGGTTCAGTTAGGTAAACAGATCACCTGTAAGGTATCACTGCCATGCCCAGTTTCACATCGAACTAGGGACATTCATTTTTCCAAAATACTGCACATGATATCTTCGGCGGCATGCATTCCATGCCCTGATGTACTCTGGCATCAGGTCATGACGTACGTCGTCCCTTAGCTCGAGTGTCACTGCGTCATGACGCACTACGTAATGGCGCAATACGTAATACGTAATACGTAATGACGCAGAGACAAGTGACGTCACGCAGTCAAATAAAAACAGAATAATGCAACTGTTAAAACATCTCAACTCAGTCGACCTAAGGAATCGCACCTCTGCTTTGGGAATATTTCTGTCTTGATGTTATTCGAAATTATTGTGGCATTTGAAGGTATTTTTCACACCTTTACTGCTTTTGCAGGATTCTGTTCCTCGTTGAAAGCGCCTTGAATAGGGGGATCGCCACATTACGGTGAATCGATCCACTGGGGCCAAAACAGTCGGAAAGATCCGGAATATTCGTTTCTGCATCGTGTGGCGAAGGTATGCGTGTCCTGGTCAGGTGTACAGGTTCCGGTCCGATTTTCATTTTCAAACCCTTCTGAAGCAGTCGCTTGTGTTCTGAAGACCCGAAAACTGCGTGGTACTGTATCGTATTGTGTAGTACTGCACGAATATTTTTATTTGGGGTCTTTGTGGTGTGTTCAGTACTCGTATTACTAGACATAGACATAGACATATATTTGGCTAATCCGCAAAACACTTGTGGCTATTACAGCCATTGTCGAGGTTGTAAAAGATAAAGATGAAACAGAGTATGTATGCCTTGGAGTCGCAGAACTTTGGCTTTTGGGCCGCGTGTTATGTTGAAGGACGTAAAATGATTGAAAACTCACATCATGACAGGCATCACATATCCAGATACACGCTAGCACGCGTAACTTAGTGTCTAATGACTGCGTGGAAAACACTCGAACAGACCGTCCACAATTGAAATGGTGCTGGTATAGGCAGGCACGCAGTCAAAATTTCCCTGCGGGGGGAGCAAATGTCGCATTTCGTCGTATGCCAATGGGAAATGGTGAAATTTGTACGAAAATTCAGCGATTTTATGTCGCTGACCTCATATTTAGCCCACAGAAATACATACATTGTTTTTTTGTAACTTTTTGTAACAGTTATATGTGATAACTATTCCGTATTTCTGCGAATCCGTTATATATCTCGTACAGACCGGTTGACTCGGGGGGGTGCGTGGCCCCATGTCTCCCCCTGGCTACGTCCCTGCGTTTAGGTAGAAGTAGTCATGCCTTGCGCTTCACTCTCGCGCCTGTTTGCGGTCGCATCGCTCGTGATACGACCACGAAGACCAGTCCGCGTCTCTGCACTCGAGAAATAATCATTTCCGTGGTCTTGGACCTTTACACGTAAACCAAACCTTCAAACGGCCGCCCTCGCTTTGCGCCAGGCACTTATGGCGACATCTGCCCCACTTTATCCCTATCACGTGATGCTGTCAATTTCGGTGGGGCTTCGTGTCATGTGATGTAAAAATATATCGCATGGACGTCACCAGGAGATGTCTTGAGGTTCGACCGGGGTTTTTGGGTACGAAAATGACGCTTCCGTTCTCATGTTGGCTGACTAACGTTAAAAGCTAAATTATGTTCAGCTAGCTAGAAAAAACTGGGACAAGTGTATACATGTGTGTGATTTGGAACAGAAGTACTAGAGAACTTCACAATGCGGAAAGTATACGCTTTCGTTTATTGAAAAGAAAAGGAAGAAATTTAATGCGTTTGACGGTTTCCTGTCTCTTAGTGATGCCCTCTGGCATGTCCAAAACGGCAGAGATCATTCCACCGGCAAGACCATGTTTCAGTTTGAAAGGCTGCCCCAAATGCATTAGCCTATTTGTCGGATTGCGAAACATACATTTTTGCGTCAAAACATGAGTAACGAGTGTCTCACTGTTCATACTGGATGAAAAGGGGCCAGGTAAATTTTGCAATTTTACGCGGAAAATTGTGTGATTGCTGCAATTTCCTGTGGATTTGGACAGGTCGTCTGGACTTTGTCTTGAGTAACCGTTCGAATTTTATGGACTGCAGTGCAAGGGAAACACCCCAGCATTACATTAGATCACGTGGCTAGAAAGTCGACGATAGGTTTCCCGATTAAAGAAAAAAAAAGAAGAAAGGCACGGGGCTTTTCGGCCTAAAGCAGCGTGTAGTAGCACAACGGGACTGGTGCGCTGCATGGAAAAGGCAACAGCGTTCTTTGCCCAACCCGCAATCGAAATTCTCATTGCCAAGTGCCACGACAAGTTTCAAGTCATTCGTGACGCCGAAAGTTACGTTGGAACCCCGCGCACTGCACTTTGCCGATATGCCACGTTTGGCGGGGCGAATAAGTGGAAGAATGGAAGACAGGGAGGGGGAGGAGCAAACCTCAGGGTTTAAGGACGTTGCAAAACTTTCTTAACCGCCTGAATGTTCTATTCCACTCGCACAATTTTATGGTGCACGTTCATTGTACATTTTCCGCAAACTCGCCATTGTAACAAAGTTCACATCATGGCTTAAAAGTTCCCGTATCAGAAAATCTTCAAATTTGAATGTTTGCTAAAGTTTTCTACATCGTAGAGGTTTTCAAAAGCCTTTGGTTTGGACGGCTGTCTAAGTCTACCAGATGCTTTCAACTCTAGTTCCCACATTCGGCGCCGAAGGGAATCAGACAAAGACGTCTAAGAACGCATTAACGCCTCAAGTACATCAATCGTACCGCGGTGCCGCTAGTTGAATCATATCCATAATGTTAAACGATACTCCCTCGTTCTAATCTTGAAATAACTTACACCCGCCGAAACTCCTGAGCTCTTGCATCCGCCTTACATCAGCCAGTGCTTTGAATTGCGTGCGTCCTCACGCTCGTTCAGTGGCTAAAGCCTAGTCTTTCCAGAATATTCGGATTACAAAACGCCTCCTGATTGGTCGTATGTGATATCACAATTGCACCATCCCCTTTCATCATTTCCGTTCGTAGGTAGTATATAAGCAGGGCCGGTTTTGCGCTCAGCATGTATCGATCTAGGTATCTATCGACTCAACATGCGGTGGACCACGTGACACTCGTGACGTAGTGAAGTGCTGTGGTCAATGTTTGACGTCAAGAATACAGGTGGTGAAAGTGGAAACTCTGTGGGTCTGACAAATAAGCGAAGAATTGGCAAGGAAAAAACTGTGAAAAGTGAAGTACTATGAAGAAGAGAAAAAATTGGCACAAACGAGGTCGCCAATAGTCAAACTATCACGCCAAACAGAAAACTCGGCTACAGCCATAGGTGATGTCCCGAGAAATATATATATATATATATATATATATATATATATATATATATACGATGCCAGGGACTTCTACAGCTATATCCGGCACACGGACAGACCTTCTGCAGGTTTTGTATGTCTGAGTAGGTCGTCTTGTTTGCAGAGAACGCGAAGGTGAATGCGTTCCCAGGGAGCTTTTGGTGAATAACCTTTCCTTGCAAGCATGGCCTTCCGCCTTGTTGTTTCCGAGTTATTTTTATCCCGGGGAAGGGACCAGCTCGCCACTTTTCATCACGTCCTCGGGTGTTCCCGTGAGTTTACGACCCCCCAGGGAGGTCGACCGTGCCACCTTATCTCTGAATTGTTTTGTCGGACGCATTTTGTCTGCTGCTGCTGCGGCTGAGGCAGGTCGTCGCATAGAACATGCATTCTGTCTGGCAGATACTCGGTGGTTAACCTTGTTTTCCCGCCGCCAGTGTTTTTTTTGCGATTGTCGTCGGCTTAAATGCATCGGCTAGAGGGCTTCCACATCAGTCCACTGCATTGATCAGAGGGACTGTGGTGTCCCTCTGATCGCCGACGTCCTTTTGGAAAGCCCCCATGGAGTCCCCATCGAGTCATAATGCTGCTTTCATATTTCATTCACATTGCTAATCTACATTCGATGGCTGCTGACCACGTCCTAGTCGATGTCCGGCGCCGTGTCAGGCTCGCTTTTTGTGTGGCGTCCTGAAGTGGGTAATGGATGCAGTGGCGGCCGTTACCACTTTTGGCAATTCCCAAAGCATTCATCACCGTTTGTAGGCAGTTTTTCCTCGGCACTCGATAGAAGGCCATAGGTAAAGCAAGCAGCGGTGGGGAACTGGATGTCCGTGCCAGTCCACAATGAGGCTCGGGTCTAAATTGCTGGACATTGGGTCGAAAGAGGTAGCAGCATGACGCCTGCTGATGAAAAACCAGCCAGCATGCATTGCGGTCGATGGACCGCGCACGGGTGCAGCCTTGAGTCAAGCGAAAAAGTGTGAGTCTGTTTGTGATAAAGTGCCAGCTCGCTACGGGACCTGTTTTTCCAGTGGACGCTTTTCGGGTAGTAGCACGCGGTTGGATAACAGGGGCGCCTCCAGTGGATGGACCGGTCTCATTTGATGTTATTGGTCCGTGACCGACGGTCACAATGTGAGTTTCATCGCACGAGTCAGGAACCAACTTTTTACTTCAGACAGTCTCAGCTGATGGCGTTTTAGGAAGGTTGAATACTTGAATACTGACGGGTCGCCTTGGTCCACCGCCCGAACACGCAATAAAAACTGGCCCGATTACTCCGACGGTAAAAGTTCGTATTCATATATCAGCGGATGAAACATTTATGCGGGTTTAAATGGGGCGGCCGTTTCACTCAGCTTTTGATCAAGGTTTAGGCGTAATGCGAGATTGCTCCACATTTCACTGCCCCCAACGCAAAACGTCGAAAGAGCTCGTGGATTGCAGCACCCGGCAACCAGTTTATAGGACTAAACGGACACTTTTGGTGGCATTCCCCCGGGCACTCACGGATATCAGTCGGGGAGGGAAGACTTAAGAGCTCCTCACCAGACCCCGCCCTCCGCCTTCAACCGTGAACCTGAGCCGTTTCGTGTCGTACCAGTGGCAAAAAGCTTCACCAGAAGCTCGCCAGCCCGAAGCTGTCCGGCCCGCGCTGGCCTGGTCTGAAGCTCCCGTCAGCTCGCGAGTCCCCAAGGCTGCAGTGCGCCTCGGAGCCGGCGAGCGCGACTGGACGGCGGCGAAAAACGGCCTGCCCCCCCCCCCTTCCTAACGAGCTCGGTGAAACGTGACGGTGGCCGGCAGCCGCGCGCTTCTCACGGACCGCCGCCGGGCATTGTTTCGCCTGCGCTCCTGCGGATAGGCGGCCGGAGAAGACGAATCGCCCCGGGCGCCGGCCAGCGGGCCACGGCCAGCTTTGTGCGCCGGACAGTGCGCCGTCCGAGCGGCGGAGATATCGGGCCCGCACCGTCCGCCCTCCATTGGTAACAATGGTGATCCATAGGTGATCAGGCTCCATGCAGACCGAAGGTCACGGCGGCTGCCAATGGCGGCCACCGCTGTATGGGTGCTGCTGTATGGATACGGGAACGTACAGGGACGGTGTGGGTGCTAGAGTATCTGAAGTAGATCTGAACACGGAGAGGGGGCTTACTGCGCAAACGCCAATCCTCCAGTCTTGTTTTGCTGATCTCCAATGGAGGGACTATGTTTTTTTCGATCCCTGCAGCAGCCAAGAAAAAAATGGGCAGTCCTTGCACGGGCTCTCATTGCACGTGCTGCAGTGCTTTGGGCCTCTCGGAGGTGGAGCTCTCGGTGATCTAGTCGAAATCAGCCATCCACTTTATTCTCTGAATTAAAATTTTGAGGTAACTGTTCGCACATTTATCCACTCATCTTCGCAAAGGACCGCACCGCCGTTGCAGTGCTCTCCAGTTTCAGGGCTGCGGAGCTGAGGTCGCGTTTCGAGCGGTCGTGTGCGGCGGCGTCCGGTCCGTCGGGAACAAGGAGTTCGGCCACCAGGAAGCGTTTGAACTTGACCGCCGAAGGAGTGTATCGACGAGGGCTGGGCGAGGCGGGTCCGATCTTTTGTCACGCTTAAAAGCTGTTTCGGTCACGCCTATGGATTCGGCAGCGGAGAGACGCAACGCCGTGCGGACGGCGTGGCGATGGATCCGCAACTGATCCCCAGTTTGACGGTGTTTCGTATGCTGTTGCCGAGAAGATCGCGAAGGTAGAGCTGGAGTGCGAGGCCCCGACGCCCCGCACAGCGCCGTCCCGCTGCGACTCACTGGCGGAGCGCTTGCCGCCTGTCAGTAGCTGAGCAGCGAGGACAAGCTTAGCTTCGCGAAGACCAGGGTCGCCCTCATCTCTACCTTCGCCGTCGACAAGCCCTGCGCTCCTGAGCCGTTCAACGCTCGTGAGCTGCGCCACGGCGAGTCCGTGGACGCGTGACCCGCCGACCAGCGTCGTTCGGCAGCGCTGTTCGACGGCACGCCGGTCTGAGTTGCGCTTTTGTCGGAAGCCGCCCGCCGCGCGCTGCGAGCTGGCTCGCGCAGAGGCGATGAACATCAACGGGAAATGATGTCGGCGCTGCGGCCGCGGACATGTGCTCGTCACGCCTTGAGCACGCCTACCATCAGTTCGGGGCAGTGGCTCCGTCGGCGACTGGTGTGACTTGCCGTGCGTGTGGTCAGCCGAGTCATTTCGTGTCTGACTGCTTGGCTGAGCGTGGTGGACGTCGAGGCGCGCGCGGCAACGTGCGCTGCTTCCACTGTGGCCGTCGGGACATATGGTTTCTTTTTGCCCGGAAAACGGCTCGTGAGGCGTGGGGCCAGCGCCAGCCTCCTCTCCAGCCCGTCGGTGACAGGCGCTCTGTCCATGGTTTGCCTGGCCGTGGACGGAATGAGCGGTGACGTCCTGGTGGACACCGGCTGCACGAGGAACATCGCGCATGTTCCCGCGTGCTTCTGCTGGAGGAGGCAGGACGTCAGCGTAACGACATTGAGCGGTGAGCGGCACCCTTGCGAGGAGACGGGCGTGGTGGACGTCCGGATACTGTCGGGAGCCGTGGCTTCCGTGAAGGTGCTGGTGGTGTCCTCAAGCCCGGCAAATCTCGGTTTCATTCCCGGCATGACCAGCGTGAGTGCCCTTCGCAGTGTGGCGGTGCAAGCGCCGGACGACGTGCTGTTCGGCATCGAGAAGCCTAAAGGCCAGTCCACAAGAGGTTTTGCCTGCCGCGGCCGCAAAATTTCTCTTCACGCGGCGGCAGAGCGACCGCGTCTTGCAACAGCTGACAGGTCGTCACGTGTTTGCTCATGCCGTGCATACGTCATACTTCGTCATAACTATGGCCCCGCCAACCTGACTCGAGTAGGATAATCGAAATATCTAATCGGGTCCGACTACGGCCTATTGAAAGCTTACGCTCCGATGACTGCATTAGGTTCGGGCGTGCTTGATATGCCACGCGACAGGCCTCCTAGTGCAAGCGATCGCTGATCTATGAATATGTCTTAACCCTATTTCCGGCAGGGGGGGCGGAATCCGCCCCCCCTCGGGTTTTTTGCCTGCCAATTCAGGACGAAACTTGGTCACTTTTCCTAGCTATTCCTTCTACGCGCCGTGACAAAATTTCGAAATTCTGTTTTGCTCAGGGGCGGAGCCAGGCAACGTTTTTGGGAGGCACCTCAGGTCATTTTTGGCCATGTTGAGGGTAAAAGGAAAATGTCTGCCAAAAACAGAGTTTTTAAGATAAAACTTAAAACTTTATATGAATGTATAGCTAAATAGTTGGGCAATGTGCATATGTAATTTTGTTTACCTGAGGTCACTTTACAAGGTCAGGTCAAGGTCAAAAGTCAAAATTTGTTTTTTCGCAATAATTTCGGCGCCGTTTTTTCAAATGCCAAACCCGGAATATATATGACGTAGAAAGGTGCCTTCTACTTGTGTATCAAGTTTTAGCTTCATATCAGTTCGGGTCACGGAGCTATGACCTAAAATGTTAGTGCGCGTACCCTATATCGCAATAGCCATAGAATGAAATTTTTGAAATAGAGTGAATTCAAATGATTGAAAACGTTTACAGATGATATTAAATGCACACGAGATCATTCCAAGTGACCCAAAGGTCACTGGAGGTCATTTAAGGTCAAAGGTCACAAGTTGATCTGAGAAACGTGTGACCGTGACAGTTCCCCTTTTTTCATGTCCCTGGCACCGCCTATGCTAACATTATACAAATATTGTAATGCGATTTGTACTTCTTTAGTATAACATGACTAGCAGAAGCCAAAAAGGGGTGTTTGCCTCTTTTGTTCATTCAGTTGTTAGGAAACTAATCCTCCTATTTTTGAAACCCTGTGAACGCCCATGAATTTTCTCAAAATTTCAGATTTGCGGACCCATGGTAAAAGCCCTACCCATAATCTCTCGATTCATGCCAGTTTCATCGAAACCGGTCCATAAACAACTGAGTTATAACAAGTCCAAAAGTGCACCCCCCATTTTGAGATTTTTTTCCCCCCTGTATCCACAAATTTCGAAATTTTGCAGATTTCTTTTTTATAAAAATGTAGTTCATGTCACGGCAAATCGATTGCCGTTTGTTGCGATGAAATCGTACGAGTAGTTCTCGAGATCTCAGGGGGGGCCGAATCCGCCCCCTCCCCCGCTGGGAATCGACCATACCATCTAGCCCTCCGGGAATAGGGTTAAAGCGTCATGAAACGTTTTCATTCGTCGCCACTAGCCAGTCGCGAGCCAGGCGAGGCCGTTTGAGCGGTAGAGCCGCGCGTAGACGCGCGTTTCTGGCGCCCATGTGAACTGTGGTTCAGCCTTATGCGGCGCCGGCGACGGAGGTCCACAGCATTGGCGGGAAGGACTTTAAAGTGAGGTGTGAGACGGCAGCTAAGAAGTGGACGGTCTCGTGGAAGTGGGGCGCTGGAACAGAGCCGCCGCGGTTGTTGAACACCGCCTCAGAGTACCGGATCCCGCCGGAGGCCCGCCAGGAGCACGGGTGTGAGTTGTCGCAGTGGGTCGCAGACGACTGGCTGGTGCCGCATGACGAGGGGCTCCACGGGGCGGTGAAGGGAACATTTCCGTCAATGACTGTGTTGCAGCGGAACAGGGAAAATATACGCCCGGTAATGGACTTCCGCGAGCTGTATGCCCATCTTACTCGGAATACGACCGACGCAGACGCCTGCAGTGGGATCAGAGAGTGACTTAGCCGTGGACAGATCAACCTGCGCAAGGCAAGGCGTGTCTTCAGGTCCATGCGCACTCATCGCTGTGACCATATCAGACGGCCGTGTTCCACGGACAGCGGTACCGTCTGACGCGGCTAGGATTCGGGCCCAACATTTCGCCTCTGATACCGGAAAAGGTCCTGGGCGATGCGTTGAGCTGGGACGATGGGATCACCCGCGTCGCCTCGCCATGCATGGGCGACATCCTAGGGTGGACGAGAGGATGGCGTGTGCAGCGGATGTGGTGAGCCGTCTCAGCCGTCATGGCCTGGTTTGCAAGCCGGCCGAGAGTGTACCGGACGGAGTTCGAGTGCCTGGCATCCGAGTCTGGGGGAGGCGCGGCCTCCTCTGGAAGCGCGACGACGTCAGTCAGATGCCACGGAAGCTGACCAGGCGAGCTGCCTTCTCGTTGTAAGGACGCCTGACGAGTCACCTTCCTGTCTGCGGATGGTTACGCGTGGCAGCGTCGTACCTGAAGGCGCGAGTCACCGCGGCCACCGCTGAGTGGGACGACGAGGTGACCGACCCGGAGCTGCACGCGATGGTTGCCGAAACGCTGCAGCGGTCGTGGTCGCTGGGATGTGGATGGAGCTGAGGCCGTTGTTTGGGTGGACGCCGACTCCCTCGCGCTGGGAGCCGCGCTGGAGGTGGACGACGAGATCATCGAGGACGTCTGCTGGTCGCGAAAGAGCGGGTGTTCGCACGTTAACCTCGCTGAGCTGGACGCTGCGACTCGCGGCGTGAAGCTGGCTATCTCTTGGAAGATGAGGGAACTAGCGCTGCTAACCCACTCGACGACCATCTGCCATTGGATGGGAGACGCGCCGTCGGGAAGGTCGCAGACGAGACGCTGATCCGTGCGGGCCTGTAGACCGTCAGGACGATCGTCAGCCAGTACAATCAAGGTCGAGGTCAAGCTCGTCTCCTTGGTGGAGAGCAGGGCTGACGCGCTGACGAGAGTGCCGAAGAAATGGCCGTCTTCCGCGAGCATCCAGGCAGCGTGTGGAGCCGTCGCCTCTGTGTTCGAGCTAAACATCGCTGCCGTCCATGAAACCTGCGGGTACCATGGCATCAAGCGCACGCCGTTCTTCTGCCGAAGGCGGCGTGCCGCGTCGCGTCACGTTGGAGATCAGTCCTACCTGTCGCTCATCCACTGTACGCACGTAATCGGGCTGTGCGGTACGCAATCGGGTGGCAGCTAAGGCGCCAGGACGCGGCCAGCGTCGTCGAGCTGCTGTAGTCGGTGCTTTTCGAGCGCAGTGGGTCGAAGGAGCTGCCGACCGATAATGCCACCAGCTTTCGCACTTCGTCGTTCTGTTAGTTCACTAGTCATTTGGGAATGATGGTCCAGTATCTCAGTGCAAAATCCCGTCCTGAATGGGTAACGGAACATCGGAGCGGTGTCATCGCTCAGTGAAGACGATAGCTGCGCGAACGCGCTGTTCCATCGCGGAAGCGTCTACCGTTACAGCGGTATGCCACGAAGTGACGACCCTGCCTCCGCCCTGGCCAACCAGCTGTTCAGATACGAGGTCAGGCTGCTCGGCATCGACGGCCTGGAGGAGCGTGAGCGACCGGCAGACACGTCGCTTCAGCGTCGACGATCGCGTGAGGATTGGGCACCGCAGTCGACGCTGCAACGTTACATGGGCACGGCGATGATCGGGGTCGTCTCTGCACAAAACGTCGAGGTCGGCGGCATGCCTCGTCATGTGCGCGATCTGCGACTCTTCACTGCGCCGCCGCCTGACGAGCAGGAGCCGCCGGTGGAGAAGTCTGAAAGCGACGCGAGCGACAGCAGCCTGGTGATCGAGACGCCGGCTCCCGTGCACGACCCCGGATCAAGCGAGGAGGAAGATGCGACTGAAAATGAAGATTCGAGAGAGGAGGAGAGTCCAGAAAGGCCGCTGCCGCGTCGCAGCGCGAGAGAGCGCCGGACAGCGCGCCTGTTCCAGCACAGTGGTCCGCCATAGGATCAGGAAAATGTGGCAATTGTTCCCCGAATGTTTATTTACTTACGTCCGTACTGGTGATCAGGGCCGCTCCCGCCTTTGCAGTGTGTGCCGACCTCGAGCTTAGGCATTGCCGCTCCCGCCGTCGTTATGCCTCTCCTGTGTAAGGGCTGAGGGGCTGACGCCGAGCGCGGGTCGGGTTTCGAGCGGACATACGCGGCGGCGTCCTTTCGGTCGGGAATAAAGCGTTCAGCCGCCAGGACGCTTGTAATCTTGGCGGTCGTGGAACTGTAGCGACGCGGGCTCGGCGAGGCGAATCCGACCTTTTACTACGCTCACAAATTTATAAGGGCTTAAACGGCCTGTTTTATGAACAGGCTTTATGTTTCTCCTGTGCCTTCAGCATTATTTCGTCAAATGTAATGACTGTTCCATCGATTTTATCGATTGACCATTGGAGCTTTCCCCCCACTCAGAGATTGTCTGATTTCTTTGTAAACAAGACTAAATGAGAGCGTACGCTGCTTTCACAACGAAATGCTCACAATTTTGTTTACCTTTACATAGACCGATAATGGATTCCAGCTGCGTCGAAGATGGAACTGACTTTCTCTTTTTGAGTCAAAAACATCAATGCCTAGTGGCCATCAGACCTGACAGCAAACGGCATACGCGATGCAGAGGTTCCTTCGTGAAAAGGCTGGGCTGCAGCAGGAGGGCTGCTCAGAATACGAACCGGAGCACAGTGGAAAATGAGCAGAACCGAGCCGGAAAACTCACCGGGAACCGAACGGAGAACCGGACCGCAAACCGAACCGGAAACGTAACCTGAAATCGGGCCAGAAGCCAAACCGGAAACTGGACCAGATACCAGTCCTGATGAATCTTTTTCTGACGCTGGCGGCGGCCCTTCACGGTGCCGCGGCGCCGAAGTCCCTGTGATTTCCCAGACACCACTGCCGCAATCAGAGCCATGCGGCGGCCGATAGATCGTCGACGATCGCAGCGCACGTGTTTTCGATCCGTGGAACGGCTGCATCAGCAGCCCGAGGCGTTGACAGCGCAGAGGTGTCACGTCAACGTGGTGACGGAGGGAGACGTCATTTGAAGTAGAGCTACTGCTAACGGATCTCGGAAGAGAGGCGTATTTTCTGCTGATACTGAATGTGACCAGAAGGCGTTTTTGTTTGTTTGTCGTGGCATGTGGTTGGCGTAACGCGAACGTTTCCAAGTGCCTCTGCCTTTGCTCAGAATGATGCTGTTTGTGGAGTTGAATGCCACAGAGGTTATGCATAACTCTGACGTTAGGCAAAATAGACGCTGGGGATCGACGGAACCACGGCCAGGGCTATCCGGGCAGACGGGCCAAACGGACCCACGTGTAAGGTATTCATCTTCGTGATTGGTACTAGACTGGCCCGTTTCTCGAACCGTTGTCAATTTAATCAGACAGCCCTCGTCTAAATATAAGAAATCGGCAATCCGAATTCGATGTAATCTTCGGCGTCGATGTAGCTGTGAGTCCTCGTCCCACAACACAGGAGCCCTTTCTCTCCGTGCACAGAAAGCACTCGATGCAGCGCACTCTTCGGATCATGGCCTTGGCTACCTTGTTGGTGTGTCAATCCTGGGCAGTCCTGAGGATTGCTGGCCGGTCTGCTGCATTTTCCCATCAGGCAGGTCACAACAAGTCTCCGACTTACAGTCCTGTCATGTCCCGTGTCGAGGCAGCCCTTGGCTCAGCTAAACCAGCGGAATATTGCTATGCTCCTCCATGTTACGTTGTACAACGACCGGCCACTGAAATGGCCTGAGCAGTCGCCGATGACATCGGTTGCAACATCATTAACCTTTATTGCGCCCGATAACCCAACGGCTGATCATCTGGCTCCACGGGTAATCGAGCTCAAACTGTCCCGCATCGCCATCGCGTGGGGGCGCCAAATGGTTTGGAAATTTGCTAGCTTCTTTCAGAACGCCAGGAGCTCCGCCAGAGGGGGCGAGGGCTTTACGCCCGTGAGCAATGCTGTGGAAACGCTGTGGAACCACGAAAACCACATAGATGGGCCTGTAGAGAAACCCACGCAAACCTCACAAACCGGTGTGACGGCTGTGGAAAAGGAACGATTGGAATACGGCAGGCTTTCTGTGTCGAAATATCAGTCATTCGTCGGCGCGAAACGCCTTGAGTCGTCTGCGGCGGATATATGCTGACAGCTGTAGTCCCTTCTCCTGCCCCATGCATTTCTGTTTTATTTTGTTCCCCTGTGCATTTCTGTCGGTGGCCTTGGGTTATCGCGATGGCAATGAGCTGCGGCTGCCGGCTGCGGTGGCCCGGCGGCGTCGTCAGCTGACTGACAGGTGACGTCATTTGTCGGGCAGAAGTGGGGCGGTGCGAGCGGCTCGGTGTGGCGCGGAGCTGTTTATTGCTGTCACGGGAGGCCGGGGAGGGGGGGGGGGCCGGTGGAGGGCTGTTGTAACGGAGAGGGGCTAATGTGTGCTCGCCAGGGCCCCGCAAAGCGGTATCAGCGTGCGTGGAAGGCCAACGGATGTAGAATATAGAGGCATGAGCATTTGCTGCACGAGCCAGGAAAAATCGTCCTGGCAACTGAAAAGACATAGATTAAACAAACTGTAGCTCTGAGGTGGCGTTTAAAAGACCGTCACTGTTATCCTTCTGTTCACCATTTTGCGAGATTGTAAACAGCCAGGTAGATTGCTTTGATTAAATCTTAGTAGAATTCCTTGTATTCATCGATGGCTTTTCTTAGCTACACAGACTGCTCTCATACGTACGTAATTTCAGTTACTTCCCCTCCCTCCCTCTTTGCCTGCCTTCTTCCTCTCCCTCTCTCCCTCGCTGCCATTCACGCGCTTATTCCTCCCACTGTGTCATTGCCCCCTTCCGCCTGTCCTCCTTTCCCTGCTCCTCCCTCTTCTCTTTTTTTTTCTTTCACAGCTGAGCAGCGCACACTTCCTGGTCCTGATGACGCGCTCTCGGATAGCGCCGCCAGTCATCACCGCCGGACATGGTGATTTGCCGCGCCGGCAGCTGCGCCTGTGTCACGTTTCCCGATAGTTATCGGTCCTTTCCGTGCCGCTGCCAGTGGCGGCGCCAGCGAAACCAGACGGGGGCGACTGAGCTGACGTGTTCAGCAGCAACACGGCCGGGACTGGAGACTTCTGGAGACGTTTGGTCACCGTTGCGGAATGCTGTTCAGTTTCGCCGCCCGTGCCGCGGTGCCGGAACCGCCTCTGGTTCCGCGGTCTCGCCCGGCCAAACCACGCCCAGATAAGGACGCCGCCACCTGTGCGGAACTGCAGAGGGCAGAGGTGGAACACGCCCTGACAACGGCGACATTTCACGACATTTCGCCGGTACCCGCGACGACCGGCTCAGGAGTTCGCTACACGAAATGCAGTCGAGAGCGTCGATAAATAACGCAGTAACCACCGTTACCACCACCACCGTTGCTACCACCACCGTTACCACCACAACCGCCACCACAGCCGCCGCCGCCGCCGCCGCCGCCGTCGGGGGGATTCTACCTCGAGCCGCCGGCACAGAGTATTGCGCTCCGTTGGGCAAATAGGGGCGGACGTGCACAAATGATATCCGGGTTTTGCATGGCGATAGTGGAGTCTGGTGCAAATGAAGTGCTTGCCGAGCTAGTGAGATGCTTACCAAACTTTGAAATGCGTCGCAGAATGTTTTATGTGATATTTGGATGTCACATAAAGATGGTAGATAGATAGATGGATGTGATGTGATAGGAGGATATCACAAGAGGAAAGATGTAGGCAATTCAAATGCAGTTTAGCAGACTGTCAAAAGTTTTTTTTTTTTACCACAGACGTGATTCGAAACGCGCGACCTGTTAGATGACTTCGACCTACGGCTCAACGCAAAAAGTACATTTGGCTGACCGCTTCATGCTCAGACTGTCATTAGAGTCAACCAGAGCAGTCATCTGTGGCACATGCAAATCTGGCCTGACTCGTTCACACTGCACTGTAGAACTGTGCACAACGGTAGATGTTCCCCATCACTCTCTGTCTCTTCTCTGTCACGTATGAAATGGCCGGAAGGCCGCAAGTATCCAGGTGGTAATCTCAAGTTCGCCTCTTCATGGCCCTGCTGTTTGGACTCTTGGCTTGATGGGCCAGGGGTAGGTCTTGTTAGAACCCTGTTGTTATCTCCTATACATCAGTGAAAAAGATCTTTGTAAACGCAAGCTAAGGCAGGCCGACAAGGAATTCAAACTTCGTCCCCAAAACGCGAAATATATGGTGATCAAGCCATTCAAAATCACTCCTGGAAACCGCTTCTGCTTTGGCTATTTTCCGTAAATTCGGGCTGAAGGCGGAACTTTGTTTTCAAACGTAGAACTCGGCCTAATGTGTTTTGCACGCTCTTCCCATTCACGACTCGACTGAGTGACATGTTATGTCTCCTTGCTGTCGCCGGCGTGCTGTCGTCTCGTTCGCTGCGTTCATTTTGTCTCCTGGCTTTCACAACAGCATCACAATGGCGGTTGGAAATGGAGTAATTAACAACGGAATGCGGACGAGGCTGGAGGCCTGAGGACCAGGGCCAACTCACCTTCGGCTAAACAGATTCTAATATACGTAATGAATAAGCCTGCTACTACTCAGCTAATAGTTGTATTGCATGCACCTTGCTCAGCCAGATATCTTTGCAATATCCATGTGTGTCAGCCAAAACGTCGCAAGAATATGAGAAGGCAGCACAGGGGCTCTAAGATTAACTTATTTTCACTGTCCTTATATTATCCGATATCTGGGGAAACATCCAAAAGCAAAAGAAAAGGCAGTGGAACAAAATTAAAACTCGGTAATATAGTTACACAAGGAAGTCGGTGGTAAGGTACATGATCAAGATGCTGTAGCTGAAGTGTAAAAAAGTGACAAGATGTTTGGGAGCATTTGAATGTAACTTCAGCCACCGTCGTCGGTTTGAAGTGCGAGTGACATCATGTGGTTCATCATATCTTCCCCACACTTTCAGCTTTCATCCCCAATAATACATTACGTCTTAGAGAGGCACATTTGGTCAGATTTGGAATAAATTGTGGTGCTCCTCACCGCACCACATGCACAGACTGGTAAGGTGTACTACGTAACATCACGTACGCGAAAAGGTGAACGTGGAATTCCTGCAGTTTTTACTTCCAAAGACGATTGATTTCGTGCCAGTGTTTTTGTCGGACGGTGCTGGCCTAGACGTGAGTTAGAAATTACAGGAGACTGCGAGCACACGTGTCTGTCCGTCCATTCCAAGTGTGCCGGGGCTTGCAATTTCCCGGCTGCTCGGCTCATTCCGTTGTACTGTCTCGCGAAACATTATGTCCGCGGCGTCAAAACAACCGAGACGCAGCATCCGGCGCAGCCCGGTCTTTGGCGTTCCCGAAGAGTCCTCGCAGGCTCAATAATGTCCATTGTTGCCTGGCCACCGTCCCGGGGCTGGGGAGCTGTCCGCCGTCTGCCGTTTTACAGAGAAACTGCTCGTCTCCATGGAAACGAGCAGAGTGGAGACTCAAGTGCCAAAGAGAGCTTATCGACTTGGTCCCGATGGCGGAATAAAACGTATCCTGCGATTGGGAATTGCGTTTCACCTAGATAAACGTCAGAGTACTATATTTTCTGCAACATTCGCTCAGCATGTGGGGAGCATAAGTGGTTTGTTCAACATGTGCATGTTTTTGAAAGAAATTAAGATATTTTGGCAGGAATCGGTTTTGCTTTTGCTTAGCCCGATGAACACGTTAACAAGGGTTGAACTCCTAAAAACAAGATATGCCTTAAGTAATGCCTCAAGATACGCCAACAGTTTCCATTCTTTCGCCATTAAAAGATTATTCTTACTTTTTGCTCTGAAGGTACGTGCGCCGTGTGCACCTGGAAAGCAATGAAACTCCTCCTCAGGCCAAGAGAGGAGTGCCAAGATGAGAGAAAGGGATAAGATGCAGATGCTAAGATACGGAGACTTACATAAGACTGTCGCAGGGGGGACATGACTATGCCTTTGCTAGAGAACACAGGGGACGTGTTTTTCCGCCGAAGGGGGGGGGGACAGCCGGCAGACCCGACTGCCGCCCTCAGTTGGATGCGCCTCTGGAGAGAGCAGAGTGAGTCCGCCAGGGAATACCTGACTGGAGAGTCTCGTTAACGTCCGCCCGCCGTAATGTAACACTGCGAGAGTGGCACCGTCCCACGAGACCCCCCCCCCCACTAACGACAGCGGGCTGTGCCGGCTCTCCGCCCGCCCCCCCCCCTCTCGCCGCCAGACTCCCGACCCCCGACCAGCCAGCTCCCAGACCACAGGCTTCCGGTTCTTCGGGGTCTGGTGCCAAGCTCCCGGCTCTTGGATCCCTGGTTCTGGCTCCCCATTCCCCGCATCCCTGGCTTCACGGGCCCCCGGCTGTCGGCTGTTGGCTCCCTGGCTCTCGACTTAGTGTTCCCCGCCTCTCCGACTCCCCACTCCCCGGCTCCCCGCTCCCCGCTCTCCGCTCCCTATGGGCGCCGAATGACCCTGCAGTCGGTGCGCCCCTAAGCCCCAATAACCAACCAATAACCAACCATCTCCGCTCCCTTCTCGCCGCTCCCCGGCTCCCCGCTCCCTACTCCCCGCTCCCGGGCTTTCCATTCCCCGCTCCCTGGTTCTCCACTCTTCGGTTTCCCATTCCTCACTCTCCACTGCGCATTTCCCGGTTCCCCGCTCCCCACTTTCCACTTCCCTCTCCCTGGTTCCCCAACTTCCCGGCTTTTCAGGTCTTCTTTTTCACGATGTTCCGGTCCCTGTGCTGCTCTTGACTGGCTTTCGACTCCCAGGCTATGTGGCTCCTTAGATGCAGAAGCGCCGGAATCTTGACCTTCCTGTCCCAGCCTGCGTGGGCGTTTTCCAATTCCGGCGTCGGCAATGCCGTGGAGAGGTAAGACAGGACTTTGGCGCTCCTCCGATGTAAACAACCAAGATTTATTTCTCATTTAAATCTGTTTGTATGCTCCAGATGGTGTAAAGTAGTTAAAGGAGTCTGCGCAGATCCGTTGTCTTGGGATTATTTAGAAATTGGTACGTCTTATTGTGGATTAGGTTGTCATGGTAAATAATGTAGTTTCCCCAACATCGCATGATTTTCCGACATGCATTTCCTTGTCTTGTCTGGGTCTAACTATTGCAGTTCTAAGGAGCATCCCAAAATTAGCATGTTGAATGTAGAGAAGACTGGAAACTACTCGCGGCACCCACAATTGGGGATCAATTAAAACTGCAAATACCGTGATTTGAATAATTCAGTGAAAACTTTTGCCGATGCTTTAGCCTTTAGACTGCGAGTGGGTGCGTTAATGGCAGGCTCTCAGTCAACGTTCGGACAGATTATCTAGACACAGAAAGGAAATCCAATTATCGAGTAAAAGTTGAACAATGGCCCGATCTGGATTTCGGCAGGGCCGGCTGAATTTAGCGCAGGAGCCTTTTGCCGGTATTTACACGTCCACCTTGTTTCCTGTAGCTGTTTGCTGTAGCAACGAATCTAAAAGCCAAAGCAACGGGGGGCTCGTTCCTTTCGCAGCTCAGCTTCCCACACCCTAATCTGGATGATAATGCCTTTGGGAATGAGAACGCTGCTATGGCTTCGCGCAGTCCGTGACGAGCCATTCTAGATTTCCCATGGACCCCATTGCTCGCCTGTCGCCTGAAATTGTTGTCACCTGAGAACGCCATCAGCCCTCTTGATGTATTAAACTCGACCGTTCAAAGCCGGGCTAGACAACATCCCACCTCATTTTTCTAAAAAGGTGACTGCATACACCGCGCCTTCGTAGAGCCAATTGCTTGGTCCACGGGATAGGATGTAGCATTTGGACGCATTTAAGCAGACATCGACCTCAAAAGAAAGGATGCTGGCGCACTGGCGGCCTGTAGGAGCATAGAAGCTGCCGTGTTAGCACAGTGCATAGGACTTGACTGGCGCAAGCGCCGGTACGTGACTCACGAACCAGTGTGAATCAACAAGTGCACTGACACACCCAAAGGCGCATGGTTGGGAAGTGTACTATTGCTTGCACTACCATTTTCACTGTTGCGCACGTTTCATTTCGTGCAAAAGAATGCGTACTGACGGTAGAAGTGCTTGCCAACAGATCAATGCTGTGGTGAGGTCTTTTGTGGTCACTTTACCTTGCGATCAGATGATTTCCTTAAAAGCAAAACTAAGGTTCCTTTCCTTGCCGCCATCAAAGAAATAAGTGCAACGAAGCACGAGCAGGGGATAATTGCTTGACTCATTCCCCACAATACTGATATGACATACAAATACTGAACGAAAATTTGGCTTTGGCCAAATTTTCTTGGCCAAAGTTCCTTTGGCCACGGAGAGAGGATTTGTATAACACTGCCTGTCTTTTTCTCCATCTTTTCATATAAGTCTGCCTGTTATATCCAGACAAGCCCGCCTTTCTGCCTATCTTTTCATACACATCAGCATTTTGGCTTTTGATGCCCAGTGTGTCGAACTGATGCCTTCTGCGCGACGTGGCTGACAGATACTTTTATATCGGGTCAGGACTTCCGGCCACCGTGATCTCGTTCCGAACGCTTTACCAGCGCGCGACCGCAGCCCCATCCAGGGGCTCGGACACGTCGTAACAGCCTGCCAGGTCCGGCCACCGGCTCCCGCAGGCGGCCGGGCGGCCATTGTGCGCGGCGGTGGGCTGTAAATCTCGCCGGCGGCGGCCGGAGTGGCGCACGTCCGGTGGCCGCGACAGCCGCGGATTGGGACGCGCCGCCGCCCGCCGCACGCGACGAGCGCGGACCGCGCTGGGCACAGCTGTCGGCCGACGCCACACAGCTGGGGGCGGAGGGCTTGCTCGCGCAGGTGCCGGCGGGGGAGTTTGCGTCGGGGGAAGTGTTCTCCGGGGCCGGACGACAGGTTATCGACATCGCCGCCGACGGCTGCCGTGAATTTGGATAGATGCTTTCCTCTTCGTTGTTTTAATTATAAGATCCGGGCGAGGTGCCTGAGACAAGGGAAATTTGTCCATTAATCATCGCTGACCGTTTGAGGGAAAGTTAGCGTTAGATGCAAAAGTAAATGTCAAGATTTGTTCTTGTTCATCCATAGACCTTGCTGCCGTTGAGAACATGCTGTCTCCAATCGGACGCCCCTCTGAAATGGTAGACTGTGCCGGAGAACTTTGTGGTGCGGTGCAGTCTAACAGTTCAGACAACAGTCCCTGGACCCGGTTTGACAGCATGTCGTTTCGCTCCAAGGCAGCGGAAAGTCTGGACCACCCGAATTCATTGTTTTGTCCATTCCTTAAACTTCGAACATTGCGCATTGTTTTAGACGTTAAGTTAACTTCCTATAATACTTCACGAGGGCGGAAGCTTTACAGAAACAACTTCTGATTTGAGAGTCGTCTGAAGAGTAGCTGCCACGTTGATTTTCGCAAGGTCGCAAATTGGCACGGCGTGTCCAACTTAATTTGCACTTCCTGACAAATGTGCGACTTTATTCACGATTTGTAATATCACGAATTGGGATCCCTACCTTAAGCCGACTGCCTTTTCATCAAGAAACAGCAGCAGCATGATAAATCGAGATATACTGCTCCGGATGCGCATCTGTCATACGGTACAGTCTACCCATTCCGACAACAGAGCACTCGCCGTTCAAGATTCCCCACGCAAATGCTTTTAGCCATCGCTCGTATAGAGGCTTCTGCATAACGCGGATGTATTGGGAGAGCTGGTGCGACCCCTTGCCATTTCCACTCCGGGCGTCCGAGAGCGTCGCGAAAAAAAACGTGTGGCACGCGACGAGATCGGGGATGAATACAATTTTCTATGTGATAAATGGTAATAAAAAGGGACTTAAAAAATTGCGGTTGGTAGAAATCAGGTGGGCTAAATCCGTTGAGAAATACACATTAGGGACGGTTATCTTGTCGGGACCCCGGCCGAATTCCCTAGTCATTGGCACAAAACGTCGCCCCTAAGCACAAACCTACCAAATATATAAAGACATGGGTGTAGAACTGGGCAAATTTTGGCAAGGGAAGATAAAGTCATCTGACCCTAAAATGTGGCATTGAGAACATACTACCAGAACTTTATTTCAGAAGGCAAGAAAACACGAATGGGTCAAAATATTGGTATGGAATTCCCTACCAATCATTTCCTTTGGTATGGGAAGCTCCATACCAAAGGTATACAAAGTTACGCCCCTGATGTAGAATTTTATAGAACTTACGGTTTGAAATCGGCTGATTTAAATATATATATATATACATATACATATACATATATATATATATGTATGTATTACTGCATCTGTGCATTCTAATCGTATTACAGTGACACAGAAATGGGAACTTTGTCACCTGGCCGCGTTACCTTACCATGGCAACGCATAGGGAACGTTTTTACACCTGCGATGCGGAAAGGATGCCCTAGAAGGTACACTAAGGCTCAGGTCGATCATGCAGACTATTAGGAAGCTATCCTCGGAAGACCTTAGGTGGCGCACCACCCTTCCCCCATAAACGGACGAGGGTTAAAAATGCCAACAACTTGTGGCGAACGCGGATCTAGAGTGGTTTGCGTCAGCGCTCCCTGTTTTTCGGCTTATCTAACGGACTGTCCCTTAACCCTATTCCCGGAGGGCTAGACGGTATGGCCGATTCCCGGCAGGGGCGGATTCCCCCCCCCCAGACCTCGAGGACTACTCATCCGATTTCATCGCAACCAACGGCAATCGATTTGCCATGACGTAAACCACACTTTGAAAAAATCTTAAAATTTTGAAAGGGATGGATATAAGGGGCAAAAATATCAAAATGGGGATGCTTTTTGACTTCTTATAACTCCTTTGTTTATGGACAGATTTCGATGAAATTGGCAGTAATCGAGAGATTATAGATGAAGCGTTTAAAATTGCTACGCCATTTGAAATTTTACGAAAGTTTTAATATTTTATTTAAATTTAAATTTTAAATTTTATGTAACATTTATTAAAAGGTTTCAAAAACAGGAGAATCAGTTTTTTTTTACGACTGGATAAACAAAGCAAGCAGAAGCGCTTTTTGGCTTCTTCTAGTCATGGTATGCTAAATAAATATACATTGTATTACAATGATTGTATAATGTTTGCATGGGCGGTGCCAGGGACATGAAAAAGGGGAAATTGCCATGATCATATGTTCCTCGGATCAACTTGCGACATTTGACCTTAAATGACCTCCGTTTACCTTGAGGCTACTTGGAATAATCTTCTGTGCACTTAATATTATCTGCAAACGTTTTCATTCATTTGAATTCACTCTGTTTCAGAAATTTCATTTTACGGCTATTGTAATGTATGGTACGCGTACTGACATTTTAGGTCATAGCTCCATGGCCCGACCTGATATCATGCTGAAACTTGATAGACAAATAGAGGGCACCCTTTTACGTCAAATTTAGTTCGAGTTTGGCATTTTACCATTTAGCACCGAAAGTATTACTATAAAACTAAATTTTGACTTCTGACCTTGACCTGACATTGTAAAACGACCTCAGATAAACAAAATTGTATTTGCACGTTGCCCAACTATTCAACTATACTTCCATGTAAAGTTTCAAGTTCTAGGAAAAGAAGCGAAGTTTCGTGAAGTTGCGCCAAAAAGCCTGGAATAGGCAAGCAGAAAGCCCGAAGGGGGCGGATTCAGTCACTCCTGCCGGGAATACGGTTAAAAAACGGCGAGAATTTTTGGTCGGGAACACTCCGTGTCCGTTTTTCTTTTTTAATGTCCGCTTTCCAAACTTCAGACAGGTCGTGCATTTGTGGGATGCCACGGCAGCGGCCTTATCTGGCATCCCGTCGGAAGAACGACGTTCCCAAACACCTCTCCGAAATGCTGACCTTTCTGATGTGTCCAGGGCAGCGCTCTGATCCGACCCACCGGAACGGTGGCCTTTCCGCTGCGTTCACAGCGGCATACGTTATCTAATCGATTCGGAACAGTGACCCCGTGCGACCTCTGCAGGGAGCGCGGCGGACCGAGCTGACCGGGTCGCCGGGAAGAGCCGCCGGCCGCCGGCGGCCGCCGTCGGATGACGACCTGCAGTCTGTGCGGGCCGCCGCTGTCCGCCATGCGTCCCCACCTCGAGCGTCGCCGGCTGTCGCTGCAGCCGGAGGCCGGCCGCAGCGACGGCGCCCTCTCGCGGCGCCGCACCGCGCCCGCGCTCGAGCCCAGCCTCGAGCAGGACGAGACCGAGCAGGAGGAGCAGCTCGAGCAAAAGTACAGGTGAGCGCACGAGACTGAGCGGGAGGAGCAGATCGAGCATAAATACAGGTGAGCGCGGGGAGGAAGGGAGATGATATATGGTGTGGAAGAGATAGGCCGATGGGAATAGAGAGACAAAGAGGGGAAGAGAGAAAGAGAAAAGGAGTAAAGAGAATGTTGTAAAATATTGTATATATGATATATATATATATATATATATATAATAGTGTATACATAATGTAATAAATCATATATAATATGTACTGGTGTATAGATAATCAAATAAACAGAGAAGAATGGTGCTAGGGTTGTATAGGAGGGATAAAAGCTGGTTCCACATCGTTGGTGGGAAGAGGCGCCTTGGACTGCTTTCTGCTTGCGATATATTTTTCCTTTTTTACTGGCTCTTACGGGTCCCTGCGCGTTATTTTTGGTACCATTATCCTCTGGTGGAAATGTCGGAGCGTCTAATGTGGTCCCAACTGCAGGAAGTGATTGGAGGTAGACGGCATAAAAAACGTAGCAGATGCGCTCGCTACGAAGCTAAACTTTTTGCGCGCACTCTTGAACAGAGGACATATCCATGGATCTCGACTGGCATTCGTAACTTCCGCCGGAGATATCCATGAGCCTCTCACGTTTGTTCAGGATCGATGAGTACATATTGCAAACTGTCAGACAGCAGATACGGAATATATTTGAAAATGATGTAGGCGTATATGACGTGACGCCGTATGGAATAAGAAATGTCACAAGCCAGTGAAAAGAATGCCTAATACACATACGTTCTCCAGCAGCGCGGTTACGCCTTTGTTGTAATCGCTAACGGGCGATAGTTTTCATCGTTCGTGTATTGCAGCCTTTTAACGAACACGACAAATATTTGCTTTGTATTGTACTGGCTCAGAACTTCCTTCCAAACCAATGCAATTTGCTTTTCTGACTGCGGGTTAGAAAATTATGGCAGAGTTATCATTCGGCGTTGACGTGAGTAATCCGGTCATTTGGAAAGATAAACGATGGAGATATGAAATAAGCCGCATGGAAACAGGAAATTTCGCTGCAAGAAAATAGGATGAGCAGGAGCAATTTATTACCGCGGTAACGGTGGCAAATTTGCATTATGTCTGCGATTGAAAGGCTCATAAATTGGAAGCACTTTGATGTCCTGTCTACTTTGTGAGTCGCACAGAACTGTTATATTTTGGCCGCCGGTTTGCATCTTGCACCTTTGGCATTAGTTTTTCATTCATCAAAGTCAGACGGGAGGCGTGATGCTTTACCTTTAATACAGGTGCGATGCAAAAATGCTCTTGTTTGGATGCGACTTATCAGCTATTTTGCACCGGACCGATCCTGGTTTTTTCTGACCATGTCAGCGCGAACCTGAAGCCCCAGTGGTCAGTGTGAACGTCCGATTTTGGCGAGGTTCCTGTGCCGCTGTGACTCTGTCCGCCCCTGTCGGCAGGGTGGTGGTGATGGGCTCCGCCCGCGTGGGCAAGACCGCGGTCATCTCGCAGTTTTTGTACGACACGTTCACGCCCCGGTAAGTTTCCGGCGTCGCTCGCCGCTGTGCACGAGGCCGCCTGTCGCTCCGAACCGCGCCGTCTTTTCTGTTTCTTGTTCTGGTTGTCCGTACGTATAACAGCGGTGTATTGTGAGGATGTTCGTGTGGTGAAAAATTGCTAGGGTACTCGCGTGCTGGAATGGAAACAATTACTTAGGAAGCCTGCGCAAATGGAACGTTTTACCTCAAAGGTAACCAGCTCTTACTCGGGGCGCTACTGAACAGAATAATTCCTGAATGGAGTATGTTTTTTACTTCAAAGCAATGACACACAGTTTGTCTTGTCTTTTTATTCAGAGTAAGTGAACGTTTCCTTTTAATGACCCTTGCCGCTAATAACTGCATCTTTTAAAGTTTTTTTTTGCAAAGAACCCGACCAGTCCCGTGAAGGCACCAAAATAAACGCCATACAATATATGCATATGTGTGGCGGGAGTAGGAAGCGTGGGCGAAGTGATACCTCCAGCCAAGGATTTTAGCGTTGCTTTACACCTGATACGACGTTCGTAAGTATTTCCCTGTATTTGTTGAGCCCAAATGCTACTTCCATTTTCTGTTTCGCAGTAAACAAGCGTCAGGGGAGTACCCGTAAATTCGGTGAGCCCGTTTAATGTCGCGCGATGGAATCCCATGCCATTAAATTAGACTCCGTTATTCGGTGTCTCCTTGGGGTGCAGTTTTCATCAGCGCCCCGTCCTTCCCCTCCACCGGCGTTGTAGAGGGGTGAGCTTACTCTCACGGAACACTCGTTCTGGAAAACTCCGGCACTCACTGACCGCCGGTCATCTGACACTCACAGACCGCCGGTCATCTGACACTCACAGACTGCCGATCATCCGACACTCACAGACCGCCGATCATCTGACACTCACAGACTGCCGGTCATTTGACACTCACAGACTGCCGGTCATCTGACACACAGACTGCCTATCATCTGACACTCACAGACCGCCGGTCATCTGACTCTTACAGACTGTCGGTCATCTGACACTCACAGACTGCCAGTCATCTGGCAATTACTGACCGCCGGTCATCTGATACCCATCGGCCACCGGTCATCTGATATGCCTAGGCCGTCGGTCGTCTGACACTGACTGACCGCCGGTCATCTGATATTACCGGCCGCCGGTCATCTGACACTCACAGACTGCCAGTCACCTGGTAATTACTGACTGCCGGTCATCTGATACCCATCGGCCACCGGTCATCTGATATGCCTAGGCCGTCGGTCATCTGACACTGACTGACCGCCGGCCATCTGATTCCTACCGGCCGCCGGTCATCTGACACTCACAGACCGCCGGCCATCTGACTTTCACAGACTGTCGGTCATCTGACACTCACAGACTGCCGGTCATCTGACATTCACAGACCGCCGGTCATCTGACTTTCACAGACTGTCGGTCATCTGACACTTACAGACCGCCGATCATCTGACACTCACGGACTGCCGGTCATCTGACACTCACAGACTGTTGGTCATCTGACACTTACAGACCGCCGATCATCTGACACTCACAGACTGCCGGTCATCTGACACTCACAGACTGTCGATCATCTGACACTCACAGACCGCCGGTCAACTGACACAGACTGTCGATCATCTGACACTCACAGACCGCCGGTCAACTGACACAGACTGCCGGTCATCTGACACTCACAGACTGCCGGTCATCTGACTTTCACGGACTTCCGGTCATCTGACACACAGACTGCCGATCATCTGACACTCACAGACTGCCGATCATCTGACACTCACAGACCGCCGGTCAGCTGACACAGACTGTCGATCATCTGACATTCACAGACCGCCGGCCATCTGACTTTCACAGACTGTCGGTCATCTGACACTCACAGATTTCCGGTCATCTGACACTCACAGACTGCCGGTTATCTGACACTCACAGACTGCCGATCATCTGACACTTTCTGGCCGCCGGTCATCTGATACCTACCGGCCTCCGGTCATCTGACACCCACAGACTGCTAGTCATCAATTATTGGCCGCCGGTCATCTGATACATACCGGCCACCGATCATCTGATATGCATAGGCCGTCGGTCATCTGACACTGACTGACCGCCGGTCATCTGATACCTACCGGCCGCCGGTCATCTGACACTCTTAGATTGCCAGTCATCTGGCAATTACTGACCGCCGGTCATCTGATACCCATCGGCCACCGGTCATCTGATATGCCTAGGCCGTCGGTCATCTGACACTGACTGACCGCCGGCCATCTGATTCCTACCGGCTGCCGGTCATCTGACACTCACAGACTGCCGGTCAGCTGGCAATTACCGACCGCCGGTCATCTGACAATCGCCGGCCATCGGTCATCTGACGCTGACTGGCCATGAGTTATCTGGTACCCACCGGACGCCAGTTTTTGACACCCACGGCTAGGTAATTAATCTCAACCTCAGGGCCGCGGCATGGCAGGGCGACACTCTTGAAGCAGAACGCTCACGCTCTGTGACGGGGCGATTAACAGTTAAGCAGGGGGTGATAAACCAAAGAAGTGGTACAATCAGTTATAGCACATTCCTGTTTACTGATCATAGTGTGTACAATATCCCGCAACATGAGGTTAAATGCGCGCAGTGTCACTTACATCTCTTACACTTTACAACTAAATAACCAGGACTGCAAAGTACCTAACTCGGCACCGCCGGAAGGTGTCAAATAGGGCATCCCCTCGGTTTTTCGTGAATAACTTCTGAATCGTTACCGCCAGCTCATTCGAACTTCCAGTAGCTGTTTATCAATCAGTTTTGTGTACTTTGACATCAGAACCATTTTTATGCCAGGTCAGGTTATGGTTATGGAGATATGACGTCATAAGTGAAACCTTACATGTATGTTTTAGCCTCTTTGGACGATGGCGCGAACACGCTTCATTTCCTTTTTTTTATAATATTCGGGAATATAAAGCATGGATTATTTGAATTTACAATGGACACGGTCCACGAAATAATATATAACCGTGGCCATAAGAGGCCATGCGAAGTCTCACGCATGATGAAATTTGGACTGATTTGCATTGTCGGTGATAGAAGTGGTTGCCGCTGAACCCCCATCATTCAAGCCAGACAAACAAATCTATATGCGACTCTTAGCAAGGTTCACCAAATGCAGCGCGAGGTCATGTCAGTTCACGTCACAGGTTGATATCAAAATGGAATGAAATACAACATTGTCTTTGGAAGATCATTCAGAAGCATCAGAGAACAATTAATGTTCCTAGTCAGAAAAAGAAAAATTACTAACTGTCCTGGCCTGGCTTGACCTTGACCCGATAAGGAGCAGACAGAGGAGATTTAATTATCGCGTGATGTCATTCCAGTTCTGTGCTTCCGCATCTAAGAATCCCAGCGAATAATTATTGCTTGTATTGCGAGTAATTATTGCCAGGAAGGGCGACTTTATCTGACCTGACCTATAATGACCCTAAGTGGATGAAAACCAGGTAATGCAAAATTCATCATCAGAAGGTTTCATTTCCGTCCTTCCTGTCACGTGGATCAAAATAGCTGCGAGTTAGCATCGATCTTTGTAAGACCAGTATTCCACGTGACCCAAGTTGACCTTCACCCAACATTTTCATTATATTCTGACATGCCTCTGATGTAGAGGATAGTGACCTTTCGCTTGATACCCAGCTGAAGGCCCTAAGACCAGCATTGCCGATGATGTTTCATTTCCATATCATTCCATATCATTATCATAAAGGTTTCATTTCCGTCCTTCCTGTCACGTGGATCAAAATAGCTGCGAGTTAGCATCGATCTTTGTAAGACCAGTATTCCACGTGACCCAAGTTGACCTTCACCCAACATTTTCATTATATTCTGACATGCCTCTGATGTAGAGGATAGTGACCTTTCGCTTGATACCCAGCTGAAGGCCCTAAGACCAGCATTGCCGATGATGTGATGTACGAAACGGTGCCAGTTTTTCCGACGGTGTGTTATGCGTTTTGCGGAACCTGTGACGTCATCAGTCAACTGACCAGGGCTTACATAGCATTTTCTGAATCGAAAAGCTCAGGGCTTTCGACTGGTGGAGAACCAGTTCAGATCCGACGGCTAGTTCTTAAGATAACAACCGGGTGCCCTTTTGGCACCCTCCAGGCGGTCGCGGGTATAAAAACACGCCAGGCAGTGCCGGGTTAAGGGTGTATCCTGCGCCTAAAAGACACACATTCCTCCATGGGTGTGTTCCTCCACATTCCAGTACAAGTCTCCCATAGACAGGCACGAGAGGTCCTGTTGAGCACTTGCTGGATTCGCCTTTCTCGGTGCCGTCTGGCCCGAACCCAGTGGCGTTTTGCATACTGAGCAGTTCTGACCTGAAACCAACAACAGTGGGGTGCCCTGTGTATGCCCGAACGCATTACAGTTTGACGCCTGATTTAATCACCAAGCATACGGTAATTAACATATGGTATGTTATGGTACAGTGATATTGGCATGGTGATTACCATTGCTGACTTTTATACACGCAAACGTCGTCGCATTTTTTCATTGTGATATCGTGACTGTTATCACAATTTCCAGATTGTTGACTGCCTCTAGTGATCTGAACATGAGCACCTATTCAAGCTGTCGTCCCGTCCGTAGTGTATAATTCGCTCGCAGGCAATGTTTTGGGAGCCTTGTGCTCACTTTATTACCTTATTTTACTCCTGCAGATTTTACTGATGTGAACTGTGTGATTCCTGGCCGACGTTATTTTATGAGTGTCATCCAACTTGCCATATAGCCTTGCAAATATAGCAAGGCAAGGGCCACTCGATTTATTATTTTGCTGTCTTACACCGAGTTTATTTCAGAATGGGAAACCAAGAACGACGTCGGAAAGTGTCAATATGGTGTGGGATTTCACCAATACCGACACCGTCGAAAGTGTGATCTCACATTTGCTCCATCGCGGCAATATCAAAGATCAAACATCCAATTTCAAGCGCGATTGACAACAAAACTTCGCGAACCCCTCATTGGCCAGCAGGCGAACAACGGGGCAAACGCTTTTCCAGGAAATCCGTGTCGCTGAAGCTGCGACCAGACGAATATCAAAAGCCAATAAACTTCCCGATGTCCGGCAGATACGTAAAAACGGTCGAGGACCTTCACAACGGGGAGTATGAAGTCCACGGCAGAACGCTGAACCTGGAAATTCTGGACACATCCGGCTCGTACCAGTTCCCGGCGATGAGACGACTGAGCATCCGCACCGCCGACGGCTTTATCCTGGTGTACGCCATCGACGATGCCGAGAGCTTCGAGCAGGTAGGGCGAGCTCCACACGGGCTCGATGGCTGTTGGACGGTCGCCGAGGCTCTATAGGACGGAAGCGACGCACGCCAAGCCGGGTTACATCAGCCTGTCATGGCAGCTGAGACCCAGGCGACGCCGCAGCGATAATTGCACTGTCAGTGGTAGCCCGCTGGCGTGATCATTAGCACTGCGTCAGGCTGTCACCAATCAGGCGCCAGTCGCTCGATTTGGCGAAGCTGGTTGGGACGAATGTTTGGAGGAAGCGTGGTAGACCTTCATTGCCATTTTTCTGAATCATTAGCGACAGCGCAGATCTTACGAGCGGTATTGTGACTCCAGCTGTGGGTATAAATCAAGCATTCGCTAAGAACAAATCAGACATGTGTAAAACACTTGTTCCCCAGACGATCCACCGTCACAAACGTAGTGCACCCTTATATTTGTCCTCCAGCACGCAGCACAGCCTACTTCGCACCCTCCAGTTCTTGACGCTCCGAAACGGGGAAGCAGTTGGCCTTGTCCTGGTGGCGGCCGGATTGAAGCCGTTCTCAGGAGACACGATGTTCACTGCCTCGGGCGGCGGCAGCGGGCGGGACCGCCCGGCGATTCCATCGATCATTTCCAGAACTGGCGGCGGCCGCTATCTCCCGCTGCTCGTCACATCTCTATGGGGAGCCGTTTGACTGCGTGCGGGGGCGACGCTCTGCCGGCCTTAACCGCGGCGTGACTTTGGGCGGAACCCTCTGGGGATGCAGGTGCATCCCCAACAGAAGTTTCGCGGAACTTTGACATTACGTCTGTAGTGCTGTGCGGGAAGAACAAGACCCAGAATGGCACGTGCGTGACCGGTAATTTTGGAAAAGTTCCGTCCCTAGGTGTGACGTTTGATTCTGGTACGGCACTGCGAGACGGACGACGCTGGTAGTTCGCTCGCAGTTTAGCTGGCAGTGGCGCCGCTGACGTGTGACGAAGGCGCTCAGGTGGCGCAGCGTCGTCAGCTGAGCCGCGAGGGGCCACTTTCGCCGCCGGAAAAGCGGCGAAAAGCGTCATTTTTTGGATCTAGGGGCATGCTGTTCCGTTCGCGAAGGTGGACGACAATGGAAAGTCACCGCAACGTTGCCGGACCAGATGGCGAATGCGCTGTACGTTTCTGGTGCCGCCTGCCCGGTGTTCGACCTGGCTGAGCAGAAGATTTACACTAAATTCCGGTTGCGAAAACACGTTCATTTCATCTCCGATGGAAAAAAATGGTTTTGGTACGAACAATTACAGACTTCATGTGAAGTCACTGGAGGCATCCAGATATGTACCAGAAATGGTACATATTTGGAGAAGGCTGATACAAAAACTTGGAAAAGTTTTCCATCTTCAGCTATGGTATAGATTTTTGTGCCTTGTCAACGCTGAAATCGCTTACTTTTGCATTCATCCAAACTCTTCTTATCTCGAAGGTGGACGAACGTACAAGGTGAACTTAAAGAAAAGGAGCTTGTTTAACACGCGCACTGGAAGGGGGTCTGTTGTTGCCGCTTTGTTTTTTGGAAATCTTGAGAACGGATCGGAGATGGTCGCTGATACTTTGTGACCCTTATGGCAATTGAATAACTCGTCAGTTGACGCAGAAAAATCGAAAATCGACTAGTTTTTTTGAACTTTTAAGCATCTGGAGTCAAACTAACAAAACTAGAATAACGGTTGTCGATGACAAATGGGAACTTTGTGAAAGGACTAGCGTTCTGCCTAAGACTACCGTTTGAACACAATCACGCGACGTCATTCGGGCATAAGTGATGGATGTACCAAGACCACAGCCAGGGTCAGTAAGGGTCAAAGTCATCAAAGGTCAAGGTCAACCAGCTTGTGAACTGATCCAGATTTGCTTTGCAACATGTCGGTTTGTACGAAATATGCATTCAAAAACCCCAATAAAATCGCGTGTGCGCACATGGATACGCTTATTTATACCAGGGTCAGTGCAGGTCAAGGCCATCAGAGGTCAAGGGTAATTTTTCTGTGGTGAGATCTAGCTTTGCTTTGTAATATGTCGATTTTTATTAAATATGCATTCAAAGACCCTACTAAAAATACCTATGACACATTGATACTCATATGTGTATACATATATGCATGTACATACATACAAAAATATAAACGCTGGAAGTGATCAAATGTACCGATGTTGGCTACCTTTACCGTAAATACGCTAAAAGATGAGGGTAGCGTCCTCATTTACACTCAAACTATTCCGTGTTGCTCGAAATCTCATGTGCAAAAGACGAAAAAAATGACGCTATAAATCAATGACCTGACATGACCTCGGCCCGAAATCCTCCGTCAAGATGTCAGATGAGTGGAAGTTGTCGTATTCCACGTTTTAACGCGCAAACAAACACCCTTTTCCCGTTTCGTTCGAAAAACTGTGCGGAATGGCCTGTACGGGCAGATAAAGTGTCCAAAGTTGATCTTTTTGACCCCATTTGGCCCTGAAGATATTGACCTAGGATCAGGAAAACTGCGCACAATGTGAATCGTTATGGCCCTATCCTGCCCACAAAATTTTATGTTTCTGGAAAGGAACTGAGGACCAGTAATGAAAAAGACCCGTACCCTTCTGAGTTTGGAATTACCACAGGTACGCAGTCGGGTCCGGGTCCGATTGGTTCATTGGTTCGAGTAGGGCTTAGGCTCAGGCATCCGTTGTCCACTCCATACCACTCGGTGTCACCGATCGAGAACGGGCGTCGTCGAAATTCGAACTCGCAACAAGGGGCGTAGGAGCACCGAGGAAAGGTGTTGGGAGGGAGGGCGAGGAAAGACGTTTTTTCCTATCATGCTTATGTAGAATTTTCCAAAAAGTGGGCGGGCATGGCTCTCTGTCCCTCCGTTCCAACGCACGCATGGCCTCCCCCCCACTCCCACGTCCATGCTGACAACCTTGCGATTGTGAGACCGAGTCCCTATCATTTGAGCTAACGGTGAGGACCCGTGTCTGATTTGATGTCACTAACTAAAGCCTATGCTACAAACACAGGCGAGGCACGTCGGACCAATCGCGAATTAGCGTCTAGCCTTGCGAAAAGCCAACCAGCTAATCGGGCGCCACAAGGCTGGGCCTGCCACCGCCGGGTGCACCTGTACCGGCCGGCTGATCAACCGCGCAGCACCTGACGCACCGGCTCCCCCGGCCAGGTCACGTGACCGCGGCCCGGTGGGGGGGGGGGCTACGCCAGTCGGGTCGACCCGCAGCAAAGAGTGTAGACCATAGGCCTTCGGGCAGAAGAAGAAGCAACGGAGCAATGACGGGTTTTAGGGCAATGTTTCTGAGGACGCTATAGAGACAATGCTAGGAAGGAAAGCGAAACCATGGCCTCCATGGACCGCTGTTCCCACAGACACGGTATCTATGATTTGTGTAGCGTCTGCAGCTATAAATCCGCGAAAGACGACAACGGGGCTAATGGTTTTCCGCTCCCCCGGACACGAAACCAGGATGTTATCGGGTCCGGTCAGGCCGGCATCAACACACTGTCGCCGGGAAATATCGCGCCGCACCAACCGTCCGACCTCAGCTCAGGCAGCAAACGCCGGCGACACCACCGGGGCGCGGACCAATGGCCTGCCGCCGCCGCCGGCCGGCCGGCAGTTGCGTGTAATCCGCTCGCCCAGGCGGCAATGGGCCGCCGGGGCCGGCCGACCGTGACGTCATCGTCATAACGGAGCGGCCGGCGGCGGCTGCAGGCCGTCGGCACATTCCGTCGCGGGCGATAGCCGACATGGAGCCTTATAAACATGACGTAGACTTGGAGCGACCCCGCTATCGCCCGGGGCGTCGGGGTCCGGTGGGAGGCACCTCCCGCGCCGGTCACTGACCTTTCTTCGGCCCCCGAGGCGACATGAGCTGACGAATGGCATTCGCCCGTCAAGCCGTCAAATCTGATTCGGTCGCACGTGCTCAGAGGCATGAAGGCCGAAATGTGGCACTGCGTCACACGCGCCGACTCAAATCGTCATGTTGCGAGTTTCAGCGTCGATACGTTTGCTATAAGGGGCGCAAGGTACTTCTACTTGTTTTAGAGTTTCAGCGAGTTTTAGTTCAAGGATACCAAACCTGATTTGTCTGCTCACTTCCTTCTTATGATTATTACGTGGAAATTAGTTGTAGTAAAGCTCACGCGATGTCAGTTAACCCGCGCAGTGGAAGGGAGTTTCGCGCTAACGCGAACTGGAAAGGGGGTCCAAAAGGATCCCCTCCAACCTTGGAAATGGGAAGAGCTGGAGTCCCTTACCCTCCACCTACATGGTGGAGCGACTGCGGTGGGAGCCTTGTTGGACCACCTCTCCAGGACCTCCGGTCGACCCTTTACAGGCCGACTCGCGGCCGACGGTAAAGGTCGGTCAGAATGGAGGCGTCCCGTCTGACCTCCGCCGGCTCGCTCCAGTCTGGCTTCCGGTGGGAAAATTCCGCCGTTGTCGAGCTTTTACGTTTCTTTTTCACGTCGGTTTCACTTTACCACTTGGGTCGGAAAGTTATTCTGCTACCGATGATATTTCTACCGTACTAACGGTTTGTTTTATGATGTAACAGGTGCCGTAGAATGGCCGTAAGTGCTGGCAGCGTCCTGAACGATAGTATGGCGTTAAGTAGTCTAATTCTGTCTTGACGGGAGATCACGGCTCTACCCCTTTATTTGTAACGCAATGTCCTGTACTAGACTCCCTCGCCCAAGAACGCTAATCTAGACGTCCTTGTCCCAAGGATATACTACGAAACCTTCCACCAATCTATCCATAGTTTTCAGACTTGTTGGCCCTCGCTCAGCTGATGTGTGACTGACGGACGATGCATGCGTCTTGTGAAACAGGCCCTTTCCATGACGCGGCCATTTGCGCGCGATAAAATGCAGCACGCAGCGATGAGCACGCGTTCGTCTTGAAGCTCGCTGCACGGCGAGATCACGTGTTTACGGGGGTCGCTAAATATGCTCGATGTAACTTTCTACATCTTGACGGCGCGCCTGAAGTGAACGGGTGAAGCAAGACGCAGGTTACGTATTTCGGTGTCGTTTGGTGTCAGACGGCTCCTTTGCCTGACCGGCAGCCGCTTGTGCCTATGACGAGGTCTCGCAGCGCCGCGGGCGGTTTACCGTCGAAGTCGCGGCGCATCGATCGGGTGGAGGTGCTACGTACTTGTTTTATGCGGGGTCAACATGCTACCCTTGCTAAAACGTTGCGTCGGCTGGCCGGCGTGACGCGCCAGCGGCCTGGAGCTTTCGGCCGGAACTTTCTGTCAGAGCTTCGGCGTCTGTCGGCCGCGGTAGCGTCGACCCCCCACCCCCTCCCCCCACCCCCTGAACTGCAGCCTCACCGGGGGTACATCTGTCTGTTGGAACACACACTAGCTCTGTATGTACTATGATTCCTGAAACCAGAGCAAAACGGGTATGAGATGGGTAAAAGGGAACAGATGTCCAGTGATTTGTCAAAATGAATGCTGTATTTGTATGGGCTTTGCCGCTCGTATTAAAACTGAACCAGTGAGACCATGAAAATTGTACGGTTATCGGTAATTAGTTATATGGTTCATAGGTGGCATAAACCCATCATTTCCCCGGAAATATCACTTGTTCCTGGGCCAGTGATCAATACTTTCCATTCAATGACAACACTTATTTCACAGCAATGCGGGCGACGTTTATTAAGACAAAAGATGCTGTCAAGGTACACGTTCCAGCTACATCAAGGGAATTTTCCTCATTAAACGCAAAATGCATTCGTTTTTTTCAATTTCCAAATGATTATGGCGTTCTTTTCCACCAGCGACGAAAAGGCTGGTGAAAATGGATACGCGGGGTATTTCAAATGATCTGGTACACCTGACTCAGTTCTAAACAATTACACTGCAGTAAACTTCAGACTGTGTAACTCATAGCCAATGATATTAAGGGTGTGCTGAGGTCTGACGTTAATGCATTCAAGCAATCGCACAATATAGCGCTGTTTATGCTCAAACATCTGAAGTAACGCCGTCCCCTAGTTTGCGCGAAATCAGAGCATTTTAAATGTTCTCTATAACAATTTATTCCCTTCAGTTTTTTTTTTGTTCGTTTCTGAAGGATTTCAGAAGTTCGTTTTTTGGGGGAAAATTTTTTGGTGTGGTTCGGTAGACTCGTCTTTGGTAAGCATTTCTGAGATGCATGTTGCGATGGAAATTGGTGCTTTCATTTCGTTAGCTTGATGGTAATTTTAAAATATTGCATGGAACACCCAGCAGGAACGTCCCGATGTCAGTAAAAGGCCTGTGCGTCTAGATTAGACAGCGCGATACGCAGGCGTACGTGGGGAATGCTCGGGTTCCGTTTTCCACTCACAAAAGAGAGCATTTCCGCAGCAGTCGTCAGGACGGCTGGTCCTGGAGGGCGTTGAGGCCCGCACGGCTCCGCAATGGGGAGATTCCATTACGGCCTCCACTATCTCGGGCCAAAAATTAGCTCGTTTCTCGCCGGAAAATTAAACAGCGGGCAAGTAACGATGATGGAGAAAATTGGCCGCGGTCGTTCTCAAAGCGGGGCGCTGCAAATCCATGCATACGATGAAAGGATCATCAGAATGGGCGTCGTGCGGACATATACCACCAGCCATTATCAGGCGGGAGACCAGGGCTTATCAAAGAAGGATGGGCGAATGGGGCCGGCCAAAAAGCTTCTAGCCTCCGAAGTCACCTGTTGATTGTCCTGAAGAGGTACGTGGGAAGAGGTAGGGAGGAACGTCTCCCGTTCGTGACCCTGAACGAAAACCAGGAGCATCGTTTTGTTGTCGCCAGGTTCTTCTCCAACCATGGCCTAGGAGTGAGGTACGAATTATTGTGCGTCACCGGCTTTTCCACGGACAGCACCTGAGCATACAGTTCCTAAACACGGGCATGCGTGTGGATGACAAGACAACGACAGGGCAACTGCGTGCAGATCGCTCGGCTTCTCTGAAATACAGCCGGCCTGATGACGTCTGTGTGTTAGCCGGATGTCCGAGAGGTGAGGAGTCCTGAGAGGAAGCCCGCAGGCGAGAGGACGCTCCTCCGGCTGAGCGGAGCTCTCGCAGCTGAAGGAGGTCCCGTAGCCGAGAAATGCCCGCAGCTGAGGGGAGGCCCGGCAACTGAGAGATGACCCCAGCTTGTGGGGTCCTCGGCTGAGGAAGTCTTCGGCTGATGAAATCGTCTGCTGAGAAAGTCCTCGGCTGAGGACGTCCTCGCCCGAAGCTCGCCGCTGTTCGGGGGACGCGAGCCGTCGTCATCGAGACTGCGTCTCTGATCGGATCACAGTTCGGGCAAGGGGCCGGCTCAGACCTTCTCAAGTGCTCCGGTGGACAGAGCTGAGCTTTGAAAGGATTCAGAGCGGAAAAAACCTTACCTGTCACGCTGCAGGCACACCGGCTGCTGCGAAGGTCGTTGGATCGTTTGTGTGCGGTCTTGTCGCTGACGCACCATTTGATTATTGACCAATGGAAACGTATCCAAGGAACGCCGGTGAGGCCAGGCCTCCTTGTCCTGAGGCCAGGTTACTTGCGTCAGATTCCCCTAGACATTTCCTATTTATTCTCGTTTCCTTCAAACCGCAATAATTTGGTCCAAAAACAACATTCATTACTGTGTCCTGTCTCCCGGAAACCCTCATTTGCAGGTAGATCCCGTTCCACTAACAGCAGTCCTGGCCACCTCTGTACGGAGATACCAGCCTGCAGCGGCTGTGCGCCTCACTGCCGTTGAAGCTGATAATTTATTGATTTATGCCATAATTCGCGATAGCTATCCCGGTCTATCGATGGCTCACAATTACCTCCGATGCCAAGTATGCCTTGCCATTTGCCTGCACGAAAGCAAAGAAACGAAATGGCATAGTGCCTGGAAGCTGTTCAACGACGTGCTCTTACGCTGGAGAGAGATATCATATCATTGTTTTCCGATTGACTTCAGTGACGTTTTAACGGACGCCGAACCAGCGCAGTGCGGCTATTTCGGCTCGGGCAATTCCACAACCCCCGAAGGCCTTCCCACTTCGCGGCCGGGTGTGACGGCGGCCGCCGGAGTTAGGGGCGGGGTCCCGCCACGCCTGGCCGGACGTCTGGATTACGAGCGGGACGTGCCTGGGGCGCGAGGCGGTGTTCTGGGGTTTGGGGAAATGATCATGGCCGGTTGGAGAAATCTTACAAGGTCTTGCAAGGAGAGGGGACGAGTTTTCTTCGCGCTGTGGAAATAATGGTTGTGAGCAGCCTAAGGAACTGTCTTGACTGCTGGATGCCTGCGCGCTTGAAATAATTAAGGGCGCCGGAGGGAAAAGAACATTCCACCAGTGGATGAAGCTCTTCCAACGCTTTTAAGACCACGGGGCATTTTGCGACGCTTTCGTGTTCTTTGCGCTCTGTTTTGAAAATCGCCTTTAACTAGATAAAACTACGAAACTAGCTGCACGCAGACCACTACAAAAGGATATTTCTCGTAGTTGTTGTCCCTCTTGGTTATCTTTTACGGTCTGAGAGCTCTTGAAATACCATGAACTGCACCAGAGTCAACCGCACTTGCCTCTGTCCCAGCTGACCGTGCTGACCCGCGCGGCGAAATTGAGCCGTATCTTCGTCTCTGCGGGGGCCGTCCGGAGGTTTGTTTACCAGGCCACGGCGCGGGGGAGGGACGCCTCCATTCGCCGACCATTCACGCGCTATTTGCCACCGTGAGACAGCCGTCATAAAACGCGCGGCGGCGCGGGCCGGAGGAAATTGCTATCGCCCCCGCCTCCCTCGCTGACCGGTCGGCTCGGCATGCGGCGCGCGTACACAGCCCTGCTCCGCCGCCGTCGAGCTATGCGTGGTGGGGGCTGGTGCTGGCGGGTCCAGACTATGTGGTGGGTAGAGGTGAAAAGCTCCATGCGTGCAGCTCGGCCAACCCCAAGATGTTGGTTTCTCCTGAGATTTTGCCACCTTGTTTCGCCATTTTGAAAATGAACATGTACATAACTATATTCAAAATTTTGTTTCAAAAAGAAAATGCCGGCAATTCTTATCCAAAAGGCGATGGGAGGGCAAAAAACATGTTGGGCCTGGGTTTCAGAACGAAAGTAGGGGTCATGGCCCCGATGCCCTCTGAACCCGACCCTGGACGCCGTTGTCCAGCGCGGGCATTGAACGGACAGGTAGGCCCGCCGTGGGACTGCGTGCTGAGCTGTCCGCACGCCCGTCCGGTGTACGTTATCAGTCAGCTGACTGCACGCGACGGCTGGCGTTGGCTTGTGTAGCCAGACGGATACACTCCCGGCGGCTTCGTGGAATAATCCACTTCGTGGACGGCAAGGATAAATGCGCCTGTCAAAAGTCTGCTGCGATGGCATTCGTGAGATCACATCAAATAACGGTTTTCCCTCAGCAGGATACGCAATATTTCTCACATTTCTGAAAACGAAGTACTAATGTGAAGTGGCCTGGCATTTTGTGTTAAGAATGCGCTCAGTTTCAAAGCTCGGGTTGCGCCGCGCCTGCAACCTTCCGGAGCCAACCGGAAATCAGCTGTCGCCATCTGCGCTCGCAGCATAGCTAGCAGTCGCTTCCTGCCAAGTTCCACAAAGCTCGCCACACGAAGCGGAAATGTATCGGGTGCGCCAAGAATGTCGATTTATGTCCGCGGTTGAAAAACGCCCGGGAAAAGTATTTTTGCGCAGAGTGTATCTGACCGAATCGCACTCGAAGTCCATATGGCAACGTGGGCGGTGCTAACAGGTTTTAAGTTTCCATTTCTAATCGTGGGAGGTGTGAACCTGACTTAAGTTCGTTTTAGCAGTCTCTACCAAAACTCTGATCTTGACGAAGGCGAAACTGCCAAGAACTTTCCGAGGAATCCTCTGCAAACGGTGCTGGGATTCAGATCTTGTACAGAAGGATGTGCAGTTTGCCATGGACCCTCTTTTACTGGGAGACGATGTTAGGTTCGTCAGCAGACACGATAGTGAAGACTTCCTGGATACAGATTGTTTTTGACCTTTCCCAACGGCGGGTCAGTGTGATCAGGCCGCATCAGCGTAGATGTCAACGTTGCTGACGCCCTACCCCTTCATTTGTCAATGAGACAGTTTGTGACAAATCGTCGTCACGATAACTACCATTTTACGCCACCGCATGCCATCGTTTTTTACGTGAAAACTCAGCGCATTATGTAGGCTTGATGATCGTTCCTCCGGCCTAAATGCTTCTTTTCCTTTATGTTTATTGCAGTTAAGCTATGGGAAGTTCTCGTGCATGAGATTTGGCACGAGGTATTCCTGCATGCGGTTTCCTGAACGGCTTATGTTTGCTTTCGATTCTATATGAAAAATACAGCGCGAAACAGAGGACGTAATGCTGTGTAGCAGTATGGAGCCCCCTACATTTGGTGTTACGCGATACTTTACAAACGATTTTCATGCAGACTTGAAAATGTTCATGTTGTCGTTATATCTAATTACAATACACAATATCAAGGACGAAGTCCCATTACATGCATGCCTAATAATCTTGAATTAATTGAAATATCTGAAAAAATATCAGAGCCCAGGATATCAAACTTTGGTAGTAGTAGTGAGTTCAATGGCAAAACCAGTGAAATCCTTACTAGGCTACTTAATTCAAACATATAGGAAACAACTTCTTGCGCTTTGCCAGGTAAACTTCATTTTCTACATCTCGCCCATTGGCACCATTTCTGGCAGCTCGCTACGCTCGTGCCAGATATTGCCTCAATGACCTCGATCTAGAACATTCTGTTTCCCTGGCGTTGTGCTGTATATATTCCGTGAAACAGATTCTTTCTCCCTGGCAACACATGTATCTACGTTGTCAACTATTCATTTATGAAGTGTCTATCCGGCGCATAAAACGACACGAACGCTGAAACGGCAAAGCTAAGGCTGTCCAAAACGATGAACGTATGCTAGTACGCCATGCGGTGTCATAAATCTACAAATGAAAGATGACTAAATTCGCCGTGACGGTAAGTGTCCTGTTTCAAGACATCACCTCTCAAGGAATGCACATTTTACGCCATAAAGTTAGACCGGCCTGCTGTGTATCTCTTGCCCTCAATAAAGGCGGAAAGCAGCCACCAGCCCTTTGTGGCTGACGTCGCCACTTAAGGCGAAACTGTCGGCCATTTCAGGCAGACGCCTCCGCGCAAAGAAAGTAAGGATCAGATGATTTATTCGCGCAAGCTCTTGGAACGCTGAGACTGAAAGCAAAAATCGTTAATTTCTGCGAGGCAAGAGTAAACTGTTGACATACCTGTGCTATCTCTCAATCTCTCTCTCCCTCTCTTTCTCTCTCTCCATCCCTCTCTCTCTTACCTCACCTCCCTTCCTTTCTCCCTCTCTCTTCCCCTCTCCTTCCCTCTCACTACCACAATTGTACAACGTCTAATCGTCCTGCCTGGCGCCTGGCGAGGCCATTTTTACATCCTCGCCAGGCGGAGAGGAGTCCTAAAACTACCACCTCTTCATGTAAAAGACTCAGCAATGTCCGATTTTCTGGTTTCAGATCAAAAGGTGACATCCCAGGTCACGGAAATCACCTCAAAACGGACATGCCAAAATATATCGAAGTTTCCTTAGCAACATAGTTTCCAAATCTATGGGAATAAATCAGCTTTGCGAGCATCACCATGCTGGCCGTTGTCTTAGATATCGGAAGATGTATATGTTTTCGGATAGATAGATGTTAGATCAATGGGTGTCCTCTCAGGTCACGAAAATGTCATCGTGTCTGAAATTTGCTAAGGGATTCATGATAGTCCCATTACACAGTTGTCGAGTCACAGGTCGAACGAGCGACGACACGCGTGCCAAACTTAGTACACGTTCTCCTCGGGCTGGGAGGATGTCGCCTATATGGGTTCGCGCCCACCTTAGCTCTCAGACCCACCGCCAGGGGCGCCGATGTCGTTTATCGGAAATCGCTCCTTGTCGAACACCAATCGAGCTAGAGTCACCACATTTGAGGTGTAGCTGGGCGGGCACATGATCCATCCTAGTATATCATTGTGGCCGCTGCGATGTTTTCTCAACTCCACCGCCAGGGGCGCAATCGAATTTCGCATTTTCGAAATTTTGAATATCTCTGACCCAGCGCGACTTTGACCTACAAATTGGCTTTATATTACGTCAGACGATGTTCGTCAAAATAATGTTGACATGGTGGGTCTTAATGAAGGGTTCTTGCAAATATAGGCATCACTTACCCCGCATATAAATCTCCAATGACGCTTGACATCAACGTTTGATATGAGCGTTTGACCTAGCTTGACCTCTGATGACCCGACCCTTTCCACAAACAGCAATCAGCTCATTGACACCACTTATAAAGGAAATACTGAACACAACATTGCATTGCACAATTTCCAGCAAATGAAATGTATTGCTCGATTTGCTTAAAAACACGACTGATATGGTTTTGACAAAAAGGTCAAAGGTTGCGACCTATTGCATAGAAACTTCTAAATTTTTTCTTAAGGTGTACAAATGTTCAAAATTCAGCTGCAGCAAAAAAACAGGGTTCTGTCTTCAGCCACGAGACAGTTATTCAAAAAGAATAACTTTTATATATAATAAATAACTAAGAAACCGCAGGAGGCCCTAAGACGACCTCCTCCGCCGGGCGAGGGTCAATCCTTTTTTCCGTGTCCGCACAGGTGCGACAGCTGAGGGAGGAGATCATCCAAGAGAAGTCGGCGTCGGTGCCGATTGTCGTGGTGGCCAACAAGTGCGACCTGGAGGACCGGCGCGTGGTGCCCGCCTCCCAGGGCTCCATTGTCGAGCTCGAGTGGGAGCACGGCTTCGTGCAGACCTCCGCCAAGGAGAACATCAACATCGTCCAGGTGTGACGTCCAACCTGGGCGGCCTTCGTGATGGTTGGGCTCTTTTGGGAGCAGATAGCTGGTGGATACTGTTGCGTCTTAAGATAAGGCATGCAGTTTATAAAATATGATGGGTATACTTTTTAAGCAGTATTAGATAACCGCGTTGAATGAAAAAGGGATGCTCTTTTCAAACGTAGAACAGAAAGGCAGACTTTCCCATGATTGGGGATCTCAGGCGTCCCTCGTAATATATATATATATATATATATATATATATATATATATATATATATATATATTACGAGGGACATATATATATATATATATATATTACGAGGGACGCCTGAGATCCCCAATCATGGGAAAGTCTGCCTTTCTGTTCTTTCTGTTTTTTCTGTTCTGTTCTTATATATATATATATATATATATATATATATATATATATATATATATATATATGCACTCGCAGTTTAATATGCGACAGAAAAGTCGTTTCATGGTGTTGCATCTGTCAGACGTGCTCGAAATTCATGCGATGTACAGCAGAACACGACATCTCCGTTACAGCTGCTAATTTCCGAAGCCACGATTCCCCTCGTTTTTCGATCCTGTGATAGCCCCTTCTTCAAACCAGCCTGTACGCCGTCCAAACGTGTGACGAAACGTGAAAAACGAGCCGGGTCTGATGAAATCCAAACACAGACGCGGACTGCTCGTCATCGGGCGTTATTGACTGAACCTGCTCCATTGTTTGAGCTCGATAAACCCACTGGCGATGGCTGATGCGACGCAAGGTTATTCGTGGAAACGGCTACGTCCTCCGGAATCGTCTATTCTTTTTTATTTTATCGTACCTGGAACGTAAAACGTTTCAGATATTACTCAGGCACATCTAAAAAAGAACTGATTTAACTGAATTGGGAAAAGAATGTTCGTCTTGATACTGACAGTTCTGCTCCCGTTTTCAGCCTAAATGTCGCTCGGGTGCCATATTGCCGCGGCTTGGGTTGGCGCGCGCAAACCACGGCCTTGAAATGACCATGAAAATTCCCTTTGAGTAGTTTTGTGCTGTATATCAAGCACCAAAACGACGCCGTTTGATTGGCTCAACCAGGGTCGGCCAAACTATTGACTTGAACGAAATGCAATGTGGTAAACGGAAAGACCATGGCATAAATGTTTTCGCAGAGAAGGTTTGAAGGCTACGACGTCTAAGTGGAATGAAACCGGTAATTTTGTCTTGAAATTAGCTGTATGCCCAGTGCCAATCACTGGGCTGTTTGTGTGCTTGTTTATTGTTTAAGGTCTCAGTCTTTTGTCAGTCAGGTCACAGCTTCTCGAAACAAACGGTGATTAAACTCCCGTGGTAGCATTCTCCTTTGTTATTGCGATACCTGGCCAAATGAGGCCCGTTTCCCTCAGTTATTATTTGCTTTATTGCATCTCTCTCACTGTGATCGTGGAAGACACAAATCGCGCCCTGTCATCGCGTATGATGATCGTTTTTCCCTGCCACCGTTTTAGAGGTGCGAACCTCCTACTTTCCCCGCCCCCTCTAAGACGGTCACATCTCATCCTGTGTTGTCGATGCAGACCTAATCCTCCCCAACGGCTGCTGACAGGTCTTCAAGGAGCTGCTGAGCCAGGCAAAGGTGCGCTACGACCTGAGCCCCGCCGTGGAAAAACGCCGCCAGTCGCTGCCCGTGACGCAGCTCTCGCCCAACCAGCTCAAACACCTGCAGAACATCAGCAGGAAAACCGCCAAGCGCAGCTCGTGCGTCATCTCGTAAGGCGCTCCGGCCGGGCCGAGTTCAGCCAGGCTGGAGCGTGCTGCTCCAGCCGAGGACTCGATCTTGCCGCAGTCGCGGGCGCAGTCTCCGGTGCGGTCGTTTCCACTGCTGAAGAACCAGGAGCGGCGAAATCCGCTACTTTGATCACGCGTGCGAGGGGAGTGGTCGTTCAACAGTCGAGCGCGATGTGAGGTTCGCGGCTTCAGTTAGCATCGCCGCCGCCGGATGCGTGGTCACGTGACCTGCTCCGGATTCGTCAGACGCCCGAGGGCCCGGTGTTGCCCGGGTGACCTTGACCTGCACGGTCTGACCTTGGGTCGCCGTCAACCGGCCAGTATCGCGGCTGAACGCTACGTTGTGTCAGCTACCGCAAGAGTGGCCCCTGCCGCCTCCACGTGAGATGGCGTCACCGCGTTACGTCACAGCCGTCGCGGTCGTTGTCGGTCGGTGACGTCATTGTCAACAGACGCCTTCGAGCTCATCTCGGACGCGATGGACTTCGTCGGAGGCGTGTTTCGTGGTATGGCCGGCGACGGCATGCGATCAATTTCAGGCAGCGCCGGACTTGGCTGTGCATATCTAGGGGACCGCCGACGTTGTTGACGATGGTGTGACGTTCTCGTGCCTCGTGAAGGCTTTCTCCAGCCATTGGCGACGCTCAAGTCGGTCTGGTTTCTGGGCGGCGTTTGTGCCGCATAGGCCGCAAGTTTGCGAATGAAGAAAATGGAGAAGAATAGAAAGTGAGTGAAGGCGAAATGAGGACGAGGCAAACAGTGCGATGCGTTTCGGTACCAGGGAAAAGTAGCAATGTATGTCAGGAGATATGAGTTTCAAATGTCATGTCATTTTTTCTGGGAAGAGGAGGGGCCTTCACCCCAGTCTGATTGTCTTCGTCGATGTATCAGCACGTTATTTCTTGATCAGACCCACTCTCACCAAGACGCCGTCTGCCGTGCTGATGTTGATGATGATGAGATCTTCATGACTTCACAATCTTCACAGGAATGATGAGACAAAATCATCATTTCACGGCGCGTCGCTGGGCGGGGCCGTTCTCCAGCCACCGAGGACGGACTATCGAGTCACTCACTGGCATCCTTCCGTATGAGGAAGAGCTCAGACTAAGCCGGGAGGTACTCGGGGTGCATCCGAAAGATAAGCATTAAGGCATAAGGTATTATATCCTCAAGGCACTCAATACCAGACATGCAAAAACTTGTTTAACAGTTAGACATCTTTTTGTGAAAAAAGCAATGCCCATCAAGAAGCGGAATCACGCAACCATAACGACGTTTTTCTCCATTTCAAAAGCTCTTGGTCTTCTTCCCACCACTGTCCCCGCTCCTCCCACACTTTGGCCCTTCTCAACGTGGGGGGGGGGCGATAACCCCCCTGCGTTCCGACACGCCCAGCACGCCAGTTCTTCCCGCGTTTTCCTCCTTGTGGATCCACCCTGATCCTGCCGGCGGGCGGAGCACGTCCTGCGTTCGAGAGGTTTGATCGCCCGCGGGCAGAAACGGCCGATCCGTCTGACCCGGCCGCCGGGGCTGCGTTATAGAGATGATCTTTGGATCCGGTCTCCCAATGTCGTGGAGCGCTGAAGGTAGTTCGCAGCCATTTGGAGCGCATCCGCCAATTAATTACCGGCCAGCTAGTGTCACGCCGGTGCTTTTAATGTTCAGCTGGACACTTTTTTACCATGCGAAGCCCTTCAAAGTCTCCAAAAATGTCTCACAATCCAGAAAGTAGAAATAACCGATGGTGATATAGGCTCCTTCTCTTTATAGGTTCTTAGGCTATATAAAGGCTCTAAGGCTACGTTCTTATCAAGGCTGCAGTCTAATGGATTACGCACCAGATGCCCCTATACATTTCAGTAGACGTTTTTCATTTCCTCGGGCTCTTTCACATTTCCTCTTGCAATCGAATTGGCCTCCCTTTGCTCCCTAACTACTAGCCCAAAAAGACCTCAGTTTGGAGGCGTCAAGTAGGGCGGCTGGTGGGATGGTAAAAGTGTTTCCAGCCTTAGAAATAGCATCACTGTAATAATACTTCCAGTTAATAATAAGAGATTGAAGCCTTGGAGCCTGCCTTTGGTTCATTAATTATTAGTTTGGAAAGACTGGATTTTGAGACATCAAGCATGGCTGGTGGTGTGATGGTAAGGATATTTCCAGATCTTCGTGAGTTTTAATCGAGTTAAACTTTCTTGAACTGAAAATCGCAGCTCCATCTTCGATTTGATTACTACCCGGATCTGGACCCAGCTGCCTTACATCCCTCAGCTCGCTCGTGGTTACAGCGGCAATAACATCTCAACCCCAACTTTTGCCTGGTCATATAGCTTCCCACTGAGTCGACGGGAATCCTTCGATCTTTTGGGGGTGTCGTGTGGCGCTGGTCTTTCTCCCGTGTAGACATTATAAGCCTCCTCGATATCGCTTCTCAACACTCCGGTAGACGTGCTCTCGTGCACCCCACATGCCGCAGGCCTCCGTCGCAATCGATGCCGATTTGCCCAGAAGATGTTGAGGATGGCACTGTGATGACCAGATGCACCCACTATGACCACTGACGGGCCTCAAGGTGATACGGATGCATGCAGATGGTGGTGGCGGTGTTCTGAAACGACCCGTCACAATGCTTGGACCTGCTTTAAACAACCTGTACAGGAGGTTACCCGTGCAATCACTGCGCGAGCGGGGAGACCGCGCGAGTTTCCATGTGTTGTGTTCTGTGAGTGCTGTTGATGTGTTGCCTCGTGTCTGACGTGGGTTCAGCCGTGCAGCCGTGGCTTCTGTGTCGACTTAGCAATCTCGCCGATCGTCAGGGGGAGGGTGGTTCCTGGTTGGTGTCTGGATATCCTGATATTGATTTGGAGAGCTTCACGCTTCACTGGCGGGCAATGATGACTTGACTTGCTATCCAGTAAGCCTCTGAAATGACTGGAATCTAGTCGCGGCGATGCAGACGGGGGTTATCCAAACCTTGACCGTCATAGAACCCGATATTTTGTTATCACTGAATGCGCAGTATTCTCTTTCGACGCAAGCTGTTAAGTCCATGCGAGGATGGCAGAATCACTTCCAGTATCAACGGCAGGTGACTGCCTAAACGATCTTTGGCTGATACGCGAAGTACACAGAAAACAGATCGAGGAAGAACCGGAGAGACGCCGTTTGCGATTCGGTACACTTGCTCTAGCCTCTCCCGTTTCGTTCCCGGGGGACGGACGTCGGCTTGGAAACTCCGCCTCACGCAGCTGAGACCGCGCGAATTCGAGCCGCCGCCGCCGGAGACGATTTATCCAGAGCGGCGGCCTCCTGACGTCTCCGGGACGGGCGAGTCTCGAACGGGACGGCGCGAGCCAACTTTGAATAAGTTGGGCGGCCGGCTGGTCGGCTCAGTGGCGCGAGGCTGCGCCGCCGCCAATCAGCCGGCCTTGCTCGGTCTCTTGGGAGAGAGAGGGGGAGGCGAGAGAGCCGCTCAGCCGCGTTCACGGAGTCACGGACGAGATGTCGCTCTGCTCTCTGCTGGCTTTCTTGCGGTCGGTCAGCAGCTTTCTCAGGTCGTAAAACAACCTTTGCGTCCCGTCAGCTGAGTTTGTCACTGCCGCGGGGCTGGGTTTCTCTTTGCGGTCTGCTGACGCTCTCAGGTTTTGGGTGCGACCTTTTCTGTACTGTCGCGTGGTTTTCTTGACGTTCTCCCTTGACCTCTGGGTCGTCGCCAGTCTTTCCTGGTGTTGCCAGCCGGCTTCCTCGGCGTTAAGCCTACTTTCTCAGCTGTCAGTTTTAAGTAGCAGCGGCCGGTCAACAGCTGCAGCTTCTCCGGGCCCCGCGGCGGCAGCTGGTCGGCAGCTGCGGCTGCTGAGGGTCACGTGACGGCAGTCGGTGTCCTGCCTTTCGAGGCGTCGATGTCAGACAGCGGGGGGGGGGGGAGACTGGCGATAGAGGAGCTGGCCGCATGGTTACCCTCCCGGGAGCAGCGTGAATCGGGTGACGTCAGCGGGCCGATTTCGTCTCGTCTCGACAGCAGCCAGCTGGCTTTTGGCTGACCGTCTGTCGGCGCCGCGTCGCGTGGAGTAGCGGCGAGGAGCGGGTGTGTGCGTGGGGCGGAAGGGGGCGTGAACTGTTTTCTCAGGCGAGGCGGAGCTGTCGGGTGTACATAGACGACGTGCGCTGGGAGGACTCGTGCGTTTTGTACCCGTATCTCTTGTCGGGACGAGACTGCCATCCGTGCGATGATACGTCAGACTAGCCGCAAAAGAGTGGTGTTCGAAGGTCCTGCGACCTTTCTTGTTGGAAGTTTCGCTGGTGGTCGACACGTGGGGTGAGCTGTGGATGTTGTTGTTGTACGCTGGCAGATGGACATGACGGAAGGATGTGTTGCGTTCTAACTGTTCGTGAGCCCGGTGGCGCTCATGTACTTCTAGAGGTGTTATTTCGCGAAGTTGCAGCGTTTTATCACCCGCTTTATCATCGTATCGTACTTTAAAGTAGCTTGCCGAGTGCTCTTTTCGTGTGTTGGAATGGAAAATATACGCGAACGTATTCGAGGAACTTTGAGAGGCGGTTCGGCGCTGGAAGCCCATTCAGGTTCCTAACTCAGTGTGGTCTCCCGTGTCACCTCACGGAAGCGATGCCGATTTGGCGAATGCGCGATTGTTCGGTTGAAGTGCCGCTGTTCGAAAACCGCGCACTGCGGTCCAAATGGGCCGTTTGCCGCTCGCGGCGCGCGGCCGAAAACCCAAATGAACGGACCCGTTTTACGTCCCTGGGCGTAGTCACAAAAGTGAACGGCGATTTTCCGGCGCCAGGGAGCAGACTTTTCCGCAGCGACATGGTCACGTGCGTGCGGGAGGAGGACACTTGTCAACGGGCACAAGCCCTTGGTTATGTCGTCGTTCTGAGGCGCCGACCGACGCAAAGGACTGGGGCATTGAACCGCGTCAGAGTGGCAATGACTTCGTTTAAGGGCGACTCGCATACCAGTCACCGCTCACGGTCAGTCACCTGTTTGGTAGTTGTATTCGACTTTTACGGAACCGCAGTCTGCCTCAATTGCAGTCAGTCCAACCATGGTCAGACCGAGGCATAGCTGATGTAATGGCTCTAATGGCTATACTGTGGCCTTTAGGTGAAGTGTTCTCACTGCAAGGAGAGATTTTAGGCTGCTTTTTGCATTGGGGCGTTTACCTCGAAGGCTTGGGTTGGCCATGCTGGTCCTATTGTGATGCGTGGCAAGTTGGTATTTTTTTTTTCTTTAAGACCCTGCAAACAGATGATGGATGCTCAGTAAAGCCTTCTCGAAACGTCATAAGTCGGCCGTTGTTCCGAAAACAGTTCAGAATTGGAAGACGCCCTCTGAGCCTCGAAACTGCAAACATGTCCCGTTCAGAATCTGCCGATACCAAAAGCTAGAGAACCACAGAGACCATCGGCAAGTTAAAGCCTGACGAAAATTGTGAACTCTTGTCATAGGCGAAAATGCAGGCATGAAGTGATCATGACATAAAAATACGACTGTGAAAGGGGCTACTTGGATCTCTATCACCATCATGGTGCATCAGATAAACAAGGGATGGAGGCTCAAGAAACAGTTTTGTCCCTTCACGTCTTCTAAAAATCATTGTCTCCCTTTTGTAGGAAACTGCCCTATTGCCCGTCTCTGTAAGGGTCTGTGAACTTAAGAGCTTCAGAACTTCTGATCTTTACCCGTAAAGGCTTCCGATGAAGGTGCTTTGGCTTTCCTGGCTTTTGGCGACGGCGCTACGGCTCAAAGATTAGTGCCATTGCCAGCATGCCACTGCTGCTTCCGCGCTTTACTTTACTTACTCACGAGCGTTGAAAAACGCATCCTTTGACTTCAGAGCTAAGGGATTCTCACCTCCTTCCCTCTGCATGACTGCAATGGTGGCTGCTACTTGAGCAACATTCTCGTGGCCGCAAAGGCTTCCGACGAAAGCGCCATGGCTTTCAAGGCTTTTCGTTACGGCGCTATAGCTGAAAGGCTAGTGCCATTTCCAACATCCCCTAGCAGATTCCGTGCTTTGCTTCGCTTACTTACGAGCGTTGAAACACGTTGCATTGGGGGCTGAAAGCATTTTTGTTTGCTGACGGCAGTTGGTGTTTATTGGATTTTGTTGGCGTCATATTTTACTTAGGTGTCAGACAACTGGTTCATAACATCCGCAACAATGTCTGTGTGAATTTTCAAGCATATCTGTGCCTGAACCATCGCCACGTTTCGTCTAAGATGCCACTTTTTCGTTCTGAATTGGATGGTTGTGCGACCTGGTTCCGTCGAAATTGCGAACGTTTACTCCCAACGCCAGTTAAAAAGTCATCATATTCTTAAGGGCTGGGAGCCTGTCGCCCTTGTTCCTTGGAAGCATTCAAATGTCTGTTGGTGTTCAGTGGTTCCTTTAGAGAACGTTCCAGTCTGCAGTCGTCTGTGCTCTTCAGACACTCAAAATGTTCGCACACAGACTGCAGAAGATACTAGAACATTTTGCAGACCTGAAGGAAATAATGCTTACATCAAAGGTTCGCCGAAAAAACTTGCATTGGCATAACGTTACGAGGAATACAAATGCCCCTCTATCATGCATTTCATGAAGCATCAAACTACAATTATATTTAGTTTTGCTATGAATTTAGTTTCTTCGCCTGGCGTTTTTTCAAGTGTTGAAAACCGCATGAAAGCAACAGAAACATCTTATTCCCATTAACAACTGTAAATTGCTTTGACTGTGCCGACATGGCCATGACTTCACGGTGACTTCCATGTAAAAATAACCCCACGATTACACTCTCAGTAAAACCACATGTAAACACCAACGCCGGCTTTCCTGATTACGGGGCGTAAAACAGCTAATGATCAGTCATCACCTCACGGACCAGGCGGGAGCTCAGAATTTTGGAGAGGGTGTGCATGTAGGTCTGGTAGGACGCTGTCCGACCAAATATTTATTTCATTTTGCTGGCTATTCAGTTATAAAGGCAGCTTAGGGGCACGAACCCCTTGCCACTGAATCCGAATGCGAGTTTGATGTCCCGAAATGCTATGGATGGTGGGCGGCATTTAGCGTTTTAAATCAGGAGTAAGAAGCATCGAAGCCACACATTTTTTTCAAACAACTCCTGTTCAACCCAAGAACGTAAACTCTGAAACAATATGACAAAACCACTCCAAAAACGCTGGAATAGATTTAGGTATATCGTGTTAAGATGAACACATGACCGACACTGCACACTCGTCGACCTCTTATCATTGTTGAAAAATAAGCGTGTGCGGATTCAACTAAATGTCCACAGCTTAAGTCGGTGAACTGCGTTTCTCCATCTTCCCAGTGGTTTTGCTACAGATTGTGCGTCTTCTTGGGAACCTAACGCAATAGGCAAGAACAATAATGATAGGGAGGAGGGAGCAAAAGCGTGAGAAAAGGGAAAAAGGAAGAAAGATGACGAAGGAAAGAGGAAGTGAGTAAGAGAGGGGTGGGAGGGGAAGAGAGGCAAAGAGAGAGGGAGTGGTCCGGAGAGGAAAACACGGAGCGGAAGGTGAAAGGATATGGTGAAAGCAATGATTGATGAACGAGCCCACTGGCCGATCAGTGCGCTGGCCGCCATTACCGCATCACTACGCAGCTGCCATTAGAGCTCGAGAGGGCCCCTAATCGATTACGCCAGCACCCGACCGCCGAGGCCAACCTGTCGGCTGTTGGCGGTTGCAGCGGTGTTGGATTACACTGATGCCTCTCGTGTCCTCTATAGCCGCTGCTGATCAGTAGAGGACAATGGACCCGTTGCTGGTCTGCGACGTATACATGGGAATATAGACAAAAATAACCAACTTTGCAAAAAAAGTAATAAAATGATAATAATTTGAGGTGAAAAATAATGATTTTTGCGCTCAGAGGTCACTCAGAAACCTGCTTCAAGCGTCAAATACTTCGAAAAATCGTTCATCGTGGAAAGGTCGTCTGCGGCAAGTTCTCATTACTTGTGACGAAATTGGGATTTATTTTCATCTCGTTAGAACTCAAGCATGTATAAGCTCTGCGCCCGTCCCGTTCAGGACAATAGCACGTACATAAACATTGTTTTTCTATGAAGATTCTGCTACATCTTCCCAACGGCCAACGCTAATAAATTTCGTCACAAATGCGCCGATACCCGGACAGCCTGGGATTTCCTGACGGTAGACGGTTGTCAGCTCCGCTCTGCTCTGCAGAAGCGCAGCACCCGGTAGACTGAGCAGAAAAAATCCACCTGTTCCCCCACCCCTTACATGCGCCAATACGACAGCAAGGCCATAGACAGGAGAGGCGGTCATCGGCTGTACCATATCATATTACCAATGGTAGGCAGTCAGTCAACTCATACGGCACCAAAGGTAAAGGCTTGGACATCGCTGGAGTTGTACTGAAAATGTTTCGCGTTCCTAATGTGGTAGAGGATTTAGCGCCCTGACCGCCCTCCCGGACGGACGTCCTGTCTGCGCCTCCGGCCGGCGGCTGAGTCTGCTGATCCCAGCGGCAGAGCGCGGCATCGGACGGCGGTCCGCACGCAGCGGAGGCTCCGACTCAAATCCCTGCCAGCCGCCCAGCGCCGCGCAACGTGTTCACGGCCTTCCGCGGCTCGGCGGCCGGCCGCCGCTAATTGATTTAGGGCGGCGCCTGTGGCGACAGGTCCCCAGAGGGTGCCCGACCACGGCCACCGGCGGCGCGGCAGAATTCTGCCGGCACGGGCAGAACGCGGCGGATGAGGTGGCGGAGGGCGGGCGGGAACGAGGACGCCGACCGGACGTCGGTAAGGATTGAAGAGGGCCTCACGAGGAAGGCATCAGAAATACGCCCTGTTGTTGTTTCTTTGGAAGATATTGAAATGTTTCGAGTCGCACCAGGACGTGGAGGTCATTGCCGAAATGAAACGATAAAAGGAAGGAAGACACCAATCGAGTACATCGAACCCACTAAGAGAGGCAAGGTCATTAACCCACTTTGCTTTCAGATGGGAAAGTGAGCTGTAAAGGGCAGAGGCTGGTGAAAGGATTTGAAGCTGGTTCTGTGTTTCCGCACCGTTTTTTTTTTTTAATTCATCCACATGGTGTTTTCTTGCTTTGCCATGAGCAATGGTTACATACATTTTATCTTTCATCGATTTAGTTCACGATTGTTGGAGTGGCAGCGAGAGTAAGAAAGATTCCAAGTTCGGATGTTCGACGAACGAATTATCTCGATTTACATAGAAAACATAATAATCTTGGCGCTACAGAAACACAACATATCTGGCGTCTCGGTCAATGGTTTCGATCCATGTACGGTGCTCGCAGAAATTTTATTTCCGGTCACTGAAAATCACAAACTTCGCCGCGTATTGCCACTAAATCACCTAAATTGCCTCCCAGGTGAGGGTTTGGAGGGCTAACGATCCCCTTGGAAACATAAGCTGCCACTCTAGTCGAATATGGGCATTCTGTTCTGAAATAACATATGAGAGTTGTATGGTGTATTAAGGCAGATTGCCGTAGTGAGCTGTAGCATCTTGGATTGGAATGTGGCATTGACTGGGATATTTCATCACATTCCATTGACTGGGGGAGGAGTGCTTAACGCTCCTCGCTCGTCTATTTCGAGAATCAGTCGCTCGATTTGGCTGATTCAAATGAGAATTGATGGCGCCAAACCGTTTGGTCCTGTGACATGTGCAAGCTGCATATTTGGGTCACTAATGACGTCACAGGTCAGGTCAAACACCCAAAAGTGGCCCTATCTCTAGAGTTACCTAATCGCAATGAAAAGGAGACCGAGAAGGAAGTTTGCATAGCAATATGTTTCTGGTAGCTTGATCCCATATTCTGAGTGATATCTGACCCAAAGTCATCAACGGCCAAGGTCACATACTGGATCAGATTTGACATCCGCGACACGGATGTTCTAAAAAAAATATGCTTGAAAGGGACCTTTGGGCACAACAGAAGTCTTGAAACAGTCCCAGTTACCTTGCACATGCAATATTGCAACATTTTGTAGTCTGGAACTCGGAGTAGTGTGAGCACGCTAGTGACCTCCATCTGGCATCTTTGGATGGCCCGACAAGTCAATGTGTCCCATGTCGCACATTTCCACGAAATGCTCCACAACGTCGCAAAAGCTGATATTACCCATATATACCCAGTCCGTCAAACGGACGTCACCAGTTTACTCGTCACTGTAAAGTCTTCATAAAACCGCCAAAGGTCAAACTGCAAAAAAGGATGCACTGCTGTAACAAACTGCTGTATAAGGTGTACGTGCAGTATGTTACAAGAGAATTCGGCTATCTTTCTGGCCGTATCCAAAAATCAGGTTATATAGTTCCTTTTCTAAATGTATTCTAACTGGACCCGGAAAGCACAAAAAAATACTTTACCTAGAATGGTCTAGCATGAGGTCAGGCGTTTCCCATGTTGAACTGCCAGGTCATACCTAGAGTGTCATACATACATCCATTGTTAGCTGTGACCACCTCATATTGTAGCAGCACCGACAATACTGCGGTAAAGTAAAACTGGACGTTGAATCGCAAGGCATGGTCATCTTTATGTCATTAGGACGTGACCTAAGATGACCTCGTTTCCAAATTTGTGCCCGTATGTGCACAACTGTTGTAAGAAAAGGTACCAAAAGTTTTAGGACTCAGTGTTGAATTGTTTGGAAGGTATCTAGGAAATGCACCAGGGGGGGGGGGGCATTAAACACTCCGCTTAACCTTGGTCAATGCCGGAATATCTCTAGAGCAAATTATTGTCGCTAACAGATCTAGTTCTTTAAGGTCAAATAATGTCTCGGTTTTAACGAGTAGATTCTCATTAGCTATCCACGTCGGATGTTGTCAGACGTTATTGACATATGCGTGCATAACTTCTTTCATCTACGAACCTTCATGTCCTTGACCACGATCGTGGTCGCGGCGTCTGCCGCGGCTCTTGTGTCTTCGCTGCACGGTACATGTCCGCTCAGGAATCATTTGATATCTCAGACACCATTTTAAGCTGGATTCCGTGCTTGACAGAAGCCGAAATTTCATCTGTGACACTTTTCCTCAAAGGATGCTCCTCCTACTGCAGAAAGGGTTTTTCAGTGTATTTGAAGAGTACTGGGCAGAGCTTTGTTCAGATTTACTCATTCAGAACTCAATTTCGCCTCAGGCATTGAGGCTGACTACTAAATGCAGGACATGGATGTCTCTTGCTGACGACAAGTTATTGGTCGGGCGGGGAACACTGGGTTGAGCTTCAAAATAGGAGCGGATTCTGAATTTCTTTAAGGGGATCCATTTGCGGATTATTTTCAAGAATTTATTGGCTCGATGACATTTGTGAGAAGATAGGGACTCCGTCTGGAGGGCACGAACTTTCCTTTCCTTTACGTCGTTTTGCATTTGCTTTGCGTGAAATCTGAGGCACTCAGATGTGTAATAGCTCACGGTGTGAAGTTCTCTGAAACGTTACATAGGTCGACCGTTCATGGACATTTTTTACCTCGACAAAATGTGGCGCTGATGCGGTAAAGATGTAGTACATTGAGCACAGTCTAGACACCGCACATTTGTTTCTTGCTGTTTTTGCTCTGACACATGAATGGACTGCACTTCGTCTACGTCCACAAAAAGCCAGCGAAATTCAGCCAACCAGCGGCACCATTAAAACAGCATTTGCTGCAGCATGTCGCCACCTTCCACTTGCGGGGACAGGCGTAAGGCGCCTCTGCTCAGTAAAACCGCAACTAATGGACCGAATAGGCCGATTCAAAGGATAATCGATTATCCTTGACAGCAGGGATTCTATAACGATAGCCTCAACCCGCGACCCTCGAGCGTTTCGCGCCTCTGAACCTCGAGATTATTTTTCAGACGGAAGGTCGCTTCAGTCCTAAACATTTGGCCGGACTGAGGAATGTTCTTTTGCGTACGAATAAAGGATTATGGAGCTGCTAAAACCAAAAACAGGGATACGCATACGTTAGCAATACATATCTAATTGGGGAAGACAGTAAAGCAGGTCAAGCTAGGTTATACCACGCATAGATGGAACTTTCAAATAACTTTAAGCATGCCAAATGTGGCGTATAAAACTCCATACACACAGTAAAGCCGAATAAAATGCATCTGTTTCTTTGCATCAGTGCTAGGATGGCTGTAAAGACTGATTTATATATGACGTGAATTGACACTATTTATAAAATCGATACCTTATCTGTCCCACAGACGATGGTCTTGTTCAAAGTCATGCATGGTCCATAGCAACTCCTCATTATAACGCGCACTGCACACCATCGGCCATCTCGCAGCACTAGTGTGTGGCTGAAGATGAAGCGAACTCGAGGAAAAACGACAGGGTTACGATACAGTAAAACGACAGTAAAACGATATCGTCTTTATGAAGCCATTTTCACAGGATGCTGGATAAGCACTGTTGTAAAACTGAAGATAAAGCAAACTCGAGGAAAAACAACAAGACAGTAAAACGATGTCGTCTTTATGACGTCATTTTGATAGGATGCTAACTAACCTTCACTCGCGCAGTGGAAGGGGGTTTCGCACTAACGGGCACTCACAAAAGTGCCTCCCTCCGATCTCAAAAACAAAATGAGCTAGAGACATGAAATTTTATGAGTAGGGTGGGTCCACGAAGATGTATATAGTATGCAATTTTGATGACTCTAGATGAGTATCTTCAAGGTGAAATGGGGTCGGAAGGGTCAACTTTGAAATGTCTCGTCCCGCACAGGTAATTCTGTACGGCTGTTGGTACGAAACGAAAAAAACGGGTGCGTCTATGATTGAGCGTTAAAACGTGGAATACGATTTAAACGTCTTGACTGAGGATTTCGTGTAGAGGTCATGTCAAGTAATTGACCTATGACATCATTTTTTCATTTTTGCAGATCAGATTTCGACCATCACTGGGTACTGGTGAAGCTTGAGTGTAAATAAGGGCGTTAAACGCATCTTTTGGCGTATTTTCAGTGAAGATGGACAACATCAATGCGCCAAACGTGTTTTTATTAGGCTCTTTGAATGCATATTTCGTACAAATCGACATGTTGCAAAGCAAAGCTGGTCCAGGTCACAAAATGGTTGGCCTTGGCCCTTGATGACCTTGATCTGCATTGACCGTGGTATACGTAAGCGTGTCAATGTGCGCACATGTGTTTTAATTAGGGTCATTGCATTTTTCATACAAACTGACAAGTTGCAAAGTGAGTCTGGATCAGCTCAAAAGCTGGTTGACCTTGACCTTTGAGGACCTTTACCCTTATCGGCCTTGACAAGAACTTGCACCGCTTAGTTAGAGGGTCATGGGGTCTTACGATTGCCTCCCGTTATGAAGTCGGTTTATAATCAGCGCGCAGTCATTTACAAACAATTTCATCACAGAAGATGAATTTTGTCTGCAAAATTAGCATGTAATACTGTTTTTGTTTGTCCGCATTGCATTTCGCACCAGATTAATCGGTCAATTTCATAAATCATTTTTCCAAGTTGACCAAGCGAGGTGGAGTATCTGCACACGGCTTTTCTCAATCGTGGTCTGAGGGCCAGTTTGTTTGTGGGGTGATTCCCAGACAATGCCAAAAAATTGTGTCTGTGAGAGGACCAAAGAAAGGCCCTCACAAAACTGAACGAGACTCTCAAACAGAAATGTCCGTCTGGGAAAGAGCTTCTGCTTTAGCGTCTGAAGGATCTGGCTCTCAGAAGCCCCTAAATGTTATTCATAAAAATCCTTCCTCTTGTGTCATTTTGGATATTTTCAATACACGACAGATTACTTGCGGTTTAGATTTCGATGAATGTTTCAGTTTTAAGGAGGTCGATGACATGACATGTCGTGTTGGACGTTTCGGGTCCCTACGGTTTTCAACCCTTCTTATCATGACGGAAGAATCATACCATGAAAATGAATCGTTTCAAAGCCCCATTTGGGAGGTCCTGGAGGGCCTTGATTGTCCAGGAGTTGGACGGTGACACCATCGTTCCTGCTTTGGGTTTACGTCTGCGTTGGAACTGACTTCCCAAAACGCCTGCTGATCTCCCGCTTAATGCAGTGAAGAGAATAGTTATGATGACTAAAACTGGAGGGTACCGTATAACGAGGCCCCCCCCAAAAAAAACGATGGATAGGGCGTTAATGATGCTGATGGTGATAGCCATGAGAACTCAGTGAATGCCACTTTTATCGTCTGACTATGCGACCTGTCTCACCTCGTATGTCCTCTGACCACAGCCTCTTTTATATTTTCCCAATACTGTCTTTTCAGTCCCACACTCTTCAAGCTCTTGCCTACATATTTTGAGATCCGACTGACCTTTGGCAGCCAGTAATTTCACTGGCTAGAGGCACTGGCGCAGGCGGTAACCTTTCGGGATATGTCCGAGCTTGTGCACGTGCCAGATTGGCTCAAGGCCTACTAAACACTGTCCCTGGGCATTAATTTGCTCGCAAAGAGCCGTCTGGGCGTGCGGCTAAGGTCACGGACATGAACAGGGGCCATAACCAGCTATCGACTGCAAGGAACGTGGGCCAGTGGTACTTCGCAGCCACATTGGTTAGCCTAGAATGACAGCAGTCACCAAAGTTTCCATTAAGCCGCGGCATAAGTTAAAGTGCTGAGAAAAATCGGAGCGCGACAGTATTTTAGTCGTTTCCACAGGCGCTTACGACGATTGAATGGCTACAACGATATGACTTTCTAACTGTCCATCCGTCACGCTCGCTTTGAATTATGTAGCACTGCGGCGTGCGAACTGTCACAAGTTGCACTGTTTCGTTCGGAAACGGGTCGCACTCCCACACCACTCGCCGAAGTTCGGTCCTGCGGCGGGAGCTGAGCCGCGACGGGGCTGCAAATACACGTCCCAGCAGTTTCCAAGCAGATACCGTTCGCCACCTGGGGGCATTAGAACGTGGTGCAGCGCCGGCCGGTTGATGTACGCCTCCAATGTTGGCGTCCGGGAAACGTATGGACGTGGTTTGTTGGCGCGGCTGCCAATCGCGGCCAAGCCTGGTCGCACGAGGCGAGACCGTCCGCCGTGCCGCCTGCTGGTCCGTGCTCTTCGGTCCGTCCCCGCGCACCGGCAGCCGGGTTATTGAACCGTTTCGCCGCTCGCGGACGATTCGCGGAACTGCCGCTGCCGTTGTGCTCGGTTTCTGGGGTGGCCGCCTCCGTCCGTGGACAGCTCCCAGGTTTGGTCACGCCCCGATGCCCTGTTTCTGGAATCGTTATCGCCGTCCCGTGGGTATGCTTCCTAGGACCGGCATGCCCTCCCTCGCCCCCTCCCCCCCCCAAGTGGGTTTTGGAGTCCTCTCGGTTTCGCCAAAACCGTCCCTTTTCTGTGGAGACCCTGCTTCTTGGAATGTACATTTTCCCCGAGGGTACCTTGCCGAGACTATTTCTGCCCGCGCAGTCAGATTCCTGCTCCTGTCCCTGTTGCTGTGCGTGGTAAAACACGCGCGTGAAAGCTGGTCTTGGCCATCGCCGAAGTTAGCGCCGACTGGTGAGTTCCGGTCCCCGGTGACCCGGGGTCATGACCTGTGACTGCCTGTTCTGGGGTGGTCGCACGTGTGGAGTTGGCCTGCTGACTTGTGGGAATTGTAAAGGCCGGGGGTCTAGATGAAGATAGAGAGGAACAGAAAAAGATAGAGAGAGAGAGAGAGAGAGAGAGAGAGAGAGAGGGGGGAAAGAGAATGGGCGAGGCGGAAATTAAGATGAACCCGTACGATTCCACCTTTTCTTCAAAGCGTGCGATACATTGTACAACTGAATCCGTCATTCAAATCGCCATTTAACGTTAATTTAATTTCCACACTAATACTTCTAACGTGATTGGTCTTCTATAAATTTCCAGTTGACCCTATCCCCCTTTGTATGGGCTCCATTGGGAGCCCCAGAAAATGTGAGCGAGTCCCCCTTCACAGATTCTGCTGCGGTCAGGGTTAGTGTCGTCGGGAGTGACGTCACATGGCGGCCGGCATGCCATTGGCCACGGCGGCTCGGTGGGTGTTCGGCGCATCACGAGCAGCAGACTCGACCTCTCGTGTCACGTCATGTCGACGCCGACTCGTGGCCTGCAGGGTCGCAGAGGCATACCGACGGCTGGCTGGATCATGAACCATAGTTCCGTGACGTGTGCCAAGTTGACGAAACATGGCATGTGCAGTCGGTGGAACAATGCTCGCCGATGTTTCGGCAATATTTTGGTACAGATACTTCAAACTTGTACACTTGTACTTGATACTTGTACACGTCGGAAACACGCGTACTTTGATATTCATAACTCTGAGCACTTTTTATTCTTTATTTTTAGTTTTAGAAGAACTCGTGAAACCCATTCCACAATTTCAACAATGTTCAGGCAACTGGTCCTCCAAATTGGTGGGTTATATCCACCCCCATCCTCTGGATGAGTATGAAATTTGTGGCCGACTACGTGGAGGCAGACCCAAGCAAGCAATACAGGCGTCGAGTAAAAGTGGACGTGCATCGGTACCGTTTCGACTTGTGTCGGTATGATTTCCGCACAAAAGTACGGACTGCTAGTACAACTGCCGTCACCACAGTTAGTAAGTCACATCGAGCTTCACAGTGTCTTTCAGGCCTTGCGCACAGGTGCCTGCGCAATTCCTCGCGCTGCCTTGAGCGCGCGCCTAACATCAGGAAATCCATAACACCGCCCGAGCTGTTTCTGAGTCTGCCGGCGGGCTGCTGGACGGAACGTTCGCCGTTCGCCGCAATCGCCCGACAATATTACGACACTCTGGGACGGAAATTTCAAACGCCCAGTCGAACGGGCCGCATCTCTTCGAGCCGCCGTTACATCGTCGGCCGGCTGTCCCGTCAGCCGCTACTGACGCGAAGTCACCGCCATCAGTCTCCGGGGCCGGCCGTGTGGGTAGATCTGCTCCCCGGGTCCTGGGGCCGGCTGTCTGCTATATAGGCTATCGGCTATGTAGGAGGCCGTTTGAACGAGCTGAACACGATACTGGCACAGTGCAGCTGCCCCGTTTGCCATGAAAGCCTGTGGTCGGTGCTGCTAGCTGCTTGACTGACCGCGTCCGTCACCATTGGCTGTTTGTCAGTTTTTGGGGCCGCAGGAAACAAACATAAATACGTATGAAGAAGGAGAAATCTGAAGACTTCTGGCGGTCGTTTCGTGTCATTTACAGGGCGCAAGGAAACTGATGTCACAAGCTCCGCGCGAGAAAAACGTCGCCGTTCCGCCAGAACGACAGCCGGAGGTCGCGTGACATACACCCCTGCTTGACCCGAGACGATGTCCAGGTAGGAGGCCACTCAGCGACCAGTGCCAGACCAGCCAGCAAAGCGAGTCCGAGAAAGGTCAAGGAGCATAATGCGACAATTCTCCACAGGGTAGTCGGTGGAATGTCGCCATACCACGTGGCCGAGGAACTTGGTGTTCATGCGTGCCCAGTTTACCGGTGGGTTTCCCGTTGGAAAGATGGTACTTCCTGGAAAACAAACGAGGACAGGGCAGAGAGACCATATTAGCAAAGTGGCGAAGATCGTTATTGCCCAGTCGGCACTGAAAAATGGGGAGTCAGCCAAAAAGCTGGCCCAGCGACTGACCGTCAGGGGGTATCCAGCTTCGTACCAGGTTGTTCACGCGTATCCAAAGGCCATTTTCCATCTCAAACCCTTCAGAGCCCAAACCTGACAAGAAAAAAAATCAAAACTCAGAGAAAAAATGCTGAAACCCGCTCGAAAACGGTGAAACTGAACTATTCAGGATCGGAGGCGGGTAATGTCAAGGACTTGGGAAAGAGAGAGAGCATCTACCCCTCCCCCAACTTTTCCGAAATTGAAAGGAAAATATCGGCCTTATGGGTGTTGACTGGAAAAAACTGACCAAAAATGCTTCTTTATTCCCATCCCCTCCCATCAACTGTGGGGAAGTCCCTGCACCACTGGGTAATGTTCTTGGGTGGGTCTCCTTGCGAATTTCACCGCCCTTCCAACCGCCAGAGCCATAGGAGGTGGAACGAGGGTGCACAAGCCCCCCCCCCCTTAACTGGCGAGATTGAATTATGCCCATGGCGTTGCATGGAAAGAAATGGCTCCAGAAGCAGAAATGGCTCCGATGGCCTTCCCTTGCCGGAAGGCGTTCGGCCCCTAGTGGCCAGAACGAACGAGTTTGGGCAAGCAACAGCTCACAAGTCCCCTTGTCGGAGACGGTGAAGCAGCCCCTGAAGATTCAGGTCTGGGGATGACGAGTTATCGGCGGCTATCTGAGTCTCACATCCTCCTCAGACGGCAAAGTGTGAAGGCTGACTACTGTGCCAGCGAAGAAACACCGAAGAAACTGCAACATCAGCCGTCTGCCGGAAGAGGAAAAAGCCTTCTTTTGTCAAAAGAGAACTGTTGCCAGACCTGTCACGGGGGACTTTTTCAGGAAGATGGCGTTCCGCCGCACACGGCCAAGAAAACTCAGCTTTGGTGTCAAGAGAGTACTGGGCGAGGGGTGAGTGGCCCGGGAACAGCCCTGACCTGTCGCCTGTAGAGAACCTCTAGGCGGGGGTCATTGAGAGCGCATCAAAGTTGCATCCGGCCACGTGTGAAACGGTACTTGTAGGGAGGATCCAGAGGGCATGGTTAGAAATTTCCGCGGAGATTCTGAACAGTCTGGTGTGTGGTAGGCAGACCGTATGCCGGATTGTTTAAAAAAGGCGAATTCAGTGGGAAATGAAACAGTACAAAAAACAACAGTTTTTATATTCCGAGTACCAAAACGTTGCAGTTAAGTCTGAGTTTTGCGACTCGTCTTAGGCGTCATCTTGCGGACAAGCGTTGAATGCTCTCAATGTGCCTGAATGTGATATGTTCCGATGTTTTACACCTCGTTTTGCGACTTGACCTTCACCTTTCATCCGCACTCTTTACATTTTAATGTTGTGAGCCTTCGCTCCGTCTCGCACCTCCACTGACATCTTCATTATTGACGCAGGATCGTTTTAGCCTCGAGCTTTTACGTCGATGGTCCCAAGGAAATGCACGATGATGATGAAAACTTGTTTCATCAATTTTTACGTCCTGTAGAATTGCTTCCCTTGCACACCCATCTATGACGTCTTAGAGTTACACGTAAATTGCAGTATTGCAACGAACGAAACATGCATGACACACCAGAAAACAGACCTCCTACATAACTTAAGGAAAATCATTACACATATATGTACAGATATGCACAAGTGATTTGAATTATTTCCATTGGCAGAGCTCTATTAAAGCATACGTAATGCAACATATGTGGCGCCATCCCTAGCGGCCGCCACTATGAGGGCCTCCCACACCAAACCTTAGCCGCTACGCAGGATATTGGCCTCTCAGAGATCCTGACTCATCGCCGGACGCTACTGCACCACGGCAGGCGGGGGCAGGAGACGTGGTAGAAGGGCGGGTGCCTCACCATCGTGTGAAAAACTAACACTGCCCCAATGCCGTTGCACAGAAAGAAACTATTTTAAATGGCTTCCTGCCAACATGAAAACGTCCCACCGACACCGAGTACTCGGTACCTTCTGTACCCGATCCGCACCATTATCTCTATCTGCAGCTATATCTGCTGCCATTTGAACTGCCAGTTTCGACGGCAGACGGCAGAATTTCCTGTCCGCGCAAACAGACGCCAAACTGAGCTCACAGCCCGTCGCGTTTTGGTGGCGTCCCATTTACAAGCGGGGCTGGACAGTTCGCCATGAGCAGCGGTCATGCAAAGAGAGGCCACGGGCGTATTTGCTCCGGACCGCGTTGCCGTTCTGACGCTCGCTTAGCTGGATTAAAGGGATCTGCTCTGCGCAACCCCAAAGCCATCAGTGTAATTAGGAGTGCCAGACTAATGCAAATGTTGCTGCGGAATCCCGAAGTATAGAGGGAAAAGAGAGAAAGAGAAAGAGAGGGAGGGGAGAGGGAGCAGAGACAGGTACAGTGTGAACAGAGACAAAGACAGAGGCAGACACAGAGACGGAAGTAAAGGACTAAATAGGGGCGAAAAGAGAAAGAATATGAAACTCCGAGGGCGGCCACCAGGAACGGTGAATGAAGTGAAACCTGAGTTTGGTACAAGCGTAGATGACCGGCCGTTCTGGGCGGCCCGCAGTGTGGATCGACCTATACCATAAAAGGGTGCGGCAGAGCCTATCGGAGCCAAATATTGACACGGGCCGCTGGTCAATTTTCATTACGCCCAGCTCATAACCATCCGATCACGTGCTGTCGTCCCAATGTAATGGCTTTCCCCTGAGCCGAGTGGTCCGCTGTGTTGTAGAGCGCGATAGTTCGGGACAAGCGTCCTGGGAATTGGACCAGTGTAAAAATTGGAGCCCCGCGAAACGTGACCGTGCACTGCTCTCTCTCCCTCTCTCTCTCTCTCTCTCTCTCTCTCCCCTCGTCCCCCTATCTTTTCTCCTCTCCCTTCTTTCTCTCTCCTTCACCCTCGCTCTTCTTACCCTCCATACCTCTCTCTCTCTCTCTCTCTCTCTCTTTCTCTTTCTCTCTCTCTCTCTCTGTCCCCCCCTCTCTCTCTCTCTCCCCCCTCTCTTTCTCTCTCCCTCCCTCTCCCTCTCTCCCTCTCTCTCTCTCTCTCCCTCTCCCTCTCCCTCTCTCTCCCCTTCATTTCTTCCCGTCGTGCTCATATTCTCGTATTTCCGGGTCTATTCCTGTCCCGCCTTGTCATCGCGCGCCGCCACGTTCTTCCGGCCATCCACGGGCGCCCATTGGCCTCGTCACGCAGCCGTCCAGGCCAGCCGGACCACCCTCCCCACAGCACGCACACCGGCGCCACCGCCGCCACTCCCTGTACCCCACCCCTGCAGCCGGCCTGTCCTGCCCCGCCCAGTGGAGGGTCCAGGACGAGGGTTCCAAAGTAGCTAAGGATGTTTGAATGTATTACATTGACTAGGTAAATGGTGAGTGTTTATGTTTTAACGCAGCACAATAAATAGTGTTTGAGTGTAGGTGATAAAGGATAAGTGTTGGAAAGTAAACGATACTGCCCTGATGAGAATATTTATGTTATAACATGACGCATTTAATCATGCTTCAGAACCAATGAATGTTTTATTCAACACGTTCACTCCGTATTGGAACATCGCACCCACCCAACCAACTGCTCTAACCCGCAAGGGTCCGTTTCCATTTTAGACAATTTCCTGTAACCACCTCCATCTAAAATGCCGGAAAATTCGATTACAGCTTCATTAGCCGGACCCGGGGGGGGGCGTTTAACCATCCCTGAGGTTTTTCCGAGACTGCGACAGGACGAACAAGCGCAGCGCCGCGAAATTTTCTGTACCTTTTGCTTGGCCATTTTTGCATCTTGTTTCAAGGTTTTGACCGCAGATCAAGTCAAGTGTCTGGCCACGGTCAGGTCAAGCAGACCAATATCCAAAAAGTCTAGCGCTCTGTGGCTTTTTGGGAAAACATCATAACGTAAAAGAACTTTCAGGCCATAAATTGGGTTTTTCGGAAACTTTTGGGCCATTAACCTTAGGTTAACACCATTCTCAAGGCGTCTTTTTTGGGAACTGACGATTTTTCGTCATATTTTGAGCGTGAAGTGATGCAGGCATCCAATAGCCGTCACTTGGCAAAGTATCAATAACCTCCAACTATTGGCCTGAGGCCGGTTCACCAATAACGGTGATGAACCAAAATGTAACGCCGTCAAAATCGGCAATGGATGACTTAGAACGGATAGAAAACAACAACAATGGCTGTCACAACTGCGAGTAATACCAAAAGCTCAAAAATGGAAAAATGGGTATTTTTTAAATAAACTGGCTTTTGCGAATAAAACTCCTCCATATGTGTAGATTGATGGATTTCCCCAAAATTTCAACACGGAAAACCATCACAAGAATCACTAGTATAAATGCGTATAAACTGACAAAGCATATGTCACCAAAATGATGGAGTGCTAGAATTACTTCCCGTTAATTCCATCCCGCATTCGGCACTTGCGCCCGCAGTGCAGTGGCGGGAATATTGCTGTGTCTTTAACCCAACGTTACCGCGTAAACATCAAACGAATAAGAAAAATTAGACGGGTATCCGCATCTGCGAACTTTAACCTGTTCGTTGGTGACTTTATCTAGGTTTCATTGATCACAGTTCTTAAGACGTAGGTCGTTTTTTGGTTTCATGTAGTCAGCTATGAGGAAGCATGTATGGGGCGCAAATGGCTTGCATATTATCCAAAAATAAAAAGAAGGTCTGTTTTGAACTCTAATCGTCAAGAACTTTCCAACAGCATGCTTATTTTTATCGCGCGATCAACTTTTTGCGGAGGCGGTCAATCCCCCACTCCAGTCGGGAAAGCTTGGTGCCGACTGCCAGTCGGGCGCGGGTTAGGACAGTGCTGGCGATATGTCGTCCTCGACGTTAGTTCGGGCCTGAAACCGTAGGCTGTGCAGCGGTTTCAAAACATGCATTCCCAGTTGTTCAGCGATACAGTCAGTGACCAGCAACACCCTCAGTGTTTCGGACATGCAACTTGTGTTTTCTTTTTAATTCAACGTCACGCATGGCCGCAGGAACGGGGGTTCGGGGGAAGGCCATGCCCACGGCTGGAGTTTTCCGAAAATTATTTGGAGTCCACATAGGATCTCAGAATGTTTATTTCCAGTCATTGCCATAATCTAGGGATGCTGATTTCTGTAAATGATTTGGGGGTGGGCCGAGACGAGGGTTCGACAACCCAACTTCCTCCCCCGAAATGTGGGTTTCCCAATGGACTCAGCCGACATTATTTTGACCAACGGAAATTTATGTTTATTTTCATTATTATCTATCAAATGAAAAATTGCGTTTATCCCCTCGTATACAGATATATATATATATATATATATATATATTATATAAAGATAAAAAAATAGATAGATACATCGCATGAGGCTTTGTTCTTTACTTTCTGCCTACCTCTTCTCTATTGCGGCCGTTCTTTTCGTTATTATTATTGTTCATTTCCCTTTAAAACTGGCAGAAAATATACGGGGGAGGGGGTCAAACCAATATTGAACGGGACCAAATTAACACTGGGTAGGCTAGGGCCCTCTCAAAAGAATACAAACCGACACCCCTGTCATAGACCTAATGTTAAAATCCCTAAAGTTGGGGGAGAGGACCCGAACCCTTTCATCCCTCCGGATCGCATCCAGGGCCACACCCTCCCGCTTTTGGGGAATTTAGCTTTAGCTCCATGGGATGAAAAGTCTTGCCCCTCCATCCCCGCTTTTTCTGGATGCTCCTACAACCCTAGCGCAACGTAGGCGTGATGAGAAAGAAACGCCCACACTGCTCAGATATGACGTCGCACATTACAAACAGTAGCGGCGAAACTTCTGTGGAAATGGGGAGGGTGCAAGCATGATTTTTGTCTCGTTTCTTTCCATGCACCGTCATATGGTTAATGAAATGTTGTCCGGAATTAGGAAGCAGCTGCCCCCTTCCCCCTCCCCGTTCCTACGGCCCTGAATACAGGGCAACACAAACCCAATGCGACTTTTCTCAGTGGCGAACAGCTGCGTTGCATTTCGAAACAGGAAACCAGTTAAGCGCCTTACTTCAGTGGGTAGTCTGTTCCATGTGTTAGCGGCACTGCTCAAAAATGAACGCTGCCTAAATTTCGCGCGAACGTGAAGGGATCAGGCCGTGTCGACACAACCCCTCCCTATGATCAGAAGGGGTAAAAGGAGGGATCGACGGATGGTAAATGCTTCAGTTCCACCCCGAACTCAGCGGGGTTGGCTCAGTTCGGAGTGGGGCAGTAATAGGCTGTGGTCTGTGGGAAGTGTTTACCACTGCAGACAGATGTGTTGTTGCAGTTACCAGTAGTACATTGCCCTGCTGCTGTTCCTCCTCAGCCCAAGGGGCCTACATCAAAATGTGGTGAGGTGACCTCCCATGGCCCAAAAAGGGACGTTATCGTTTGCAAAGACGTCCTATAGCACAGTGGCATCCTATAGCTTCAGGGGACCTCCTATAGCACCGAGGGCGCTTCCTATAGCATCAAAGGTAGGAATGCGCCGGATCTGGTTTTTTGCAATCCTGCCAGATACCGGATATACCGGATCGGGGTGCCGGATACCCGGCCGGATATTCGGCCGAATACCGGATATTACGGATGCCTATGTTTATTTATTGTTTGTTGCTGAAAAATGGGAAGAAAAAAGTCGAGCTGAAAAAGAAATCTAAAAACAGGAAAGTATTTAATAAAAAATACTAACCGTTTCCGAATCATTCCCCCTAGCGCCTACAGATAATGTGAGGCTCCCATATGTTTCACTGTGAAAAAAATGAATAAAGAGTACAGCAGTCATAGCGAAGGTCACCATCTCTGACTGCAGACAAAAGGCAGAGGCTCCAAAATACGCAGGATGCCATTATAGCGCCTTGACAAACGTAGAATACCTGGCTTAATAAGCATTCTAAACATTATTACTAAACAAAAAGGCATGTCCATTAAAGTATATTGTCCCTTAACCTTCGCCCGCACAGGACCTTCTGCATAACGCGAGTGAAGAGTGGGGGGGGTACGACCCCCCAGCCCTTTCCACACCGTGCGTCCTAGAACGTCGCGGAAAACAACAGCGTGTTGCATGTGACGAGATCTCGCGACTGGTATCCCTTTTTAAGGTCTCAGGCCAACGGATGACATTTCAAGCCGGGTCGTAGGTCAAACATTGCCAGAAAATGCTAGGTACTTTTCCGAGTTTATGCGCAAATGAACGTCAAAGAATAAAAGATGATGAAACGAAACAGGTATCATAGCGTTTCGTCAATCAATTATGAGTCTATCTGCACACCACTTCATTGTATTTTATACATGGAGTCCGATCCAGGTCATGCTAGGACAATCCTTGTCAAGCGGGGTCGTCGGCTCAAATGCGTCCTCGGCGCTGCAGAAGCATTTTTGCATATAATAATAAATGTTGAAGTCAAATGTAGCGTCTCAGTTAACACGCACTATTGCCAAATAACATATGAAGGTCATTTTAGGTCACCCAAGGTCACCTTAGGTCATCCGAGTTTATCTGAAGCCAGTAACCTACTATGACCTCGGATTAGGTAAAATCGTAACTTAGATGTCTTAAAAACGTCTTTCGCATTGATATTCAACATAAAATCTAATTTTTGGCATGCCGTGGTAATGAAAAGTCATCACACCGCGGCCGACGCCGCTCCGCCCGTCGGGGTAAAAGTCAGACATTCGCTGCTCTCCGTCCTTTTTTGATGAAATAAAAGACAAATTGCACGAAATTTATATCATTCGATTTCTTCCATCTCAAGCGATCCGAATATAGAGGTCGTTTTACGATATCTATTTCCTATGGCATTCCGAAATATAAGAAGTAACACATGTGCCGCTGCAGCTCATAAATTCATTTTACAATCGATTGATGCGTACTTTTTTGTACTTGTGCACTCCAACCGTCTTCCAGAGCGACAATACTGAGGCCTTTGTAAACCGGCGACGTCGGCACGCGAAAACGGCTGAAATGGTTTTCGTTATGACGTGATACCTCGTTACCATGGCAACGTAGGAAAAATTTTCACCATAAGATGCTGAAAGGATGCCCCAGACGGTACATCAAGTTTCATATGGACCAAACAAACCGTTCGCAAGTTATCTACGGAAAACCTCAGGATGGGCTGCATCACGCCCCCCCCCCCTCCATACGGACGAAGGTTAATGCATTTGTACAGAACTATTTGAGACAAATAAAAATGTTTTGAAAATAGGGCGATGATGCGCCACGTAACGGGTGGCTGGGGATATGCTTGCTGTTGTCCCACTGTTTTGAGCTCGAGTCACACCCTTGCAAATTATGTCTCAACCCTTCCGAACTAAGACGAAAAAGTAGTGCTCCAGACAGACCTTGGAACTGCTAGTTACAACGACAATCCAATAGAACAAGGTACATTGCTCCTAAAGCAGTTTTGTAGGCAGAAATCAGAACGTCTCGATCGTACACTGGAAGGCCAAATATCTGGCAATATCCGGCCGGATCACGGAAATATCCGGCCGGATATCCGGCCGGACCGGATATCCGGTGCATCGCTAATCAGAGGAGCCTCTTATGGCCTCAAGGTGCCTCCTATGAGCCTCGTATTGCAAAATGGAAGGCCCGCAATGGCCTCCGGGCCATATTTCAGGATCGTTCAAGCTCTCAAGGGGCCAAAGAGGGGTCCAACCTTTTCCCCAAAGAGGGCGGCCGCCCCCTTCGCCCCCACCCCCGGCCACGTCCGTGATAGCAAGACAGCGAATAAAACCGGCCGTAAACGTTTTTGCTAAGCCGACTCGCTCGCTACGGATCTGCCAATATCTCCTGATCCTTATGTTTACAGGAGAACGATGGTGGGCATCGCCCGATCGTGGCTGTACTGTACAGCTGTTTAGAATGCGGAATAGTTCTTAGGTACAGGTGTCAGCACTGGATGGGAATAGTTTTGGTCTCGACAGTGTCCCTTCCAGTCCCAGTCCCAGTAGCACGACAGAAGATTTGACTTACGTGCACTGGTGGTGGGGCCTCTCCAGAAATGGGGGCAAGCCGGTTTTTTAATCGTTACTTTCCATGCAACGCCAATAGGGTTAATGATAAGTTTCGACCGGATATGGGGGTAGCTAACCCTCCTACCCTCCCACCTAATCCTCCGCCCCTGGCCTCGGGCATTGTCAGAATGTGAATGTGGATCTGTCTGTTGTTTGAATCGTTGTCACGAAGAGGCTGTTAAACTCGAGCAAAGCCCTTGAAATACATACGTGGATCTCAAATATCATCATTTTGGGATATAGCTATCAATTAAAAACTAAAAACTTCAATCAAACAGACTTTTACATCTCGTCTCGTTGTTACGCGATACTGGCAAATCCCATATTACACTTGGCTGATTGAATTCGGATAACAGGCTTCGATGCAGAACCCAAGGGTACTCATACATCTGTACAAGGCTGTTCGTCAGAAAAGTTTGCTTTATGGTTGCCCACGAAGTCAATGCATACGTCCGGAAATGCCGTGCTTGCGCTCACGACCACTACAGAGAGCCTGTAGATCAGAAACTGGCTCCACAAGCAAACAGAAAAGAACCCGTCCCATGCTGGCAGGAAAGGCGGACGCTGGCGCTGGGTGGAGGAACTGCTGCCATCGACGGTGCTGGGTCCCGGAGAATGGATGAACCGCGCGGTCATGCTGCTGCGCAACAGAGGGAACGTATGCGGGCTGGCATAAATCGTCGAGCGCGTCGATAATCTAGGATTACTTTTGGAGCCGCGATTTATGCTCCGCACCTCGGGCGAATAATTAACAAAGCCAGCTCCCTAAATCGGAATCGGACGCTATTTTAAGATACGGCTTGGTCTGGTCATCTTGATAACTTGTAAGTGATGTAAACTGTTAAAAACGTTGCCGGGATCACCGGAAGAGTGGTCTGGAAGACGGTTGGCAGGAATTTATGCATGGCACATTAAGAGTTCAGGGAAGTGAAACTTCGCTGCAAACCTAACTTGGTACCCTGCGTAGATAAGCAATATGCGGGTATTATGTCGAAGGACGATATATGAAAAGGAGTTTCGTTTACCCCGTTTACCTATAGTCAAGATCGCGGGAAGCGGGGGCGGGGGCGCTACCACTCCCAACTTTTTTGAAGTTTAACATTGACTCTATGGACTCGAAGGGCGTTGACTGCAAAGAACTGAGCCAACATGCCTCTTTGTCCACCCTCCCCGCCCCCCCCCCCCCAACTGTGGAGTAGCGCCTGCGCCCCTGCCTAACAAAGCACATGCAAACACCTCAAAGATACTACGTGGTTTGTACGCTATAGTCAAGATCCACAAAAAATCCGTCATTGCAGATATTCGAAAACGTAGCAATGGAGAGCACTGAAAACACGATAGAAGCAGGGGCGAAGAACATGTCTGTGCGTCTGTAGTGAGCGGAGAACCTGGAATAATAGAAGGCGTTGTTTTGCTCTTAACTTTAAGATTTCGTCTATTTACGACTCGATCGATATTCTGCTTTTCTTATACCGACGTTTATGTAAGTTGTGGCAGTTAGTCTCGTGAGCAATGGAAAGAAACAGCCTTGAGCTAACTGTGACATTTCATTTTTGTAACGTTTTGCTGTTTCTATATTTTGGCGGATTTTGTGACTTTACTAGGAAACGGGACCAATGTATGTGTGTATTTATCCGTTATGCGTGATTCCGAATCACCTGTCTTTAAGAAATACAAGTGTGCGTTACGTGTCTGGTTTCTACGCCTCATGTACCTCGCCGTCGATGAGTCCCCGACCGGACTCTACTGCAGTACCGCACAATACGGGTGGCTTGCCACTGAAGTATTTGTTTACGGTGCGTGTCCGGTCGGAACCAGGGGTGCCGATTTGTATTCTTTTGAGAGGGCCCTGGCCTAACCAGTTTTGATTTGGAACCACCCAATGTTGTCCCCCCCCCACTTATTTTCTGCTGGTTTTAAAAGGCAATTCGAGTAATGGTAACGAAAAAGAACGGCCGCAATAGATAACAGATGGCAGAAAATAAAGAATAAGGTATTAAGCGATGTATCTGTCCTTCTAACTTCTATCTATGCATATACATTCATACATGGGGATAAACGCATTTTTTTATTAGATAAACTGTAACAAAAAACCTGCAAATTTCCTTTGGTCAAAATGTAGTGGGTTAAAGCCGATGAGAACCCCACATCTGGGTAGAGGCTAGGTTGTCGGGTCCTCAGCTCGACCCCCAATCATTTACAGAAATAGACACCCCTGGTCGAAACGGGAATTGCCGTGAAGGTCACGGGAAGAGGTATTGCAGGTTACCTCCTGCTATACATGCTAGCATTTTACTTTCACTACTCGAAAGTACTTACCAAGTTGTCCAGCACTATACGAACAGCTAACATTTTTCGTCGCCAGGCTGGTCCACTAGCGGCGCTCTTTGGCGTCTTGTTCATTTGCGGTTGGTGGTACGAAAAGGGGAAACATGGGGTTCGGAGAATATCCGGCTGAATATAACCCCAAGGTTCATGGACCCTACGATCCGGCCAGGTGGTATGGAAAACGTGAGTAAGCGCGCACTCTCCGTTATCTTCAAAGATTTGGAAATTTATCCATGGGGTTTGCGCATGGTTTGTCTCGACTTGTTTCCACGGTAAGATGGGAATATGCAGTTAAGCCAGAGGGCTGAAACCAGAATAACAAAGAATTTTGAAGAGTGTTTGCCTGCACTGGATTGTATTTTACACAATTTGTCAGTTAGGTCGAGTTAATGTATAGTTAGGTTGGTGTTGTGGGCACAGGCCTCCCATTTTGCATAACTCCAGAAACCCATGCAGTTGCTGGGTTATAGTGGTGCCTTAAGATAAGGAATGAAAAAATGCATCATTGAAGACATCTTATGCAATATCAACACCACTACGTCCTCAAAATAATCCCCTCAAATAATTCAATCACCCAGTGCCTGAACAACTAGCATGAGTTTGAAGCATGGAGTATCTTTGTGAGGCAGATCAACACCAACCTGCAAGCATTGACAGTTGACTAATGTGCTGTGAAATATTACATCACTGATAGACTTAGCAGACCTATCAGAATGTGGCCAAACTCAAAATTAGTTGAGATGGATCCAGATAAGGACAGAGGTGGGCTGGGACTGACAAGAACAGGCATGAGTGCCTGGGAGGGAAAGGGGACAGAGAAGGAAAACTGGGCCAGTGTAGACATACAGAGGACCTGCGTGGGGTAGGGATTAGTGAGTCGGTTGGGAACTGACAGGAGTGGTATGGAAGGGTGGGATGATTTTTGGATGGTATGATGAAAAATGTCTGGAATGGGAGAGGAACAAGTAAAGGGATAAGGATGGGACAGGGACAAGTATAGGGATAGGGATGGGACTGGGACAGAGGTACATGGAAGGCAGGGGGAATGGCATGAAATAAGAATGAGGAAGAGGGACTATAATGGGTCAGGGGCAAGGAGTAGATTGGGATGGGACTGGAATGGGGAGAGGCAGAAAGGGGGAAGAAGGATGGGATAGAGGCAAATATGGATTGAAATGGGATTGGAATATTGATGAGATGTTGAATGGTATGGTTAATCTGGCATTTACTGGGATATTTCATTTTTCTGCTGACTGGGGGACATTTAACCCTATTTCTGGCAGGGGGCTGAATCTGCCCCCCTCAGGTTTTTTGCTTGCCAATTCCAGGCTTTTTAATGCAGTTATGGAACTTGGTGACTTGTCCTAGCTATTCCTTCTATGTGCCAGGGCAAAATTTCAGAATCCTATTTTGGTCAGGGGTGGAGTACAGCAATGTTTTTGGGAAGCACCTCAGGCCATTTTTGGCCATGTTGAGGGTAGAAGAAAAATGCCTGCCAAAAACAGAGTTCTTAAGGTAGAACTTCAAAGCTTATATGGATGTATAGCTAAATAGTTGGGCAATGTGCAGATATAATTTTGTTCATCTGAGGTCACTTAACAAGGTCAGGTCAAGGTCAAAAGTCAAAATTTGTTTTTTTGCAATAATTCTGGTGCCGTTTTTTCAGATGCTGAACCCGGAATATATATGATGTAGAACGGTGCTCTCTACTTGTGTACCAAGTTTCAGCTTGATATTAGGTCAGGTCACGGAGCTATGACCTAAAATATTAGTGTGCATACCCTATATTGCAATAGCTAGAACATGAAATTTTTGGAATAGAGTGAATTCAAATTATTAAAAACATTTACAGATAATGTTAAATGCACACGAGATCATTCCAAGCGACCCCAAGGTCACTGGAGGTCATTTAAGGTCAAAGGTCCCAAATCTGAAGAATGTGTGACCTTGACGGTTTCCCCTTTTTCATGTCCATGGCACCGCCTATGCTAATATTATACAAATATTCTGATGCGATCTGCACTTCTTTAGAATAACATGACTAGCAGAAGCCAAAAAAAGTGTTTTTGCTTCCTTTTCATTCAGTTGCTAGAAAACGAATCCTATTTTTGAAACCCTGTGAATGCCCATGAATTTTCTCAGAATTTCAGACTTGTGTACCCATGGTAAAAGCCCTATCCATAATCTCTCGATTCATCACAGTTTCATTAAAATTGGTCCATAAACAACAGAGTTATAAGAAGTGCAAAAATACCCCTAATTTTGATATTTTACCCCCCTGTATCCACACATTTCAAAATTTTGAAAATTTGTTTTATAAAAATGTGGTTCACGTCATGGCAAATCGATTGCCGTTTATTGCGATGAAATCGGATGTCTAGTTCTTCGGATCTCGGGGGAGGGGACTGAATCTGCCCCCTGCTGGGAATCGACCATACCATCTAGCCCTCTGGGAATAGGGTTAAACACCCCAGCTCTGTTGATCTTGAGAACCAACCATTCATCTTATTCAAATGGTAATTGATAGCCCTATCCCTTCCTTATCCCTGTCCTGTCCCCATCCTGTTCAGTGTCCTTTTCCCTGTCCAGTGCCTTTTCACCCACTTGGTCTTAATTCCCTTGTATGCCTGTTAAGTTAGTCCTCATCTCTTTCCCTACACCATCCAGATCCTCCTCCATATATCTGTACTGTCCAGTTGTCTGTGTGTTCCTGTTCCCTCTCAGGCACTCATGTCTGTCCCTGTTCAGTCCCAGTCCACCCCTCTTGTTATGGTACTTAGTTTATTTTGAGGTCTCAGCTTATTTTGAGTTCTGAGGTGGTCATATTTGTTAGGTCTTTCAGTGACATTGTATGTCACAGCATGTTTGTCAAAAATAATTGTTTTAAAGTTGGTGTTGATCTGTCTTGCAGAGATGCTCTGCACCTTGAACTTGTGCCATTTGTTGAGATGGTGGGTGACTGAATAAATTTGGGATTATTCTGAGGAAATTGTGATGTTGACAAGGCACTGAATACCTTTGATTGAGCTATTTTTTAATCATGCATCTTTTGGCACCAATGGATACCTATCAGTACCATGGTACCATTATGGCTTGGTAATAATGTGAATTTCTGGAGTTGTGCGAAGCAGGAGGCCTGCACCTAGAATACCATTAGGTTTTGGCTACTTTGCTGTGGGAATGAAAGATGAAAAACAGAAAATGAACATTGAGGTTATTGGACAAACCATAATGATGAACAAGAAATTGCTGCATGAGTAAGTTGTATGTAGTATGAATGAAGGTTTTTGTATAAAGAAGAAGAAGAGTCTTGTATGAAGATTCTTGACTCACAAAATCATTCTTGCATTTTGCTGCCCATAACAAGACATCCACATGTAAAGATAGGCAGAAATTTTCTACCATGTTCAGGTGTTAAATGGTTCCTTGTGACATTATTGCATTTCCAACAAATTGTGCTTTTCAGATATTAGTCATCATACAGTGATGTTTCAGTCCAAAATGACATTAGTTTGCAGATTTCCATCAAAGCTACACCATATTACTTCCTTTGTAGTTGGAGGCTATTACATCATTGTTATGATAGTTCCCTCATCTGTAAAGAACATGCAAAATTCTGGTGCTCAAGGTCTACATGATTACCTGGGCCTCCTTATACCCCATACCCCCATACCCATACCCCACAGACCAGTTCACGTGGTATTCAAAAAGCTCTGTAGAGTCAAAAAGCCTGCAGTGGGCTTGCAAGGCAAAAATTGGCAGGTCCAGCCTGATGTGTGATTCCATCCAAAACATAGTCACAGCACTGTGAACCAGCCATCTGGCGCAAGGCAATATAACAAATTAGCACCATATATATATATATATATATATATATATATATATATATATATATATATATATATATATATATATATATATATACATACATATATGTGTGTGTGTGTAATATTGTGACTCTGATTGTGTCAGATGCCTCTGGTTTGTTATGTTTCACACTGTTTGCGAGCCATTATTTTTGTCCACTTACTCGTTTGTCCATGTTTCAGCCGACACGCCTTTGAACCAGGTCAAGCTGGGGGAGCTCGGAGGCTGGCTGGGCCGCCGCCAGAAGACGCCGCAGGCCATGGCCGCCGCGGTTAGCAGAGGTCAGTGGCGAGGTCATTCGGGCTGTCACGGTCACTCTGGGTCACTGTCCGGGTCACGGTAGGAGCGCGACGGTGTCGGTCCGTGGGTTGATGCGTCGGGAGGAGGGATGTCTGAAGGGATCAGCCATTTGTTGGAAGGATTTCTATCTCTGGAACTGTTGTCTTGTTTGACATCGGGTGGCGTGTTTCTAACGCTGGCAAAGTCGGAGTTCATTTCGTGTGCACCCATGACGAAGTGTCACGCGTGAACTGCTGATCTGACCCCAGGTCATGCGGCCCGTGCGCGTGACTTCCTTTGACCATACGTCACCCCTCCGTCTTGAATTCTTGCCACGTGGAGCCTTTCTTGACACCTCAGAGCTCCCTGGAACCTTTGCAGCCTCCCATAACTCTTTTCCACCTGTCGCGGCCGCTCGAGTCTGCGTGCTCTCGTGTGAGTGACCGTGCGTGACCCCTGTCACCCGTCGGCAGGCTACTGGCGCTGGCTGCACAAGTACGTGCACCCGAAGCGGTCCGGGCTGACGCCGTACCTGCAGGTGGTCGTCGCCTCCTCCGCGTTCTTCTACTTCCTGAACTACACCAAGATCCGCGCGCACCGCATCCACAAGTACCACTGGTAGCGGAGCCCCGCCAGCGCCGCCGGCTCGCCGCCGCCGCCGCCCCGAGTGTAGTGCAGACTGTGTGAGGAGTTCGCCGAGAGAGAATATACACTGTAGCGCCAGCGGAGCTGTTTGGAGGCTGCCGGCACGGAGGGCTTGACGGTCCGCGGGGCGCTCAAGCGCGTCCTCTGTTGGAAGGCGCGGCGCAGTGTTAGCGTGTTGCAATGTCCAGAAGTGACATTTCACTTGCGGACATTGCAACACGTTAAAACAGTTCGGTATTTGTAATTTGAGTAATTTCGGGCTCGTCGCCTTCCGCGTCTTTCTGATGAGTTCGTATGTAGGTTGCAGACGATGGGCAGCTGCGTAAGTCGGTAGACGGACTTGCCTTGGAGGCGTTTGATCTGAAGCCGACACGGCCACGCCGTCCAGTTTTTTTATTCAAGAAACTGTCTCACCCGCCTTATCATGCGAAGGTGCGCACGGTACCGAACAAGTCGTCGCGACCGACACCGCCATCGACATACGGTCTGCAAAAGAAGCCTTAGCCGCGACCCTTCGCAGGGCTCCAACACCGCCAAAATTTCATATCGGACGCCGAATACCGTTGGCCAGATCGCACTGCCATCTAGCGGCGGTGGTACTAACTCCTAGACTTTGATAGCTCGCAACGTGTGGTTGAGCTCCTCGAGCTTGTGGATCTGCCGAATGAAGAAATCTCCGTAGCGCTGCGCCACCTTAGTGTCGGCAATGTGGATCATGTTGCCGTCAATGTAGAAGTCAATCTGGAAAGACAGCAGACAAGACATAAGCGATAATGCCGATGCATACGATTTGACATGCTGAAAGAACAATTCACGCCAGATTTTGCGGGAAGCACGTGATATATTTTGTGCGAATTTACGATCATTAGAAAAGAAACGTAGGAATTTTCAGAACTGGCAAGGCATATTCCCACAACTGCGGGAGACCGAACGCGGCGAACAATCACTACGTCCGGGTCGGCCGTGACATGCAATGGAGCGGTCCAATACGAAATACGCTCCGCCGCGTCACAATGCCTACGCCAAACCCCAGCAATAACCTGGCAACAGCCTGCACGCGAAAGAGAAGTCAAACGGCGGTGCCCCGATGGAGTAGGACCCCTGATCAGAGCCAGACGGTGGACCGGGGTCCCTGATCAGAGCCAGATGGCGGACCGGGGTCCCTGATCAGCGCCAGATGGCGGACCGGGGTCTCTGATCAGAGCCAGATGGCGGACCGGGGTCTCTGATCAGAGCCAGATGGCGGACCACGGTACCCTAATGAGCGCGTGCAAGTCGCCCGTGTACGGACCTCCGAGTCGGACTGGAATTCTCCGTCCAGCCCGGACGTGCCCCGCGACCACACCACGTTCTTCATCTTGTGCTTGAAGCACATCAGGTAGCTACGGAACACGTCGTCGCTCAGCCCGAGGAAGGCGGCCATCTTCTGCACCGGCATCGTGGTGTACAGGCGTAGGTAGCTGCCGGGGGCGACCGGCCGTCAGAACCGCACACACGGAACACAGAAACATCGTCCCCACGATCAACGACGTGGCGTCAGGTTCTCATGAAGTGGCCGCAGGTCACCCGCACAACGGAAATGGAAGAGTGAATGACCATCATCATCACAATCATCATCATCTAGTCGACGATCAACGAAACGGCGCGACCGGAGGGAAACGGTTCCGATCACACGTGAGAGGGATGCACATGTTCAGGCTGCTGAGCTGGATAGTCATACTGCAGCATGGAACATGACCAAGTCGACACGAGGACAATCATGGTGACATTCGCCGTTTTATATATCAAGTGCGGTGTTCGTCACCAGCTCGAAAGATGTGTTCTGAATGGCAGGAAGCCGCACAGCCTTCAGACGCGTCAAACCTGCACCAAAACAAAAAATGACAAGATGAATGAGCTGAAATGCTGAACGCGCTTCTGACGCGAGACTATCCACACCCACCTGCGCATGATGGGTATGCTGACGTCCAGGAAAAGCACCTTGGGCTTCTCGCCGGCCTTGACCTCCTGCGGCGCCGTGGCCAGCTCGTACGAGCCGTGCCGAGCCACGGCGTCCAGGAACACCTGCTGGTCAACCTGCCGGAGAGGATGACGCCCGGTCAGACGGCTGGACGGCATGTTCAGGAACAGCGGCATTAATCAGCAGCATCTGCGATGCCCGGAACGCTGCCACTCCTCTCGCGTGAAAGGACAAACAGTTCACAAAGGTAGGTTCATGGACAAAAGCATATACACCAACACCAGTCCATCCCTCCACATCGCTTGAACGAGAGTTCATTCGCCTTTCCTGACCATCCCAGTGCTCAGGTCCACATAAACCAGATCAGAACACCCGATCGTCCACCACCAACACCACAACATCCCGACCAACTATAGCGTAATATTCCTATCTATCCAACACCACTTCCACAACACCCCACAGCACCCAACAGCCAGACCACAACATTTCATCGGCCACAACGAACACCATAATGCCTCTGCATCCCACACCCGGACTACAACATTCCATCGCCCACCACCAACACAACACCCCAACGACCCACGCCCGACTACAACATCCATCGGCCACAACCAACACCACAACACCCCCAGCCACCCACATCCAAACTACATCCCCTGATACCAATACAATACTTCTGCCCGTCAAACACCCAGATCTCAACAGTCCCAGCCGCACATCCAAACCAAACCACCCCAGCCGGTCAGTACCCTGAGTGCCCCGGGTGCACAACTCCACCACCAGCGTCCGGACCACAACACCCTCCAACGGGTCGCCGAGCCAGCGGCGGCGACGGGCGCACCTCGTCCATGAAGACGGTCAGCTGCTGCTTCTGCGGCTCGAGCAGCAGGCTGACGGCCGGCCCGTCCACCGGCGGCGGCACCGGCGACAGGAACTTGGGCGACGCGAACGTGAAGCTGTTCTCGAACTCCTGCCGACACGCGCAGGCGGCTGCTAATGTCGAGCCGCGAACGACAGTGACGTTCGCGGCGACGTCGCTCCCCGTCGACACAATGCCCGTCGACCCCGACGACACGACACAATGGACACGATCTGCTCACTGCCGCCATGTGACGTGCCAACAACGACGTGCAGGCACCATGCCGTGAGCAGCGTCCACTGCAGCCAGTTGGCAAATGCGTCATGAATTTCGGAAGACGTATCGTCGGTGGAAATGTGTAACGGCAAAATTTTGCTAGATGTCGCCAAGAACGCCATCAAAAAGAGGTCAGAAGACGGCACATCTGACCATATAGCCACAGATTTCTTTGAGACCGTCCTATGGAGTTGCCGTAAAAGATGATTTGTTAGAACATAGCCGCGAACATGGCGCCGCGGAACGTCAGCACCGGACCGATACACACTTCTCCGGCGGCCCCAATTTTCGGCATCCCTGCTTACCCAACACAGCTATCCTTCGGCAAAAAAACCCACCGGAGATAAGAGGTCGGGTCATATGACATAACCTGAGCCATCGTTATGGTTTTCAGACGCTGTTACGACTCCGGTATGGGTCAGTGTCTTTTCACAGCTTGCGTTCCTCATGACTTAAATACTTCAGAAACTGCCATGGAAACCGACGCCACCGGTACTCCTTCAGGCTCACGTCACAAGTCGAGGTCGCATGCAGCCTGTATCCAAAGTGTCTTACAAGAACTGCAACAAATTAATCCATTTTTCCAACTAAACTTACCATACCCGGACACACCGAACCTAGCCGCATCGGGGAGACAGACGGAGGAGAGAGAGAGAGAGAGAGAGAGAGAGAGAGAGAGAGAGAGAGAGAGAGAGAGAGAGAGAGAGAGAGAGAGAGAGAGAGAGAGAGAGAGAGAGAGAGAGAGAGAGAGAGAGAGAGAGAGAGAGAGAGAGAGAGAGAGAGAGAGAGAGAGAGAGAGAGAGAGAGAGAGAGAGAGAGAGAGAGAGAGAGAGAGAGAGAGAGAGAGAGCGGAGGGGATCGACGCTCACCTCGCGGATGCCGCGCGACATCTTGAGCATCTTGTCGTGGTACTTGTCAGTGAGCACCGACTGCACCGACTCGTCGATGGACTGCGGGTGCAGCACCAGGCAGACGGCCAGCAACGTGTACATCTGGTCCGTCTGCTTGTTGATCTGCGGCGGCAGCGGGAACGGTGACATGGTCACGGGTCGGCCCTGAACACGACTAAGACATCACCTGACTGACACAATGACCGACGGAATCCTTAAGAAAATGAAGTTAAAGTGCAAAGTTAAACGAAAAACGTAGCCGTCAAAATCGCCATTTATAACGTGAAAAGCGAGAATAACTGGACCAATCCCTATGTGCATAAATAACTTCCACTTTCGGCGAGGCCAGTTCCGCATGAAAGCAGACGTACAACACTTAGAAGCATTTAGAGCTGGTATCACCAACACATACCAAGGAAGCAGAACACAACAAATCAACAAACAGAAGACAAGGTGAAATAAATGACGTCAGGAGGAACTGAGACAGTCGGACAAACCTTCACAGAAACAAGCAGTGTGTACTGGTGGATAAACTGGTACACCAGCACAAACCGACTGAAGAGCAGACAAGCAGACCAACATACATAGCTGAACCGATCAACCGACTGATAGGGAGATAACGGTGACGACTAAAATATGGCACAAAACTCAAATGTGCACGGACAGCCATATGCTACCATCTCACACATGAAAACTGTAGATGATGCATATGAACATTCGAACTCAACACATTCATTCACTGCACACAGCTCGAGGCTCCCGTACATGCAGCATGTCGCACGCGCTGCGGCACCCCTCCAGGACTTCTTTTCAACGCTTCCGAGTTCAGAGACTTGACGCTCTGACCGATCCTCCTTTTCAAATGATCGTCTGACGCTGCTTCCAAGCCTCGTGCGCTCCGCTTGACCTTTATCACAGCCCAAACGTCCTCAATATGGCGCAGCTGGGGCCAGCACGGTGGGTTTTGCTCTTTGGGAACAAATGACATTCCCGTCTGCAGCTCTTGCGTTTTTGGGACGTAGTGACAGATAGCCAGGTCCAAAGAGTACGTCCCCTCCTGTGCCTGGAGTCGATGACGGGGACCAGCCTCTTTGTCACGAACTCCTCGCGGTAAGTTCCGCCATCTACGGCACCTCTACCTTCGCAGAAAAGCATCCGTGAAAAACCGCGCAGGCTGAAGGCAAGCCACATCGTGATCTTTCTCGGAAACTTGCTCTTAGAGCAGAAATGAGCTTTTTGTAGGACATCTGCGAGGTCGTCAGCAATGTAAAAGCCCCGTCTTTCGGGAATGGCGTCTCCCCCGTAGGTAAAGTAGCACTCATCAGTAGCACTCAGTCACAACCTCTCCGCAGACGGCGGCCAACATCAGGTGGCGCGTCAACTTGTTAAGTCCCTTCCTCTGGGTTTCCACCTGCCTTCCTATTAATTCTGGGGTGTCTTTTTTCCAGAAGGTTATACTTTCCTCCTCCAATACTATTCTCAAGAAAGCTTGAGAAATTTCAAACGTTTGAGCCAGTTTTCGTGTCGACATACCCGCTTTGTTATTTGCCTGCTAAATGAGGTGTCTGCATAAACTGTTGCTCATTTTCTTCGCTTTCCTGCCAGAGCCAACATTTCTTTGGAGTGAAACACTGTTATCCATTTCAAACTTTTTCACGATGTTATAGCATGTCCTCCGAAGCACATTCGTGACCATGAAATCCCTCTCAGTATAAAACTTGCCGACCTCGCGGTGATTTTCATAACACTCTGCCATATGCTCTCGAACATCTTCCTTCTTGGCCGCCACACTCCAGATTATAAGCGTGGAATCGAAAAAAACATACATCGCACAAAAGGAAATTTCATGCGCTATCACGTAATGGGAGAGATTTATACGTGTGAAGATTGTCCGTGGAGCTAACGTGCTTTAAAATTTGTGCTAGCTCTTAGTGCCCACCCGTTTGACTCCGACAGGAAAGCAAATAAACATATAACGACAGACGAACATATCGATTATTTGGGTTAAAAGTCGCACCGACAAAGTGAGCACACGCCACAGATAAACTGACTAACAACACGGACCAACACATCGGGCAACGGGACGACCGGAGACAGAGCTGGCCAGCCAGACCGCTGAACCACAGAGACGCCGACTGAAGTAGAGACCGACCGACCGACCGACCGACCGACCGACAGAAGACAGACGAGCGGAACCGTGACTTACGTGGTCTGACTGGTAGCCGCGACCCTGGAACTGCTGCTTGGTGCGCTGGATGTACAGCAGGATGTTGGAGAAGGTGCGGATGGCGTCCGCGTACCGGCGCATCATCAGGTAGGCGAAGCCCACGTAGTAGTAGGTGGTGATCTGGCAGGCCGGCACCCGGGAGTACAGCGCCTGTTGGGGGGGGGGGGTCAGAACACGGTGACGTCAGAGTGGGGTGGCGTCAGACTGGGCAGACGTCAAAAAGGGGCGACGGTACAGACGGGTGTCATCCACGTCGTAATGGGGCCACGTCATGACGGGGTGCCGCCGGAATGGGATGATGTTCAGCCGAAGTGGGTAGCGTCACGTGGCCGACATGTCAGTCTAGTCCACGTGCGGTTAACAGCCCGCCGCAAAATCAGGAATAAAGGCCGATCCATCGCTTCCCATCGCCGTGCCGTGGACGGAGTCGGTGCTTAACCGTTTCACCGTACGTAACTCTGCAGTACCGCACTTCATCAAGTGGGAGGACTGCCATTGCATTGTCTGCACCCCTTCCTTCGCACGACTGGACAGCTTTCCGTCCAGCGTAGCGCCAAACAGTACCACACAGCGCCCAAGCCACTGCAGTGACGGCCAAAGCCAGCGCTTCAGCAAAGCAACAGACACAGGCAAATTACAAGAGCGAACCGCCCTACATCGCCGCATCCACCGTTCCCCTAACGCGACTCGGTCAGGCCAGTTTCTCGCACCGACAAGCCCGTTCCCGCGCGCCCATCGGCGGCGCTTACCTTCTTGTTGAGCTCGATGTTCTCCAGCACCTTGATGGCCTGGTAGTAGTCGCCGAGCAGCGAGTGCAGGCGCAGCAGGCCGATCAGGCTGAAGTAGCCCAGCATCTTGTAGAGCGGGTGGCGACCGAACTCTCCCGCCGCGGAGTCCGGGTTACCGCCGCTCGTATACACCTGACGGACGGTTACTGGTGGTTACCGCAGCTCGTGTACACCTGACGGACGGTTACTGGTGGTTACCGCAGCTCGTGTACACTTGAGGACGGTTACTGATGGTTACTGCCGCTCGTGTACACCTGACGGACGGTTACTGGTGGTTACCGCCGCTCGTGTACACCTGACGGACGGTTACTGGTGGTTACCGCCGCTCGTGTACACCTGACGGACGGTTACTGGTGGTTACCGCCGCTCGTGTACACCTGACGGACGGTTACTGATGGTTACTGCCGCTCGTATACACCTCACGGACGGTTACTGGTGGTTACCGCCGCTCGTGTACACCTGACGGACGGTTACTGGTGGTTACCGCAGTTCGTGTACACTTGAGGACGGTTACTGACGGTTACCGCCGCTCGTGTACACCTGACGGACGGTTACTGGTGGTTACCGCAGCTCGTGTACACCTGAGGACGGTTACTGATGGTTACCTGCCGCTCGTGTACAACTGGCAGATGGTTACCGGTGGTTACCGCCGCTTGTGTATACCTGACAAGCGGTTACTGGTGGTAAGCGCCGTTCATAAAGAACTGGCGGACGGCTACTGGCGGTTACCGACGCTCGTATTAGCTTGACGAATGGTTTCTAGTGGTTACCACCGTTAGTGTACATCCGACGGAGGGTTCCTGGTGGCTACCACCGATCGTGTACACCTGTCTGAGGGTTACTGGTTGTCCCCAGTCGCGTGCGCCCAGGGGATGGTTACTCGTGGTTACCACCAGCTGCGTACACTGGATGATGGTTCCTGATGTTCACCGCCGGTTGTGTACACCCGACGGAGGGTTCCTGGTGGTTACCACCGTTCACGTACACCGGACGGCGTCACCTTCCAAAGCACTCCACACACGGACGGCACAATCAACCGGAACAGCAGGCGAATTTCCGTCCGAGCATTCCGCGCCGTGTCCCGCACATCGCCAAACCCCGGGCGCAGCCCGGGACAAGCCGCCGGCCCACCTCCAGCTGCTGGTTGATGTTGCTCTTGTCCACCAGCGAGTGCAGCACGTTCAGCACGCTCAGCACGTTCCAGACGGTGGCGTTGTCGCGCAGCTGTTCCAGCTCCTCGGGCGACTTCTTGGCCAGCTTGCTCCTGTACTGGGTGAACGCCTGGAACTGGGCGCCGCGGGGCCGGCGAGCAGCGTCAGCACGGTGGACTGGCATGCTCCGCTGGTGATCTGTCTGGGCCTTCAGGAGTCCCGACCGATCGATGACGCAACGTCCAACGCCCAAGGCATGATGAAGTGAATACAAAACCTTGCAGGGATCCCGTGATAGTTAGCGCATAGTGCAAACCACTGCCGCACATTGCGAATATCTCTCACGTTTTCATACTCTCCTCACACCGACGCAATTTTGAACATGGGACTGATCGTGGCCAGTACAAACACTAATGCATAACATAGCCGCATTCAAGCACGCAATTACAGCGAGTCACAAACGAACTGAACGCAAAGAGACGGGTGCATCTACACATCCCTCAGTCTTTTGCGTTCCCACTGGCCCGGCTACACGCCACTGCATCGTCCGGCCTCTCCTCAATCGGCTAATAAATTTGTCTACTATGCTCTATGGCCGCTGACTGGGACAGGATCATCGGACATCGCTCATAAGAAGGTCATGAGCCCGTCGGTGTTTGGGGCCAAACAGTAGTCCGGGCACCACAGGATCGTCCGGCCCCCCTCACCTGGTAGATGAACTCGTCGATGATGTCCCAGAGCCATTGGTTGGGCAGCTCCAGATCGATCGGCGTTTCCGTCACTGAAAAACGCCCGCAAGGCCTCAGCCAGAACAGACGACCTGCCCTTCATAGCGTCACGCGATAATCGTAATTACGGCATGCATGTGCTCAAGAACGCTAGCGTTTGACGCAAACACCCTGAAACAGGTCGACTCGGAGTAAGCACAGGGATGTCTGGAAAGCTGCTTAAAATCCAGCACTCATGACCAAAATCCCGACAAATACCTACAAAACTCTACCATCTCGACATTAAAACATTCTGCATAAAAGCCAATAAGAAAAAAACACTCCGTTCGACAACGACCCTGTCGCATATGCTGCCAAACATTTCTAGAGGCAGAGACACGCTCAAAGCAGCTGGCGGAACAAGGTATGCTTGTTAGCCCCTTCCAGCGTTTACAACTCAACGTATCGAGCTGGGCAAGTTGGAACAGTTACAGCCTTGTTAGCCTCGTTCTACCAATCAGCTCACAAAGTATCAAGTTGAACAGGTTGCAGTAGTTGAAGTACGAATGGAATCGACTCTCCATGTTCATGTTGGACGCCGGCAGCGCGTACAAGTGCCGGAAATAAAGCTCCTTGTACAGGATCATGAACATCTGAAAGCGGAAGGGGCTGTTTGTCAGAGACGGACGACAGCAATTCCGCACGAGAACCTCGGGCTTATAACATGAAACGTCGAGAGACAACGGGTGGGTCGCTGGAGCAGAGGTCAGTCCGTGAGACCGTGACTATCTGAAGCCATCTGCAGCAATTGCAGATTTTATACTCCAGTGCACAACCCACCGATGTGGCGAACACCGCACAGGCTCACACAGCGGTCTCCGTTCACATGTTCGTCTCCGTTTAACGCGTGCCTTAAACGCGTTAAACGGAGATGAACATTACAGGACAGCAATAGAGGGGCAGATGGGGAGCAGGAGGGACTTTTGTCCGTCGATAAGCGCCGGACATTCTCGAAGAGTTCCGAACAGGTTTTAAAATTGTCACTCACAAACATCGTCCCCTCGAACAACTGACTGCAAGCCAGGAACCATCTTCGCATCAGCTTAGCTCATCAGAAACTTTTCTAGGCAGCCGAACTACCTCTTGCCACGACGCCCCAAACGTCCATGGCCGAAAAGTCACGATGGTGGTCACGGGCAACGCGCTCAGCTGGCTGCTACGACCAACCGTTAGTCGGTCATTGGGTTACTGAGCTACTTATCAACGCTCTCGACCACCAAGGTCATTTCGCGTCGCATTTCCCACGCCAGTTGTCGCGTGGGTCGGCGAAAAGCCGCTAATAGGATTCGGACCGGGGCCTTTGAACCACCCGCCGAGGAAGATAACCACGATACTGCGTCCATCTCTAGCGTACGAGCGTCGCGGAGCACAGTTCCCGGGTCCTGCGGCAGACTCAGACACCACAGCAGCCGTGTTACTGGCAGGAGAGGACTCACCACCGCCTCAGACACCACAGCGGCCGTGTAACCGGCAGGAGAGGACTCACCACCGTCTCAGACACCACAGCGGCCGTGTAACTGGCAGGAGAGGACTCACCACCGTGTCAGACACCACAGCAGCCGTGTTACTGGCAGGAGAGCACTCACCACCGTGTCAGACACCACAGCGGCCGTGTAACTGGCAGGAGAGGACTCACCAGCGCCTCAGACACCACAGTGGCCGTGTAACTGGCAGGAGAGGACTCACCAGCGCCTCAGACACCACAGTGGCCGTGTAACCGGCAGGAGAGAGGGTTCACCACCGCCTTGGACACCACAGCGGCCTCCTAACCAGCAGGGGGGAGGGCTCACCACCGCCTCCGACACCACATCGGCCGTGGAACCGGCCGCGGGAGGGCTCACCAGGTTGCTGGGGTCGTCGTCGCCGATGTAGGGCGCGATGTCGTCCGCCTCCGGCCACGGCTGGCCCTCGAAAAACTCCTGCGTCAGCCGCGGGAACCTGTCGGCCGGGCGGGCGGCGACTGTGACGCAGTTACAGACACCAGGTGGCTAAGGGTGGTGCAGACATAAACGCACGTGGCTGTGATGCAGTTACAGACAAGCGGATAATGCGATGCACCTAAACACAGCAGACAGGCAATATGACATGGACACAGACACCGGGCACTTGGCACGGTGCAGGCAGAGATCTCAAACAGTTCAAGTGAAACAGCTACAAACACCGAGCGGCTAATGTGGCACAGGTGCAGGCCTGAAGTGGCGAATGTCACACCAGGACAGGCAATGCTGCAAATGCAGAGACTGAAATGACTCTCAAGCTCCAGCAGTCGTCACTATCACTGACCCTCTCCTACCAGACTATAATGCTGAGATAATAATGCTCACTTTCTCATCTTGCTCAACACATTACAGGCCAATGAAATAACTAACCAATGGCACGTGAAGAGTTTCAGATCAAGAGAAACTAACAAGGTTCACCGATGGGGACATCCAAACGAGGCATACACGTCTGTTATGGAGACACCCACAGCGGATTTCATTTTACCACGACTCACTCATGCTCATACAGCTGCTGGACGTCATCAACGTTGTTTTCTCGGATCATATTGCGTAGGTGGACCACAAATTTCCGTACCGGGTCTGGCACCTGAAAAACAACATTACAGTGCAAAGCACCGCCGGCAAATACATCACGTGAAGTATGGACCAGTTCCAAGCAGACATAACCACCCTCACATCAAGAAACTTCATTATATGCACCATTTCATTTCCATCATTTCCAAAACAATTCATGTTCCTCTCCATCGCCAAAGACATCAGACTGACCTTGTACTGGCTGTACTGTCGTTCATATTCCAGATCCAGCCGAGGGTCCCCTGTGTGGACCTCATAAGAGCCGTACCCGTAACCGTAGTCCATCTGAAAATATTGCCACAATTAAGACTGATTACAATGAATGTGTTGTGTGCATGTAATGTGAACATATGAACAGCATATCTCCTGGCTTGATGCATATGACTGGCCAACTGACAATGACTAACATTATGATGAAACAACAAAATCTCTGTTTGCAGGAACAAAATTTCCCATCCCGCTGATGAGCTGTCTTATAATAAATGACAAATAAATGGAGCCAATAAAGTTTAACAATGCGGTGTCTATTAAAATATGCAAAATCATTTCAAAACAACATGACCTACCTCACTGAAATTAATGGAAACACAGTAATCTTATCAGAATAACAGCAGCAACAGACAGTACTGTACTGCACTCCACTGCAGTTCAGTGTTCCGTTTCCACAATGACTCCCGTACTGTTCCAATACTGATTCCCACAATCACCAAGGATAAAATGGACCATAACAGGGTGGCTAAATTCAGCCAGTTAGGTGTCAAGGACGTAGACTGAAATTCATGCTGTCACACTTGTTCCTGTCATGGTTTTGAATCGCCGCCACTGGTCATTGTATCAGTGATATATTATAACGGTCCACCGCCACCGCCTCTCCACTGACCTTTGCACCCTTCGCTGACCTGCCCGTCCGATTTGTATTGGCCGGGGCAGTTAGACACCAACCGTCCTGTGCTCAGTGCTTATTGGCTGGTCTCAGACAAGGGGAGGAGCAATACAGCTGCCAGACAGCCTAACAGCACAGCGATCCAGAAGCAGGAATTAATATCTACATCCTTGACACCCAACTGGCTGAATTTAGCCACAATGGACCATAATCATCAGCCCGCACAACTTAACCCGTTTTTTTTTTGCCATTTTTAGCACTGTTTTATGGACTAGTTACCGTTTTCTCAGAACCTCCTTGGCATTGGTCATTCCTAGTCTTTTCTAGCTTTAATGGCCCCATGGAAACATTTCCCAGTTTTTTTAAGACATTTTGCAGCATGCTCTAAACTGCTTATTCATACTACGGCATATGGCACACCTTATAAAATAACCAAAAAGTACTGATGTGGCAACTAGTTTTTTATATGTAGCAGTGGCAGGAATGTTTGGTGGGGGAGGGAGCAGATGGGAGGTGTCTCCTCCCTAGCTCAGAAACGTTTCCTGTTCACCACTGGCCATTTAGTATCATTCGGACATTGTTATTTTCACAAACCACTTAACCCACATGTTCCAGTGACCACTGGCAGTGGAAGCACTGCTTACTCAGACCAGTAGAAAAATGGCATTTTGTTAGTCATTTTTTCCCAGCATGAAAAGTATGGCAAAGCTCCCAACAACGAGCACCAGCAGAAGCCGAGTGTGAACACCAGTCCACGCAAAATCCCGGGATGAGGGAAACTTGCGGGCATTACCTCCCGTCATGAGGCACAATCAAGCATCATGCCAAACTAAACTATTTCAGCACCCTCAAAAGTAAATGCCATTGTGATAATGGCATTTTTGACAATGAAAATTCTCAATAGATATGTTCCACACATCCCATCCAAAACCATCGCATTCTTTCACACGAGTGAAACAGTGTTTGTCATGTTGCAAATCATAACACAGGCCCATCACGATTCTGTACTACCACAAAACTTCCACTACACCATGCAAGAGTATTAATGAAATGTTTCATTTATTTCCCCAAATGCAGAATACAATCAGGACAACAAAGACTCTGCAACCAGTATAATAAGAATTTAAACAGTGCACTGCAACCAGTCCCGACACTGACAGATGCAGCTACTATACGCGCCAAGGGCGCGGTCGGTCGGCGCCATGCACGCCCGACTGGGAGGGAGCGGTTGACCGCCCCCTCTAACTCACGAACGGTTGGTCGCACGATAAAAATAAGCGCACCGTTGAAAAGCTCGAGACGAGCTCGAAACTGACCTCATTTTTAGTTTTGGATAACCATTTCCGATTAGTTTAGATTTAGTTTTGGATGCAAGCCATTTACGCCCTATTTATGTTTTATCATAGCTGCCTGGATGAGACCTAGAAACGGCCAGGATCTCAAGGACTGTGACAAATAAAGTCTAGATAAAGGACAGGTAAAAGTCCGCAGATCAGGATAAACATGTAATTTCTCTGATTTTTTTAATACGTACGCGGAAACGTTGACTACGAGACAGGGCGAGTTTTGCGCCGCTGCACGGCGGGCGCGAAAGACGAACGCATTATGAAATTAACAGAACTAATTTTAGCGCTCTTTTATTTTTCCAAAGTATGACATTACAGGTGCTGTTTCTTGGTCCTGGTTCTTGTGATGATTCCTCATGCTTAAGTTTTGGAAAAGTTCAATAGTTATCAATCTACACAACTGGTGGGGCTTTATTCGCAAAACTCCGTTTATTTCCAAAATATGCAAGTCTGAAACTTTTCGAACTTCTTGGTTTTAGTCACAACTGTGTGAACCAGTTCTCCAATTTTTCTACCCAATCTGAGTCATTCATTGCCGATTTTGATGGCAATGCATTCTGACTCATAACAGTTATTTGTGACTTCACCTCAGGTCAGTGGTCAGCAGTCAACAAAGCTTTACCCATTGACAAAAACTACAGGTCTGGATCTCCCCACACCCAAATTGCTGCAAAAAATTCCATCAGTTTTCGAAAAATGGCAAAATATGTTGAAAACGGGCTTGGTCTTCAGTCGATGACCCAGACATTCCCCAAAAATCAGAGATAGTGGATTTGTTGCATTTATCAAAATCTCTAGCCCTTGAAAAGTTTCTTGTGATATTATGCTTTGAAAAAAAGTTACAGGGTGCTACATTTTTTTGGACATAGGTCAACCTGACCACACCCGGGTAGGACACCTTACCTGACCTCAGGTCAAACTGAACACGGTGTAAAAATAACCAAGCAAAAGGTACACAAAGTTTCATGGTGCTGCATTTGTCCATTCTCTTGCAATGTCGGAAAAATCTCAGAGGGCGGTCAACCACCCCCCAGTTGGGGACAGGTTAACTTTCTTGCTGGTATAGACTATGATGCCCACACACTTAGGGGAGCATCTGCATGGGCTTCTGCTCACTCCCCACCAGAAACAGCTGTATCCACATTTACCATTGTTTATTTACACTTGTGCACACATAAGAGGTCTTATTAAGATTTCTATGCTTTGCAAACTGGTTTCTTTCCAGGCAATGCCACTATGGCAAAGCCAAATTTTCAAAATTAGGAGCAACTGGCCCCTCCCCTATTGTGTCACATTTAGCTGCAAGGCCCACAATACACTCAAATACCTTTTTGTGTTAAGCGTGATAGTGCCAACATGACAATGACAAGACAGATAGATGAACAATGTAGTAGGAAAAATGATTATTCTGGCATTCCACTGATTGTAAATATATACAATTTACAGCCCTACTATGTGAAACAAATCTCTGCCATCATGCAACTGGGCAATACTGAAAACTACACCTCACAAGGATGTTTTTGTTTGCTTGAAAGTTCTATGATTGAAAAGAGCATCTTCTGGTCAGTCAACAATAACTGACATATACACAGAAAACTCTCACACCACAAGATTTTGATCATGATTCCATGACAGTGTGTCAGGTTCACAGGCTGCCTCTGGTATGTCTATGGTTAAGGGGGTGTGGAGGTTGTTTTATCCTCAGCTAGGAGAAATGGGATACTTGGTGGCTACCAACCTGGGAATAAAGGACAAATGTTGCAATGGCAGAGTAACCCAGCGCTGAGAACATGGTACAGGATACTAGAGGCCACGGGTGCAGAAAGGGCAAGTTTGGACTGCCTTCTGTCCAACAACGAGATAAGGTTACTCTAAGCACAGTAAAGGATTAGGTTGCATCTAAACAGGGACCATTTGCTGGGATTGCTATATGGTAATAATTTGAATATGTACTATGCACTTCCATACGTTATTGCTCTTACCAAACTTTTGACATGGCTTAAAAACTATTCCAACAAGGTAATACATAGAAAATGTCATGCTTCCAGAGCCAAGTGCAATCATATGCACAAGGTCACATCAGACCACCATTTCCAAATGGCATGTGAGTGGTATGAGTTGTACAGGCATGGTAGCAATGTAGTGTAAGATGTTCTTTCATGCATTCTTCAGTTTTGATGTAGGATATGTTCCATTGGTGTCATTGTATGAGATGCAATGACTTCATAGAAGGAATTTTTTATCTCTTTTTAGCCAGGTGTAGTCCCCTGCATGACCTGCATATGTTCTGAATAAATTAGTAATAAGCAAGTCCAGTGATCAAATAGCAATTCTGGTGAAGAAATCAACAAATCCTCCTCTGTATCTAGCAACAAATTGTACCCACAATATGTGGGGCCATGTGTAACAATGACAAGTGATGAATTAGATGAGCCTGGGAATGAAATCAGTGAGTTTTACACAACCTTTGGTGGTACGAAGATTTATTCCTATTAACATTATTAACATTTGGGATGCAGACAGCTGGCAATGAAAGCCATATTATTCCGAAGCAGATCGCCGTCCACAAAGCCAGCATTCCCCCTGGATCTCACCTTAAAAGTCCGCGAAACGTATTTCTCGTGAGTTCTTAGCTTTCGAACGATTCAACAAGGCTCCACAAGCACCCAATGATCCAGACGTCACACACCACGATGTGAAGAACCGTATGCTCTTTCACGAGGCAGATTCCCGGCATGGGAAGACGAAAGTGGCGCAGGCGGTCGTGGCTGATGATTGACGAATACGCGACGCACCGGCAGCAATAACCAGTCTTCACCAAAAATCACTTTACAGGCAGAAATACTCATTTTTGTGGCTTGCCAGGAGCCGAATTCGGTTACGTTCGACAGTCCGCTGAACATCGGCGCAGCCAAACGAGGGGGGGGTAAAGGCTCGCATTTTTGTGAATTCACACTGAGCTCCGGGTCCCCCCTCCTTTACAAAAACCCTGACCGCGCCCCTGCCGCTGAAAGACGCCTGACGGAACACGAGACATGACTTAAGGGTGAACGCCAAGCCCAAGAAGTTTTGAATCCTGTCTTCTCAATAAAGTGTCGCATTCGAGTCCGAGAATTAAATTCCAGAATGAATAAAACCAACACGTTTTCATGACGCCAATGCTCGCCCACCATAAACAATACCAGCTTCTGATGACGTCAGCTACCGGGGACCGGCGCTTACATACAAATACGCATCCGATGCATATCTCCAGATGTGCCTTCACAACCACTCCTGGTAATTTTCTGTGTCGTCTCACATTCGCTGTTACGAAAAAACGGGTGAGATGAGAAAGTAATACATTAGTCGGTAAATAAACAGAAGTCATACACATCCGATACGATTTATCCGAGCACGCCGTAATTTTACCCGGCAAGAGCAAGCACCTGCGCACACGAGGTAACTTAACGGTAACGACCCGGCAACACAACACGGTAACAATCAGAGCATCTTATTGGTCAACACCGGCGGGTCAATATTCTCGAACCTTCCGCCCCGGTCACGTCGTATCACAGCGAGCAGTCGCTTTCTCCGCGCCACAGCACCACACGCTGCAAACAACGCATCACGACACCGCATCGTCGGGAATTTCACCCACCGGCGCGAACACCACGCGGCAGGCGACAACCACATCGCAATCGGCCCGCTCCGTTCCGGTTCCGCGGTTTGATCCGCAGCACGTGAACACTGCCTGTGCTCTGCGACAGAGGCAGGCGTGATTCCGGGCAGAGGACTCTGCCACCACGGCGGCGCGGGCGTCGTCGCCACCGAAGACTCCAGAACGTTTCGGAACGGCTCAAAACTTCAGCTGCTCTTCCAAGGCGGGAAGGCCCAAAACCACAAAGACGTTCCGATTTGACTCACACAATTCAGTAATTTCTGAGCGTCACACAGCATTGGCTTACACCCTGGAATACTGATGGGGCGGCAGAACTGTCTGCGTAACTAACAGGTGCCTCCAGTTTCCCCAACAAAGTATGTTATGCAAGCAGCTTCGGCACATTATGCTAGTCAACTTGTCTAACGTGTGATGACCTCCCAACTCTCACGTACACCTTAGACAGCATCCCACGGAAGCAATCTCTGATCAGGGGCTCACGCGTGTAGCGCAAGTTTTGTTTGCACAGACCAAGCATGGGTCTAGTAAGAGGCGACGCCAGGTCTTCTAGCAGGCGTCGAAGACCAACAGCTTCCCAAGTGTGCCTTTAGAAGCTCTCATCCCATCGGAAACCACGGGGGCCACGGCCCAATCCCCACTTCTGAATCTGCTTTCCCACTATGCTTTCTCCGCAATTTTTGGCGACAAAAGTCACCAGGACTAAGACCACACGCGCCAGAGGGGAAGTCAGACCGGAAGCCGCCAGTAAAGCGTCTAGCTAAGAAGCTCAAGCCTTTGACTACCCGTCAAAAACGGAAACAGCGTCGGTCTCTAAGGCTATTTCACATCGTGATAGTTTATGCTTGGTTTATTGACTAGGTGCGCTAATCAGGCATTCCGCGTGTGTACAACTTTGGTTTATGAATTGCCCATTATCGCAAAAGTAAAGCAATACAATAACAAAATTAACTAAGAAATTGCTCCCATCACCTGCATGCTTCCCTCCCCACCTGCACAACAGTTCTAGTCTTACTAAGGAATTTGTAAGCAAAAGGAATATCTACCTGAACTCACGTGTAAAAACAAGTGCATTATGTGCTCCCTGCATGGGACAGTTGCTGCCTTAAAGCATGCAGTTGTACGAGCTATGTCTAAGTAGCATAACGTGATGAACAACAATTCTGATGCCATGTTTCAAGCTAGCCAGCAGTGTACAAAGGCCCCTGAGCTCGAATAGCTATCTATAAACCCTACGGTCCTGGAAAAACTTTTCTAAGCATTGCTGCGCGACCCCACTACCTTCCAAAATAGTCCACCTGCTGACTAGAGAAGACTTTGATGTCGTATTTCACTGTGCGCTACCGTCCTGGGTATTACGCAATCAACCACAGCTGTGAAATGCTGTAGAGGCGGTCATATTCAAACGGCTCTAGTGCGGTTATTACTTTGCAAAAGGTCCCGGTCAACTTAAAAGTTCACCGCCATTTCACTGTGAAGGTACCCACAACCAACGCACTGGTTTCCCTGTGCTGCCGAATAAATTATTGTTCCCAGCTCCGTGTGCATCATACTTTCACCTTCAGCACGCCTCAACACTTCAACCTTAGTGAAGCACGCACTATCAATATTGCTCTACCGCTCAGCAACGTTTCAGCGGGCCATCCCACATAAAATTGCGCGCTCCATTACCGAAACAGCCATAAGCACAGTCAACGGCCCGTCATCCTTCCACCCACCCATGCCTGGGGCTATAGTTTCGCAACTCCCAACCAATCGGAAGCTAGCGTGCGCCGCGAAGGGCGGGCGCTAAAAAAATGCACCAATCGGGCGTCGTCACGGAGGCGGGGCTAAATTCTCGTTCAATCGATCGTTCGTCCCAGGAGCCCTGCCCAGGTAAAAAGGTCATCTGACCTAACCAGCAGTCGTCCTGGCTAGAGCTAGGTCCAGGTCACCAGGGGGCTCGCCAATGGCAGCTTGCAGACGGCTTTCATCGCTTTCAAGTTGAGCTTGACTGAGCCGCAGGCGCGGCGTTCACATCACAGCCAGCTGGGGCGGGGCCTGCGACCACAGGGCGGAGTCTCCGGCGGTGGGGGCGGGGCCTGCGGACCACAGGGCAGTCTCCGGCGATGGGAGCGGGGCTGAGCGTCCCCTGCCCGCCGCTGCCGGCCGGCTAGACGGCGAAGTGCGTCCTGCGGAACCCCTCGGCTGAAACAGACCACAGGTCGCGGTATCAGCGCACGGAAAACGCCGCGTGATGAGCGCAGACTACCCTGCGGTACGTAACAGCGACAAAGAACGCGCTGCACGCACTTAGCGGGTGCTCACGCCACTAGGCGCGACGTGCATTCGCACCACCACACACGGAAAACCGCAGACGAGCGCATTACCAGGCAAAGGTTCTCGACGGCGGAGAACGATACACGGCATGAATGAATCTCCAATCCCAAAAGACGTCAGTACACACCTGCGCACCTGCTTCAGGCGAGACCAGCACTATCAGACAATGAAGGCAATCCAAGCTGCACATGCTACACCCCCTCCGGCCTAATTCCAAAGCCTACATAATAACAAGTTAGCACACCGGGGACACGCTCCGTTGGTCGTGCCCCCCCCCCCCGAACACACGGTCACGTGGCGGCGGAGGAGGGGATGACGTACCGATGCCGTGCAACACTGTCCTGGCCTGTTCCTCGTCCACCGCCTCGAAGACGTGGCAGTAGAAGAAGCGTGCCATGTTGCAGGAGGTCTCCCTGCACGGAGATGAAGACAACGTGAACAGACACATGATACAGGGATGGATAGCAGCAGAACTCCAAATACATGGGTATCGCGACACGAATACTTCACAACCCTAGTAATATCTGTCGAGGTCTGCCACAGTCAATAGTCTATATCTATACACATGAGCTAATCACGTGATTACAGAGTAAATCGTCTCATACTGACAACAGTCAGAGTCAGAATAACAAAAATATCTGTCGCAAAAGCATATCCCCAAAAGAAATGTTTTTCTGCTCAGCACTGCTGAATATGTCAAGAGGTGTGTTCTATGGGCCATAATGCTTTGTATCGTATAACCCATATAACCAAATCAACGCCTAATCGGCGATAGTGTGGCTTCAGAATTGACCTCATATCAATATCTCTGCTCTTCCACCACAGACACAAGCCAGTCTGCCCATCTGTCGGAAGTCTTGTCGTCAGTTCCACCCCTCTGCCCACAGGTCCACCAGTCGGTCGTCAGTTCTGCCCTCTGTCGGTAGTTGTGGTCTCTGTCGGCCGGTCTGCCCCTCTGCCGGCAATTCTGCTCCTTTTCCAGCACTTCTGCCTTTCTGCCGGTGGTTCTGCCCCTCTGCTGGCAGCTCGGTCCCTCTGCCGGCGATTCTGCCGGCGTGTCGCCACTGACCCAGCCACGTAGGCGAAGTGTCGGAGTCGGTCGTTGCGGCGGCCGCAGGAGGCGATCTCGGTGTAGCTGTGTTTGCGCACCACCTCGCCCGAGGCCCGGTCCACCAGCGTCACGCCCGTCTCCCCCAGCAACAGCTGAATCTGAGGCCGTCACAACCAGCGTCACTTCCGTCCCCTCCAGCAGCAACCGAATCTGCCACCGTCACAGACACATCGTCAGACCGGGCTGCGCCAGCAGCAGCCGAATCTGTCGTCATCACAGACACAGCGCCATACCAGGCTCCACCACAAAAGCTGAATCTCCCCCCCTCAAAAAAACTCGTCAGACGGGCACCCCAATTCAGCGCAGACACAGCGTCACACCAGGCTCCACCAGCGGCAGCTGAATCTGCCGCCGTCACAGACACATCATCAGACCGGGCTCCGCCATTGGGCCCGTCCGCTCAAGTACGAGTGAACACCAAGCATCAGCTGAGACCGTGACTGGAGGCAGAGGAACGCACACGCGGGATCACAAGCAAGGCACCAATCACCGCAATCGTGTGTCGAGCCCTGGTTGAATTTCTGGAGATCAGATGTGGATCGCAACCTACCAGAGGGTTACAAGCGCCATCACGAGCAACGCACTACATTCACAAATGTCAGACACAAAGGATCATAAGGATATCACGCAGAGAATCGCACACGGGGAATCGTAAAAACATGCACACACACACACACATGATCACAGACAGGAACTGCACTCAAGGGACAGCACAGAGAACCAAAAACATGACATCACACACCCAAAATCCCAAGATCAGACCAGTGTGTCGATCACTGGCCGAGACTGCAGGCATGTCAACAAAGCAACAGCCGACAAACACCGGTCGGAATCCCTGGCGATTGCTGGAGGTCAAGCTGGCTCTCGGGCCTCAATTTCACCAGCTACTAAAAAGAGAAGACTAGGTAAGGACAGTGTGCGTGCAACGCAGTGGCCACGATCGCGTCCCGAAAGAGGACCAACTGCGAAGAAAGGTCTGACTGCGTCCTGCCTCTAACAACCGCCCACATCCACTTACTTCACGCGATTCATGCGGTTTCTTGGCATAGCCCCTCCCTTCTCTCATCTTGTTCAGCTCAGACTGGTCTTCCAGCGTGCCCCTCCCCTCCCTACCTACCCTTCACCGACTCCCACTGGACCCCCAGCACGTCCTCTCACCTTACGCGGCTCCGGGTGGTTCCTGAGCACGTTCTCCACGCCGATCTCGATCACGGTCACGTCGCCCCGGTTGCCGACGAAGCCGGCGCCCAGGTAGAGCACCGGCGTGCCGGCCACGTACGCCGGCGGCGGCGGCGACTCCTCCTCGCCGTCCGGCGCGTCGGCCGGGCCGGCCGGGCCGGCGACGGCCGCCAGCTGCCGCCGCCGCTGCGCCTTGGCCTGGTAGGCGGCCGTCAGGCTGGCCAGGTCGAGCTTCAGCAGCTCCAGCAGCGGGATCAGCGGCGGGTACAGGTCGCCCGTCGCCGAGTGGCTCTGGCGGCGGCGCGGGGAGTGAGGTGCGGCGAGCGCGGCGCGCTTTGGTACGCCGGGACGGCGATAATGTCGTGTGCTGACGTGTGCAGGCGTGAAAGACGTCTTCGACACCCCAGATTGCGTCGCAAATGGATGCTGGTGACAATGTCCTTTCAGGCTTCCTGTCTCACAGATGTCGAACAGAATAACCGCCCGACCGACAGCAAACGCAAATAACCAACAAACTAAGTCACGTCCCTGTATGGCTGCGATAGCATGCCCGGCTCACTGCCGTTTTGTGTCAGAACCTACAGATCGATTTCCTGCAAGTCAGCGCTGTCTGAGTCGAGACAGGGTCATCAAGACCAACAGGAGGCCATGTTGTCACACCAACAAGAGAAATCCCTCAGACGCACCGTCTAATGCAGCACCTGGGGCATTTAAGTAGAAACTGAGATCACTTAGGAGACAGGTCAGCGTCCACCCGACGAACCACTGTGCTACGGACTCTACCGTAACGCCAGCCTCCCAAACTAGCCCGGCTGAAATGTCTCAAACACACCACTGACGAGACCTCTATTTGCACTTGTTCTGCTTGCGGGACTGTTGTCTGCGAAATTCATGGACGATGCCACTATTCGGGCCCTTCTCTCATACAGCCCTCACACCGGCTCCCCTGAACCATACCTTGACCACGCTTATGTAGATCGGCATGCCCTGGTACAGCTTGAGCAGCGACGACACCTTGCCCCGGCGCATGCCGTAGCAGCACTCGGCGTACAGCTCGTCCACCACGTCCCCCGGCTCGATCTTGTCCTGCCGAGGTCACCGGGTCAGCAGGTCGGGTCACGAGGTCAACATCATGGAGTGAAGCCTGGTGCCGGGTCAATGACGACATTATTGCGAATACGTCTAAATAAGCGGACTATGAAGCCTGCACACAGTCCATACCAAATGGACGATATGTGCAGACTGACAACGAATGTCGGGGTTAACCCAGAGACTTGTCTGACATTGCATGACGTGCTGCTGTGCGACTGTCTATCATGTCTGACATCAAGGGTAGCGATGTATCTGAAGGAAGCACGGACAATTCTTTTTCGAAGAAACAGCCTGAGTCCAATAAACAACAGCAGTTTAATACTAAAGGATTGAAGTCCAATGTACTCTACCTCTTCCGCAGCGACGGAATTTGGGTCCACCTCCACGACCACCACGCGGGATTTAATGAACCTGCCGTCCACACGGAGGTCAGAACCACACGTCAGGAGCTCATGCACTCATTCTACAACACGCCCTGGCAAATGGCGATGCATATAACAGCACGGACGCAACAACAGCGACACGCTTCTGTTGCGTGTCTGAACACCCCTAATTTTCTGGATGGTGCCGCATCACCGAACGGTCTTCACAAAAACAAATAAAAAGAGCAATAATAATTCAGATAGATGTATTTGGTATCTATGAATTGCAAGACTACTGCAGGCCGCTTCTCATACAACTTTTATAACGGCTTATCGGAACCGAAGCATCATTTGAGCGGTGCAAAATGGTATCATTTTATGGCAGCCACTTTGCGGGAAATCGTTTCAGTGTGTTTGCCATTGATAATAAACCACATGAGGCTTAGTGCTTCCGCACTCACAGGGGCGGAACCAGCGGCTCGCTTTGGAGGAGACCAAACCAGACTTTGCAGGGTGTGGATAGGTCAGCGAGTCAGCGACCAGGGGGGGTGTGGACGTGTGGACGACGCTGGCCGTGGGTTCAGTGTCCTGCGACTTCAAACTCTTTGTAGTAAAAGCCACGTTTGTGTGTGTGTGTGGGGGGGGGGGCAAATACCTATTTGCCCCCACTCGCGGTTGGGGGCATGGCTGAGATACCCCCTGGATCTGCCAGTGCGCACTCAGGCCCGCTTCACTGTCGGAGGTTCCCCGGACGGGCCTCCGCCGCGCGCTCACCCGAATTTCAGCCCGAGCCGGTCGCAGGGGACGAACTCAAACCGCCGGTACACGGGCAGCAGCCAGGTCTCGTCCAGAAAGGTGGCATTGCGCACGTTCAGCCTGCCGAGAGCGACGGCGTTACGCGGATTAGTGTCGGCTAATGGACGCGCACGCACGGGCGGCCGACTCCGATCACGGGCCGTTGTGGTGCTCATTAGTGATTCATGGCGCCTTCACAGGTGGTGACGCGACGCTGAGTGGCAGCTGTCAGTTCGCGAGGAACGGCCGGCTGATCACAGCGCATCGAAATCAGAACAAGGTTCTGTAGTTTTTTTAGCCCATTTGCCGGCACCAAGCAGAACTTCCCGTTGCCGACACGACGCTATTACGGAGAAGACGAATCTGGCACCAATGATAGTAGAGGCGTGAACATATACGTTCGGTTGCGAGTTTTGCAAACCGTTTTCTAGCAATGCCCGACGGCACTGACGCAAATGCAAACAACTTTGACATGACGTAACAGGCAACTATTCCGATCAATACCTGCCAAACGTGAAACATCTGGCAATGCGCAACTGCAATTGCTCCCGCATTCAGTCAAATCGCTGCATGATCCTGCTAACTAAACGGGCGAATCGCGAAGGCCAAACTTGCGTAAGGTTGCGTGACTGCACACAGTCACATCACATGATCCTGTAAAGAAAGTGGACGAACAATCAGTCACATCACATGATCCCCTTAAGAAAGTGGACGAATCTCGCGGGGGCAGGCTGCGCACGGGTTCAAACCGGCAGCGCCGCTGAACACAACGGCCTCCGCGCGGCCAGCCCTCACCGGAACTTGATCAGCGACACCTGGCGCAGCAGCGAGAGGAAGATCTCGCAGAGGATCTCGTGCCCGAGCACCGAGTCGGTCCGGTCGTACGCGGCGTCGTTCTTCCCGCAGCGGATCTGGCGGACAGCCGGGCCGGCGCGGCAGTCACGCGACCGTGAAACGCGCCACGTTGAAAACCACGACAAATCGCCACGGCGATGGTCAGCTTGTGGAACTGAGACGAGCAAAATCATCAGCAGAAATAATGCGAAACAATCGCGGTTTAAACACGCGCACTGAAAGACCCCCGAAAATCACTCGCCCTTGAACGTGGGAGCGTCATCCGCCCCTACGTTCACGGCAAACAGAAAAACTAGAAACACGAAATTTACAGAGTGGCTGGGGACTAAAGGTAACTCTGTTGCGTGTACCCTGGTGAAGTCAGGCCATTTTTATCGGGGTATTATTCGGTCAAATGTGTTAAAATTTATCAAATTTACATTCTGTGACCGTTCCTCCGACTAAGGTCAATATTTCATTGAGGATATCATACATGTACACAGTGCAGACGTGGCTGACGCAACGTGCCCCAAAAGAAACCAAAGGACAGAAGTGTATGAATTCAGGTCACACATATATGTCAATATCCATATCACGCATCTCCACGGATGCGGTTCACTGGAGGTAATTTTTGAATGAATCGTATAGCAAAAGCTTCTCTTTTGATCATTATTGAATGCAGTTTGGCAAACACAGTGCTAACAAAAGTCGTTATAGAGTTGGTTGGAATGTGAGGTCATCTTAAGTCATCGGACATTGCCAGTGTTGTGACATGTTTCGATAATGCACGTAACTTTTGTACGATGTATTGTTGTTATCACGACTTTTTCCCAGTTCATCTAAAACAAAAACAGCTGAAAGTCCGAGCTGGATTTAACTCAGTGACCTAGCATGACCTTGATCTAAATCGAACTATAGGACCTCGAATGATTCGCAACTGCATGTATACCATGATATATATATATATATATATATATATATATCACTATATAACTGTCGCTACCGATATATATATATATATATATATATATATATATATATATATATATATATATATATATATATATATATATATATAAAAAAAAAAAAAAACAAAAAAAAAAAAAAAAAAAAATTAAAAAAAAAATTAAAAAAAATTTTAAAACATTAAATTAAAACTTTCCCTTTCTCCCAATAACTAAAAAAAAAAAAAAAAAAAACTTAAATTTCCCAACCAACCCTAAAAAAAAAAAAAAAAAAAAATTTTTTAAAAAAAAAAAAAAAAAAAAAAAAAATTTTTTTTTTTTTTTTTATTCATCACCAAAAAAAAACAAGAAAAAACGAATAAAGGAAGAAAACGAGAAAGGGGCGGAATTTCGCCATCCGTCCTTGTGCGCATATTAAAATATGACCCATTTGCAAGATTTAGTGCGCAAATCATATGCGCTGGAAAAATATCCAAAACTGATATCCCTCATGTTGGTACGGCATGGCGAAAGCAGAACAAAATGTTTAGTCAAAGCCGAAAAATATGTTTAGGCAAAATAATCGGATATTATCAATTCATTTCGGCTACTTTTTTATTATTTATTTATCATTTCTGCATTGCATAGGAGGACAAGACAGACCTCTACAAGCATTACGGTATGCAACATTAAGTCTGGCTCTAAGCAGACACGAAGAATAACGCAATTCAACGCCTCAGCAATAAGCCGCTCATTACCCAAACTTTCGCACTGCTAACCACATTTGTTAACATATCTCAGAGACACCATGTGCGAGGCTCGGATCAGTTTCTTCCAACAATGACAACACCGGACGCCAAGACGTTTGGCAAACTCACCAGCGCCTCCACAGGCACGTGCAGGCAGCGTTTGAAGAGGGCGCAGCGGACGAAGAGGCGACCCTTGCCCTGTTGGCTCTGCACGCGCTGGCTCTTCTGCACCGCCTCCACCGAGTGGTGGAAAGCTGGACGACACGCTGGCGAACAGCACCACCGTCACCGCACACGGCTCACCACGGGAAACGACCAGAAATAATCCGGGCCATCTGCTTTGATCAGGCCGCTATGAGTCTCGTTTTGACATGCCATTTGTTTAAAGATACCTCACGAGCTCAGCTGGCGTATAGCTCTCTTAGTGGCTTTACAAGAAAGGCACAGAGCGCATAACATGGCATTCCAGTGCTAGATGTTATCAGGCCACATCTGGTTCGGACTTTAAAATGCGTTACTGCACTGATGAAACTTGTCCCACATTATTATAAATTCAAATTTGCACATTAAATTATATATTAAATCACATAATTTCTAAAATAAAATAAAATTTCATCATACTTTAAAAAGAAAATTGTATACTAAATTAAAAAAAAAGTTGATTCAACGTGGTAACTGAAACTTATTTAAATTAACCTGGTTCACGGGTCAAAGTGTGGCTAAAGACCGATTTATTCCCCAAAGCTTTAGCTGAGGGTTATAATTCGATCGATAAAGTCTTCCGACTTTGAACTCCCACTTCCGTCTTCCTCTGACTTCCGACTGACACAACAGCAGAGCACAGGGCACGGTTCATTACACTGTCACCGGACGGACGTGCTGACCTGATTCTCTCCTGGTACACCGACTCGACCACGGACCAGTAGTCGCGTTTGGTGATGCCGAAGGGCGTGTAGATGGGGCCCGTCAGCCCCTCGCGGAAAATGCGCTCCAGGACCTGAAGACGGCCACAGGCGTTAGCGCCACCGCCGCCTCGGAGACGTCACAACCAGGCTCAAGCGCTAACCGCGGCTCAAAGACGTCACAGCCTCGTTTAAGCGCCATCCGTGGCTCAGACTTTTCAGCCTGACTTGGAGACAGCCGCAAATGGCCGAATACAGCTCGGAGACCACAGATGGGGAACAGAAAACACCGCGCATACTGCGGGTTGGTTGATTGGTTGGTTGGTTATTGGGGCTTAGGGGCGCACCGACTAGAGGGTCATTCGGCGCCCAGCGCATACTGCGGAGTGAGTGTCTGACGCGGCTACGATTTTTTCCCCCAGATTAGTGGCTCATCTAGCATGAAGAAAAACAGGAACACCTGTTCATGCTTTTCCACTTCAAAGACGACATGTTCAGGGCCAACCACGGTATAAGCGAACGTCCCTCCCGAGAATCGGAGGTTAACGTAAAGACACGGCTGCCGGCTACGTTATTCTGCAAATGAGCGCACATTCATCTCAGTGTGGCCGAGTACAGCAAAGGCTTTGAACAATGTCAACGATTCAATTCCATGCATTCAATTACATCGTGATCAAACCGACCTCGCTTCAGTTAGACATTGGTTCACCAATGAGGGAAACGGTGTAGTTGAAAAATTAGTCTATTAAGAGCGCCTTGTTGTCGATAAGCGCCGTTTGTGGGCGTGATAGGCCAATCAAGTGCGACCCACAACTCTCCGCCGGCGCGAGCCAGTGCCGTGGGTCACGTGACTGAACTGTGGATCACGTGACCGGGCGGTTTCGGCGAGATCGTGCGTCCACCGTTTCCGTCACAAACACCATTACCAACGTCGCGTATCACCAGAATTAGCGTCAGAGACTACCGAGTGCACGCGACGAAGGCTGGTTCCACTGCTAACTGTAGCAATGGTTCACAGCCAGGCCCTCCAGGCTCTGGGAACGGAGCACGCTAACAGTGGCAAGGTGGCGGCGACGGTATGGTTTTTAGAAACGACACGACCACAGACAAGAAAAAAAAATCGTCAACAGAACTTGTGGCCTTTACAAATGTGTAAATAAACAAAAAATGTAAACAATGTGTCAACCCATACCATATGACGTCATAGATGTGGAAATACGATGTCATGCCGCTCAATGACATCGAATTTCCAGCATGCAACGCATCTAGTATGAATCGTCTCGTAATCAACTGCATCATGCAAATAACGTGCATCACATTCAGAAGCCACAAGACAAATCATTAGACCAAATGGCTCCTAGACTCCATACCAAGAAGCTGGTCTTGCAGATCAAACTATTCCTGATGCTTCATGACAGAGGTGCAGCAGCCAGTGGCAGCCATAACATGGCTTTTTATCCGGCCATGGTGCGGAATTCGAGGTTTGGCGAGCAGGACGTTTGCAGCGAAGACAATGGGAATTTTTGTACGGACAAGGTCACAGGAGATCTGCGGCTGGATTCTGAGCACAGGGGCATGGAAAAACTTCCATGCCGAGACATTTCCGTAATGGCTGTGGTTGTCGAGTCTTGGCCCAGCCAAACTTTGGTAATGGTGTTCAAGTCAAGCTTATTTTTGCTTGGTACTCGATTACATTAGTGTTGACATCTTAATCCAAGCACCATCAAAATGCTGCAAGAGACAGCACAGATTGCACTTTGCCATTACATTGGCATATACCATCCCAAAATGGTCGCACAACTAAAGCTGCTACTATCTCTCTTCCTCCCTCTCTATTCCCTCCTCTCTCTCTCTCCTCTCCTCCCTCTCCTTCCCTTCCCCTCTCTCTCTCTCTGGCTCCCTCCCTCGCTCCCTCCTTTTCTCTCTCTCCCTTCCTCCCCCTCCCTTTCTCTTTCTTTCCCTTCCACCCTCTCTCTTCCTACTTTTTCCTCTCTCTCTCTCCCTCCTTTTTTCTCCTTTATGCCATTCTTTCTCTCTCTCCTGCATTCTTCCTACCCTCCCTCCCTCTCTCTCTCTCTCTCTCTCTCTCTCTGTCTTCTTCTTCTGTCTTCTGTCTGTCTGTCTGTCTGTCTGTCTGTCTGTCTGTCTGTCTGTCTGTCTGTCTGTCTGTCTGTCTGCTCTCCATCCCTCTTCCTCTCCACGCATGGTAAGTATTTGTGCAGTCATCCAGAAATATGAGAAATCATTTTTTTTACTGATGTCAGCTGAGAGCATTTTCATGGTATGCAGAAGTGTCATTGCTTTCACATTTTCAAAACCAAATTTCAGGACCCAAAATCTACTTACCTGACAAAATGGAAGCATAGATGGATGATCATCCAATATTTCATTGTGAGCCTGGGCATCCCTGGTAAGGGTGAGCACATAGTCTGCAAAGCACAACACCAATGCAGTTCTCATAAGGTATAATTCACTTCAGTAATCAGAAAGACATATAGTCTTTGTAGCATGCAAATGCAACAAAGAACAATGAAGTTGGAATGAAAACAAACTATGCAACTGTTGATTCACAAGTCTAGACTCACTGAAGGTTGAAGACTATTGTTCTAACCTATCCTGTTTGACATCCTGGTTGGCACTGATAAAATAGTGCAATAAGAAAACTCAATGATGTGCCTATCTGACTTACTTTTCAGTTCTTTCAGAAGAGGATGAGTGACAGACATGGTCCCAAAAATGGTCCTGACCAGTGGCCTGCAAAATAAGGCTATGCATTAACCAAAGCTGTACTGTGTGATTGTGGCACAACAAACATACTTAATGCACCACCTTCTTTTTATGCACACTTAACAAGCAAGCATACTTAAGGCACCACCACCACTGCCACCAACAAGCCTCAGATTTGGAAAAATGTGGGTATGGCATGAAAAATGATGGTATGCATAGTATGCAGCTTGCATTAAAATGCATAGGTTTCTAAAACAGCCTCAAAAGGAGCCACTATGCCTGCCTCTCAATCCATTTTGCACCAAAAAAACAAACAAATCATCCAATAAGGTCTCTTGGTGTACAGGTCACTTGGCACAATGACCAATGGCCAGTGATACTAATTACCAGTCACTTCTTTCACAACTTGTTTAAATTTCACCACAAAACCTGCTGTCAGTAAGAATTGCATAACCTGATTTTGGGGTTAAAAGAAAATGTGTATGAAGCAGGACTGGAAAAGATGCTCTTTTTGGTACTGATGAGCACCAGAAAATATGTGCTCCATATATACATATTATACTACAAAAGTCTCATATTGTACTTCCATCCAAAAACTCCAAAAACTAAATTATAACCACATTGCAAAATTTCTAACTCTGGAAACATATGACTCTGTCTCCATTCAGTAACAAGCAGGCATATGATGTCATAACTGACTTATGGTGAATGCTAGCCTGAACCAGCATTACCCTTTGCAAAAATTTGTACTCCAAAACAAGAATTTTACTCTGACATCAAAAACAAAATCCAAATTTCCAACCCTGGTATGCAGTTATGACAGCAATGTGCTCCCAAACAGAATCCTATAAATCATTCATGCAAAATCAACAGAAAAATGTGATGACCACACAGTGAAAATACCATAATAATGGGAAAGCTCATGGAACAGAATACTGCATGTACCACACAGTGAAAATACCATAATAATGGGAAAGCTCATGGAACAGAATACTGCATGTAACATCTCTTAAAAGAGGTAAAGTAGATGTAACATAAAACTAACGCAACATGGCAAAAACGTTTACGTACCGATTTCCCAAGCAAAGAGGAGCGATTCCTCCAGCAGTTGGCCAATGCTATGCGGAAATCCGAGTTGACATCTGGCAAGCTTTGTAAAGTACTCCAGCAGCTTTCTACCCATCAGCAAAAGAATCCAAACACAAAACGATTTCAATCTCGATGTTTCTGCACATCTTAAGTAGGAAAAACAGTAATCTATATCTTTAAAATATATCGCACACACCAGGACACTTCTCAATCGTTGTTGTCCTTTCGCGCGGCAAAATCAGCGCACAGGCGACAAAATAATAACCGTTCTTTGCGGCAATTAAATTCGCGTTCAGCTTTTCCCACATGTATGCCTTTCATCAGTTTGCGGTGTTTGTCCTGCACTTGAAGGCACAACTTCTCGAACACCTTAGGTGAGAAGGGCGCTACAGGTTGATTCTCAAAACACGATTACTTTTGCCTTGTGGATCGTTCAAAGCGTGTAGAAGAACTGAACAGGACGGACGGAATCTGTATGCCCGTAAATAGGATGCTTGACGTGGTGCGCATGAGATTGCTACCTGAGATTGCGGTGCACACATCTGCACAACACTTGCCTTTCTCCGCGGACTCGTGCTTCGAAGAGCGGCGCGTGACGCGGGCGGCCCCTCTGTGAGTGTCCTTAGGCCGTCCGGAAGGGCACCGCCGCCGCCCCTCCGCCTGCCTCCGTTTCTGACAGCCCAGAGCTGAGCGGCCTTCCCAGTGCCGAGCCGGCCGGAGTCAGGTGGAAGATAACCCGGAGGGGGGGGGGGGCGTGTCGTGCCGTCCGCACCTGGCGCACGCGTCGCCTGGGCTGGAGTGGCTCACGGCGGGCGACGGTGGTGTGAACAGGCCTGCTTCCGATGACAAGTTCTGATTAACATGTTAACATGTGTCTGCATGCGGCGCTGGGCTCAGAAACTCCGTCGCCGTCTACTAAAAATCATCTTTGTCGACTCAGCCGTTGCCCTCGCGATGCTCTGGAGTGAGGCTTGTTTGTTGTTTGTTGTCGTTTGTATAGTCTGATTCGAGCAAGGCGTTTGAGACAGCGAGATCGGTACGGTTCGGTAACGGGCCATCGACGGCTGTACCGCGTCTTTGTAGTGCAGTTTTGGCTCTGATCTGTGAAGACGCTTAGACCTTGACGCGACGCCGGCCACAGGAAAGAGCTGCACCTCAAGATCGGCGACTTGGACAAGGGAGAAAAGCCTCTCCCTTAGATCTAATCTGTCGAGTGCAAATTTTTATTCACTTAAAATACCCAGAGAACACAAAGTATGAGGTACGTGCCAAACTTTTCTTCATTTTGATTCGAATCAGCGACGGCGGAAAAGCGGGGGGCAGGAGGGGCGGCCGCCCCCCAGCCGTCAGGCTGGGGGGGGGCAAAACTATGTTTTTGCCCCCCCCAGAAATTTCGGTCACTGCACCAAGCAAAATCGTGAAAAATCAGCCTTACGCTTAAAAAGACATTACGCAAATGTAAAAAATGTAAAGAAAAAAGAAATGTAAATGTAATGTAAAAAAAAGAAAAAATCGATGTACGAACCGAAGGAAAACGTACTCCGAATATACAAGAAAGCTTTGTGCTATGAAGAGAGGCCCGTGGTCTGAATGAGCGTTTAGAGGCCCCTGCTAGCTTGTAGGGGAATTCACAGCTTGTTTCAGGAGGGCCCACTGTAAACCCATAAAGGACCCCTGCCAGCTTCTGAAGGGACCTCCTTTCGGTCTGGAAATAGGGCCCTGCCCCTGCCTCCAGAGGTTGACATGAGCCCTTAACAGACAAATAGAATGCCCCCTACAGATAGGCAGTGGCCCCCCTGGCCAACAGGTGCCCCTAAAAGATCGTTCAGGAGACCCTGCTTTCCTGTATAGATGCCCCTGCCGACCTGTAACAGGCACCCGCCAGATCGCCAGGAATGTCTTTACAGGTGAGCATGGGCCCGTTTACACTTCAGCGAGGTACCTTTACAAACCGACAGTAATTTTAACCACATGGGGTCCCACTCATTACGAGGGCTAGGCGCGGATCCAAAGGGGGAGCAAAAGGGGGGGGCCGCCCCCTCCCCTGAAGACTGAGAAGGGGCCCCTGTCAGATTGAAAAGGAGGCCGGAAGGGGCCCCGTATGGGCTTCATGGGGTCTCTATGAAAACCTGACATGCTCTTGATGCAGTCAGAGAGGCCTCCTGGAGGGCTAGATGACCTCTGAGACGCACTGAGGGTCCCTGAAGCTCCCAAAGGGTCTCTGAGACCACAACAGGGTCCCAGTACGGCAGACTGTTTCCGAGACCGCCAGATGGCTCATAGAGCCCCTGAGACGGCCAAGATGAGGACTGAGTCCCTAGGGTTGTGAGTGAAAAGCTGAAGGTTCTTGATGTAGTCAGAGGGCCTCCGGGAGGGTTAATGAGACCCTGACACGGTAAGATGGCCCCTTTGATAGAAAGAAGAGTCCTTGAAACTCTTCGAGGGCCCCTGGGACTGCAAGGGGCCCCAACACGGCAAAGGGTCCATGAGACCGCTAACATTGCCAGAGAGGCACTTGAGACGGAAAGAACTTCAGATGGTGCCTGGCACGGCATAAGGAGACCCTGGCCAGCCAGAGGGGCCCACTGAACGGGGATTCGTCGATAACCTACTCAGCCTCGAGAGGAGCCACAAATGGGCTACATTGGCCTTTTTGAAACCTTTGGGGTTCTTGGTCCTGTCAGGGGTCCCCGGGAAGGCCAGGTGGTTTCTGGGACGGCAAGATGGGCCTGTACACCGCAGATGACCCCTGAGAACGCCAAAAAGGTCGCAAGACCCCTGCGAGACAATGACGATAAGAGTGCCTCTGAGACGGTATTTGGGCTTTATGGGGGCGCTGGGCGGACAGAGGGTCCCCGAATGTAATAAGCAGGCTCCTGGCACGGGCAAAATCCCTCTGAGACTGCCAGCGAGGCCCATGAAGCGCCAGCAAAACGGCTGGGGTTGTTACGGCTAGACGGGTCCTAAAAGACTGCCAGATATACCTCATGTAACAGAGGAAGACCCCTGACACAGCCATAGGGACCACCGGACACGTTCAGAGGGTCTATGACACTGCACAGGGACCCTGAAATTGCCAAAAGGTGTTTTGTAACTGCCAGAGGGCCCCTGAGATGGCAAAAATGTTTCCCAGAGGCGATAAGAGGGGTATCCAGGATCGCAGCGGGTCCACTGAGACTGCTAGAGAGGGACCTTTGAGACTGCTAACTATAAGTCTCTAGCAATAGGAAAAAGGGGCCACTGAGACGACCAGAGGGGCCCCTGAAAATACTAGACCTTGAGACGTCCAGACTGCTCGTGAAACGGCCAAAGGACTTAGACGGTTGCAAGAGGCGTCCCTGTCACGGCAGAGAGAGGCTTACACAGGGCCCTTTTTAGTGCCTGAGGGGCTCCTTAGGCGGCAAAAACGTCTCAGGGACAACAGGAAGGAATCCGAGATGGTTTAAGCGTCCCTGAAACTACTAGATGGGAAACTTCCAAAGGAGCGCCTGAGACGTCCCGCGGGACACGTGAATTTGTAAAAGGAACCTGAGACCACTAGAGGATCTTGACACGACAGACGCCCCGAGACCACCAAAAGTGCCCCTGTAACTGCAAGAGGAAACCTAAACTAAGCTGACCTAAACTGAACTAAACTAAACTAAACTAACCTAAACTAAAACAATCCAGAAGCTACGGGATTGGGGGGGACAGACAGGCTCCTGAACCAGATACAGACACGACATTTCAAATGAAGGGAGGAACGGAGCCGTCTAAAATCTTGCCGTTTTTGTCATATTTCGGGCACTGTGTTCGGAAATAAAACGCAGAGTTTTCTCAAATAAGATAACGCGTTCGAATTTCTTGGTCACCTTATATCGTAAAAAGCAGAATTACATCATTTTCCATATCTGGGGGGCAAAAAATGAGGGCCCCACGCTGACCATTTGCCTCCACCCCCGCCTTAGCGAAATCTTGGATCCGCCCTTGGCGAGGGCTCCCATTGGTTTCGAGGGTCCCCTTGATCCGATTTGCCCTCCCCCCCTGGGCGGAATCCTGGCTACGCCCCTGATCCATTATGTGAGAGATTTGGTGCAGGCATTGTCACGTCATGTGTGTATGGGGGACAGGCAAAGCTGCTTTGGCAGGTGCTTGAGATAATGATTTCGTTCTCGTATGATAGTCCGTAAGAGCTTTGTTACTAAACGTCGAGTTATAATTTAATGTTGTGGGAGGAAACTGCCTTCCAACCGTTTACAAATGCATTTCATGATAATGTTGAATTCGTGATGTAAATGCAAACATAATAATAAGCAGAAGTTTGCATCATTCTTCGTTTTGAAGATGGATGCCCAAATTCAGAGACCTGAAAAATGGCAATGGGTACAGACCTGAACAGAAAAATCAACGCATGTTGGAGAACACAAGTATGCACTAGCGCCGAAACCTGGAAAAAAGGTTTGTTTATTTAAAGAAAAGTTGGGCGATAGCAAAAAGAACGATGTTCAGTTTTTTTTCGGGATGGGGGAAGAAGGTAACCCAAATGAGGTCGGCTGTTGATCCGACAGAGCTTGCCCCCAGCCGAAAATGCAATCCGCCGTCCCTGATTCGAATACACTGGAATCTTTATGAGTGTGGAATACTGGCGCCGTTAAAGTAGGTCTATTTTAAACCACATCCGATGAGTCACAGCCGGTCTTCGGCGAGTCGTCAGGTCCGACTGGCCCAGACAAAGTTAAAGCCAACAGCCATTTTCTGTACCCGCGCAGCTAGCCCCAAGAACAGGAACAGCGCCTAGAGACGGATCACCTTGGCCAAGTGCACGGACAGGTCCTCCCGCACAGCCTTGTCGAGCGCATCGCGCGCCTTCTGCTCGATCTTGCCCTTGTTGTCGCGCCACCACTTGTGGGAGAGCCTGGTGGCGAAGAAGCTGGCCGGGTCGAAGATGATGCGGTTAACGAAGCCGGTCAGCCCGCGGAGGTTGGCCTTCACCTTGATGCTTGGCAGCTGCAGACTGACGGCCGTGCCGCTGGGCTGGACGGTGATCTGACCGCTCGGGGCGACGTTGATGGTGAGCGTGGTGGTGAGCGTGCCGACGGTGCGGCCCACCGTGACGTGCGGCCGGCCGTGCGCCGTGGCGCACACCTTGAAGATGATCCGCTTGCACTTGTGCAATCTAGCCGAGAGGTCGCCGACGATGCTCGGCCAGGAGATGGTGGCCCGCAGTGCGATCTGCTGCTCCCTGGGGAACGTCACCGACAGGTGGTCAACGCTGTAGCCGGCCAGGCCGCGCACCACGATGTTCCACGCCTTGATGGCGCCGTCGTTGTGATTGGGCAGCCGGAGCGGGTCGGCCTCGCGGCGCACCTTGTCGCGGGACTGCTCCAGCAGCCGCTTCAGGCAGCGGCTGAGCGCTGCCGGGTCGCTGATGTTGCAGTCAGACTGCTTGCCGGTGGCGGCCGCCAGCAGCACTGCCATCAGCGCCAGCACCAGCACAGAGCGCAGCATCTTCAGAGCGTAGATTCGGTAGCTGGCGGACTTGGCGAGGTCCAACAGTTGTCTGGTGCTGGGCTCGCACCGTCCGTCCTATATACCCCAGCAAGCTGCACTGATAAACAACACCTGACGGAGCGGTCGCCCGTGTCTGGCGGGAATTTCGAGATGCTGGGAGTCAGCGGAACGCCCCGTGCAACTGCGCAGCTGTTGCTGGATGGCCGGAGGCGAGGGGAGGGGCTAAATTTCCGGCGGAAACCGACTGCAACAACAAGGAACGGAGTGTTCGGCATGTGTAAGAGGCACGTGGGAGCGGGAGTCTTTAAATTCGGTGAGCCATGGCCGTTCTGAGGAAATTTCTTACCATGCAGCACGATAGAGCTCAAGAGAAAATTGCGCAAGGTCGAGTCGGGTGGTCGGGTGGTAGGCTGGCCACCAGACCTGACTTATGGGCTTCTGAACTAACGATGGGACATGCCTAAAGAGGGAAGGGAAGAAGAACTTTCGGGCACTACTTTTGGGAAGAACTTTTGAGCTCCACAGGGATGACAAATGAAATCACTGCTCTCTTCTTCCCCTTTCTTATCAACCAATACTTATTTGTGTACTCCTCCATCCGCTTTTTCTTCGACTCTTCCATCGCAAATCCCTTTTCCCCACATCCTACCCTTGCCCGTTCCTCGCCCAGGCCGATCTATCTTTCTCTTTCTTGCTATATAAAGATTTACCGTTTTTTCGACTATGTCCTCCTCTCACACCTACGCTGCTCAGGGGTGTAGCCAGGAATCCGCCGGGGGGGGGGAGCAGTCGGTACCCCCCGGGCGGCGATTTCACGGGGGCCCGCGAAAATTCACTGCGCAGCGGTCCTGCACAGGGGCTCCTAAATCGGATACAGGGGCCCTCGTGACCAGTGGAGACCCTCGTTAGGGGTGGATCCAGGATGTCGCCAAGCGGGGGGGGGGGGCGAATGGTCAGCGCGGGACCTCCCTCCCGGCCGGTCCCCCCCCCCCCGATTTTTTGCTTTTGATACATACAAACGTTGGTCCGCGCGAGTCCAGGGAAAATATTTGATGAAATTTTGTTTTTTTTTTACCATGTAAAGTGACTAAAAAATAGACAGTAAAATAAAGCAATTCGCCTTCTTCCAAAAAAAATTGCCTTTTATTTCCGTAGAAAGTGGCCGAAGTATGGTAAAAACGGCGAAAGTTTTGGCGGTTCCCCACGCCTATGCCATCAGAATAGCTGAAATCTGAAATCAGCTTGTGGGTGTGCCTACTAACAATTGACAGTAGTTTTAACAGGGCTATCTAGAACCCAGCTGATAACTCACATGTTGTTTTATGTTCATTGTACAATCATATGCTGAGCATGTGACAGCAATGCCTGCTGGAATCAACTGTCGATTGCACTTGGCCACTTATAGGCTGCACGCTGTCATTCTGATAGGCGATGCATTGGTCAAATATAAGCTGGTCAGTGATCACACATGCCTACAACCAATTACTGTTTACAGGTGTCCCTATGCACAACCGGGCAAAAAGAAAGGCCGCCCTGCAACAACAGCGAGCTCCCAAAGGCTACCCGGACGTTGCAGAGACTGATGGTGGCTTTGAGGAAAGAGGCTTCCATCTCTGGTCCACGTCCGAAGTTCTCCGATTGCCCACGACGCATGCATTCCTATGTAAACCATGGTGCCCGACCATCGGCGGAGGACATCAGCTCGCTTAGGGAGCAGCGTGAAGCCCATTGGCGGTATCATTGAGGCGGTCACCATCGCCATCGAGTCGCCAAGGAGTCTGTACACCCGGAGCCGTCGGCACCGCCACCGAGCTCGCTGAGGGATCGGTACATTCGGCGCGGCAGGCACCGCCGCCGAGCTCGCCGAGGAGTTTGCACATCCTCAGTGGCCAGCGCCGTCGCAACGCGCCGGGCAGTCGGCGCTGCCCGCGTCACTGCGGTACTGGCCGAGGCGTCTGCGCATCCGACGTCGCCGGCGCCGCCGCGGAGCGCGCAGAGGGGTCAGCGAGACGGGAGCGGTCGTCGCCGCAAATGAATCTGTACATCCAGCGCCGCCGGCGCCGACGGCGAGCTGGCCGAGGAGTCTCTGCATCCGGAGCGGCCGGCGCTGCAGCAGCGTGCCGAGCAGTTGGCGCTGGTGGGGGGGGGGGGGCTGTGGGTGGCTGAAAGCTCCTGGAGCACGCTCCGGAGGCCGTTGCACCCCACATAGTTAGGCTCTAGGGGTCGTCGGCGGATGGCCCACACAACGCAGGATGGTACTAATCGTCGAACGCCCCGGCCGAGTTACCCCCACCTGAAATAGGGTGTTGTTTTTTGCATGTTATGTGGTATTTTTTCGCCTCAGCTGCACCTGGCATTGCCTGGTTTACCCTATACCCTGAGATGGATGATGAAAATTGTCACAAATGAACCAAATTTCCAAATGTTTGATTGTGTAACGGAGTTGCATTCTGATGTGCTCTATGAAAACGATTAACAGCCATTTTGACAAGTGTTGTTTGATTCTACATACTGGTGTTAAAAATCTATACATGTCTACCTTGCTGGCTGCTATAAGCAAAAATACATTCATAAATAAAGGAATGAACTGTCTCAGAGAAAGGAATAACCAATCTCACCCAAGCGTGGAACTGCCAAACTAAAGCTGACTTGACAGTCTCACGTTTCGCCTTGAATCTAGCTCTACCATCTGCAATCAGTTTAAATTGCAAATGATATCAAGTGCAGGTAACACCTAGAGCCAAGGTTGTTGAGTTTGCTGTTCAGTTGGGGGTGGAGGCTTGAGTCCCCGACTTTGGTTCAAGCCCCCCTCCCAACTTTGGAAAGAAAGTGGGTGAAGTCCGGGAAGAATTTTATCTTTTGTGGGTAGGATTTGTCATTTTGTTTGCTCAGCCCCCGCCCCCTTCCCAGCACACTTTGCACAACTGCGCCCAGCCTAGAACAAAGAAATGAGAATGAATCAGAGTTTGTTCAAACAGGTACAGTTGAAACCATGGATGTAGCATTAAAACAAATTTTGGTATGGAAAAATTCATTCATCAGGCCCAAGAATCTGGCATAACGTATCTACAGTAAACTATTTTATAGAACAAGAAATTATACATGAATGGATACAGATATTGGGATGGGGTCCCGTACCATAGTTTCTTTTTGTATGGAAACCTCCATACCAAAGGCATACAAAGTTCACTTTGGTTGAGACTGCCGGTAACCATTCGTAACCCAAGATGACTACATGAACATTGTTTGTTTGTTTGTTTGTGAGCTAGAACACACAGCCTCTTGGGCTCAGGTGTCCAAAGTCTTGGGTCAGGTCTTGTGTCTCGTCGGGCGTCAGTCAGTCGTCAACTACTTGAACATGTGAGCATTCTGTGTTTTTTTTTTGTCTCGGGTGCACCATTTTTTTTTGTCTCACGCACTGGTCTTTTCCAGCCAACGAATTGGTTGCTTTCGCTACCGCCCGTTAGTGCTGCATTTACACCCGTACAGCTATCGATATCTCGGATTTAGAAAAATCAGAATCGTATCAGAGAATTATCATTGATCAAAGCCCCAGATGCGCTTTTCATTGCTGTCATAAATCGTAGCTAGCGTCGAGTATCCACTGGAATGTCTTTTTGGAAAAACGAAAAGATTAGACTCACTCTATTTAACATGTGTTGGCACGCAGCGCTGGGCTCAGGAACTCCACTGCCGTCTATTGAGAATCACCTTTGTCGACTCGGCCGCTGCCCTCGTGATGTTCTGGAGTGAGGCTTGTTTGTTGTTTGTTGTTGTTTGTTGTCATTTATAACGTCTTATCTGAGCGAGCCGCTTGAGATCGTGAGATCGGTGCGGTTCGGTAACGGGCCGTCGGCGTCTGTACCACAACTTTGTGGTTTAGTTTTGGCTCTGATCTGTGAAGACGCTTACAACTTGACGCGGCGCCGGCCACAGGAAAGAGCTGCACCTCAAGATCGGCGACTTCGACGCGGGAGAAAAGCCTCTCCTTTAAATTCCATCTGTCGAGTGCAATCTTTTATTCACTTGAAATGCCCAGAGAACACAAAATATGAGGTACGTGGCAAACATTTCATGCATGTGCATTCGAATACACTGGAATCTTTATGAGTGTGGAACACTGGCACCGTTAAAGCAGGTGTGTTTTAAACCACAACCGATGACTCACAGCCGGTCTTCGGCGAGTCATCAGGTCCGACTGCCTCAGACAAAGTTGTAGCCAACAGCCATTTCCTGCACCCGCTCAGCTAGCCCCAAGAACAGGAGCAGCGCCTAGAGATGGATCACCTTGGCCAAGTGTACGGACAGGTCCTCCCGCACAGCCTTGTCGAGAGCATCGCGCGCCTTCTGCTCGATCTTGGCCTTGTTCTTGCGCCACCACTTGCTGGAGAGCTTGGTGACGAAGCGGCTGGCCGGGTCGCCGATAATGCGGTTCACCTTGCCAGCCAGCCCGCGGATGTTGGCCTTCACCTTGATGCTTGGCAGCTGCAGACTGACGGCCGTGCCGCTGGGTTGGACGGTGATCTGACCGCTCGGGGTGACGTTGATGGTGAGCGTGGTGGTGAGCGAGCCGACGGTGCGGCCCACCGTGACGTGCGGCCGGCCGTGCACCGTGGCACACAGCTTGAAGATGATCCGCTTGCACTTGTGCAACCTCGCCGAGAGGTCGCCGACGATGCTCGGCCAGGAGATGGTGGCCCGCAACGCGATCTGCTGCTCCCTGGGGAACGTCACCGACAGGTGGTCGACGCTGTAGCCGGCCAGGCCGCGCACCACGATGTTCCACGCCTTGAAATCGCCGTCGTTGTGATTGGGCAGCCGGAGCGGGTCGGCCTCGCGGCGCACCTTGTCACGGGACTGCTCCAGCAGCCGCTTCAGGCAGCGGCTGAGCTCGGCCGGGTCGCTGATGTTGCAGTCAGACTGTTCGCCGGTGGCTGCCGCCAGCAGCGCCGCCGTCAGCGCCAGCACCAGCACAGAGCGCAGCATCTTCAGAGCGTAGATTCGGTAGCTGGCGGACTTGGCGAGGTCCAACAGCTGTCTGGTGCTTGGCTCGCACCGTCCGTCCTATATACCCCTGCCGGCTGAACTGCACACAACACCCGATGGAGCCCGTGTCTGGCGGGAATTTCGAGAGGCTGGGAGTCAGCGGAACGCCCTGGGCAACTGCGCACCTGATGCTGGCTGGCCGGAGGCGAGGGGAGGGGCTAAATTTCCGGCGGAAACCGACTGCAACAACAAGGAGCGGAGTGTTCGGCATGTGTAAGAGGCACGTGCGAGCGGGAGTCTTTAAATTCGGTGAGCCATGGCCGTTCTGAGGAAATTTCTTATCATGCAGCACGATAGAGCTCAAGAGAAAATTGCGCAAGGTCGAGTCGGGTGGTCGGGTGGTAGGCTGGCCACCAGACCTGACTTATGGGCTTCTGAACTAACGATGGGACATGCCTAAAGAGGGAAGGGAAGAAAAACTTTCGGGCACTACTTTTGGGAAGAACGTTTGAGCTCCACAGGGATGGCAAATGAAATCACTGCTCTCTTCTTCCCCTTTCTTATCAACCAACACTTATTTCTGTACTCCGCCATACGCTTCTCCGACTCTTCCATCGCAAATTCCTTTTCCCCACATCCTACCTTTGCCCGTTCCTCGCCCAGGCAGATCAATCTTTCTCTTTCTTGCTATCCAAATATTTATCTTTTTCCGACTATGTCCTCCTCTCACACCTCCGCTGCTCAGGGGTGTAGCCAGGATTCCGCCGGGGAGGGAGCAATCGCCACCCCTCGGGCGGCGATTTCACAGGGGCCCGCGAAAATTCACTGCACAGGGGCCCTGCACAGGGGCTCCTAAGTCGGATACAGGGGCCCTCGTGACGAATGGGGCCCTCGTTAGAGGCGGATCCAGCATGTCGCCAAGCCCGGGGGGAGGGGGGATGGTCAGCGCGGGGCCTCCCTCTCGGCCGGTCCCCCCATTTTTTGTTTTTTATACATGAAAAACGTTGATCCGCGAGAGTCCATGGGAAAATATTTTATGAAATATTGCCTTTTGTAGTCATATAAAGTAGCCAAAAAATAGAAAGTAAAATAAAGCGATTCACCTTCTTCGAAAAAAAAACGCATTTTGCCTCCGTACAAAGTGGCCGAAGTATGGTAAAAACGGCGAAAGTTTTCGAGGTTCCGTCTCTCCCCACGTTTGAAATGTCGTACCTGTATCTGATCCAGGAGCTCGCTCGCCAACCCCCGCCCCCAGCCCACCGTAGCTTCTGGAGACTTGCCAGCCTAGATTAGGTTCCTTCTTGCAGTTACAGGAGCGCTTTTGTGGACTCGGGCCGTATGCGTGTCAAGGTCCTCTCGTGGTGTCAGGTTCGTTTTCCAATTTCTTGTGTCCCTCAGGACGTTTCAGGCGCTTCTCTGGCAGTTGCAGGAGCACTTCGGACAGTTTAAGGGACCCGCCTCGCAGTTTCAGGGATGCTTAAGCCGTCTCGGGTTCCCCCTGTCGTCCATGAAACATTTTTGCCGTTTAAGGGGGCCCTCAGGCAGTAACAAATACCCTCTATTAGTCTCTGTCCCGTGACAAATACGTTATGGTAACCCTCTGGGTCGTTTGATGGTTTCGAGAGCTTCCGGACGTCTCAAGGGCTGGTAAGTTTCAGAGGGCCCTCCTGTTTTCCTAAGGTGCTCCTCTTGTCGCAGTTTCAGGAGGGCCTTTCCCGTTCCAGAAGCCCGTCTGACACTCTTGGTGGCCGTCTTATTAAATTAAGTTCTTGTCGTCTCAGGGGCCTTTCTGGCACGTTTAGCGGTCTCGTAAACTTTCTGCCGTGTTGGGGCCCTTCTTGCAGTCGCAGGGGCCCTTGCAAGGTTTCATGGGACCTTCTCTCCATCTTAGGGCCATCTTACCGTCTCAGGGTCCCATTAAACCTTCCCAAGGGCCCCTGACTGCATCAGGAACCTATCAGCTTCTCACACAGGCCTGCGAAACCCATTCAGGGCCCCTGTGACATTCTAGGGACCCCTATGTCGTCCTGGGGACTTAGTCCTCAACTTAGCCGTCTCAGGGACCCTATGACGTTTCTGGTGGTCTCAGGGGCACTCTGCCGTGTTGGGGCCCGGTTACGCTCTCAGGGGCCTTTTGGGAGCTTCAGGGGTCTTGTGTGGGTCTTCTCTCGTACCCTCTTGGAGGTCCCCAGACTGCATCAAGGGCCCGTCAGGTTCACACATAGACCCCGTGAAGCTCATGCGGACCCCTTCAGGCTCCTTTTAAGTTTGAGGGCTCCCCTTCTCAGACATCGGGGAGGGGGACCAACGCCCCAATTGCTTCCCCTTTGGATCCGCGCCTGACCCTCGTAATCAGTGGGGCACCATGTGGTTAAAATCACTGTCTGCTTGTAAAGGGGCCTCGCTAGAGTGTAAAAGGAGTCTCTGCTTGTCTGTTGAAACGTTCCTGTCGACCTGGAGGGTGCCTTCTTACAGGTCGGCAGAGGCATCTTTTCAGGGAAGCATGGGACCCTGAATGAACGTTTCGGGGTCCCTGCTAGCCTCTAGGGGAGAGGGGCCACTGCCTGCCGAGGGGTGAACATCCGGCTTCGCCGGCGTCGCCGCGGAGCGCGACGCTGGCGATCTGGCTGGATGGCCCGCCCTCTCATATGGCGAGAGGGCGGGCCAACTTGTCATGCGCTGTAACAACAAGCCCCAGTGTGTTTGGAAGTAGGCAAAATATGTTCATAAATCAGAGAATGAACTGTCTCAGAGAAAGGAATAGCCAATCTCGCCCAAACGTGGAACTGCTTAACTGAAGCCGACTTGGCAGTCACACATTTCGTCTAGAACCTGGCTCTACCATCTGCAATCAGTTTACATTGCAAATGATATCAAGCACAGGTAATGCCTAGAGCCAAGGGTGTAGTTTGCTATCCAGTTGGGGGGTGGAGGCTTGAGCCCCCCAACTTTGCTCCACGCTCCCTGCCAACTTTGGAAAAAAGTGGGTCATGTCCGGGAACAATTGTGTCTGTTTTGTGGGAAGGATTACCCATTTTTCTTGCTCAGCCCCCCCCCCCCCCCGAAAAAAATTTGCAAAACTACATCCCGCCTAGAACAACGAAATCGGAAGGAATGCGAGTTTGTTCAAACAAGTACCACTGGGACCATGGGTGTAGAATTAAAACAAATTTTGGCATGGAAAACCCATTCATTAGGCCCCAAAATTTGGCATAACGCATCTACAGCACAATATTTCATAGAGCAAGAAAATACATGAATGGATAAAGGTATTGGTATGGGGTCCAATACCAATAATTCCGCCTGGTGTGGAAACCCCCATAGCGGAGACCGGGGTCAAATGTTACATTTTTTTATTTTTTTTAAAATAAAAAAAAAAAATTTTGGGGAAAAAAAATTTTTTTTTTTTTAAAAAAAAAAAATTTTTTTTTTTTAGCGGATATGAAACGATCTCGAAATAACGACTTTAAGGTATCGAAATTACTGTTTCAAAAAGTCGCTTCAGATGTTACAATAAACCCCAAGTACGGGGTAAATTGTAACAGCACCTAGGGTCAAATGTAACATGTTAGCGAATGGTGTAGTGATGTAGTGAAAGCCACTTTTGTCTTAAACAGCCTTTATTGAACAACATTGTCTCTTACGTCCAGAGCCTTTCCTGGGTTAAAATCACAGCTCCAATACAAAAATACCATTACCAATGGCGTAAAGCTCAAGTACTCCAGCAGCTTTTCCTGAGTTAAATAACAGCTATACCTTTCTCAGGCCAAGAACCGACGTCTCATCAAACAAAATGCGATTTCACAACAAAACAAAGCTCTTTCTGGAAAGAACATCACAGCCATCTCGGGCGTAGAAATTCAGTAACGGGGCCTCTGAGGTCCAAAACATGCCTTGAGTATTTGAGCTGAAATAGAGGAAACACGACACCTCTAATATGTCGTCTAATATGTCTGACGCTCGGTCATCATCGCCTACTCGGTGTCTGATTCACAGTTTTCGCATATGTAAGCCCATACTTTTCGATTGCGGTAACCGCCTCGTGGGCCCACATTGCGCACATTTGGCAACGGATCCACCTTTCTTTGGATCGACTGTTTTTGAAGCTTTCAACGCACACAAGGCAGAAGACGTCTTCTTCACCATCACTGCTGCTTTCCCTGCGTGGTCTTTCGAGCCCTCTTCCCACCAGCCTTCATCTTCTCTTCATGCTTGTCCTTGTCAAGATTTAGCTTCTTCGATGCTTGTTTGCAATCTTTTCGACTCTCTTCTAGCTTTATCGCTGTATTTTCTGGAGCGTCAGTCAGAATTGCGGCCTTTCGCTTTCGACCCGCACTGCTGCTTTTTCTTGGACCTGCCTTGGGTAGCGGCCGAATCGCTTCAGGGGTGAGCTGCTTCGAGGCGATCCCCGATGGACGAGGCTGTTCGATCCCCGATGGACCAGGCTTGTCGATCCCCAATGTATCAGCCTCTCCAGGAATGATGCATGATATATATCATCCATGATGCATGGATATAATAATGCATTTTCAATGTAACATTCAGAGAAAGACAAATTAAACTATATACAAATGTCCCGTACTTCCCCCAGAAATATCCATATGAAGTCAAACTAGAATTATTTAATCAATAAAATAATCAGTAAATAAAATAATAAAATATCTTAACAAATCCGCTGTGAAGGTAAAACATCTACAGTAAGACCACGGTGACTAGCCGCCAAGAACGTAACCACGTCTTAAAATTAAAATTGACAAAACAGTACCTAAGAGATAAATCAGGGACTGGTGACAATAATACCGTAAGTATGATTTTTGAATGATATTGATATTGAATTTGGGTACAAAATTGCATGTTGATTATTTCGACGGGGCATGTTTCCATAGCCTTCGCCCCCAGTGGTTACATTTATGCCAAGTGCATTGATATTTTTTATAGATGTAGGTTTAATGGTCTGGCCATAGGGGTCAATTGCAACACTGTTACATTTGATCCCAGCAAAAATGTTACAATTGTCCCCGTCACGCCACGCCATCTTTGAGACAAAACCGACGCAAAACAAGGCGGCGTGGGCGGCAACTGATGCACTCATTTTTTGACCAGGTACCCCCACCCACCCCACACAAACTCTTAAACCTGTGTCTAGTAAGATACATGAATGAGCTGATCATATTAAAAAATAAACAAAGTTACAGCGCACTCTAAAAAACACAATTGTGAACAGCACAATCGACTCACCCGCCGCACCGGCCTGAAACCCCGTGAGGAAAAGGAACAGCTTACTGCGCATGTCCAGTAGTTCCTCCAGCGTCATCCATCTGTAAGTTTTGAAGTTAAGCTTCTGTCACAATTGCCCCGTGTTACATTTGACCCCGGTCTCCCCTACCAAGAGCATACAAAGTTAATTTTGGTTGAGACTGTCGGTAACCATTCGTAACCCAAGATGACTACATGAACATTGTTTGTTTGTTTGTTTGTGAGTTAGAACACACAGCCTTTTGGGCTCAGGTATCCAAAGTCTTGGATCAAGTCTTATGTCTCGTAGGGCGTCATTCAGTCGTCCACTGCTTGAACATGTGAACATTATGTGGTCTTGTTTTGTCTTGGGTGCGCCATTTTTTTGTATCACGTACTGATCGTTTCCAGCCCGCTAATTGGTTGCTTTCGCTACCGCTCCTTAGCGCTGTATTTACAACCGTACAGCTATCGATATTCCGAATTTGAAAAAAATCGAAATCATATGAGTAAATTATCATTGTTCGAAGCCTTAGATGCGTTTTTCATTGCTGTCATAAATCATAGCCGGGGTCGAATACCCTCTGGAATGTCTTTTTGGAAAACCAAAAAGATTAGACACACTCTATTTAACATGTGTTGGCGTGCGGCGCTGGGCTCAGAAACTACACCGCCGTCTGTTGAGAATCACCTTTGTCGACTCGGCCGCTGCCTTCGTGATGTTCTGGAGTGAGGCTTGTTTGTTGTTTGTTGTTGTTTGTTGTCATTTATAAAGTCTTATCTGAGCGAGGCGTTTGAGATCGTGAGATCGGTACAGTTCGGTAACGGGCCGTCGGCATCTGTACCTCGGCTTTGTGGCTAAGTTTTGGCTCTGATCTGTGAAGACGCTTACAACTTGACGCGGCGCCGGCTGCAGGAAAGAGATGCACCTCAACATCGGCGACTTGGATACGGAGAAAAGACTTTCCCTTAAATTCCATCTGTCGAGTGCAAACTTTTATTCACTTAAAATACCCAGAGCACACAAAATCCGAGGTACGTGTCAAACTTTTCATGAATGTGCATTCGAATACACTGGAATCTTTATGAGTGTGGAATACTGGCACTGTTGAAGCAGTTGTGTTTTAAACCACGACTGATGAGTCACAGCCGGTCTTCGGCGAGTCGTCAGGTCCGACTGCCTCAGACAAAGTCGTAGTCAACAGCCAGTTCCTGTGTCAGTACAGCTGATCCCGAGAACAGGAGCAGCGCCTAGAGACGGATCAGCTCGGCCAAGTGCACGGACAGATCCTCCCGCACAGCCTTGTCGAGCGCATCGCGCGCCTTCTGCTCGATCTTGCCCTTGTTCTTGCGCCACCACTTGTTGGAGAGCTTGGTGACGAAGCGGCTGGCCGGGTCGCCGATGATGCGGTTAACGAAGCCGATCAGCCCGCGGATGTTGGCCTTCACCTTGATGCTTGGCAGCTGCAGACTGACGGCCGTGCCGCTGGGTTGGACGGTGATCTGACCGTTCGGGTCGACATTGATGGTGAGCGTGGTGGTGAGCGAGCCGACGGTGCGGCCCACCGTGACGTGCGGCCGACCGCGCGCCGTGGCGCACAGCTTGAAGATGATCCGCTTGCACTTGCGCACCTTGGCAGAGAGGTCGCCGACGATGCTCGGCCAGGAGATGGTGGCCTTCAGCGCGATCTGCTGCTCCCTGGGGAACGTCACCGACAGGTGGTCGACGCTGTAGCCGGCCAGGCCGCGCACCACGATGTCCCACGCCTTGAAGTCGCCATCGTTGTGATTGGGCAACCGGAGCGGGTCGGCCTCGCGGCGCACCTTGTCACGGGACTGCTCCAGCAGCCGCTTCAGGCAGCGACTGAGCGCGGCCGGGTCGCTGATGTTGCAGTCAGACTGCTTGCCAGCGACGGCCGCCAGCAGCGCCGCCGTCATCGCCAGCACCAGTACAGAGCGCAGCATCTTCAGAGAGTACATTTGGTAGCTGGCGGGCTTGACGAGGTCCAACAGCTGTCTGGTGCTTGGCTCGCACCGTCCGCCCTATATACCCCGGCAGGCTGCACTGATACACAACACCTGACGGAGCCCGTGTCCGGCGGGAATTTCGAGAGGCTGGGAGTCAGCGGAACGCCCCGGGCAACTGCGCAGCCGGTGCTGGCCGGCGGAGGCGAGAGGAGGGGCTGCATTGCGGCGGAAACCGACTGCAGCAACAAGGGACGGAGTGTTCGGCGTGTGTAAGCGGCACGTGCGAGCGAGAGTCTTTAACTTCGGTGAGCCATGGCCGTTCTGAGGAAATTACTTGCCATGCAGCACGACAGGGCTCGAGAGAAAACTGCGCAAAGGCGGGTCGGATGGTCGAGTGATCACCCGACCTGACTATGGGCTTCTGCACTAAAGATGTGACACGCCTGACGAGGAAAGGGCAGAAAAATGTTTGGGCACCGCTTTTGGGAGGAACAACTTTTGAGCTCCGCAGGGATGGCAAATGAAATCGCTGCTCTCTTCTTTTGTTTTCTTATGACCCAATATTTATTTCTGTATTCTTGCATACCCTTCTCCGATTCTTCCATCGCAGATCCCTTTTCCTCCTATCCTATCTCTTCCCGTTCCTCTCCCAGGCCTATCTAGCGGGTGGGCACCGGGAAATGAGACACTTTTTAACCATAAATATTCCTGAGCATGACGGATCTCACCACCAGCATATCTCGTGCATGCCACCCAATGTTTGCTTCGGAATCATACAGAAGGTTGTGAGGGATTGAAATTTATGCGTAGTCATGAAGCCAATATCAGAGCAAGGCGTCCGTGAGATTGTCGCGAGACTTGCCCATGAGAACCCGGGATGGCCCTAATCATCTATCTGGAGGCATTGTGAACCCCTTGGGATCCCGCGAGTGACTGTTTTAAGAACGCTCGGGCAACCCTCAAGAGTCGTGGTAATGCTTTTAATGCTGGCAAATACCACCAGCCAACCAAAATGAGCATCAAAAGACAGCGGCAGCTGATTAGAGCTGCAACTGGGAAATGAGGGATGTCGCATCTGTTTGTTGCGCTGACTCAGTAAGAGCCTCTTAGATTATAGATTATATTATCTTAGACATATAAATTATCTTAGATTTAGATTATAATCAGATTACCTGCGCTGACTTACTCCAAAATTCGAACACGCAAAGAGGTTTAAATGCTCGGCGCGGCAGACTTCCAAAATGCAGTCCGAACTTCGCGAATGCACCGTGTGGAGTACATGGGGAACTCAGGGGGTATGGGGGTACTGGGACGAGCTCATAGCGAGAGCATCTAGATGCCGGCCGACAGGCCGGCTGTTGCCGCTAGACATATAGATGTCTAGACAACAACAGACATCTACAGACAATGTCTGTTTTGTCTGGAGGGTCTGGGATCTCGGGAGCGCGCGTGAGGAAAATCTTATCAGCAAACAAGGTTCAATGTCGAAAGAGCAAGAAGACACCTTAGGCCAGCCAAAGAACGAGAAGTCACTCAAAAGACCCGCATCTGGAAACTGTCGTGCGTACACATGTCAAATCGTGAAAAATGTGACATTGTCATGGACGACGAGAGCTACTTCATCCACCACGGGAGCCATATGGCAGGAAACCTTGGATACTTTGTTAAACCTGATGGAGACTGTCCAGCTGAAGTACAGCTGACGCCAGAAAGCAAGTTTTCCTGTTAACTTTCCTTGTCTCTCGCCATCTCTCCAAGGGGTGTGGCATGTCCGGTCATCAAGCACAGTACCGGTAATGTTGATGGCAACATGTACCTTGAGAAGAGCATGAGAGATGTGCTCATACCATTTTTAGATGAAAACTATCCCAACTGGGATGTACTGTTCTGACCAGATTTGGTCAGCGCTAATTATCCTACGAAAACCCTGGAGTTGTTGGAAGAGACCAGAGTGTTGTATGTGACGTGTGACACCAGTCCACTTTGTTTGCCCCAGCTACGTGTTACTGAGGACGTCTGGGGTATCATTCACGAGTAATAGCGGGTGTTTCAGGGAGGCTGGTATGCACCATGTGACCTTGCCCTAACGCGCAGGATACGTCAGGTGATCGCCGCGTAAAATACCGATGCGCGTGCCCAGGCGCGTGCCCGTTGCTGACAAAGTATGATGGAAATGATCTTATAAGCAAGAACTAACTGCAATATCCATGAATACGTTCCTGCCAAGAATGTTCATGCGCTAATAAATGTGCTCACAGTGCGACTTTAAATACTGTCTCGTTTCCGAGTGTCCACCCGTTATCTCCCTCTTTCTTGCTATCTAAAAATTTACCTTTCTCTCCGTCTGTGTCTTTCTCTGACATCTCCGCTGCTTCCTCCCTTCTCTTCTGATCCTATCCTTGAGCGTTTCTCTCCAAATCCGATTCTTCTCTCGTTTTCTCGCTATCTAAATATTCATCTGTTTACCCTTCTCTCACTATCTAAATATGTGTCTGCCTACCCTCCTATCACCATCTAAACATTCATCTCTGCCTCTCCATGTCCTTCTCCGACTCCTTTGTCGCACCCCCTCCTCTTCTCTCCCCATCCCTTCCCGTTCCTCTCCCGTGCCTCAGCCCTGAGCCGGGAAACCCGATGGATTCCGACAATGTCGATCGGCCTGCCCATTGTACGTGCTTCCCCAAAAGTCCATGCGGTTCGGGCGGTGGCAGGTGTCGAGTGTTTGCTGCCGGCCGGCCCGGCGGCGGCCGATGGACGCGCACGACCCGGCCGGCCCGAGCTGACTCAGTGGGAGCGATTATGACCAATAAACAGCAGCGTAGCCAGAATGGTCTCAGAGGGGTCGACTGACCCCCGCTCTTTACGGTCAAAGCACTGCTCAAAATCAGGTCATTGTCACAAATCATTTACTCAACACACAAAAATTCTCAGAATGGAAGGATGTGCGTTTTCAAAATCTTCAGATGAGCTATTCCGTAGGGTCAGTTTCTCCATGTTTGCAGTGAAGTGAAAAACTAGTATCAAGGCTTTCGTTTTGACAATAACTCTCCTCACAAAAATCCTGGCAATGATGCTGTCAATAAGCCGCGCAAACTACTGGGATAAACGATCTCACGCCGTAGCCCTCGCGGAACGCCGCTGGAAATCACGGGCATCCACGTAAGCGTTGGTAACCGACAGCGCTGGAGAATTTTGCGGCCTAAATGGCTGCACGATTTGCTGATGGATCAATCGGCATGCGTTCACAGCTTACGAGACTCCTTTTGCCGCCGCATAGAGGGAGGACGTACGTTATTCCAGGTACGTAACCAGGATTTTCCTCGGGGTAAATGTCACCTTTGTCATATGCCATCGGTGTAGACGAAACTTATAAGGAAAATCAGGAATTTTATGTAATTTGCCTGATATTTAACGCACAGGGAAACGTAAACTGTTTATTTCTGCAACACATATATGATCGCTATTACGTATTTCTGCGAAGTCGCTATATATCTCATGTATACCGCTTGGCTCAGGGGAGACCATTGCCCCCACGCTTCCTCCCCCCTTGGCTACGTCCTTGGGCTAGTCGTCGTGTAATCCAAACGACCGTTCCAATTGTGGCCAAAGTCAGTTTGTTCTTCGGTTAAACGCATCGATTTATTTGCAAATTTTAAGTATGTTTCCCAAAGTATTGGACCATTTCACTCTTAACAGGTCGAAAAGACTCCGAGAAATATATTTTTTTTGCAGTGGAGGGTAAGTTTACCCTGATTAAACCTGCCGGTAAACTTAACCCTATTCCTGGAGGGCTAGACGGTATGGCCGATTCTCGGCGGGGGGCCGATTCGCCCCCCCCTGAGATCTCGAGGACTACACATGCGATTTCACCGCAACAAACAGCAGTCGATTTGCCATGACGGAAACTACACTTAAAAAAGAAGTTTTCAAAATTTTTAAAGGGTTGATACAGGGGGGCAAAAACGTCAAAATGGGGGGTGTTTTTGGACTTCTAATAACTCCGTTGTTTATGGACTGATTTTGATGACATTGGTATGAATCGAGAGATCATGGATGGTTCTTTTACCACTGATGCAAATATTTCAGATTTTGAGAAAATTCATAGGCGTTCACAGGGCCTCAAAAATAGGAGGATTAGTTTTTTGAAAACTGAATGGACAAAAGAGGTAAAAGCACTTTTTTTGGCTTCTGCTAGTCATGTTATGCTAAAGAAGAGCAAATCGTAACACAGTGTTTGTACAATGATAGCATAGACAGTGCCAGGGACATGAAAAAGGGGAACGCCATGGTCACATGTTCTTCAGATCAACTTGTGAGCTTTGACCTTGAATGACCTCCGGTGACCTTGGGGTCACTTGGAATGATTTCGCGTACATTTAATGTTATCCGGAAACGTTTTCAGTGATTTGAATTCACTGTTTCAGAAATTCCATTTCACGGCCATTGTGATGTAAGGTACGCGCACTGACAATTTAGGTCATAGCTCCGTGACCCGACCTGATATCAAGCTGAAACTTGATACACATGTACAACGCATCCTTCTACGTCAGATATTTTCCGGGTTTGATATTTGAAAAAATAGCGCCAAAATTATTATTATAGAACCAGATTTTGAGCTTTGACATTGACATGACGTTGTAAAGTGACCTCAGATGAATAAAATTGTATTTATGTGTTGCCTCACTACTCAGCTATACATCCATATAAAGTTTTAAGTTCTATCTTAAGAACGCTGTTTTGGCAGTCATTTTTTTACCCTCAGCCGGGCCAAAAATGGCCTGAAGTGCCTCCTAAAAACGTTGCCTGGCTCCGCCCCTGAACAGAAAAGAATCTCGAAATTTTGTTACAGTACGTAGAAAGAATAGCTAGGAAAAGTCACTAAGTTTCGTGAAGCTGTGTCAAAAACTCTGGGATTGGGAAGCAAAAAAACCCGAAGGGGACGGATTCAACCCCCCTGCCGTATAGGTCTAATTAGACCTGAATAGGGCTAATCATGGTGGCAGTGCTCCATTGCCATCGAAAACCCGTCGAGAGCCATAGTCAATATCTTGAGTCAGTTCCGATGGTCTGTCACCGGTGCGGTACGATTCGTATCGTATCATACAAATTCTTACAGTACGAGTCGATTTTACACGCCTTTATGATTCGTACCGCCTTATGTAATCGTGTATACCAGTTTGGGATACGATTCGCGATGGACGGTAGTAACGCTCCCTGTTTACTGCGTAGCCGAAACAATTAAACATTCTCCGACCTCCTGATTGACACGGCGTCATCTATTCCTCAACGGCTGTTTGGAAAACGGACATGTTCCAAAGCGCACAGAGCAACATTTGGTCGACTTTGGAACCAATGGCGTCTCGTTGTCTCACAAAAAACTGAGATACAGCTTGACTGTAGCACCAAACTGTCTTTTATACTTCTATGTCTTGTATACGTTGCCCGACTATAACACCGCACATAATATGCGGCCCTCTGCAGATCGACGTGTACAAAAGGAACGACAAGTTACATGACGCATCACTTTCAGTGTTTTAACTGTTGCCTGCAAAGAAAGCTAGACCAAACTGGGCATCCACCTGAATCTCGCAACGAAAATGTTCAGAACAGATGCGTTTGGCGCCCCAGGTGAAACTTTTCTCCCATTTCAAGGGCGGATAAATGATCGTCATTGCTGGGGCATGCCGTCTTTGTGGAATCATTTGTATAGTCTCAAAGTATACATCTGTCATTTTAAACTGACACGAAACGTGAATACGTAATATTTCAGTCAACAGTTACCACACAAACACACCCCTTTCTCGCCACTGATGCCATTGGTGTCGCGCAGTCGAGCATGTTTCGTCGGCAAGTCCGACAGTGGCGCCGCGACGGCGGCGGTCGACGTGCAGTTTCGCGGACGCTCACCAGGGACGCTGTATTACATAGGATTCTAGCGTTCGCTGAGGCGGATGAGCTAGCTGTCTCTACGGCCGCCTTGCGCCGTATGCTTGCGGGAGCAGCGGGGGTGGGGATGCGGCGCAGCTTGGAGTGTCTTTGAAGGCACGTCCCATGCAATGTTGATGAATGTGAGACATGAGCGGCGCCGCGCTGCTGTATGTGGGGCACCAGCATCCCACAGTCATTAGATTGTGGGGTAAAGCTCAGTACCCCGCAGCAATCGCTATTCGTGAGGTGAAATACGATTGTGAAGTTGTTTTCCATATGGAAGTATTCTGGAAGCTTAGTCGTTTTAACGAAACTGGCCAGTGCGAGACAATCATGAGCCCGGCTTCGGTACAGATCTTTACTCCGGTGCACGGCGAAACAAAAGTTTATGACGTCATTTTGTCGATGACATTTAATTTTGGATACATCGTGGCAGTCCACCTTCATGGTGGTAATTCATCAAACGCAGAAACTTCTATACGGACAACAGCTGTACGGACGGTACAGTTGTACCGTCGTTTAGGCAAGGGGCGGATCCAGCGGCTCGGTGTGAAGGACCAAACCAAAATTTACTGGGCATGGACGGCTTGCTGTGGGCTCGGAATGTCCAGCGACTTTAAACTCTGGTTTAAACTTATGTTTAAACTTATGATAAAAACATATGATAAAAACATATGATAAAAACATATGATAAAAACATATGATAAAAACATTTTAAACATAAACTTGTGTTTAAACCAGAGTTTAAACATAAGTTTATGTTGGTATGTTTAATAATAGCCGTGTTTTGGATGTCCGTCAAGACAGCCCATATTCAGCCCAGATTCAGCCCATATTCGGGACGCCTCAGATCGCAATGAAACTTGCACACAACAAAGTTCGTAGCACTAGTAGTCGATGGCCTAAGTCATTCAGTGGCATTCCTAACCGTTTGACCTCTAGAGGTCAACAAAGGTGACATTGCCGAAATTTGCACAGCAGATTGTGGCCCACCCAGCAGAGCTACGGCGCTCAAAATGACACCAAACGACTCGCCCAGACCTGGTCTTACTTTGCCAATACAAATTTTACCTCTCAATGACACACAATGACCTAAGGTCATTTACGGGTCACGTTGGATATATAATTGCACAGCATATCTCGAACATACCAATAGGCCAAATTGAAATCAAAAGTGCATCATCGTCTAGCCCGTAAAGCGAAGTAACTTTTCCTGAAAGTCATTTGCGCATGCGTGACCTCGTTTGACCTAGGCGAGACAAAATGCACCGAAAACCGACGGCGTATAGGGTGCAGCCCGGATGGAGCCCAGATTCGGGACGCCTCAGACCGCAGCGAAACTAGCACACAACATAGGTCGAAGCACTAGTAGTCGGTGGTCTAGGCCATTCAGCGGCACTCCTAACCGTTTGACCTCCAAAGGTCAACAAAGGTCACATTGCCGAAATTTGCACAGCAGATTGTGGCCCACCCAGCAGAGCTACTGCGCTCAAAATGACACCAAACGACTCGCCCAGACCTGGTCTTACTTTGCCAATACAAATTTTACCTCTCAATGTCATACAATGACCTAAGGTCATTTACGGGTCACGTTGGATATACAATTGCACAGCATATCTCGAACATACCAATAGACCAAATTGAGATCAAATGTACATCATCGTCTAGCCCGTAAAGCGAAGTAACTTTTCCTGAAAGTCATTTGCGCATGCGTGACCTCGTTTGACCTAGGCGAGACAAAATGCACCGAAAACCGACGGCGTATAGGGTGCAGCCCGGATGGAGCCCAGATTCGGGACGCCTCAGATCGCAGCGAAACTAGCACACAACATAGGTCGAAGCACTAGTAGTCGGTGGTCTAGGTCAATTTGGCCTATTGGTATGTTCGAGATATGCTGTGCAATTGTATTTCCAACGTGACCCGTAAATGACCTTAGGTCATTGTGTGACATTGAGAGGTCAAATTTGTATTGGGAAAGTAAGACTCGGTCTGGGCGAGTCGTTTGGTGTCATTTTGAGCGCAGTAGCTCTGCTGGGTGGGCCACAATCTGCTGTGCAAATTTCGGCAATGTGACCTTTGTTGGCCTTTGGAGGTCAAACGGTTAGGAGTGCCGCTGAATGGCCTAGACCACCGACTACTAGTGCTTCGACCTATGTTGTGTGCTAGTTTCGCTGCGGTCTGAGGCGTCCCGAATCTGGGCTCCATCCGGGCTGCTCCCTATACGCCGTCGGTTTTCGGTGCATTTTGTCTCGCCTAGGTCAAACGAGGTCACGCATGCGCAAATGACTTTCAGGAAAAGTTACTTCGCTTTACGGGCTAGATGATGATGTACTTTTGATCTCAATTTGGTCTGTTGGTATGTTCGAGATATGCTGTGCAATTGTATATCCAACGTGACCCGTAAATGACCTTAGGTCATTGTGTGTCATTGAGAGGTAAAATTTGTATTGGCAAAGTAAGACCAGGTCTGGGCGAGTCGTTTGGTGTCATTTTGAGCGCCGTAGCTCTGCTGGGTGGGCCACAATCTGCTGTGCAAATTTCGGCAATGTCACCTTTGTTGACCTCTAGAGGTCAAACGGTTAGGAATGCCACTGAATGACTTAGGCCATCGACTACTAGTGCTACGAACTTTGTTGTGTGCAAGTTTCATTGCGATCTGAGGCGTCCCGAATATGGGCTGATTCTGGGCTGAATATGGGCTGTCTTGACGGACATGTGTTTTGGGGGTGGGGCCAAATGACTATTTGTCCCCCCCCCCAATCGCAGTTGGGTAGCTATGGCCGAAATGCCCCCCCTTCCCTATCCCAGATCTGCCGATGATTTCGGCCAAGTAAGCGGTAAGTTTTTATTACAAAAATCGTGAATCGCAAAATGAAGTGACTTAAATCCGGGGAGAAATCCTGCAGTGTGGAGCGGGAAGGGGCAGGGGCGGATCCAGGATTTCGCCAAGGGGGGCGAATGGTCAGCGCGAGCCTCCCTCCCGGCCGGGGCCCCCATTCTTTTGTTCTTCAGATATGAAAACTGTTGTTCTGCTCGGGCCCAGGCTCAAATATGTATTTCTTTACATATAAAGTAACAAAAAAATAGAGCGCGTCACCCCATTTAAGAAAATGTTGCGTTTGTTCCCCTGCAAAGTGGCCGAAATATGACAACAAAGACGGGAATTTAAGTGGCTGCGTTTTCTACCTCTACCTGAAATGTCGTGTCTGTATCCATTCCAGGAGTGCCTCTGCCCCTTCACAGCTTCTGGAGACCATTTTGCCAACTTTTTAGGTCTCGGGCCGTCTGCCGTGTCAGGGCACTCTAGTGGTCTCAGGTTCATTTCACAGTTTCACATGTCCCTCGGGACGTCTCATGCGCTCCTTTGGCAGTTTCAGGGGCATCTCGGACACTTTCATGGGCCAATCTTGCAGTTTCAGGGACACAAACCATCTCGGGTTCCCTCCTGTCGTCCCCGGGGAATTTCTGCCATCTAAGGAGCCCTTTAAGCAGTAGCAAGAGCTCTCTATAAGTCTCTTTCCATCTGTGACAGAGGCGCTCTGACAATACTCTAGGTCCTTTGGCCGTCCCAAGAGCTGTCTGTACGTCTCAAAGCTTTGAAGTTTCAGGGGCCATCTGGTCGTCTCGGGGATCCCCTGTGGTCTTAGGCGCCCTCTTGTCGTCTCTGGGGAACATCTGTGCCATCTCAGGGGTCCTCTGGCAGTTACAAAATGTCTTTTGGCGATTCCACGGCCCCTGTGCAGTCTAATCGACCCTCTGAACGTCGCCGGTAGTCTCCATGGCTGTATCAGGGATCTTCCTCTGTTACTTGGGGCATATCTGGTAGTCTTAAGGCCTTCTCGCCGTATCAGGGGCCTTTGTTGGCGCTTCAGCGGCCTCAATGGCAACCTCAAGCGCACCTTTACTGTGTTAGAAGCCCACCTAACACACTCGGAAGCATGGACGCAGCCAGCCGAAAATTTCGGGGGGGGGGGGGGCGCCCAGCGGTGGGCCGCTTCACTTCATGTGGGCCCCCTGGACATATTAAGATAACATTTTACAAAAAAACTCGCAAAAGGGTAAAGCCAACCCAAAATTTGATGGGGTACGTGACTAATGGTTACCTTTTGTTCCATGAGTGGACCTCTTGAATATAAAAAAAAACAGCCAGTGAAAATTTCACGGCAATGGACGCCTGCCGTCCTAAACGTTGTTAGTTAGAACCAGCTAGCTCTTATCTGATTGTCGATGATCGCGCCATAAACAATTTTTTACTGAGGGCCTCCACAACTGTCAATGGGCCCCTCTGCGGGCCGTCTGGGTGCTCCCCGGTACCGGGCCTTTCCATAGGCCGTAAACGGGTCCCACCACAAACCGGTATGGAGCCTCCAAGGCGGCGGCAAGGGCCCCTGCGTGCCAGCAGGGGCCTCTTCAGGCCGACAGGGGGCCAGCTGCAGGCAAGCAGGGGCCCTTCCAACCGTCAAGGGGCCATTACATGCCAGTGGGACACCATAGAACAGCAGGAGGTCCCTTCACAGGTCAGCAGGAGCCCTACAGGCGGTGGCAAGGGCCCCTGCATGTCAGCAGGGGCCCCTTCATGCCGACAGGGGACCAGCTACGGGCAAGCAGAGGGCCCCTTCCGACCGTCAGGGAGCCCTTACAGGCCAGCAAAATCCCATAGAACAACAGGTGTTCCCTCCACAGGCCAACAGGAGCCTTCCGAAGGCTGGTAGGGGTCCACAGGCCCGCAGGGAGCCCTACAGACCGGCAGGTGATCCCTATAGACCGGTAGGGAACACATGCAGGCCGGCAGGGGGTCCCTGTAGGCCAGAAGGGAGTCCCTACAGGCCAGCAGGAGCCCTGCAGGCTGGCAGGCCCCTTTCCCCGTACAGGCGGGAAGAGGGTCCGCACAGGCTGGCAGGGGGCCCGCACAGGTTAGCAGAGGGCACTACAGGACCGGCAGGGGCTTCCCTACAAACCGATAGGGGTTCCTCTATGGGCTCGGATTTCTCTCAGCGGCTCTATGGACGCTTTGCTGTTTGGGTCCCTCTTGCGGCCCCACGGCCCCCGGAGAGCTCCAGAGGCGCTCCTATCCATCTTATGGAATATCTTGCCGTCTCAGGGTCTCATTAACCCAGCACTGCCTGGGAGGGGTGCCCAATGGGAAACCCCTCGATCTTTCGTGGATAATTTCTGAACCGTTGGAGCCAGCCCAAACAAACTTTCAGTACCTCTTCAATAATTGATTTTACATAATTTGACGACAAGAACATCTCTACACTAGGTCAAGTTATGGAGATATGACGTCATAAGTATACCCTTGCATGCATGTTTTTACCTCTTCGGGCGATGGCGCGGACGTACTGCACTTTTTTAATGATATTCGTGAATGTAATGCATGGGTTATTTGTATTTACATAGGTAAAGGTCCCCAAAAGAATATGTAACCGTGACATGTCAACATTAGAGGTCATGCTAGTCATGCACTTGGAATGACTTGCACTGTGGGTCGTTGAAGTGGTTACCGCTGACCTACATAAGGTTATGTCAGGTCACGTTACTCGCAGCCATTTTGACCCACGTGCCCAGGGATAACAAAACGAAATGCGATATTGTGGAAGGTCGTTCAGTAGCAGCAGAGCAATAATTGTTCTTAGCGGGAAAAAGAAAAGAACAACTATATTTCCCGGCCTGACTTGACCCTGACCCGATAAAGAGCTCACAGAGCAGACTTAATTATCATTGGCTGTTATTGCAGTTCCGTACGTGACGCAGCCAAGAATCCCAGCGAGTTATTATTGCTGTTTGTCAGGGAGAGTAATGCAACCTTGTCTCACCTGACCTAGCTGACCTTGACCGGATGAAAAGCAGGTAATGCAAAACTAATCATCAGGTTTCACTTCCGTTTTTTTTTGTCACGTAGATGAGAGCGTCTGCCGATAAGTATCGATCTTTGTCATGTAAAGTAAAACCAATACTTTACCTGACCTAGGCTGAACTTGACCCGACATTTTTTTGCATGCCTGTAATGCAGAAGATCGTGCCTTTTTGTTTGACGCCCAGTTGAAGGCCCGAATATCAGTATTGCCGATGATATGATGTCCGAACCGGTTTCAGTTTCTCCGACGTCGTGTTAAGCGTTTCACGTGGCCTATGACGTCGTCAGTCGCGTGACCAGGGATAACATAGTATTTTCTGAATAGCAAGACTCTGAGCTATCGATTGGTGGTAGACCGGTTCATATCCAACGATTAGATCCTGAGTGAGAGATCACTTTTCGACGCCCCCAGGTGGTCGCGGGTGCAGACACGCCAGGCAGTGCCGGGTTTAGCCTCCCGGAGACCCTCTAACTGCATAAAGAACCTTCAGGTTTCCACACAAGTCCGTGAAACCCACTCAGGGCCACTTGGAATTTTGTGGTTATGTCTTACAGGCTTGGTAAAGACTAGCAAGGACTATGTTTAGGCGACGTAATGCAATTTTTCTGAAATGTTATATGTTTACCCTCTAATAATTCATCAGACAGGGTTACACTGTTGTTTCAGACTCGGCACTTTGGAAGCAGTTGTGTGTTTTTATAGAGATTCATTCATGTATATCTCATATAGTGCATAACAGACTCCATTATTGTGTGGCTAGTGTTTTTCCCATGTTACATTTTTTGCTCACTAGTTACAAGTAATGATCTATTTTTCAGGATGAATATCAGGAAGCATTTGACTCACTGTGCCAGAAATACATTCTGTGTTAAAGAATTGGAGTGTTCCATGGCAATGAAAAAGTAAGTGCTCTTTTATCGGTAGAACTTTCTCTCGTCGAATGCCTTGCTTTGCCAGCATGTTTCATTTGCATCATGTTATATTTATCATGGGTGTATCATCTGCATCTCATGGCAGCTTTCCTGCAATTTCCTGCACAATGCTGGTCCGGACGAGAAGTCGCCATGTCGTGCACTACCGACGTTTTCTCTGCCTCCCATTTTCTGCCGCTGTCTGCATCTGCCAACAGAAATTGGTCCTGTTCCTCCTCGTCGTCGCTGACGTGCCGCTGGTGTCCGGTTGCAGGAGCTGCTGGTGGGGACGCGGGTCTCTGCTATGACTGCTCTCCGGACCGAGCCTGCTCCAAACAGTGGATCGATGCCTTCATGGATTTCACGAAAACCACCTTTAGGGTCTCCGGAACCCGGCTCGACGGTTTTGTTACTCTGGTCAGCTATTCTGTTTACTGTTGTTAATTTGTTAGTCATTGTGTTTGGCATTAATTGTGTTTAGTGATGCCATAATTCACCCAAGTAGAAAGATGTTAGAGTTTTTGAAAGAAAGGACCAAGTTCTTTATGAAAATGAAAACTTTCGTCGTTTGGAAGCAGGAAATCAAAGTAGGGTGTAGGGATCTGCGGCTATGTTTTAGGTAGATAAACTTAGGTACGTTTGGTTTTGCCGGGCGCTAGAGCAGTTTCAGTGAAACAGATGTAAAGTAAGTTGAGTTGTGATGAAAACAGGCAGCTAAGATTCATTGGATTAGATAAGATTAGATTAGATGAGATTGATGTTACGTTATGTTGTTAACGTTTTGCTAACGTTATGTTAACATGTTAACCTTTTGCCACACAATGATTTGTCCTTTGAATGACTGTCACCCAAAGTTTTAATGGGATTTCAGTGAACAATTTTTGGTCATTTGTTTCGTGTGTCCTTAATACCTCCTTTTTAACGCCAGAAGTGCAGTGAAGAATAGGGTTCGTTTTCCCTCAGTCCTGATATTAATCCCAAAGGCTAATTCCGGAAGGCAGTCGTTTAATCTAGTCTCTGGAACAGGGGGCAGCCCTACACATTGTTGAATGCCAATGCCATTCCATTATCTAAAGCTACAGCACTATTACTGCCTTGGATATAGAGTCTCCAAGTCGTTAAGGCACGTGTCCATCGCGTTCCAGCGTGAACGGAGTGATTCCCTGTTGACGTTCCTGTCGTCATCGCTCTGACCAGCACCTAACGCACGAGCACCCTCGCCCGGCCAGCACCGCCCCTGACAGCACGTGGCGTTTCGAGCGGATTTTGCCGCCGCCGCGCCTCGATCGGTGCGGTCCACGTCGCAGGTCATGTACAACTGCCACCACAACGTGCGCTCCCGGCCGGGCCAGCCGAGGCTGAAGTCCGGGAGGGACCTGGGATGTGCGATGAAACTCACCATCAGACTGGTTCGGACCAACTGAGTCAGCGAGTCAGCGAATCGAGCGACCACAGTCATGTAATCGAGGCGAACCGGAGTTCTGAGGGCGCTCTTGCTGGCTTGAATGCTAGTTACTGATGGCTCTTACATTCCGGTTTCTTGTGCGGTTGTCTTTGTATGCGTGGAAACTTCGGATAACTGCTCACTCTGTGCTTCGGCTGCGTTTAAACCCATAACATTATGGAAAACTATGTTTAAAAAAATGCACTGACGTGGAAATATTGATAGCTTCGAAAGACCTTAATGCAAGAGACAGCTGACTAACTGACCGCCCTCAGCGCGAGAATCGCGTCCGCGCCATCGGGCGGTCGCTGCCGCCGCGCACGCGCGTCTGACCGCCCGCCGTGCGCCAGGAGCCGCAGGTCCCGGCGGCTGGACGTTATGTGCGCGATGCACGTCTCCTGCAACGGCCGGCAGCACAACCACCCGGTGCGGTGCGCCGCCGAGCTGGGCGTGCGCCGCGTCAGCTCGGCGACCAGGGCGCGGCTGGTGCAGCTCATGCGCGCCGGCCGCACGCCGCAAGAGGCGCTCGAGCAGTGGACGCGCGAGCTGCGCGCGCGCCACGGCGCAGCGTACCGCGTGGTCGAGCTGGACCGCGCCCTGGTGCCCGCGCTGAGGAACGTGTTCGGGTGAGACGGCGGCTGGGAGGGAGGGTCGGGCTCCTGGAGCGTACCTTACGTGGCGCATTGGGGGAGGGACGGATAGTGGATGTTAGGTGTAGGCCTTCGCGCTTGATTGGTCGATTTGGTTCGTCACGGCTGCGTGACGGTTATGCAGGTCCTGTGCTTTCAAGGCACGTATATGATGCATTTTAGAAGTATTTTCTGGGACTCGCGTGGTTTTCCGGTACTTGTAGTTATGACATGATCACGCGTTCTGCCCATATAACTTTGCATTCATGCGTTCTGTACTGCCGGAAGAACTCCAGGCAGTTGTAAACTATGCCTTGCACACACATATTGATGCTAATCGTCTCTCGGCCTCGTAAAAACCACCATAACTCATCTCGCTATGAATCCACCCTGTGATAGTGTGCATTCGGCCTTTCCAGGATGTACCACCGCTACGGCAAGGAGGAGTTCGGCAGCATAGCCAGAACGCCACGCGACCGTCGGAGGAACCGGGCTGCCCGGCTGGCGGCCGAGGCTGCCGCCGCCGCCGCCGCCGCTGAGGCCGCCGCCAGCGGTGAGCGTCTGGGACGGCGGAGCTGCCTGCTCACGCTGCGAGAGGAGAGGGGCGATGCCGACGACGGCGCCGAGTGGGGGCAGGTCGTGCCGGACGAGGCGATGGAGGACGAGGTGGCGCCCGAGGCGGTGCAGGTGGAGGAGGGCGAGGGCTACGAGCAGCACCGGGCGAGCGACGAGCGAGAGGACACCGACGCCGACTGGGACGAGGAGGAGGAGGACGCGCCGCGGGCGGCGCCGAACCGTGCCGACCCCAGCCGGCGGGCGTGGGCGGCCGTGGCGTCCATGGTGGCGGCGTACATCTCGCGAGAGCACGCCTGGGCGGGGGCGGCCGCCGACTTCTCGGCGCACTTCCTGGCCGCCGGCGCCGCCGACCGGCTGGCGCTGCTGCGCGCCGTGGCCGGGGCGGCGCCGGCCGGCGTCCGGCTGGCGGCGGCGCCGCGCTGCGCCGTGCCGGCCGTGCCGGACCCGGCCGCCCCCGCCCCCGCCCCCGCGAGGACGGCGAGGGTTGCCCACGTCGCCGTCTCCGCGGCCACGGTTCCGTCGGCAGCCTCCTCTGCCGCCGCCGCCGCCTCTGCGGGGTCGGTCGGCCCGGCGCCGGAGCGGCGGTAGTTGGCGGGAGGTGGGGCGGAGGCCGCAGCCGCCGGGGCGGCCGGCCAGGGCGGCGCGGAGACCGCCGCTGATGTCGGTGAGGCTCTGGGCGGGCGCAGAAAGCCAGCTGTCGTGCGCTGTGACCCGTTGGCGATGCGGTGCTGGCTTGTGCCGATGGCAGTGCCAGTGCTTTTGTGAAATGAGAATACCTTTTTGCATAGATGTAATCAGCGCGGAAGAAACTTTGAAATAGTTTCCGAATTCCACCTCGTCCCCCACGGAATCCGGTGGAGGCTGGTCTGTGCCTGTAAGTCAGCTGCATGCTGCTGCCGCGTCATCACACCTTTCTGCCAGTAAACCTTTCCGAAGTAAAACCTTTCTGTCAACACAACTCATGACTGTGTCCTGTTCCTCGGAGCGAACCTCCGTTTTCATCGATCTTTTGACAGCCTGTGTTGTATGTATGCAGGCCATGTACGCATGCATACCCCGTAGGTCACCAGTTTCCGGCCGCCTGCCAGGATCACGTCTTGCATGCTCGTGTTGATGCATCATTGCTGCATGCTACATTGGAACACAGGCCGGGCCGGTACTGAGCATTAAGTCTCAGGCGGTCGTTACGTGATATTCTGGTCTTTGAGAACTTTCAGCATGCGAGCTTGTGGGACCTGCGCCATTGCAAGGCCTGTGAAAGATTGGGATCAGGAAGCTGTTAAAAATGTCTGCATCGCCTCGCTTCTGTTTGATGTTGGTCAAGGCTCCTCGAGTGTCGTTGAATGTTGGTTAAATGTACTAAGGTTCAGTGGAATACGTCTGTTTTCGGGATCCAGCAAGCAGGCGATGCAAAATGTACGCACAGCTGACCTTTACCCTGCTGCGGGAATCGTTGAAACACCACGTCCCGACCTAACACTGAAGCATGTCCATTGCGACCAGTACCCCCACGAACTGACCATGCCATCGATACGTCTTTCCTCCGCACAGCCGGCTCGCATCCTCGGCCATCGAGCGTTCCGGCTTGCGTTCCATCGGCCCGGTGCCCACAGACGGCGCCAAGAATGACGTATATGTATTACAAAACATCGACAAGAGAGTAAACATTAGCAGATTTTCCTGCGGATACGGTACACTGTACAGTTAGATCTACGTCAACGTTTAACTCTGGCGAGATTCACCCCCTCTCCGGGCGACAGCACAGCTCGAGAACGCTTACAACTGACTGTGGCTACGAAGTGCTCCGGTACAAATATTGAGCAAATTAGGTCAACGTATATTAATAACGTACGAACGTCCGATCACGAGATTGGTGTTATTGCATGCGTCGCCAGCGGAGTGGCGTCTGGTCGAAAGGTCCCGAGTGTCAGTCTTCCGCGGACGCTACGGGCATCGGCCGGGACGCACAGCAGGGGGGGGGGCACAGCTACTCAGCACAGCTGCTTCAGAACAAGCACGGCGAGGGGCAACACTGGACGGGGACCACGAGCCGAACACAAGCACGCGCACACACACACAAACTCGCGCACGAACACGCGGAAACGCGTCGACACCTGGCGGCTACCCGCCGGCAGGCGGCGGCGGGCACATCTCCATCTCCCAGACGCAGAACCAGAGCTGGGTCAGCCGGCAGGGCAGGCAGTCGGGCCGGCAGAGGCGCACCACCTGCGAGGGCCGACCGGCGCGCGCCGCCACCGCCGCCGCCGGCAGCGAGCGCGCCCGGCGCCGGGCAGCGGTCGGCGGCGGGTCGACCACCCCCGCACTCAGTCGGCGGACCGACGCCGCCGTCGGCCGCATGTACCCCGGCTCCGGCCTCCCCCGCGGCGCCGGCGGTGGACTCGTCCCGCCGCAGGACGGCCTCCCCCGCCGCCCGGCCGGTGGACTCGCCCCGGCCGCCTCCTCCACCCGGCGCAGCAGCTGCTCGAGGCTGGCGGTCGGCGGCCGCGTCGCCCGCCGCAGCCGCGCCAGCATCTGCCGCAGCGCCCGCTCGGTGGCGCGCCACGGTCGCGTCACTTTTGTCGCAACGACTGACGCGGCGCGTCGGCGGCGCCAGGGGCGCGCGACGTTTCGAACACCTTTTTCCGGGAGGCCACCATTCCGGAGAGAGGGGAGGACAGGCGACCGCCCTCCCCTCCCGCCGCTAAAAAAGTGGACATGCCGGAGAGTCGTGGACAGCTGGGCGAACGCATCAGCTCTGCAACAGCCAGACGCAGCCGTGAGACGGACGAAAGAAAACGCCAGCACAGGCGGTATCAGTAAAACAGGAGAACAGCTCTCGAACACTCCAGCCAGTCGGTCAGACACGGACGGCCTAAGAAAACCCCTGGCTTGCCAAAGACCTGTCGTCAAAGAGAAGGTGCTTCCTGGTGCCGGACCTCTGGCGCAGTGCGCCCCCATCTGGCGTCCGCCGATGGCTTGAAACTAGCACTGCTGCTTCTACTGATTCTGTTGCCAATGGCCACAAGGTCACGGTGACCCGACACGGATCGTACAGAGTTCAGGCTAATACTATATACTTTTGACCCGAGGTCAAACAATGGTCCACCAACCTTACCCAAGATTAGGACTCAACAGTATCTACCTTTGATCCTGGGTAACTGTGACTCACACTAATGACCTATTCTGTCCAAGGTCATGCGGTACTGACCTTTGATCCTGGCCGAGGTCAGACTGGCACCGCGCCGGAGCCTCGGCCGGTCCTCGGCGTCCGACGACCCGCCACTGCTGGCCGCCCCCGTCCGCGACCCTGACACAGGTCACCAGGTCAGCAGCGGTCAACAAAGGTCAGCAAAGGTCAACACATATCAACAGAGGTCAACTAGGGTTCATTCCGGGATCAACAGGGATCAACAGAGGTCATCTGAGACCAGTACAGTTAAACATGACTTAGATGCAGTTACCAGGAGCTCACAGAATAATCTAGACCACACGTAACAGCACACTTAGTGTAGGTCATCAAAGGTCAGCAATGACTAGCGGAGGTCAAAGATAGGTCGCCAGAGACCTTACGGACCTAACGGACAGTTACCAGAGGCCTTCTGGTCTCCACTTCAAACGGGAGCGAAGACCAGGAGGCGGTGCAGTTAGGGGGTGAGGTGCCGATTGCATCGGGTGTCTCGGAAAGGAATGCAGAGAGCCACGCACTTCAGCACGCTACGGACGGCCATGTCGGGACGGGGAATACCAATTTCCAGACTGGCGAAAGTGCGAGTTTGCTCTATGAAACAAATGCCGAGTGGTACATGTGTTCTGTCGGCTTGCTAAAACGGTTGGGAACTTCAGAACGACAAATCAGGCCAAACGTCGAGCACCGGCACGCCGAGGTATTTAGCAAGGCATTTAGAACATTCAGAGCATTCGTTCCGGTGTTTCCGACAGAGTTCAAGCGCTCCCAATTTCAACCGACGGCTACGTACCACGAAAGACACAAACAATCGACTAGCTCGATAAACCACCAATCAACTGCTCCAGGCCCCCGAGCCTCTTCCACCATCCTCATCCCTTCACCACCTTCCATTCGCTCATCCCCATGCATCCACCCTCGCCGCCCCCGCCGCGCCTCCGCCACGCACATCTCCGTCCATACCTTCACACTTGGAGGCGGTCAGGATAATGTGCTCGAGCCGGTCGCGCAGAGAGCTGACCTCGTCGGCCCGCAGCTGCCGCTCGGCGCGCAGGTAGGTGGACAGCTGGCGACAGAGGGCGGCCAGCTCCGCCTCGCGCTGTCGGCACGCACCGCCACCGTCAGCCAGCGCCGGCGCGCGCCTCGGCGGCCGCGCCGCAAAGCCACGGTCAAGCGCGCGGTTAAAGCACGGTCAAGCCGACGGCGCGGGACGCCCCAGCGGACGGGCGGCGGGTGGTCCAGCGATGGTCCCGCGGACGGTCATGGGCATGGTCCGGGGATCTGTCAGGGGCACGGTCAGGCGACGGTCCACAGGATAACCAGCGGCACGGTCAGAACGGTAAGAACAGTCGAGAGACGGTCCGGCCGGAAACGGGCACGGTCAGGGGGATAGTCGAGCGTGTCGCCGCGTGCATGTTCACAGGTCGGTTCAACGCAAGTCACAGGCGTTGCGAACGCCCTGATGACGTCACACGTACGCCGGGCGACGTCCGACTACAGAGCGTGTTTGGCGTCGTCAAGGATGAGCTAAATTCACGTCAGTGACACACACCTCACCTAACGAATGGAAAACGCAATCAATGACGTCAACCTACGTCAGACTGTCAGTCGGATGACGTCAAATGACACCAAAACACGTCTCGTAGGACGCCACAACTTGCCTGACATCACGTCAAGTGGCGTCCTGCCACGTCTCTCCAGCTTCACCACCCTCCTCCGACAACCTCACCGCACAAGGTCACGTCACGAACGTCTCACGTCGTCGTATTTGTCTCGGTCGGTAAGCGCCGCCGCTGTCTCGGTTAATCCCGTCAGCGCCCCTCTCCGGCGTGCGGACAGCCGGACCTCGGCGGGCCACCGGTGCCGGCCGCACGGAGAGAGACGCTGCGAAGCTCCCACGAAGCGGCAGCACGGCCTGATCGCCGACAGCAGGCCGGCGACAAGCAGACAAGCGGCCGTTGCCACGCAAAAGTACACGACCTCACGTCAGGATCGAAACGAAAGCCCTGCGTTTTGGAGTGAGAGTTCTTTGGAGTTGTTGCTCTAGGCTACAGCACACTACCCTGAAAGACTGCTTTGTTTTGGTCTGTTACTATTGTTTTTTTCTGAACTTTGGCAGCGTGAGAGCGGTTTCAGAAGAACAGAATTAAAAGAGATGGAAAATGCACGAGAGATTTCACTGATCGAACGTCGTTCACGCACGGAAACCCGAATTTACCTTCTTCCCTACGCCAGTTAACTACCCAGCACAATCTGACGCTTCCAAGAACTCTACTCAAGCGTTGCGACACACTCCTTGCGAGTCACGCCCAACAAGTTTTAGGAAGCACGGCCGTTACTGTTTTGCCAAGTCAGCACTGTCGAAGCGTAGCATTGGACCAGGCCGTTGCAAGCAGCAGCGCAGATACTTACACCATCTGAAGCGCTCCTCTTCCAGGACCCCATTACAGGCTCACCTTCTAAGCCATTTCCATCGTCCGAACCACTCACCCTCTCAGCTTCGTACGCTCTGCAGATTCCCAATTAAAACCGGACCCTAACTTTCTCCCTCCTGCGACGTTCCACGTTCTTCGCCGACTTCCTCTGTCCCGCCCACCTTCTGCGTGGTCTCCAGCTCCTGGTGCAGCCGCTGGGCCTCCTCCCGCGAGTGGGCCAGCTGGTTTTCGGCCAGCGCCAGCTGCTGGCTGGACGTCTGCCGGTCGCCGTCCGCCAGGCCGGAGATCTTGGCCGACAGCTGAGCGCGCAGCTGCTTGTTCCTGACGGACGGCGGCGGCGGTACGTCAGGACAACGTGCGACGTACGGTGTGGGCCTGACAGGCTGACGGCGGGTCTGACAGGCTGACGCGCAGGCAGCGGCAGGCGGAGTCCCCGCAGACAGACAGGACAGCTAAATGCAGGGATCCCCACACACCCTCAGACAGCGGCAGATTTGGCAGGCAGAAACTGCATCAGCCGAGACTGAGGTTTCGAGCCAGGGACGGCGAAACTCTGACCGTGGCCGAGGCGAACGGGACGTCGGCCAATCGACCACGACACAGAGTGGTCGAAACAAACACAGGCTGCGCACCTCAGTGACAGTCACGTCAACGGTGGTACGTACCGAGAGGAATCGGCTTAGCCATCGCTGTTCAATGCCAGACCTACGAAATGCAGAAGGTTTCCAAATACACACAACGGATGGGTGGAGTTTCACCTGGAGAGACCCCCAGACAATGCTGACAATGACAGTCGAGTGGCCCGGCGACGTCCCGCCCCACCTGGCGTCCAGCTGGAAGACCCGTTGGTTGGCCTGCTGCAGGCTGCGGTGCTGCGTCTCCACCTTCTCCTCCAGCGAGGCCGTCTCCAGGCACTTGATGCTGTACTTCTCGCTCAGGCTGAGGATCTCGCCCTTGATGTCGCCCATTTCAGCACTGCAGACCGGCGAACGAACGTCAGACGGACGGCACTGTCGCCGCTGGCGATTTGCGAACCTCGGCAGACGGCAACAAAACGATCGCAGGCATGTGGGCGAGACAACGTTGTTCTACGAACTTAATAATATTCAGCCGCCATAAACATGGTATCAATGCAACGTGAAACGGCAGGACCACAATGTAATTTTTTCACGATCAAAAATGTAGATCCCCATAACCTTCATCGACGGCAGGTTCAAGGCACTCAAAACTCAAGATATTCAAGAGAGCATATTATACACACACAGCGACATCACAAAGCCCGGACCACTTGCCACTCTGACATTGGTGCACCGTGACAAAACATTTAAGCATTCCAAAACACTATTTCCATTTCCGAGATAATCCTCCACAAGATCTCACGGAACACTTACACGTGCTCCTTTTGAAGTTTTCCGATGTCGAAGCCCGGCTGCATCTTCTTGATGAACTCGTCCTTGAACTTGCAGATCTCGCGCTGCACCTCCGTCTCGTGAGCCTTCCTCAGGGCATCGAGCGCCGCCAGCGTGGCCTGTCCGGGCCGGACACGGGTCAGGCTCCGTGGTCTGACGCTTTCAAGACGAACGAGGGATGGGGATCTCAGGGATGACCATTCAGGGACAGAACATTGCAGTCTGATCTTTTCCTGTCCCACCAGACATCCTGGTTTGAAGTATGAATCATTTTTAGTCACATGCGGGGGCAGGAGTCGGTCTTAAAAGGTGTTAACCTCTTCCCGGTAACGTGGCTGAACCCGAGGACCTTTCGGCCACAAGACGAACACAGCGACATTTCGCCGTCCTTCGCGACAACCGGCGTGAGAGGTTGCGACACAACATGACCCTGGCAGTCGACAGTGTCATTAAATAACCCAATAACCAACCAGCCAACCGGTAACATGGCTGATGGTTACCAGCAAGACCCTGTTCAATCGTTAAACCTCTGTCGTCCAGGGACAAATTGCATATGCCGGCTGTCTACAGATCTAAACAACATAACTTCTTTCCGCCTCGGCCTCCAAGCAGCGGGCCCTTCGCCGCGCTCACCTGGGTCTCCTCGGCCAGCGCCTGCTGCTTCTCGGCCTCCAGGGCGTGCAGCTCGCGGCGGTGCTTCTCCTCGAGCTCGGCGATGATGCGCCGGTGCGAGTTCTCCATCGCCACCAGGCCCTTCTCGCACAGCGCCTGCGGACAGGACGAGGTCCAGTTCAGAGCCAGACAACGGCGGCACTGGCCGACAGAGGCGGACAGCGCTGCTCTGGCTCTTAGTGAGGCGTGTGCTTCACTCCCACTAGGCCGATGCTATCATTTTCAATCACATCAATGTAGCTGTTTATGGCGGGCGCTGGATATGACAGCCACGACCCGTTTAATAAATGGATGCCAGTACACTGACCTCGAGCAGTTCTATTTCCACCCAGTACATTGGTCCTAAACTGCCCTACTTCGGCGCACAGACCCCGAGCTGTTCTATCTCGGCACACTTACCCTCAGCTGCTCGAACTCGGCCTGGTGCGGTGGCCCTGAGCCGTTCTACCTCTGTGCACTGACCACGAGCTGTTCTAACTGACTCTAGGCTGCTCCACTGTGCCTCCAGTACAACATAACTGAGCTGCCCTATCCCGGTTGCCTGACTGAGTTGCTAGATCTCGACCTGGTACCCCGGCTCACTGACCCTGAACTGCTCGATCTCGGCCTGGCGCCCCGGCTCACTGACCCTGAGCTGCTCGATCTCGGCCTGGCGCCCCGGCTCACTGACCCTGAGCTGCTCGATCTCGACCTGGTACCCCGGCCCACTGACCCTGAACTGCTCGATCTCGGCCTGGCGCCCCGGCTCACTGACCCTGAGCTGCTCGATCTCGGCCTGGCGCCCCGGCTCACTGACCCTGAGCTGCTCGATCTCGGCCTGGCGCCCCGGCCCACTGACCCTGAGCTGCTCGATCTCGGCCTGGCGCCCCGGCCCACTGACCCTGAGCTGCTCGATCTCGGCCTGGCGCCCCGGCTCACTGACCCTGAGCTGCTCGACCTCGGCCTGGCGCCCGGCTCACTGACCCTGAGCTGCTCGATCTCGGCCTGGCGCCCCGGCCCACTGACCCTGAACTGCTCGATCTCGGCCTGGCGCCCCGGCTCACTGACCCTGAGCTGCTCGATCTCGGCCTGGCGCCCCGGCCCACTGACCCTGAGCTGCTCGACCTCGGCCTGGCGCCCCGGCTCACTGACCCTGAGCTGCTCGATCTCGGCCTGGTATCTGCGCCGGATGCTCTCCTCGGCCAGCGTGTCCTCCTCGGGCCGGCCGGACGCCTGCGCCGCCGCCGACTCGTACTGGGCCCGCAGCGCCGCGATCTGCGACTCGTACTCGGTGTCGAGGCTCTCCAGCCGGCGCCGCAGCAGGCGCACCTCGCTCGCCAGCGCCTCCTTCTCCGTCTCGTACGTCGACGTCTGCCCGGCGGAGGAGGCGGCCGTGTCAACGGCACGCGGTGTCGACGACGAAGCAAGCTGCTCATTCGGAATTCCACAATCACAGCTTGCGCTTTGTTAGATTTAGCATTCTAGCATTACAATCAGATTATAATATCACAATAAGATTACAAGACTACAATTTACAGTTAAATCAGTACTGTTTACGGTTAAAAAAGGCATGAGTTATTATCTATCTACTTAGTCGAGGGCTCATCTCCAAAAACATGATCATCACGACTAGTTACATTATAGTCTTACACGGTACGCACAGCAAAACTGAGCTTGATAAGACACCGATGTCCCTTGCTCTCTGAGGTACATAAGTAAACGGGTCTACGAGCAGACGAGATAAGCCACGCAACTGACAACGCGAAATTACACCAGTGTAACTGCTAACGTGACTACCGAACTTGCTATCATCAGGTGGTATCAGGAACGAGAATCTCGGTCCCTCGTTATCGCCGCCCGGTTTGGCGAACGACCCGTCGTCCCCGCAACGTACCACTTTGTTGACCTCTGACGTCATCTCGCGGCGCAGCTGCTCCAGCTCGGCGTCCTGCACCTTCCGCAGGGCCTTCAGCTCCGAGGTGTGCTCCGTGGACAGCCTGCGCGGGCAGGCATCGGCAAACGTCAGTCGCCGTGCGGAGAACATCTGTCAGTCATCCCGCGACGAACAACAGCCGTCAGCTGCGCCTCTTGCATGTGGCCGGAAATGGAGGCTCCGTGGATGCTCGACGCTTTACGATACGTGGTAAAATGCATCGCTGCTGTCGCTTACTGGCGCACCGTCTGATGCAATCATTCTTCTACAGTCCAACTTAAGAGACTAAATAAGTTGAAGCATTAACATCAGAAATATACACATCTCTACAAATGGGGCGCTGTGCGGCAGTGCGGAGTCTGTAAGGATCGAACTCGGGACCTTGGGAGGAACCTATCCAACGACACGGCGACTCACGTGTCGATCCTGGCTCGCAGCTCCTCACAGCGGCGGCACGGCTCCTGAGGGGCCGGCTCCTGCTGGAGCGGCGCCTCCTGATTCTGCAGCGACACGAGCTCCTGACAGACCACGCCCAGCGGAGCAGTCTGTGGGAGGAGGGGACGTTCAGACCACGCCCACCAACTTCTGACAGACCACGCCCAGCGGAGCAGTCTGTGGACGGAAAGAACGGTCAGACCACGCCCACCAACTTCTGACAGACCACGCCCAGCGGAGCTGTCTGTGGACGGAGAGAACGGTCAGACCACGCCAAAGTACACGGAAACGCTACATCCACCCAGTTTCGAACGGACAGGAAAACGGACAGCCGGTCGGGATGCAGCACAGCACCCGTTTTCATCGTCATCAAAAACATCTAGAGGTATTCATCTTCGAAAACAGTAAAAAGAAACGCAGCCCCCCGTCGATGAAAAAGTCGACGATCTAACAAAAGACTCCTGGTGATTATTCAAACAAATTCCCCACGGCCTTTTAAACCCAGCTCAAGTTCTTCAACGGCCATCACAGCATCCCTCCTGCTGCTTCCAAAGCCCTGTCAGATTTCCGGGCCATCCTCCAGAGACCTATCCAGAGCCTGACCAGACAGCGGCGGACCACACAGCAGCCCCCGCCCCGGCTCCGGTCGCCCTCACCAGAATGTCGCTGCTCTTGATCATGCCGGTGATATCGGAGACGCGTCGGCGCGACTTGTCCACGCTGCGCGGGCGGACCCGCACGCGGCGCAGGCTCTCCACCTCGCGCTCCAGGGTCCGCACCTGGCGGCCGCACGCCAGACGGTTAGCGTGCGGTCAGGCAGAACATCGCACTGGCTCGCGGCTTGACGGAAAATGGATAATACGACAGCGAACAACCGCCCACCAGCGATTTACAGCAATAACATATCATGAAGTCCAGGTTAACAGAGACAATGAAATTCACAAGCAGTGGATGGGTTGGGATAGAGGGACATTCATAAACAACCCAGCTACGACCTCGCAGAATCATACTTCATGGAGCACCAACTGGGGACATCTGCATACGTTGTGTATATTCATCACCATAACACAGTCAGCTACAACACCACTCAACCCTCCATCCTTCGTCCTGTTAAGGTATATGCTCCCACATCACAAGCTCCGCCGTGGCAGCCAGGACAACCCACAGTCCCTCAGTCCACCGTCAGATGTCGCGGCTGACCTGCTCGCGGTGCTGGGCCCGCTCCTGCTGCAGCTTGGCGTCACACTCGGCGCGCACGGAGGCCACCGTCTCCTGCGTGCGGCGGCAGAACTCGTCCAGACTCTGGCCGCACGGGATCGCCACGCCGTAGTCGGAGAGTTCCGCGCGGCACCGCTCCACGGCCGCCCGGTACAGGTGCTGAAACACCGGGGAACACGGTACAGGTACTGAAACTCCGAGCAAACACGGTATAGGTGCTGAAACTCTGGGGAAACATATTACAGGTGCTGAAACACCGGGGGACACGATACAGGTGCTGAAACACAGGGGAAACACGGTACAGATGCTGAAACACCGGAGAAACACGGTACAGGTGCTGAAACACCGGAGAAACATGGTACAGGTGCTGAAACACCGGGGAACACGGTACAGGTGCCGAAACACCGGGGAACACGGTACAGGTGCTAAAACACCGGGGGACAAGGTACAGGAGCTGAAACACCGGGGAAAAAGGGTACAGGTGCTGAAACACCGGGGAAACACGGCCACGGTACGGGCGCTGAAACAATGACCTCGTCATCCCAGTCAGTCGCTCACCTTCGCTCAACCCACACCTTTCCACGTTACGCTGCGCCACTCCGCCACTCGCAGCTCCCACCCGACCTTCGCATGCCCCTGCCCAGCCCTGTGTCCGCCTGACCTGCAGTTCGGCCTGGTCGGTGGCGTCGGCGGCCTCCCCGAAGAAGACAGCCAGCGCCGAGTCGCGCTGCAGGGCGGCGTCCAGCGGCACGGCCGGCTCGGCCGGGTCCTCCTCGATGATCTCCAGCGGCGGCGCGTCCGGGCCCGGCTCGTCCTCGTCACTTATCACAGACAGGTAACTGTGGACCAGGGGAGCAGAGTTACAGGAAGGTAACTGCGCGACAGAGGGGAGAAGGATCAGAGGTAGCTGAACAGAAATCGAGGAGCAGGGTTCCGCAGGAGAGCATGCACGGAGGAGGGAAACAGAGTTGCAGTCAACGAAAAGTCGTTAAATATAGCACGACAGCTGCTGCCAAAGACGGGAAAATGCAGGAAACGGCATACTGCTGCGGTCAGGGACTCGAGTGAAAGGAAGGGACATAGGGTTACGGCCATAGGGAGGCAAGTCCCAGACGAAAAGAAGATTAGGCGACACATAAGATAAAGACAACAAAGCATCCGAGTAGGGGGCACAGTACTGATATTATCACTGCAGGGAGCGGAGGCGCCACACGAAGCGTCCAACCTCGACAGAATCAACGGCAAACTCCCAGTGGACGCCGCAGCCCTTCCGCGGAGCCGACAGCCTCTCCGCGGAGCCGGCCGCCGGCGCTCACCCGTCCACGATGGCCTTCTGCGCCACGACGTCGGCCAGCTCGGCCAGCAGCCGGTCCGACTGGTCGTCGGGCGGCGGCGGCGGTGGGCCGGGCGCCGCGCGCAGCCGCGCCAGCGCCTGCTCGTACCGCTGGCTCAGCGTCATCACCGCCTCCTCCATCTCGGCCCGCAGGCTCTCCGTGGCCACGTTGTACCTGAGGCGGTCAGGCCAGGGAGGTCAAATCAGGTTACCGGTGTTCGTCGATCTCAGATCTGGTGCTACTGATGGCTTGGTTGGACCTGCTGAGGATCGGGTCAGGTCGGGTTAGAAATTCCCCGGTCAAGTGGTATCTCAGGATGATCAGGTTAAGTCAGGTCAGGTCAGGTCAAGTCAGGCCGGTTCGAGTCAAGTCGGGTCAGGTCGGGTCAGGTCGAGTCGGGTTCGGTCGGGTCAAGTCTGGTCAGGTCAGGTCAGGTCAGGTCAGGTCAGGTCAGGTCAGGTCAGGCCAAACAGTCGCTTTGTTTCGCAGTGTTACACACGTTCTTTGTGGCTATGGTATATTTACAGCGTTCAGGGACAGGCGTATCATGTCGTCGTCGCACACAAAGTGGTCAACGGTCCAAAACTACACTCCAAACTCTTATTTTCCACAACAACAAAGGTGACGTAAATGTACTCGATTTACTGTGAGAAAATACCTCCTTGCGTTCAGGAAACATCTCGAAATCAAAACCATACTTCTATAGCAATGGGAAGCATACTGCCCTGCAAAATTAGTGGAACTTGTTTCCGATTTTCCAGCAGTGTCTGGGACCACATCCCCGCCGACCGTGCGACCGTCAGCGGTGGAATTATGACCCACCTCCGCTCGGCCGCCTCTTGCTGCGCCTGCACCAGAAAGAAGCAGTGCTGCCTGTCCACCTCCAGGTCGCGCTCGTATAGCTCCACAAACTTCAGCATCATGTGCGACATCTCCGCCTGCACCAGTTCCTGTCACGGCAGCACACACAGACAGTCAGCTTCTACACAGACCACGGCAGTACAAACAGTGAGAGACAGCGTCTTCGCAAACCAAGACAGTACACGTACGGACAGGCGGCACCTCTACAGACACAAGTGCGTCATGAACTGCATCAGTGACTGCGGCGCGTATGCGATCATACGAACCCCGGCAAAAAAATCAAGAAAATTCGAACCAAAAACCGAAATATGACCGGAGATCATTTCGCCCCAACCATACGCAGCTCCAAACCCTTTGCGAAGACCTCAGTCAAAATAAGCACATATTCATCAATACACTCTTGACAGTAACCTTCGACGAAGCTCGAGTGGCCAAAGTCCCATTTAGTCCCAGAGGCTACGAAGTTTACACCTACTGGTGATTTCAACGGATGATAAAGGGCGTCCACACAGCGGCTGACTAAAGATCCCTCCCTTCCGCGGGCAAGTGACGTACCTCGCTGATGTTCTGCTGCGCCATGTTCCAGGCGTCGCGCACCTTCACCTCCTCCAGCAGCTGGTCGTCGACGCTGGGCTGCTGGCCGCCCAGCACCGTCTCGGCGGCCAGCGTCTCGGCCAGCTGACCCAGCTTGTCGGCCTTGAACGCCGTCACTGCCGCCGTCACCTGCCGCAGGACCGGCCGTCAGCTGACGGGCACTGGGACACTCAGCTGACGACGGACAATGGGACGGAGCCGAGCGTAGTTAGCTGACGACGGACACTGGGATGGAGTCAGCCGACGACCGATATTGAAAGGAGGGAGCTCATGACGGACACCGAGACGGAGCTAAGCATTGTAAGCTGACGACGGAAACTCAGACGGAGCCAGATGATGACGAAAACTGGGACAAAGCCAGCAGACGACAGACAGAGACGGGGCCCACCGGGACCACAGAGCAGCGCCGACAGTCAGGTGACTGTTCAGAACGGACGAGCTGTCCACTAGCGCGGGGCGAAAGCTGGCATACTGAACATATTAGCAATTATAAAAATGAAATGGATGTCTGTGGATTCTAGGTTCAACGTAAATGACACGTCGCAGTTTCTGAACATTTTAGGTCGTCCTGGATCAGATAAGCTATCGGAACGTAAAATCAAAATAACCAATCTGTATTCAAATTTCCTTCTGAATAGCGTACATCGCAGCAACCTAATCTTTCTGGGGTTATCCTCCTCGGGGATCTGGAGAAGAATTAGCCCAGAATCTTGAAAGAATTAGTCACAACCACGATTTTTACGAAAATAACTACAACAGTACGGGCACTGCCGCAACAGAACTCACATCACAGCCCGCTGGTTTTGCTATTCATCGTAACATTTCGCCATTTGTGCGCTGCCATTCCTAACGTTACAAACCCCTCGGTCGTACTCAAAAGCTCCCAGCTCGCCGCACAGCTTCCCAGAAACACGCGCCACCCCAGTCTCGCCCCCGCACAGGCGGCGGCGGCCGGCTGCTACCGACCTCGGCCTCCTGCTTCAGCAGGCTCTGGTGCAGCGTCTGCAGCTGGCGGTCCTGCTGCACGGCCGGCAGGCGGCGGGCCGGCGGCGGCCGGCTCTGGCGCGGCCGCAGCCCGGCCGAGGCCTCCTCCAGGGAGGTGAGCCGCTCCGCCAGCAGCGCCGAGAACGACTCGATCATCTGAGGACGGACGGCGGGGTCAGAGGGGCTGGAGCCGCTCCGCCAGCAGCGCCGAGAACGACTCGATCATCTGAGGACGGACGGCGGGGTCAGAGGGGCTGGAGCCGCTCCGCCAGCAGCGCCGAGAACGACTCGATCATCTGAGGACGGACGGAGGGGTCAGAGGGGCTGGAGCCGCTCCGCCAGCAGCGCCGAGAACGACTCGATCATCTGAGTTGGTTGGTTGGTTATTGGGGCTTAGGGGCGCACCGACTGCAGGGTCATTCGGCGCCCATAACTTCTTCAAGTAGCTCCATTAAAAAGAGTCACGACGATTAATAAAATCCGACGGCGTAATATAACGCAATTATGTCAAGACAAAAAAGTTACCTACAACAGCATACACAAAATAAAACACATGTGACTAGTAGCGTGAAAAAACCGCAGAAAAACCGACATCCAATAAAAACCGGAACAACTGTCCCGTCTCTATAAAACGAGACTCGTCACTCAGCAAATCCTGCAAAGTGCGAGGAGTCGTACTGTGGCCAAAGTGCCGCAAACGCTCTGAGGTCAAACCATTGCATGTGATCAGCACATGGTGCACAGTGAGGGGCTCACTGCAGCGGGGGCACATCCCTCTCTCTTCGCCCTTTAACAGATGGTGATGCGTTACGTATGTGTGGCCTAGGCGCAAACGGCAGAGAATAACCTCCTCTCGCCGGTTTTCGCGTGAACTTGAGGCCCAAGTTCCTAGGCGGGGTTTAATACTTTTGAGCTTATTTGGACCGAGCGCATCCCACTCACGTTGCCACAAGTCATACATATATGACGAAAACACACGATAAAAGTCCTTGGCAGGCAATGACATTCGTCGCGTCACACACATGCGTGACGCACGCTTCGCGGCTGCATCGGCTCGTTCGTTGCCAGATATCCCCACGTGGCTGGGGATCCAACAGAACGTCACTCTCTTTCCATGTCGGTCTAACGCTGTCAATCGTCTTAAAATATCCTGTATAAGGGGATGACGCGGATGGAAACACTTCAGCGCTAAAAGGCTACTCAGCGAGTCTGTAAAAAGTACGTAAAAACCATCGTCGCTTGCCTCAATGAAACACAGCGCCTTGTCGATAGCCACGAGTTCCGACGTATAAACCGATGCATGAGGTGGCAAAGTAAATGACCGAGTGTCAGGGCCACACACGAAAGCACAGCCCACACCAGCCTCCGTCCTCGATCCATCGGTGAAAGCAGTCATATGGCCATCGTAGGATGCCATGTGCTCCAGTGCTCTGCACCGTAACTCCTCCGGGGCCACGTCGCGCTTCCGGTTCTCAGCCAAAGACACGTCCACCACAGGGGACACCAGTTCCCAGGGAGGTATATCCAGATCGTAAGAACGTGCCACGGACCTCAGTCGCACACCGCTCTCAATTAACAGGTCATGGACTCTCACACAGAAAGGAGTGGCTTTCAGAGATCGTCCGGTGCGAAAAAGGGCTATTGTGCTGGAAGAAAACACCGCCTCATATGTCGGGTGGTCGGGGAACTGAGCTAACTTGCATGCATACCGCAGCCCGAGCACCTTCCGTCGCAAAGCCAGGGGTGGCTCATTAGCTTCCACCAAGATACTAGCGGTGGGAGACGTTCTGAAGGCACCCGTAGCAATGCGCAAGGCAGAGTTGTGCACTGTGTCCAACGTACGCTTGCTGGAATCGCATGCAGAGTCATACACAAAACAAGCATAGTCCAACTTAGAGCGAATCAGGGATCTGTATAGACGGAGCAACGTCACTCTGTCCGCACCGTACGATGTACCTGCGACACACTTTAAAACGTTCAGTGATTTAAAACACTTCTCACGCAGCGATTTAAAATGGTCCCTGTACGTCAATCGTTTGTCAAATTGCAGTCCAAGAAACCGCACTACTGGCTCCGACGGAATCAGTTTCCCGTACAGTTGCACAGATAAAGCGGGACAGCCACGGCGAGAGCGGCAAAAGTGGCACGCAACTGTTTTTGACGTCGAGAAACGGAAGCCATTTGCCAGGCTCCACTTCTCCAAGCGGCCGACGGCCAGCTGCAACTGCCTCTCCATCGAGATAGCACTGGACGCCTTACACCATATTGCCAGATCGTCGACGAACAGTGACCTTCCTACAGAGCGAGGCAGTCTGTCTACCACATCGTTAATCATAATGGCAAAGAGTGTCACACTTAACACACCACCCTGAGGCACGCCGTTCACCTGCAGAAACCGGCCAGAAAAGTGCTTTCCTACACGAACACGGAAAAAACGGTCATCCAAGTAGTTCTGTAAAAAGACGCCCATACGACCACGAATACCTTGCCCAAAGGCCTTCAAGAGAATGCCGTGTCGCCACGTCGTGTCGTATGCACCCTCGATGTCAAAAAACACACCTCCCACATGACGTCGTTCCCGAAAAGCAACACGCACTGCTGTGTCTAGGGCTAAAAGGTGGTCCACAGTACTACGGTTTTTCCGGAGACCGCACTGAGCATTGTCAAATACGTTATTCTTCTCTAAAAACCAGGTCAGGCGGAGGTTAACCATCTTCTCCAAAAGTTTACACAAGGAAGATGTCAGAGATATGGGACGATAATCAAGAGGGTTTAAACCACTCTTGCCGGGCTTGCACAGTGGGATGACGATGGCCTCTCGCCAGGCCAACGGGAACTCGCCACGGGTCCAAATCGCATTGAACATAGTCAACAGTGTCTCAACCGCGCAATGTGGAAGGTGTCGAAGCATATCGTTATGCACTTCGTCTGGGCCCTCCGACACACTGCGCAGGGACGATATTGCTGACCTGAGTTCAGCCATTGTGAACACTTCGTTATACGAGTGCTGCTCAGAGGTATAAAAGTTCACAGGCGACCGCTCACAGCGAGTTTTGTGACGCACAAACTCAGGATCGGCGCCGCCACCCCGGCAGCGCTCTGCGAGGGCGCGGCCGATCTCGTTGGCAACGTCAGCAGGGTGAAACACGTCATGGCCGTGCACGCGCAGCACGGGCAGCGGCGCAGAGCAATGTCGGCCCCCTATCCTCTTGATGCGGTCCCAGACCTCCGAAGTGCGGGTGGAACGGTTCAGGCCACCCACATACTCTCGCCATGACCGCCGTTTCGCCTCCAAGATAACACGGCGTGCCGAGGCCCTCGCTTGTCGAAAAGCAATCAAATTATCAAGTGTACTGCAACGATCGAATGCCCTGTAAGCTCGCTTGCGTGTACGAATGGCGTCTCTACACGCTTTCGTCCACCATGGCACTGGTGGGCGGCGGGGAGCACCAGATGTTTTGGGGATGCTTTGTCCGGCTGACTGCACGATCATCTCGGTAAATTCGTCCACCGACATCGGACGCTCCTCCGGCTGACGCCGACGCACGGCCAATTCAATCTCTTCCTCAAATTGGCCCCAGTCAGCACACCGAAGCAACCACCGTGGTGGCCTTGAGCCGAGCACGGCACCGTCCTTATAGTGCAGCCATACTGGCAAGTCGATCATCTGAGGACGGACGGAGGGGTCAGAGGGGCTGGAGCCGCTCCGCCAGCAGCGCCGAGAACGACTCGATCATCTGAGGACGGACGGAGGGGTCAGAGGGGCTGGAGCCGCTCCGCCAGCAGCGCCGAGAACGACTCGATCAGCTGAGCACGGAAGGAGGGGGGGAGGGGCAGACCGCAAACCGCTGGAGGTAAAACAGGTAGAACGAACTGGGTCTGTGTTACGCGTCATGACGAGGGTTTACTCAAGTAAGCTACTTCCAAGCTAACAAACCATTTTAGTTGAGCAAATTAGAGTCAGATAGTCAAGAAGCCAGCTAATTACGAAGAACAAATACAATGCAAAACCATACAAATAATATCACGTCAATTTCAATCAGCAGTCACCTTCCACTCAACCATTTCGAAAACGGATCTTATGATCAATAACAGTCTGCGATGCTTCCAGCCAAACGCGAGTGCCATTCCCCACGCATCATCGATCCGTCCACACCGCCAACTCACGCCAAGATACACACAAACTCCAATCCTCGCCTCCCTCCTGCAGTCACGCTGCCCAAGCCACCTACCCCACTGAAGACAGCCTCTACAAGACCACCTAACCCACTGGAGACACTCTCCACAGGGAGACAACCTATCTCGTTCGAGAGGCTTTTTTCGACGGGAGACCACATACTCATTACCCACAGAGTTCTCCACAGGGAGGCAGCCTACCACAAGGAAGACGTTCTGCACGTGGGGGCCACATACTCCATTCGACACGCCCTACAGGGAGACCACCTACCCCGCTGGAGACGTTCTCGACAGCGCCCGTCTCGAGCCGATGCCGCAGCGTGCCCATCTTCCTCTGCGTCTCGAGCAGCTCGCGCATCCGCTGCTGCCGCTCGAACGGCTCCGGCTCGGCGGCGGCGCGCAGCGCCTCGGCCAGGCACGCCAGCACCACCGTCTGGTAGGCGAGCCGCTCGGCGGCCAGGCGGCGCCGCTCGTCGGCCGTCCAGCGGCGCGCCGCCTTCAGCTGCGCCTGCGCCTGCGCCTGCTCGCGCGCCTTGCGCAGCAGCAGCTGCTGGACGCGCTCGGCCAGCGCGCGCAGGCCGTCGGCCGGCGGCGGCCGCTGGCCGGCCAGCCGCTCGGCCGCCTCCGAGAGGCGGGCGCACACCGGCGATACCTGGCGGCCGGAACAGGAACCACAGCGTCAGATACGGGCAAACAGGGTAGACGGCGTAGATAGCAAAAACAGGGTGCAACGAACGGACGGGGTGGGCGCGGGCAGACATGGTAGACGAGCGTGGATCGGGGTACACGGAGATGACGGAGGTACACGAGGTAGACATCAGACGAAGTAGCCGAGGCATACAGGACAGACCAATGCAGACGGGGGGTAGTCGAGGAAGACGCGGATAGATCGGGGTCGACGAGGGCAGACCGAGTTAGTCGGAAGCGAACCAGAGATGGACGGGGGATTGCAAGGAGAATATCGGTGGAAGACAGGAATTAAACGGCGGTTGACAGCTGGACATCAGTTGGGTTAGACAGAGGTTAGGCACGACGTTAAACAGGAACTCGACATCGTGTTAAATGGAGGTTAGACAAAGGACGGACAGAGCTAGAAGGGGAGTTGACATGACTTGACTGGGGCTGACGCTTTGCCTTTACCTTTGATGACCCCGGCTCTGTTTCGCGGGCTTACGCCCCGCGAAACAGAGCCGAGGTCATAAAAAGAATCGGGAAGCAGTTTCCCGGGCAAGCTGGTCTCGGCAACAGTTCCGAGTCGTTAACGTAGGTAACGTTAATGACAACAGCTCCCGTTAACGTACCCTGCAACTGCGCACTGCGAGTTCATACCGAATACAGCGTATATGTCATGGTCATCAGTCTCATCGCCTTCGATTCAGTTTACCTCACCTCACTATGGTCTATCCCGCTCTATACCTTCTACACATTCTATACATGCATTCATATACAACAGATAACGGCTACACCCTGAGAAAAAGACCAACAATTATGCACAGAAAGAACATATGGCGGGTAGCGCTACAATCTGCCGATATGGCTGAGCGGTTCACCACTGACCTGAGGGAGGTCGGTGGCCTTCAGTTCACCGACACACGAGTCGAGCTGTTCCCGCACCTGACGTACCAGGCCCTGCCGGACAACGTCGACCGTCAGCCAACCCGAATAACGCTCTGACAATGCCGACAGGCAAACAAGCTAAACGTCTCCGTCCGACCAGGCCTTGTACAGGGAACGTTGGGTAAGATTAGATGAAAGCCCAAGTTTATAAAGTTTCGATTATCCTGTAGCAAATATGATCTAGCAGGATTTCAACAGACGATCCTAGGGTGATCAACACCAGACTCGAAAACGTGCGCCACATAATGCCTTATTCATAACAGCTTTCCGTAAGCAACCAATTCCCACCCTTACCTGACAACATACCCATGTAAAACCAGGGCTTGTGTTCCAAGTCGATTAAGCCCCACCTCACCTCTGCCACCCATCCCTAACAGCCCCTCTCCACCACACAACACCCCCTCCACCCCTCCACAACGGACCTCGAGCCGGCGCAGCCGGAGCCGGACGTCGCCGCGCGCCGCCCGCTCCTCCCTCTCCGGCGAGGCGGCGCGCAGCTCGGCGGAGCGGGCGCGCGTCTTGCGGGCCGGCGCCGGCGAGCGGCGCGGCGGCGACGGCGACTTCTTGGCGCGGCCGGCCACGCGCTGCTCCAGCGCGTTGACGCGCATGATGACGCGCAGTGAGTCGGACGTCGTCGCGCCGTCCAGGCTCTTGCGGCGCAGCCGCGACGCCTTGGTCGACTCCTCGAAGCTGCGCGAGCGGCGCGCGCGGCCGTCCGTCGCCGGCGGCGCCGCCGCCGCGCCGGCGGACTTGGGCGGCGACGGCTCGCGTTCCGAGCTGTCGGCGGCCGGGGCGGGGGCGGGGGCGGCGGGGGCGCTGACGGCCGGCGGCGGCGCGCCGTCCCAGGCGGCCACGCGCGCCTCCAGCGCCGCCAGCTTGGCCTCCAGCTCCAGCGGGATGGAGAAGGACTCGCGGCCCTTCAGCGAAGAGGTGCGCCGCCGGTCCCGCACGTCGCCCTTGGCCAGCTTCTGCTTCAGCTGGCGCGCCTGCCGCACGCGACGGACGGGTCAGCGGACAGATACCGCGGTCTAATGGCGGCGAAACTGTACGGCTCTTGTACGGCCGCCGTAGGCGAGGCGGCGCCGACATGATTCAGGAGCATGCAACTATGCGAACCAGGCTTTTGAAAATCAATAAGCTGATAACGCCAGACATTCAAGATGAATCGTAATGAAAAATTCATGTTTAAGAATCAGGCTAAATGCTTTCACTCTCGAATGACCCATGACGGTAAAGAACAAGGTGTACGAACTGCAGGGAAATATGTTTCGACAACCATTTCATGCAAGGAACAGAAACAAGCTACCTCATAAATCAATAACAACCAGTCTGCTGTGGCTGACGGCGATGAAAACAGTTTAGGACCGCACATATCGCAACACAAATGGCAACCTTCAAAACGGAAGAATGTCCTCACTTAACTGCATAGCGTGCCATATGCTCAAAATACCTAAAGCGGTCTCATTCTATCACGTAGATAAGACAAATAACGGTTATTCACCTTCTTAAACCTCTGCGGCGTTGAAGCGAAACAATCAAAATGAGGATGAAGGAAGACTTAACATACGCAAATTGTGCATGAGGATTTAATGGGCATTCAAATATGCACGAACGACTCCCAATTAATGCCATGAAGCCGGCAATTAGCATAAGCAGCTGATAGTCTTTGCGTAAAAAAGAATGATCATGAACTCAACACCAAATCAAATAAAAATACACAAAACGTAAGTGGCTATAGTTCGACAAAGGAGCTAAGAACTATCCTGCCTGACATTACTGCGCAGCGTTTCTCATATCCCCGGACCTTCCGTCCACGACCCCGCCGGTCCCCGGGTCCGTTCGTCCCTCCTGCGGTCCCTGCCAGCCGGCCCCGTCCCTGGCCGCCGGTCCTCACCTGTTTCTCGGAGGTGGCCAGCTTGTTGGTGAGGTCCTGCAGCCGGTCCCGCATCAGCGCCGACTCCGACGCGTGCGTCTCGTCCCGGCTCTGTGACGTCACAAAGGCCAGGTCAGGTCAGGTCAACTACACCCTACAGGACAAGGTCACACAACAGGACAGAGAGATCCTGCCAGGCCGCGTTAAGATTCCATCAGACAAGCCCGAGCCGTTCAGGGCCACACCAGCTCAGTAACGCGATCGCATGTGGGATCTCGGACAATTAATATTAACGATATGAACACAATAATTATACGTGGGGTTTCGACAAGGTATCCGCAACTTCACACTACGACGATTTCTGCGTGGTTACCCTCACTCGAAGGCCGTTTTCCGGCCCCTGACTCCGTCGCTCTCCCCACACCGCCCCGCCGCCCCGCACTGACGTCACTCCACATCAGCGACGTCAGCCGCTGACGTCAGACGTCAGTGCCCTCGCTGGCGTCGCGCCCGCTCACCTGCAGGTCGGCCTGGAGCCGGGCGGCCTCCAGCTCGGCCCGGTCCTGCTCGCCCTGCACCTCGCGCAGCTGCCGCTTCAGCGCGCGGATCTCGCTCACGGCTTTCTCGAACCGCTCCAGCAGGCTGTCGTACTCGTCCTGCAGTCTGCAACGTCAGAGGACCGGCATCGATATCCCTCATAGTAACGTCACGAACTGACTGACGTCAACATCCCTCATAGTAACGTCGAAGGATTGTCATCAATATCCCCCAGAGCATCACCGAAACTAATGATTTTGTTGTGTGAGGCCAAACCCCCTCAGGCGACATCAGTACGGCGTCGGTTAAACGTCAATGGTGCATAGGCAGCACATCAGTCACATCAGTTAGACGCCAATATCGCACCACTCACACGTCGGTGACACACCAGTGCCACATCAGTCACGTGTCAGTGGCGCATCATTTACACGTCGGTGACACATCAGTGATACGTCCAGTAACACATCAGTAGCACACCAGTCACACGTCAGTAGCACGCCAGCGCGAGGTCTCCGTGCTCACCTGTCTCGGCTCATGTCGGAGGTGTCCAGCTCGACGCCGGCCGTCAGGTCGCTCATAGACTCGATCCTGGCCGCCTGCAGCTGGCGGCGAGACGAAAACCGCTCCCTGTCCGACACACGGCGGGGTCAGCAGACGACGGAGCAAGCCCTCCCGCCCAGTCCGGCACAGGCGGAACAAGGGGCCAGAATCAGAGCAAGCCGCTCCCCGCCCGACACACTCGGAGGGGGTCAGCAAACGACGGAGGAAGCCCTCCCGCCCAGTCCGGCACAGGCGGAACAAGGGGCCAGAATCAGAACAAGCCGCTCCCCACCCGACACACTCCGAGATGATGACTGGCTTCATCCGGGTGAGCCATTCGCTGTCCGAAAATAAAGGATGGGGTCAGATCGGGACTTGCCGCAGCCTGTCCGACAAGTAAAGGGGCGCGAATACAAAAAAGACGGGTCCTTTCAATTAAGACGCGTACAATGAGTAAGGGCTCGGCGTGGGACGGACTGGTGATGGTGCCACTTTGCTGCTCTTGATGACCAGCTCGGGTATCTGTGGCCGACGAGCCGCAAGACATCCAGTCCATCGCGGCAACGGTGCCAACGCGAAACAAACCACGCAACTTACATGCTCCCGCAATCGATGTGATAATCAAGTCCCCAAAACAACGAGTCATTTCGGCGCCTTCCGCGGGGAGGCCATCTGCATTTTGATGCTTATGCTGGTCATTCATCAAGCATCATGTCTGTCCTGGGACGCTACAGTAACATGTACTGTTTCTGACTGGAGGTCAGAGCCGGGTCAGTGACCTGTGTCTCGCTGTGCTGACCTGGAGGTGCCCAGCGCCTGGCTGGAGTTCAGCTGACCTGCTGTACTGACCTGGAGGTGCCCAGCGCCTGGCTGGAGTTCAGCTGACCTGCTGTACTGACCTGGAGGTGCCCAGCGTCTGGCTGGAGTTGAGGTGACCCGCTGTACTGACCTGGAGGTGCCCAGCGTCTGGCTGGAGTTGAGGGCCGGGTTGTTCCGCAGCTCCCGCAGCCGGGCCGTCAGCGTTTCGTTCTCGTCGATGCCCTGCTGCAGCCGGGAGCGGACCGTGTCCAGCTCCTCACGCACGGAGCACAGCTCCTGACGGGCATCCCTGGCCTCCCTGACGGAGGCACAGAGACAGAGGTCAGGACCGCCCACGTGCCCGAGGGCGGCTGCTGACGGGCGCCCTGGCCCCTCAAGCTCCTGCAGCCAGGCCGGCCCCTTGCGCGTCAATGGCAGTTGTCTGGCCTCCTCACAGACAGCACAGACGGCAGGTTATGACAGATCATCGTTGATCAGGGACCGACTGACTGAACAGCTCCCAACGCGAGCGGTGACAGTACAAAGGTGCATTCAGGGGAAAACAACTGAGAGAACATCTGACGCAAAACTTAACTGTAAACTAACATACCAACCTACGAAAAAACTTAAGACAGACATACCAGTGCAGCAATGCAAAAGAACAAAAACAAAAACTAAAAAACCCATTTCAAAGTTCTGGGCGGGAAAAAGCCCTTTCTTATGCCAACGCATTTCGATTTTTACTCCAATATTTTCAGTTCAACGAACGGTATCTTTACGACCCTGGGCAAAGCTCAGTTTCTATTTCTACTTCTATTCACCAACATTAACCACCGATTGTCTTGACTGTCCCGGAAAAGTGAGTCAAACCCTGGGCTCTTCCCCGGTGCAGTACCTGCGCTGCTTCTCCAGCTCAGCGGTGCGGTCCTCCAGCAGGGAGCGCAGCTCGTGCACCAGGTCCTTCAGCTTGTACACCTCCGACTTGTCCTGCTTGATGGCGTCACGGGTGGTCTGCTGCGCCTCCAGCTCGGCCTTCAGACGGGCCATCTGCGTCCGCAGCCACGTCCGGTTAGAACCGTTCGTACGGTCGCAGAGGGCTGGGTTTTGCGATGCTAGTACAACATGGATCGGATATACCAATAAAAGGTGGTGAACAACAGGAACAGCTTGATTAAAATACACACCAAGGAGACTGGGACATGTCACGAGATGACGGCGTCAGGTTATCATAAAAATGTAGTGCAAGGTGGTTGTGCGTGGAATGTCATGAGAGTAGACAAGTCACAGAAAGGTCGGATGAGGTCAGACGAGGTGAGCAGAGGTCAGACGAAGGTCAGTTGTCCGCCTGGTGGGAACCCGCCGCGGCAGACCAAGCGTGACCAGGCACGAGAGCGGGGTCACGGGGACTCAGATAAGCCGGGCCGAACGACCCAAGAGCCGTCCAGATCACAGAATCATCCCACGACGGAGAAACACCCAGGAGACACACGCCCTGGGATCGGATCACGAGCATCACGCCCAAGAGCCAGGCGAAGAGGGTCACGCCGAGGAGTCGGACGGACGGCGGCCGGACGCCGCCGGTCCCACCCAACGCACAGCGGACCCGCCCACCAGCCATCCCGCCGGGCAATTAATTAGACAGGCCCGATTACGGCCCGATATGACGCACGCCCAATGACGTACGACCGAGCCGCCGCTGGCCGCACAGCGCGACGCACGACAGACGGTGTTCCGGCGGTGCTCCCGGACGGTGTTCCGCGTGTTCCGCGGCGAATCGGACGCACCGGCCCGCCGCCGAGCCGGGGCGAGAGGACGGCGGCGGAGGCGAGCGCTGAGCCCGGCCAGGGGTGGACAGGACTGGGAAGACTCGGGAGAGAGAGCTGAGGAGCTGGAAGGACGGCCGTGAGGCTCAGGTGATCTCTGGGCCCGAAAGCAGAGGCGCCAAACGGATATCGAACCCCCAGGTGGGAGACACAGGTTCAAAATGGGATCAACGCGAATTTCGTGATACTGAAGAAAAAAACGGCTTCTGGCATAAAACGCTGGTCGCGAGTTCCCCAGCAGCTAATGACCTAACCAAGGGAGTAACAGAGCTAACTTTGGCAACCTTCAGAATTAACAAAGATGGTGAAATGAACGAATTGACCCAACAGCATTCTGGGCCCATGAACTTGACAAACGATCCTTTACGTACGACCGGGAAAGTACGCTAGACACTGACCTCAGTCTCCCTAGCAGTGGCGTCATCTCTCAGCTGCTGCACCTCCTGCTGTCGGGAGCACTGAGCCGACTCTACCTGATCCGCCAGCGACCGCATCTGGCTCTGTCCAGACACAGACAGACAATCAGACAACGGACATGGGGCACTGAGCCGACTCCACCTGTTCCGCCAGCGACCGCATCTGGCTCTGTCCAGACACGGACAGACAATCAGACAACAGACAAGGGCACCGAGCCGACTCCACCTGTTCAGCCAGCGACCGTATCTGGCTCTGTCCAGACACAGAGGGGCAACCAGTCAGCAAACAAAGCCACCCATACGGGAGGGAACGCTTGACGAAACAGACATGGATCCTCCTCATGCAGAGAACACAGGCATCAGACGACCGTATCGACATAATAAACACGGACAGGATCACAGATCAGGCGCAGAGCCCGAGACGTGGCGGACCGGAAGCCCGTGACGACCGTCACGTGACTAATAAACCGCACCACCGGCCGTCACGGCCGACCGGCGGGTCGCGGCGCGCTCCGCCACCAGTCATCGCGTCTCCAGGAGCCGGAGAAAGGAACGGAACGGCACACGGAGCCGTTCGTCCGGAAACAACGGGCAAGCGGAACGGACCGTGACTCCGCTACCCGTCTAACGGAATTCGTCACTGCCGAACGGCGAGGCCTCCTCCAAGCATTGAATGCCCCTGGGCATCCTTGTTCTCCCTGATTTCAGCGGCTGATTGTATCACCGCAATCAAGCCCATATAAACATGAATCTACATGACAATAAGGTGCTAATACCCTACCATCTTCGTATCAGGCAGCCCCCCTCCGCCTCAGTTGTCGGCAAGACAGGCCCAATTCTCCTTTCCGAAACCCCGTCCGCACCCGCGCCACCGCAGCAAACACGGACCGTCCCTCCGAAACCGATCAGCGCACTGAGGCGCAACCGACGGCCGCCTCCCGCCGGCGGCACGGAGCGACGCGGCGCGACAGATCAACCGGCCGCCCACCTCGGCCTGACGCAGCTGCACGGTCAGCTGGTGGACGGTGCGGTCTGTCTCGGCGTGCGCCTCGTGCGCCTCGAGCAGCTCGTGCAGCCGCTGCTCGGTCTCGGCCAGCTTCTGCTCCCAGTCGGCGTGGTCCTTCAGGTACCTGCCACGACAGCGCGTCGACGGGTTAACAGGATGTCGCGAGCACGGCAGTACAATCGAAAACAGGCTTCAGTGAGGCACGACAGGCACTTGTGGCGTCTACAGTAATCAGATCCACGAAGCAAAATCCAGGATGGCTACGCATAAACACAATAAGCAAAAGAAAGCGACTACAATTCGCCATGAACAGTGGCAATGTTCAAATGGACAAACACTCTGTAACGATACAGCGAATAATTGACATATGGTTCAAACAAAGACAACAGCATGACGGAAACGGCCGATTACAAGGCAACATCGCCGCTGTCAAACTGCACACTCATCCAAAACGCAGCGAAGTAGGGCACAGTTGGAGCTGACGGGTAAATCCCAGGCCAGCGGAGCACGCACCTCTCCTCGAGCTTCTCGTAGTGTCGCCGCCACTGCTCATCCTCGGCCGAGGCCTCCTTGCTGGCCTTCACCTCCTCGTACCGGTCCACCAGCTCGTTGTACCTGGAACAGTACACCGGTCAGTGCCCGAGCTCAAGCGACAGTGTGAGAGGAGCGACGACCGAGTCTGTCAGGTCTCGTGAACAGCGAGGAGAAACTGTCGGCAAACGAAAGATTTCAAAGTCAATAACAGGCGACGCAAAAAGTAAGACAGCTGCTCCCAAATGTAGCATGACAGGTCAACATGGTCTTAATTCACACGCGTCACGGTACATTTACACAAGGAAGTACACCGCAAAATTGTACCTATTGGGAATGCACTGAACGTGACATGACCCAGAACACGTCCTGATCAGTCTCAGCCCGTCCCCTCTAACCACCCCAGCACCCCACGACCCTAACCTCTCCTCCAGCTGCTGCAGCTGCTGCAGCTGCTCCGACTTCTCGGCCAGCTCGCGCTCCTGGCGCTGCAGCTGGAGCAGCAGCTGGCTCAGCTGCTGCTCCAGGCTGCCGGCGCGGGCGCGCCACTCGTCCAGTTCGCGCGCCCGGCCCTGCTCGGCCGCCGTGGCGCGCCGCACGCCCCGCTCCGCCTCCCGCTTCTCGGCCTCGGCCGCGTCCAGACGGTGGCGCAGCCTGGCGAGCTCGCGCGAACTAGAGCCGGCCGGGTCGCCGCGAGATGGCGTCTCGGTCGGCATGGCGCGCAGCGACGAGCGCAGCTGCAGAAAGAAGACGGCGTCGTCATGATAAAACGTAATTATGGGACGCAGATTCTTCAAAATGACGACCAACTTAAATGCAAACTGTGGTGCAAGCCTGTCCGAACCATCAAAGATCACCGTGATCACATATCAAAAACGCAACTGTTAACGCGCGAGCCCGTAGTTGAAACGCGCTTCGAATTTCTCAGTTCTCATACGCATCCATTTCTTTTCAATTCATCGTGGCTGTATGGAATTTTGATCACTCCACGACAACGCAATGAGAATCCGTGACACAATTCTCCGTCCTACGCAATTCCGTTGTGGCCCTTTCCCACACATGATTGAAACAGGCCTTTACCACGGGCCGGAATTTGTGAAGCAATTACCATCCAGCCGTAAAACCCGAATTCGAGAGGCGACGCAAACGTCAGTGAGGGAGTCAACGGCGCAACATTTTCAGCCACGCGCATCGTCGACCGGTCGACCATTTGACGACATCAACGCCATCAAACGTATTCCGGAATTTGAAAGGGAACATACATCATACCGAATGCACTTGCGGAGGTTTCCCATCAAAGTTAGTCAACCACAAAGCGCAAGAAGAAAGGGTAGACGGTAGTGTAACGCTTCCACTCAGCAAGTGAGAGGAAGATCTGAGGTTGGTACACAACGTCCGCCAAAAAACGCGAGAAATATCAGAAGTCAGTGCAGGTCTTTCACTGAGTTGGATCTAAGAAGGCTTGGGGGTTACTGCAGGTCTTCTACCGAGCTCATGCGAGGAAGACCCGGGTTTAGCGCAGATCTTCCACTGAGAGGTTCCGGTGAAGTGTCAGTCTTCCACTGGGTCAGCGCGAGACACGGCCGCGGGCTGCGACACACACACGCGCCGGGAGCGCGGGCCTACCTTGGAGCGGTCCAGGCAGCTGGTGTAGGTGTCGCGGGCGTCCAGACGGTCCGACAACATGCTCTCAGACCGCAGGGACGAACGGAGCGAGTCCTGCAACGGAACGGAACGGAACGGAACGCCCCGTGAGGAACAAGCCGACGCCGAGGGGGTCAGTGGACTCCCGAGCAATGTTCTTGGCGGTGGCCTACGCGCTTTTCAGTGTGAAAACCGGCCCATAAGTCATATCAGATGCAGTGGACACAACCTTCAGTCATACAGTGTTTATGATCAACAGTGTCTGAATATTTAACAACGGCAGTGGGGTCGAATTGTATTTTACCCAGTGCGCATTTAATGGCATTCCATGTGGTTAGCAGACAGTGCCTATGGATAATGACAATGACAATGACAATGGCAACGACGGACAATGACAGTACCAAAACAAAGTGAATGAGTTAACAGCTGGCTGCCTCTACAACTGCGGCGCAAGACAAAGAAAGTCATCGAGCGAACGGAAACAAAATTCCCAACTCATCCCGAACGCAGTCTTAACTCATTTCAAAAGTTCTCGGTTGAAGAACGTCCGGCCCCAAAATGTAACTGGCTGAGCACAAATGCGCTGACGGGAGACTGCCGCACAACACGGGTCAATGACCGCTCAGCGCCCAACACTGCCGCCGAAAGTCGGTCGTAACCAGGAACCATTCGTCACGTCCTAAAGACTAATGAAAACCGGCTTCCGACGCGTCGACGCCGACAAGAAAAGCTTTGTTTCTGCGGCGCGGCGGCGAAGGAGAGACAACGGCGCGCTGAAAGCCAAAGTGGGGCGACAAACTCGAACGCCGGCTCCAAATGACCGCCGGACGCGTCTTAACGCCGCCGATCGGACACCGGCTGACAAATGACGCTAATGGCCGTAGCCTCCGGCCGGGTCCAGTGCCGCATGGCCTCCAGCCGGGCCCAGCCGAAACCGGAGACTTTAATCGGACGCGAGTCAACGTGCAGCCTCTACCTGGGCTCGGGAACGTGAACAGCCTCTGGCGAGAGTGGTCCGTGGCGGAAAAACGGATGAGGAAATGCTCCAATCCTGAGCTATAGATGCACCTAGGCACGAGAAGCGAAAGTCACATTATCTTTTCTTCTCGGCGAACCACAGTTCCAGCGCTCGGCGATAAACGTTCCCACCAGCCGCGACGCCACACCACCACCCCGAATTTTCACCAATCATTCCCAATCATCCAGGAACCCTCGCACTTTGCCTTGAACGCGGGACGCGTCTTTCTCGGCAGCCGCCTCGACAAACAGCCGCCGTCCGCCCACAACCGTGTCGCCGCCCAGCGTCGCCGAGCGTCGCCACGCAGAATCGCCGGCGGCGGCGTACGGCCGTCCACCGGTCACGCCTCGCCGGGCACCGACACACGCGGGCCGGCACACACGGGCCGCCGCGCAGCGCCGGAGCCGCGCCGACCACGGCGCAGGCCGACCCAGCGGGCTACGCAGGCCGTGACGCGACGCCGGCCGGCCGGGACCGGGACCGGGTCGACTGGAGACGGCAGCGGGACCCAGACCGTGCCACTGGGACTGGAACTGACAGCGGGACCGGGACCGGGACCGGGACCGGAACCGGCACCGGGACCGCGGGACTGGAGACGACAGCGGGACCAGGACCAGAACCGGGAGTGGGATTCCCCGTGTGACCGGGACCACAGCTGTGACCGGGACCGGCAGTGGGAGCGAGACGGGCAGTGCGGTTCGGACCGAGACCACGCCTCGGGCTGGGACTGGGACCGGATGATGCGGGAACTGTCAGCGGAGCCCGGGGCCGGGGGCGGGGCCGGGAAAGTGATCGGTGCTGGAGCTGGCGGCGGGACCTGCGACTGTCGCCCGGGCCGGGACAAAAACCTGAACTGGAACAGGGAGACGCAGACACGGACCACGGCTGGCACTCAGACGAGGTACAGAGCAGTGACAGGGAGCGGAACAGGGATAAGGATAAGGGCAGGGACCGGGACAGGGATAAGGACAAAGGCAAGGACCGGGACAGGGATAAGGACAAGGACAGGGATTGGGACAGGAATAAGGACAAGGGCAGGGACCAGGACAGGGATAAGGACAAGGGCAGGGACCAGGACAGGGATAAGGACAAGGGCAGGGACCAGGACGGGGATAAGGACAAAGGCAAGGACCGGGACAGGGATAAGGACAAGGGCAAGGACCGGGACAGGGATAAGGACAAGGGCAGGGAGCGGAACAGGGATAAGGATAAGGGCAGGGAGCGGAACAGGGATAAGGACAAGGGCAGGGAGTGGGACAGGGATAAGGACAAGGGCAGGGAGCGGAACAGGGATAAGGATAAGGGCAGGGAGCGGAACAGGGATAAGGACAACGGCAGGGAGTGGGACAGGGCGCGGCAGCGCAGGCGACCGGCGACCATCATAGCAGGAGGAGGCGACAGAATCACTGCATACGACCCGAAAGGATAACGACTGCGAATGTCCTGCATAATTATGTGACGCCATGTCAACATATCTGCGGTTTACCATCCGACACCAACACGAATCACCACTTTCCGGCTTGCAACGTAACCTACAATGAAAACAACTCCGAGGCAGTGACTCGTCAACCCAATCCCAACGAACCCGACAGCAACCCGACACGTGGCGCGAGACCGTCGGGTGGCACTGACCTCGGACGGTACACGTAAAACAATCCGGCCGTCCAATGACCAGTGACCACGGCCCCCGGCTCTGTCAGCGGTGTCCGCGCGACCCTCCCTGGCTCGGCACCGTGTCCGGCCGGCCGGGACGGACACCGGACACGGGCCCGGGCACGGATCCGGACATGGGTCCCGGCAATGACGCATCTCCGGCAACGGCTTCGGACACCGACCATCTGGGCCGCGCGGACAGATCTCCGGACACGGCCCCGGACACTTCTCCGGACACAGCTCCCAGCGCCGATGCTCATCGGGTCGCGCCACCGATACGGACTCGGCTGGGGACTCCGCAACTTCCCCAGACACGCACACATCTTCGATATGGACAGTAACGTAGCCAGGATTTCCATAACGGGGGGGGGGGGAGGGGATCAAGGCTAAAACAAGGTATGATACTACTTTCACCATTTTCTTGCAAACATGCGGAAACCGATCCTGTCGGATATGACAACCGGGATATTTCGAAAATAAAAGTACATCACTTTCTAACTTAAAATGGTGCCTTCAAAAAAAAATCGTTTGCGAGGATACCGAATTTTTAGAAACCTCTGTTCACAGGGGTTATAAGACCCCTCTGATCCCCTCTGACTACGCTACTGGATATGGTTATATCTCTAGACACGGCTATGGGCACAGTCCTGCGCTGCATCCCGCGGGCCACAGGTGGACGATGAAACGAGAGACCGGCCCCACTGATTCGTCTCTTTCCAAGGGATGCGGCAGCTACGGGGGCACCGGCAGATCTGGGGCCAACCGTTTGTAAACGCTGCGCACGTTACGTAATTAGAGAAACGTTTCCCGACAAAAACAGCTCGGCGTTACGCTCAATGAGCTACGCCAGCGGTTGCCAGCTCAACGTACTCCGGGCAGATTAGCAGTAATGACCAAGTAAAAACTGATGGATAACGAAGACACGGAAAACACCGCGTGCTCGCCTTGAATCGGATGCTATTTGTGTGGCGGTAGTTACACGTTAGCGTCCCAGTTCTCGCAAATAAATGTCGTCATTAATTTTGCTTTGGAAAACATAACAATTACTTTCGAGTTATGTCCCCAATCTCGCGCAGAACTGCGTCATTAACACATAGTTGTGGCAAAAACAAAATCGCGTAAAAAGTACCTCATTTACTACGCTTGACTTCATGCCCAGTAGGGCGTTTCTTTCACCAAGCGCCTCTGGCATAAAAGCAATGAAAACAATCAACAATGCACTGTTACAACCGTTTCAGCGCGATTACATGCAAATACAGCCCATAAAACCAGAACAATGCCTTGTTCATCTCCACAAAGCCGGCAGCGTACCGTGGCAATAAACGGCCACAGTGAGCCCATCCCTTCATTAGCTGTCAGCCGGGCTAGGTGCCGCCGATTGCACTGAGCACTCGGGGGCGTGTCACTCGGGCACGGTCTTCCCACGCTGGACACGAGAACACACGGCGGCAACCAACCTCGGCAGGGTGACGGCGGAGGCAGCGGTAGAGAGTTTCAGGGATAGCAGCAGTATTAGTCAGCAGGGAGTCGATATCAGGACCAGGCACTGCGAACATTACTCAAAAAACGTGGATTCCATTTATGCGGAATGGAAAATGCTAACGCGTGGTACGGAGCACAGTTTACCTGACAGCGTGGTTATGCACCCGTGAAATGAAAGCTGGCTTTCACACGGTACCACGTAGGAGTTACCAGATGTTGAAGGGTTTGAACCATAGCATGCCAAAGCCAAAACATAAAACCAAATTTAGCACCACTCATGTCTCAAACAAAATTAAATACGACTGAGGGTTGACAGCCACTGCATGCAACTGTGACAGCTTTACGCATCACTTCCACCATAAAAAGCCCACATAACCCTAATCAGATCTGGTTCGCCCCCAGGACACTCCTTACCGCTCTCCCGTCCACCGACACGGTGGTCCAGCACAACAGCCCCTCACCTGCAGCAGGGACTCCCCAGCCAGACCTCAGGGCCTCGGAGCGTCGCCCTCTGGCGGAACAACGGGCCCTCTGCCCTGTCTACCAGAGCAAGGTCCCAACAGTCCGCCCACTGATCACCGACGGCGACGGAGAACCACCCCAGACCCCAGCCCGCGGCGCTCCCCAGCATCAGTCGCGTCACTCCGGCGTCACGCCGCGTCACGCGTCACGGCCGCCGTCGCGGCACGTCCTCCCGGTCAGCGGCGGCGGCGGCGGACTGGTGGTGGGCGGTCCGGCCGGCCGACGGGCGGCCCCCGGGCGGTCGCGACGGCGCCGCGGCGGACGGGAGAGTGGGAGAGAGGAGCGCTGACCACTGCCAGGAACGAAGGCGGGGGCCATGTGAGCCATGCCCACCTCCCCCTGGGCCAGGCGGTCTACACTGGATATTTAGCGATTTCGCAACAATAGGGCATAGTGATTCATGTCTGTGCTGCAAAAGTGAAGAATGTATGTTTTTCCTGTGCGTTAAATATGAGACCAATTACATACCACTGCTACTTTTCCTGCAAGTTTTGCCATATGCCAGTAGCATATGGCAAAATTTGACATCTGTCCCCCTGCCCCGCCCCCGACGAAAATCGTGGCTACGTGCCCCACCATTGCGGTCACCCGAGAGACGTGTGAAGAGAGATGGGGTCCGGCAGGCGGGGAAAGCGGCGCTGCTCAACATCAGCATGGCTCAATATGTCGTCTCCGGTCATTTCACAAAATGCAGAAGACGACGTCGTTAAATGGTCACGTCCTCCGAGGTCATGTCCTCCGACTTTTAAGGAATTTGACACGGAAAATAACATGTATGCCTGCGCCCAACGGAAGAAAACCACGTTAAAATGTAGATGTCCGCCCAGCGCCGGGGCCGTGGCGGAGTCCCTGAGAGACGAGAGGCAGAGAAGAGGCTTAGGAGGCGGGAGATAATGGACATAAAAGACGCTGAAGAGGCAATTAAAACATCTGGTAACGAATACGTAAACAGGCGCAAGGACGGAATCAGGTGAAACACGGTACGACGGGCAGGTGGGCCACACCCGACCCCTCATGATTCTCGTCAGAACACCGGAACGCTCCAGCCGGAGCCGGCCCACTGACGGCGCCAGCCTCTCCACCTCCTGAAGAGGTGGACCACCACCACGGCCCCGGTCACGCGGCAGACCCCCACCAACGAGCCCGCCCGACGCCACCCAAGAGATGTGTCCCGTACACATCCCGTCAGACGTGGCGGTGGGCAGCGCCGGCTCGGCGACCTTATCCCGAGTCCCGCCCGATGCAGCCCCAGCTCCGGACGTTCCCGCTCAGGTGGCGGTCGCCTCTGGTCACGTGATGCCGGGCAGGTCACATGTCGGACGCGCTCCGCGTATCAGGTGAAGGTTAGGCGTCACGTGATGCCGGCTCACGGCTTCTGATGCTCGGATCAGCAACACTTCGCCAGTCGCCACGTTACGCAATCGAAAGTCACACGAGCGAATTCGTAACGGGTTCGCGACATTCCGCCAAAAATCCCGCGTCAAACACCCCCATCTATCCCGCTCCAGCTCCATCCCCGACGGCCACTCGCCAGCGTCCGGCTAACCGTCTTCAATCGCGCTGCCGCCCGAACCGGGCCACACCGCCACCGAGGCATTTCCCGCCCGAGCCGCTCCCCGCGACCGCGGCGATTCCAGCCCGACTCCGCCGGCGCCTCTTAGCACCGACTCGACGACAGACGCGAGACGAGCCGAGGCGCGTCGGGACGCCGGGCCGGCCGGCTGTAAAACTCGCTGTGGAGGCCATCGGGCCGGTACCGGCTGCGGCCCTTCAGTTCGTCCGCCGTCAGCCGTCCGCAGGGTCAGTGTCCACTAATGGACTGCCGGCCGGCTGGCAGAGGACAGCCAGGGCGTAGAGCCGGCCGCGGCGGGCACCGGGGACGCCCGTGTGGCCGGCCGGCCGGGTGGCGGCGGCGCCGGCGGGAGGGGACCACAGGCAGCCGCTGCGCTCCGCCCGGCAGGCATGGAGAGATTCGATACCGTCTGACAACCAGGTTTTCCCGATGTGGTCAGTGAATTACCACACTGTGAGGGACTGAGATTACAGCAATGTTACTGAGCTCGTCTTCGGGTGATGGAATTTCATGGACAGAGCCTGACAGCTACCACCTTAAAGTCCATACTCGAGGACTCTAGGACAGGACAAAGGGACTAAGAGTATTCTGAAAGCTCGGCTCCCATCTCAACTGTCCCATCATCATCCTCCCCTCTTCAAAGTTCCCAGTCTCGAGCCACTCCGCTTTTTCTCCGCAGTCAACGCCAAAAAAAAAAAAAAACACAAAATCCTGAATCTACGTAATCTAGTCAGATAGTCGGACTTCTTCCCGGTCATCATTAATCCCGGTCCCTCATTAATCCGTTATCAGCTCCCACCACGCGGCCGGGCCGCAGCAGTTCCGTCCCCGTCTCTCAGCCGGCCGCAGCTGGACGACGGCCGCTGTCCGCGGCGGAATGGGTTCCGCCGCGGCGGACAATGCGCCGCGTCACAGCGAGCCCGGATCAGATTCACCAGCTGCCGGCCGGGCCGCTAAAACCGTCACGGCTCGAGGTACCCGATCGGGCCCGGAACACAGCTCCAGTTAGAGCACCGCGCCAAATCTTTCTTGGTTAGTTTAAAAATTCCGGTGCGGGTCCCAGAATGAAATACAAACGCCGTCAAAAACCATGTGCGGAGTGCGATATATTCCGCCTCCGTGGGAATATGTGGTGTTATATCAATTGCGAACTCAGAACTTTCCACACAATTCCGAAACGAGAAATTCTCTGTACGGAGCGTTCAAGCTGCGCGGTACGTCACGTATTCTGACCCCAATGTAGGTCACACGGGACTGTTTGGAGCATGCTATTTACACGACATCTGGCCAGGAACGCACTTTACGTCAAACGACATCCTGGATATGGGACGTCTCCATTTTCTACTACGGATATCAGCTGACGAGCGGCGCGTGCGCCGCCGTCAGCGGCCACCTCCGTCGCCCAGAGTCGACAAAAGAGAAACTCAGCCGCGTCGCGCGACCCAGAACGGCGCCCAGGTTCCCAAAACGGCGCGCATTTCGTGTCAGCGCGCCGCGATTGCCGTGAGAGCGCGCCGGCGACAAAACGCGCCACGACCTACTCCATATATCGGCCGGCAGCGGGGCGGCGGCGGACGGCGGCGAAGGCGCGCTGATTGGCCGCCGGCCGCTGCCCGCCATGACGTCATCCACGTAGCAACGGCATCCGCGTTTAGCGCGTGTTCAGCTGAGCTCGTTCCAGTTCGTACCTGGGGTTTGTCGCGAAGTAGTGCAATCGCCCATGTTTAGGATCATTTCCTGTAGCATGCGATAATACTGGATTTCCGGACAATTTTCCTGGACAGAAGTGGTGGGTCACGCATATTCGGGGCCCTCATTACAGTGAATAGCACTGGAAAACATAACAGCGCGGACAAGCTGATCATCCAAAATAGCCTTGACCACTACTTCCGGCAGCACTGTCCGCGGTCCAGGGGAGGATATAGCCTGACAGTTTGGGAGGAGCAAAAATGGTTTGTGCGGGGGTAATTTCCGGCCTTTCCGATTTGCAGGCAAAACCACTTACGTTTTGAACACACCATGGACATTTCTCCTCGTTATCCTACATTCCATCTGGGATAGATATAACTGAGACAATGTGTATTTCATCTTTTCAAGCCTTTAACTTAGATTTACTGGTGATACTTGGATTACCTCTAACTTAGATTGACTGGTGTCGTCGTCACCCTTCCCACGTCTGTGTCGGTAGCATCCAATGCTTCGTCGCTTTTTCATGCAAAACGCGCGGCATGCATTGCTCACGGCCGGGGAACAGCCGGCACGTTATGAGCCCGTAAACGCGCCAGCTGGAGCGCTCAGGAACTGGAGCGTGCTCCCCAGGCTGTTCAGTCGATGGTCACACGGCCCGCGCCGGTTGGCATAGGCGCCACCAGGATACCGCCACTACAGGGAGTCACAAACAAGACCTCTCACGAGGAACCGACCAAACGCAGTGCTCCTTCGCAACAGCCGATGTCAATCTGGCCACCCCGATCACAGGCGCGCCCTGCCTTTTCCCGTCCAGAACCTCCCACCTTGTTTTCCTGGAAGCGCCTCTGCGCGAGAGGCCGCGACGTCCGCAGCGTCGTGAGCGGGCGCCGCAAGCCTTTTGTCGTCGGCACTCTGTCCCATCGCCCGCTGCTGATGATAGCGGTAAATGCCTCGTTGTATTGTGTGTCTGGCACGCGACGCATGCGACCCCCCGGGCGGGCCGTGCTCTTCACAGTGTTCGCACAAAAACCGTGGAACGTGAACCCGGGACGTGAACCAGGGCAATCGCTGCTCCAACACGTCGCGGCAGAACGAAACAAAGAAAGGCGTGACTAGACTATGAAGGTTGTCACTAAACTCATCGGTTGTTCACTGAGATGCAACCTGCGGTAAGGTAAAATGGAGACATGAAAACTCGTGGCTTACGAACACAAATGACTGGTGGATTATTTGCGGCTTAACGGCACGCCGACTTCATGGCCATTTGGCACCCGGCTCGCGTGAACCTGCGGTGAGGTGTAGTGATCCGCGCGTTTTTTTTTCAAAACAAGGCACGCATAGCTGAAGCACTTCCTCATTACCGCAAGGCACACGTGCGCCGCAACAACAACAACCTCGGGAAGATTCGTCCGACAGGCGGTTCCACGCCGTTCAAAGCGTCAGAGAAAACTGGTCCTGATCACCCAACCCCTGACGAGGAAACCCATCAGAGGTCAATGAGCGGATGATCAGCATCACACAGCGTCTATCCGCCCCACGTGGCAGCCGACGACCTGGATTTGGGTCAGAGCCGCCACGTGCGCACGTGCCAGGATCGTGCCGGCACGGGCCGCGGAGCACGATGGGCACGTGAAGCATGTAGTGACCAACACAGCACACGTCACTCCGGCCCGCGCCATCCAACGTATCGAGAAAACGTAACGACGTGAACTCGCTCCCTCGATGACGAACGGCAGGCACATCCCAGAGCACCACACGGGGAAGAAATTTTAACGTTATGCCCATTAAGCCCTTGCTCCTTGCGTTCATGCTGTCGTCAATCTGAACATCATTTCGGCCACCTAAGTATGCCGACAAGAATCCTCGTTACTCCTCACATGACATCTCGCTGCGACGCGCATATTGCGTACCAACTGCATACCGTACCACCAGCGTGGGCACCGGCGCTGAATCTCTGCTTGCGCTTCAGGAAATAAGCGCTGAAAGAGCTGATCAACCGTACAGGGGGCGAAGGATGAGAGTGACCATGTGATAGCGTCTAGGGCAGAGTTCCCACGCCATGCGAGACCGCCAGCCCGCGGCCGCAAACCGCAGACCCCGACTGGCCGCGGAGCAGACGGCCACACAGACACCGGCGCCGACGCCGACACCGAAACCGACACCGATACACCACAGAGCGGCCACAGGCGACCGCAGGGAGGGGGAGGGGACAGACCGGCCGCACTGGACCGCTCTCAGCGAGTGGAAGACGGCACCGGTGGGAATCGGGCCACGGTGCCGTCCACCGGCCAACAGCGAAATGTTCCGCCGGGTGGATAGATCAGCCGGCCAATATTTCTTGCACCGAGCTGCCTCTCGAACGGTGCAGTCCGCGAAACTCGACAGGTTCCACGGGCGCGGCTGGGCGAGCAAGCGCAAAGCTTTCGTGGCGTTGCTTCTTCACTTGAAATTAAATGCTTTCAGCGACGGCTACTGCACTGCCATCACCTCATTAACTCGCGGTCCTGTCTTCCGTGAATAACAGCGCCACGTGAATTTCGTCAGAATTCGAAAGCAATTCTACAACGGCATCATCCCCGTGAATGAGAAAACGCCAAAAGTTGCTCCGCTTTTTTCTGGACGCAACACCGTGCCACATCACTTGGCACAGCCTGCGATCTCACATCCCTGGCGGGCAAAAAGAATGACGCGGAACACTCACCCTGCCCAGACGCCAGGAGCGTTTGAAGGGCGAGTCCACAGTGCTGACGGGGGAGTCCAGCGTCTGGATGGACGAGCTCAACTCGTCCATGCGGGGGAAGTCCTCCCGCGTGTTGCGCCGGGAGGTCGGTGGTGAGGAGCGGGACCTCTTGCTGGAGCGGGTGCTGGACGTAGAGCGGGAGCGCGCCCGGTCTGTAACAGAAGGAACGCATCAGCGATCTGCAGTCTTTGATATCAGAGTAACAAAAAACCTGTTGGCCGAGACACGCCGCAGAGATGTACGTATATCGTGCGACTGGAATCCATTATCGAAGCGAACGTATCCCATTTAATGTCTCGCCTGACTTGAATACTATGTCAGATGCACAGACTTATCGGCGATGCCGTCAAACAGCTCTGGTCACAATGCGGGCCCATGCCTTGATCTGGCTACTCCTTTCTCGGTAAACCACCACCATGATATCACCGATTTTTCCGATTCTTTCGGTGACTGTGGCCTCTCTTCGCATTTTAACCACAGCCCCAGTTCATATCGGATTGGCCGCTGTCCGATCAGGCAAGCCACAGGCCCTGGCAATTTCCAAACCCTCATCTTTGACCCGAGGGAATCCCCGCACGTTTACCTTTGACCCAGGATGGTCCTCGAACACTCATCTTTGACACAGGAGGACGCAAGAGCCCTCACCTTCGACCCGGGACAATCCCCGAGGGCTCACCTTTGACCCGGGAGATGGGGCCGCGGGCGGGCGGCGGAGAGCCGGCCGGCCGGCCCGCCCTCCTCGCCGCTCAGCTCGTCCTCCTCCTGGCCGCCTGAGGTCTCCGAGGCGGTGCGGTACTCCTCGTCCGACGAGGGCGCCGCCTGGTGGCCGCCAGCCGGCGCCACCGTCGCCGTGTCCCGCTCGGCCGCCGTGTAGCGCGGCTTCCTGATGACGGCGCGAAGCGGGGTCAAAGAGAGCACCGAGGGAGCTCTGAACGGCGTGTGAGGGAGTACTGTGAGAGCACTGAGGGGAAGTTGGGAAAGCGATGAGGGAGCACTGTGAGAGTACTGAGGGAGCGTTAGGGGAACAATGAATGAACGCCGAAGGAGTGCTGAGTGAGCACAGAGGGAGCACTGAAGGAGCGCCGAGTGAACGCCTAGAGGTTACTGAAAGAACAATAATAAAAGTGCAAAGGGAGCACTGAAGAATCGTTGAGGGACGGCCGATGGAATACTGAGAAACCCCTGAGGCGCTACTGAGAGGCTGCATCCAGTTACCGCATACCACCAGTCACTAACTATCAAGGCTCTTCAGTTCGCAGTGGCAGAAGTTCAACAACGGGATTACACAACCATCAAGCACAATACATGTACACATGCATATGAGAACTGGCAACTTCTTCAAACGGCCTGGCTACAGCATTACGTACCGCGAACAATGGCAAACCTCTGCCTTAGAAGCGCGATATCGCGTGATCCTGTGTGAGCCCGTGTGGCCTCTCACGTGACCTCAGGCGACTCCGTGCGACCCACCTGGAGGAGTCCACCAGCTGTCGCTCCAGCCTCTCGCCCAGTGACAGTCGGTGACCGGTGTCGGGCAGGTGGGCGGCGCTCCTCAGCGCCTCGATCCAGTTGCCCCGGATGCCGGACGTCATCGCCGACAGGTGGATCACGCTGCCGTCCCAGGTCTGCAGCAGGCAGGTCAGGTCAGGTCAAGTCACGCCGGGGCAAGTCTGGTCAGGCCAGGTCAGGTCAAACTGGCACGTATATCGCGCGCCCGTCCCACGTCTTAAGCCAGATCAAATAAGGTCAGGTTCGTAAGGTCAGCGTCAGGCAATTCAGTCCGGAAACTACGCATACGTAGTGACTATTACGACAACAAACATGCTTTGCTGATGAAATGGCAATGCCATCAAGCTGGAAATTGCTTGGAATTGCAACACAATGCCAGTCGAACCATACAAACAAACCTGTTGTATGTCTCAAAGTCGACAAATGTACGCAAAGCTTCAATGGACATTCAAATACACGCAAACATGGAGAACAAGGAACTCAATTCAGACATTCCAAAAGGAAAACTACTCGCAACATGACCAAGAACCCCATGACTCTCTGACCCTTCGACCCTTTGCTGTATGGCGCCTATGACCAGAACAAGGCCGAAGCCAACCTGGTACATCATCATAGGAATTACAGAAGTTTTTTTCCACGCCACGGCAGCCACATCCGCAGACTGACCGTGATCTGAAAGCCGTAGTTCTTCTCCGTCTCGCACTCCTCGACGCGTTCGGCCCGGCTGAGGTCGATGACGCCGTCCATGACGCCGTTGTCCTCGGCCGCCGTGTCCCGGTACAGGGTCAGGCTGGAGCCGCGCAGCACGAACCAGTGCTTGATCCACACCTGCGGCGGACGGGGCACGGTCGGAGGTACACGGTCAGATGTACAGGGTCATCGGCACAGGAGAGGGATGCAGGGTCAGAGGTGCAAGGTCAGAGATACAGGATCAGAGGTACAGGATCGGAGGTACAGGGTCGGAGGTGTATGGCCATAGGTGCAGGACATAGATACAGGGTCTGGGGTACAGGGTACGAGGTGCAGGGTGACATGTGCAGGGTCACAGGTACAGAGTCATAGGTACGACGTCCGGCGTACAGGGTCCAGCGATGCAGGGTCAGAGGAACAGGGTCATACATATAACGTCTGGAGTACGCGGTGTGAGGTCAGGGGTGACAGATGCAGGATCAGAGGTACAGGGTCAGAAGTCCAGGTCAGATGTAAAGGACCATAATCAGAGATACAGAACTAGGCTGGAGCAGTGCCGCGCAAATCAGTGTCTGGTCCATGCCTGCGGCGGCCGGGAGTCAGAACCGGTCAGAGGCCGGGGCAATTCTACCCGACACCGTGCCTGCACGGCTGCGCCGACTCAATGTCGTAGCAAGCGGAATGCGTTGGCTCCGGTTTCCTGCCTCTGTTAAGCCCAGCACTGAGTCGATTTTTGATGGCGTAGACGACGACCGCATTTTGTGGCGACGTAAGGAAAGTCAACTGGCTCCACATCCTCCTTTGTCGGTTGTTGAGTTGGTACAAGTTGCCCAGCTGGCGAAGCTTAAACTGAGACCTCACCTTGAACTAACTTTTCTACTCCTGTCACCACAAATCGCCAATAAACAAACCACACAATGCATTTTACGTCTGATACACGTAAGTTTTCAACAATAAATGTCAACTTGAACGTACGGAGTGTCAATTAGACACCAATTTCAGAAAAAAAAGCCGTGTCTTGACAGGTGTGAGGATAAACCATTTGATGCCATGTCAGGAGCTCGTAACAGGAAAAGATTATCATAAAAAGAGATTGATTTATCGCTGGAATGAATCCAATACATGTTTTTCAGCTGAGATCTTCAGCATTAATTTTGCCATCCGAGCCACAGACGGACAAACAAGGCCATCATCCCCACCTCTTTGTCGTTCATCTTCATCAGCCACCCTTTCTTGATCCGCAGCAGGTCCTCGGCGGGCAAATCCACGCGGAGGTCGTTGTGGTTGCTATAGCAACCATCCGTGGCGTCCAGGCCGCAGCCGTCCGGGTCTCCGCGCACCTGCAGACAGGTCAAAGGTCAGATCGGTCAGGCGTTGCCAGGAGGCAGCACAATGCAGGGGGACGTCCTCGTCACGGTTGCGAACACAGACAGATCGACGGTCAGATGAATCGGACAAGGCACAGGTGTAGGAATGAGAGGGGCTACGGGCGCCAGCCTCTCGCAGTTTTACACATCTGGTTTAAAATGAGCACTATGGCGTGCTTTGAAAATAGTGTTGTTATCAAAATCTGCCACTGTTCTCACTCCTCTTTTAGCGGGGGGTCCTACGTAGCTGTTAGTCACAAGAGAAGTAACAATATCGCCCTACGAAGTTTCCATATCAATCCAACAAAAAAAGTCTAGGAAACCTTAGAAATACAGTTAAAAACAAACGGCGACACGCCAAGTTAATCAGAATTCACAAATCGATTTCACTGCAAATGACATCGACAGCCAAAACAACCTTGAGAACGAAACAGGCACGTCAAACATCTCCAAACACAAAAACAGAGGCGACAAAGACCAAACATTCTTCGCGCAGAAATGCCACTGAAGACGTCCAACAGCCAACTGACACGATGAAAATCTACAAACACGGTCAACACAAAATCGTACGGCACAATCCTCACTCCAGACCACTCCCCGCCGCGCCACTCACGTGGTGTTTGGCGTCGATGACGGCATCGTCGCCGCCGACGGAGGACCGGCCGACCGACGAGTCGTCGTCGTTCTCCCGCGTCGGCTTCTCGTCCGTGGACTGCAGCTGAAACGGACGGGGCTTTTGTGAGCGGAGTGCAGCCTGTCTGACAGGAGAAAGCGCGCCCGGCAAAGAGACAGAAAGCGGCTTTAACGCTATGGTTCTGCGTGTACGTGGTCCTTTGAAACGCTGCAAGGGCCAGGCGCTATGAAACGTTTTTCTTCGTTGTCATTCACTGCTAAAGTCCCATTATTGTGGCTATTGTGTAACAACAAAGAAGATCCCGGTCGCCCACACGAGGCCTAAACAGAGTCGGCAGCAGGAAGCATCCATCAGCCCAAGAATGTTGTAATCACGCAAACAAAAAACTGAGCTGTTCAAAAACATATTTTAAAGTTCCATGCCAGTCTAAGATAACCCATTAGCGCCACCTCAGCTACACAATTACCTCAAAAGCGTCAGCATCAAATCACAAAACCGGGCATCAATTCCAATTTTCCACTGTCGCGGCACCCAAGCCTTCACCGCAATGCCTCCCATCTTTCCCCATCCACATCCACGTTCCACCAGACCGCCGTTTAACGTCCGGTCAGCACGGACTCCGCCCCTCCGCACTGTTACTGTTTCGGAGAACCACAGGCTGGGGGGGGGGAGACGATGCCCGCCGCGGAGCAGTGAGCCAGGGCAGCATTACTGCTGAATCACACAAATCGTGTCGGCGGCGCACATTAAAACAGAGGGACGGAAGCCATCCCGCGCCGCTCTGTTGTCCGTGAGCACCGCGAGACCTCGTGTTCGGGGAGTTCGTGACGCACGGGTGGGCGACGTGAGCTTCATGGGACAAAGGTGATGGCCGGTGGCAGCATTTGTTCCGAAGTCAACAGTGAAATACCCGCTGATGTCGTTCTGTTGTACTGCAAATTCACGTTTCATTAATTAAACGGCGCTATAAAATCGCCAGGTCCCGCCCGTGTCATGGTAACATGACCAGCCGACAGTACGCATAACGGGACGTTTTTGAAGTGTTGGACTACATGAAAGCACCCTCAACGCCACAGCACGTCGACGTCACGACGCTGAACAGTGACTGGTCGACGCTTTTCGGTGCAGTTATCTCGAAACATTTTCAAAGTTGGTACGGCCAAAACCATTTTCCGCATTATCTTTTCATATACCACAATAGAGTTAATGTTAAAATATTACGAATTGGAAGGGCCGCCACGTTGGTTGGGATGCTGTCCTACCTGCTCTTCTGCATGGCTGGAGTTTCCCGAAAATTATTGGAAATGTCTGCGTCGGATTTCAGACCGTTCCCATTCCCCATTATTCCCAGTTATGCCTTATGGGTTGTTGTTGTTACGCACGTGAGACTGCCATCACCACTCATCGGCGCACTCACTCGCCGGACCAGCAGCACGCAGGACGGAATCACCAGCGGACTGTACCCGAGGGAGACGGCCGCCGCCATCGCACCGCGGACACAGCGGACACAGCGGACACGGCGGACACGGCGTCTGATCACCGAGCAGCGGCGGACAACACCGCGACGATCCCGCTCCGCCACACGGCTGCCGACCACCGACTGACCGCGGCGGCGGCGGCGGCGGCGGCGGCGGCGGCGGCGGCGGCGGCGGCGGGGCGGCGGCGGCCGGCCGGCCTCCGTGCAGCGGAGGGGGTGCAGGGGGGGGGGTCACAGGCCGGTGCACCTCCCGGTCACGATACGGTGGCCCGGGTCACCCGCCCTCCCCCTCGTGCCGAGCATGGCTGTGGTGGAGTCATTCGATAATCGGGCAGGCTGCCGGCAGCAAGGGGGCGGCAGGGAGACGTGCTGGTGCCGGATTAACGAGAGAGGAGCGTCGGCAGCAGTCGCAACTCGACGCCGATCTGATCAGCATACTTTTTCCAATGTCTATCCTTTAGCACCAGCTGATAGCATACGCAACATGCCGATGATGACATACGCTTGAAATCAAACCGGTAGAGACAAAAATAATGGCTTGATGTGTCGTTATCTGAGTAATGAACTGGCTTGGGGATTGCTCGCTGAACCTTCGTTACGGGCCACGTCACGAGTTCGACCCTTGCAAGGCGCATGCAAATCGCCAACTTTGCAGCGACCACCGGCCCGAGAGGCCGGGTCACTACCCGTCCGCATCTGAATCTATGCATCCGAATGCATCATTAACTAAAGCACACCCCTCCCTCGCGCGGCACGCCTGATGCCCCCCCCCCCCCCCGTCCGCCGACCGGGACATGTCGGCCGCTGCACCGCGCTCTGCTGACCCGATCGGGCCGATAGTCATCCCTGCAGGTCGGCGGCGGCCGGCGCCCGCACGCCGGCGCCCGACTAGCGGTGTGGCGCCCCGGGCACCAGCTAATATGGGCCACCGTGCTGCGACCGAGAGGCTGCCGCCGCTGCCGCAGCTGCTGGCGCCCGCCCGGTCCGGCCCGGCCAGCCGGGCGTCGCGACCAGAGATCGCGGTCGTGGGCGTTTGACTCTGCGGGCTTTAGTGCTGTTTTTTTCCAGAAACGTCATGTGCGGCACCGATGTGCTTATTTCCCGCAAAGTGGGTGCGTACGCCCTAGCGTGCGACCGACCAGTTACGCATTGACCGGCAATGCTAGTTACCGCCCTCAACTTCTGTTCCCTTTTAGACAGCTTTTGGGCTGGGGTTGCATTTTCAAGCTGCCTGACAGAGAAGTCTGGAACGCCCCTGGAAGCTGCGAACGTCACGGAAGCTGACAACAGTAAAAGATGCTCAGGCTTGAGGATCCCGGTAGAAGCCCGCTGCCGACCTGAACATGCACGTTGTTCACGCAAGGGCAACTGCTCGTTTTTAGCGGCTTGTGAGAAACTGGAACAGGCGACAACTTCACGGAGATTTTTATCGCGGCAACAAAGGAAACGCAGCGCAGGCTTCCACTATTCTGCGAGTATTTTTACCGGCAGCACCCGTGCGCAGCGAGAGTGAAAACTGGGGTACGGGTTGGTTCAGTTTTTCGGGCGGAAGCGAGGATAACGAACACGAATGAGGTATTGATAAGGCTGAAGTGGAACCAGCTCTTGGTCATTTTTTAACTGGACGAGGGTGGAGACTGATGAAAGTGGGCGGAAAGGCCTGCGCAGTCGGAACACGATAAGATCAAATGCATGTGCAATGGAGCAGATGCAAGGTGATCGCCATTGTTCCATCGTCACCTATCCATAACGGCATCGCTCAATGACGTGTGAAAACCTATGATGAAAAGGAGAGAATGAGAGAACAATGAGAATGAAAACGGTTTCTGATGCACACTTTCGTTTCAGTCTTAAGGGAAAGACATATTGTTTGACGTGCTAGTTGTCTTTCGTAACCAACAAGAATCACGGTAAAGCTGACACCCCTTTTCGCATTCTCTTACAAACCCGCCACACAAAAAGGACGTATCTGTCTTCCCCCCAGCCGCCGAAAGACCCCTGGACCACGATCGTCACGCGACAGCCGATCATAAATAAGAGCTCGGCAATTCTGCTGGACCACACTGCCGGGCGGACAGTCCGCGGTCCGCAGCCACACAGCGGCCACTCCCACAGTACGCCTTCAGACCGGACCGCGGGACAGGAGAGGTCCGCCTCCGATACGGCGACCGACCGACCGATGACGCTGGAGCACGTGCCAATGGATCGGATCAAGGTCAGAGGACCAACGCTGACTGCGGCGGGAACGCCGGACGACGTCACCGCTAACGGCTGCTATCGATGACGTCACTACGACCGGCCAAACGCCACGCGATCGACAGCCAGGAGTGACGTCACGGGCAGCGCTCGCCGGGAGGTTCAGCGGCAGTTCACTGTGCCAGGCTCCCTCTAACGGGCTGCCCGCCGCCTCCCGGCAGCGACCCACTTGACTGCAAGCCATGCGCCCTGGTTGAGCTGCATAAGCAGGGTTGCACGTACGGCGTGACCGCCTTTAACGTCACGATGTTACGACTACTCGCATCACCACCTGCTTGCGGCCGGGCGACGTTATTTACGAGGGTCCGACGTCTCCGCACAAGGTTAACAACTTAGGCCGACTCGCTCGAGACATCGCCGACGATTTCCAGAACTAGGGCGAGGCGAGCTGTCGGAGGGCGATCACTGCGTGGTGGGAGGCAAACTGGAACGGCCGGAACGCAACGGAGGGCGGACGAGGACAGTCAGCGCGGATGACAGCCCGACCGTTCCACCATCCTGGCGCAGCGGGAAGTCGTGCGGCACACTCGGGACCGCGTCGTCATTCGATAACGCCACGTCGGCCAGCCGTCACAGCGGTCACGACACGGGAGCCGTCACTGCCGTCGCCTGAACGCGTTAGCGCAGCAAGCTTTCGTGTGGCAGTCCTGGCACAGCGGCCGTCAGTCGCCACCAAGTTGCCGGGTGACAACCCCCGCGCTGTGGTCCTCCGTCGTCATCAGGTGTTCATGTGACGTCAATGGCGCAGTCAACCCCAGCAGTAGACGTTCACGTGGCACCAACGGCGCATTCGTCCTCAGTCAATAACAACTCTTCATCGAACACAATGGCGCAATCGTTCTCGGTCGACAGCAAGTCTTCATTTGACAACTATCGGGCAGTGCTGTCCATCAGTGGACAGCACGTATTCCTGTGACAAAGGCGCAGTCAACTGAAGTCGAAACCAAGTCGCCAAATGACAGCTCTGGCGTAGCCGACTTCAGTCGAAAGTTTCCGCGCCGTGCGAAAGCCAACAGATCCGACTCATCGATTCCACCGCCCGGCGCCGTTCACCCAACAACGAGCGGCGCGTCCTGTCGACGTTTCTGGCGCGGCAGACGTTCGGCGGCAATGCCGGCGCGGCCGACGTTCCGCCGCCGCCGACGGTGCGGCGGGTTTTTCCGCCCGCCCACTTTCGGCCAGTGTTTATGGCCGGCCAAACGACCTTCCGGCCAGACACCGGGCAGCCTTTTTGCCCGCCCGGGCTTAACGGGTGATTTACGGCTCCGGCGTGTTTTAACGGGCAGTTTTTGCCCGCGCGGCTACCTCCGTCGTGTGCCCTCAAGTGTTTTACTGCCGTCCACTTCAGACTTCGGCGGCGGTGCCTGATAGGATAATTTGGAGTGAAACGAGCGGTGACTTCAGATTCGGCTTCATTGTTTCTTCCCTAACTAAACAATGGCCCGCAGCAAGTGACGACAAACCGACGAGCGTGAACGCTTTAAGCCCGCTCTTGGACGTACAACAAACTATTGTCTGAAGCCTTCTTCGTTCTTATGCACGAGAGTAAACAAAGATGCAGCCGGAGGACCCCGTTCACTTCGTTCATGACGAGGCAACTATCGTTCCAGCATGTAAAGAATGGAAACCCCAGCCCAGGACCTGACTTCTTTCATAAGGAACTTCATATCCTTTTCCAAAGTCCTGGGCGTGTTATCGATAAATCAGTTCGCAAAGCACTGCAGTCAGAGATTCAAGCAATATTTTCTGCCGTAAACAGGACAAACCGGGTCGCATAAAGCGGCCGTTTGGAAACACCTCCCTAGAATTCCCCGGGCCAAAACTGACCACGAGCGTAGCCGGGGAGGCATGGGGCCATGCCCCCCCCCCCTTCACCGAGCCAAGAGTCTACACTAAATATTCAGGGGTTTCGCGGGAACACGAAACAATGATCATACATCACCTACAAAAGCAAACATCAGACGTTCTTCCTGTGCGTTTAGGGTGAGGTCGATAACATTTACAATTGCAACATATGCCACTGGTATATGGCGCACCTTGACATTTGGCCCCTTCCTCCCTCCTTCCTGAGGAAAATCCTAGCCAAGTGCCTTCATCGGACCAGCTCACTTTATTGTGCTCTATGCTCTGAAGGTAGGACAGCGTCCGAGTGGGCCGCGGTCGCGTCAGCGAGTCGGCGATGTCCTTCAGCTTCTCCTCCCGCTTGATCGAGTAGTCGGTCAGGTAGGAGCTGCTGCCATCTGTTGGCGACACATACAACCCCCTTACGACGACGCATTCGAACCATAGCGTGGAAACCATCCAGTAAACGGGTAACAAAAACGAAGACCCAGGATACAAATTCCGTTCATAGGAAAAACATATTCATTTTTAGCGTACCTGAGCACGGTGTATGCTGCAGATCATAATATTACATACGGTCGGGTTTTCGGCCCTTTTTGAGGCCACATATTCGATGATAATGAAGTTAAAAGTTTACTGGCCTCATTACGATGCTCAATGACCACATCAGCTACACGCCTCAACCAGCAATAAAACAATCACGTCCGATCTCTTCGTCATGCAAACCCTCGGCGCAATTTCAGCGGACGCCCGTGGAAGTTGTGCTTACCTTGCTTGACGTTAGATGTCAGGAGCGCGCCGGGCCGAGGCGCAACGTTCAGGTCCGGAGATGCCAGACTGTCAATCATTCTTGTCGGTTGCTTCTCTTCGTTCAGAAAATTCTGAAATCAAGATATCCGTGTATGCATTTTTTGTTCATCATGACAAACGCTTACTGTGCAAAGACCGAAAACGAATATTTACACCAAAAACTAAAGTTAATATTAACCACGGCATTCCCAAGGAATTCTGCCTTACTTGATGCAATATTCTGGACTAAAACAATAACTCCCAATTGTGTCTTTTGTAACTGAGCAAGCCGACGCCATCAATTAGATCACAACCATGCATGAAATACGATTCAAACTTTTCTCCAGTTCTTCATCCAAAGACGAAGATTCTCACAGCCAAATGAGTTCATAAAGGGTATCATCCAGTCAGAAGGCCAAGGCTTCGTCAATAACGGTGGCTTCAGTAGCAAACCACGCCTGATTTCTTCGACTGAATGACTTGTTCATTTCTTTTTTGATTAATGAATTTGTTTGATTCGACCCAGGAAATATTCCACTCCTCCCCAAGGACTGCCGCACCACACAGACGATCGTTTGATCTCCGTAAGTCCTCCTTCCCTCCAATGTCAACTCCAATGTCCCTCTTCCCCTATCGTGTTAATTCCCGTCCAAACATTGTCTTCCAGCGGCGCCGCCTAGACCGCAACGACTACGTCGCAGGCTCCTCGGCGCGCCGGTGCTGCCACCTGCCGGCGGGCGGCCGAACTGGGCGGGGCGGCGCCACCGAAAGGGTAACGGACCCGCGCCGCCGCGCCGCCGTAAACCGGAGACAATGGGGCGTGGAGCGGCGGCAGGACCGTGGGGGCGGACAGGATGAGATCATCAAACGGTCGGCGCCCGGCCCCGGTCCAGCGGGCGCGACCCCCCCCCTCCCCTGTAACCAATCGCCGGTCCCGTCTCTGTGGGGTCTTCCTGCCGCTGAACACCCGTGACACAAGCTCGTGAAAACTTCAGCGCGCACACCGCGCCGACATACTGGACAGATCCTCTTCCTGTCAATCCAACGGTATCTGTAGCTTTACCTTCACGCCCCGTTCACGGGCTGGGAGCACAGCGGTGCTCCCGGAGCAGACCACACAGGGCAGGTGACCATTTTCCTGTACCATCCACACAGCACAGGTGACCGTTCACACAGCACATATGACCGTGCTCCTGTACCATCCATACAGCATAGGTGACCGTACTCCTGTACCGTCCACATAGCACAGGTGGCGTTCTCCCGCGTCGTCCAGAGCACACCGGTGGCAAAGCCCCTGAACCGGTTCAGAACACGAACAAAGACAACACAGTATATCTACCTGCCGGCCCAAAGCATTCCAAGGCACCACAGGCCACGGCGGACCTGCACCGGTCAGCAGAGCCGGGAAGCGCAGAGATCAGCGATGCCCTCACAGGCTGACTACCGAGAGGATATTACTGGGCTACCAATACGTGTTGTCCCACGGACGCAAACCGAGGTTTACACACAGGTGGGGCTTCACGGCCATTTGAAGCAGCAAGGCCAGCGTCGTAGAGGACGACACATGTCAACAGATGTATTACTGAAACATATCTGTGCTTAGAATTTAACTTGCTGCTCTGAATCGTGTGCCAACTGTAACCCATTTATATCGCGGTGACCGGCACGACGGTGCGCAAGCCTGAACATCCTCCGTCGCACCGAATAACCAGCCGCCGCGACAGGCGCTGCCGCGTCCAAACACGCCAAACACGTTCCGTGACCGCTGCACGAGTACACATCGCCGACAAGCACGGCCGGCACGTGCCCCCGGCCGGCCCGCGACGCTCCGGCGACGCGACGCCATCCATCAGTCGGCCGAGCGTCGGCGGCGGCGACGTAAATCACCGTCTGATCTCTGGCCGGTGGGCCACGTCGCCGCGCCCTCCCGCTCCCAGCGGCCTCACACGGCGCCGGCCGGCCGGGCTGACGTGGTGACAATGTCGGCGTCGCGCCGGCGGCAGCGGCGACCACTCGCCGCGCCGGTGGCTGCACCTCTGAGGCCCCAGCACGCCTCCCAGGGGGTTCCCGTTCGTCAGTTTCATCCGAGTGACGTGCGGATCTCGCGGTATGCAGAGCTTACTGCATCAGCTCCGACCTGTACTCCAGATCGTACATTTCCAGGCAACGGCCGATGTTGTGGCGAAAGCTTAACGTGCCACCAAGGGTGCGACACAGCCGTCTGGTGGTCATGTCGACCCTATGTTGGCCAGTTGCCAGCCAGCCACATGTCGAGTGCCGAGGCGACTCGAAGCCGTGTTGCCGGGACGGGGAGATCAGCGCTCTAACGACTGATGTACCGATCACCTTCCGCTGGGAGCTGGCTCACTCTGCGCCGCACCAGTGCGAGGGAAAGACGCGTGACTTGGCGAGGCCCGCGGAGGTGAGAGACCCCGGGGTGCTGTGTTGTGGACCGCGTTTAGCGTGTTTCCAGGGCATTTTCTCAGTATGAATATTCTGGGGCGCATGCACCGGTGAGAATGGTTAAGGTTTCGTTGTGCTTCAAACAGAAAAGTCGCTGGATAATCTTTGCCACACCTTCTAATTCTATCAAGCAATGTCACGCTACTTGAAAGCACAAATTCATTGTGCTATGTTATCAAGGGTGCACTGCAGAACAGCTTTTTTCGTTTACCAACTACCACGTTTGCGGACTCACACCTGTCATTTCACTTACGAGACAGCTCTTCAACGGACCAGTCTGGTGACTGGACTATTGCTCAGCGAAGACCAGTGCAGGTGTTCGTGTTCCTGCACAGTGACAATGAGACCAAGGTCGAGTCGGAAGATCCCTCAGAGATCCCTTCAGAGCCCGTCCATACGGAGTCAGAGCCAGACCAAGCTCTCCACTCCCCGAGAATCGCTATCTTCGCCGTGTCCTCTGACGCAGTCATCTAAACCCGGCTCTCTGGACCCTGCTCGCTGTCAATCCCTGCCCTTATCGCCGTGCCTCCTACTGGCCCCCACCGGCTGCCGGCTCCCGTCTCAAACCGCCGCCAGCCGCAGCTCTCTGTCGGCCCCTGCCGCTCTGGACCCCTCTTCGTCTCGGGCCCCTCTCCCCTCTCCGCCAGTGGCCCCCGGACACTGCCAGCCGCTGCCCACTGTGGACCCTTCTTCGTCTCGGGCCCCTCTCCGCCAGTGGCCCCCGGACACTGCCAGCCGCTGCCCACTGTGGACCCTTCTTCGTCTCGGGCCCCTCTCCGCCAGTGGCCCCCGGACACTGCCAGCCGCTGCCCACTGTGGGCCCCTCTTCGTCTCGGGCCCCTCTCCGCCAGCGGCCCCCGGACAATGCCAGTCGCTCCCCACTGTGGGCCCCTCTTCGTCTCGGGCCCCTCTCTGCCAGCGGCCCCCGGCCACCGCCGGCCCCGCTCTAACCGCCGCCAGCGGCCGCAGCCGCCGGCCCCCGCCTCCGTACCGGGCTGGTCTGCAAGATCTCGGCGATGGTCTCCGAGCGAGCTCGACCCTGCTTGGAGCGCGCCTGCTTCGCCAGCCGCCGCGAGCGGCTGCGGTCCTGCGTGGGCGGCGACTCCGATGTCGGCGGGTTGAGCAGGTACTTGTCTGCAACGGACGGTCGGCTGGTCATCGGTCGGCTGGTGGGTTAACGACGCTCCCAAATTCCGGGATCATTTCGCGCCCCAGCATCTGACGCCCGGTGTGGTGGGGACGGCGAAATGTCGCTGTTGCCCGGACTCGAACCGGGGACCTTTCGGTCATAAAACGAGCCTGGTCAGTTCCCCACCACGCCGCCCCCGCAACCGAGGACAGCGGAGACACAGCAGTCACGCGGGGACGGCGCAGGCACCGACGCAGACAGGCCAGACACAGACAGACTAAGAAAATCTCTGATACACGCAGGTCAGGCAGAGCACAGATGCAGAAAGGTCGAGCGGATGCAGCCTCAGAAAGTCGGGCAAAGAAAGGCAGAAAAAAGAACTGAGACACAGACAAATCAGACACTGCCCAGACACAGACGGGTCAGACGGAACCCAGACACAGGCGGATCAGACACTGCCCAGACACAGACGGGTCAGACGGAACTCAGACACACACAGGCCACAGACAGCGCGGGACAGACGGACAGCGGGGTCAGACAAGGCAGCTGACGCAGACACCGACGGCTGCTCACGGCCACAAACAGCGCAGATGGGTCAAAGGTGGGTCAAACCCAAACGCAGGCGACGAGACTCGCGCCTCCCGTGACTTCTGTCAACTTTAAACATTACGCTCGGACAGAATCCACAAAGTCCGCCGAACGCGGTCCGCCCACCATTTTGGGGATTGGCACAGCGCGGACAGCCGACGCACAAACGGCACAGGCAGGCCGGCCGCGGGCTTCTGGGCAAGGACAAACGCGCAGGCAAGGTCACAGGAAGCAGGACATGCAGTCACTGGTCGCTGGGCAAATACATGCGCGCGCAGAGATCGGGCAGTTTTGCGCCACGCCCTCCGTCACCACTTGTAAGCGGCACACGCGGACACGCAAGTTAGCCGCAGCTGAGCGCGTAACACCAGGCTCGAGAGACGGAATACGTAATAAATACACAGCTGCAGAATTCTCAGCCCGACCGAAACAACATTAAGGCCAGAAATGGTTCGAAAGTGGGAACGGCATACCACGAACCGGCAGAAACGCACGCCAATGACGTCACCGACGGGTCCGCGAGCTGTGGGCCGCGAATTACGGGAAAGCGGAACGACCGACGCAAATTGGCGGGAACAGGATCGCCGTGTCACAAGTAATTGTACGGTCACGGGAGGGGGACACGGGGGAGAGTCATAATTCTCCCGGGAGAAAGGAGGCAAACATTAATCAGCCGACAATGGGGAGCGTTTGCGGCGGAAGTCGCCAATTGATAGCGGGCAGCTAACAACGCAGGCGAAGAAGGGTGGGCCACATTCGCCTTCGTGGCGATAACACCGAAATAGCCCGACAGAAAACAAACAACTGCTCCGCGGTCAACCCTGTCATAAAGAACTGGGCCAGGTGGCAAGCGGTGAACATGCCTAAGTGACCCCACCAGGGGATGTTCCAGCCTGGTCGTGTATACCAGCACGGATGGAGATCCTGGGAGGGTCCGTACCCCACTTCAGATATTTTAATGTTGAGGCAATGACTGTCACGAATCAGTCTGAAATCCTCGTCGCGCCCCCCCCCCCCGAATCGGAAATCTCAAGCCATGTACACCAGACATGCCTGATCTTCCTGTGATGTGCTCTCCCTCGAGAGAAGAGATGCGCGGTTCCCCGCGGTCGGTTGTACCGTGTCCGCTCCTGCCCCTTCGCCCGTGCGCTGCTCCTCGGTTCACTGTACCGTGCCCGCCCCTGCTATTCGCCCGTGCGCTGCTCCTCGGTTAACTGTGCCGGGTCCTCCCCCGCCCTCGGTCCGTCCCCGCACCAGGTCGGGCGGCGGCTGAGAGCGATCACCCGCCGGCGGCCGGAGCCGTGATAGCGCCGCGTACACGCCGCCTCCCCTCGCCGACACGGCCGCCGGCGCGCCGTGTCTGGCGCACCGCCTCGCTCCCTGCGCATGCCCTCCCGTTGGAGGAGACGACCGGCGGCAGCCGGCGGCGCCCCCCTGAGTCGCCGCGGCCGCGGAGACCCCGCGCCCGGCAGCCGCCGCTCGCCCGGCCGACAAACCTCGCGTGCCGCGACGCCGACCGGCGGCGGCCGGCGCGGCGAACGATGGCGCGATTTCGCCAAACGCGCGCCGCGGCGGCGGCGGCCGTCCCACGTGCTGAGGTGGTCCCGGCAGATACGCCGCAGATAGCCGCCGCCGCCGCCCACCGGGCGCCGTATTAGGGCAGGCTAAAAATATGCGGCAATGGCCACAGAGGGTGTGAACGTCCCAGGTCTTCAATGGGCCTGATGGCTTCGGTTTGAATCGTTGACGACTGGACCGGCAGAAGGTCGGGTATGACGAAGCTGTCGTGCGTAGAGCAGACTACTGTCACGTCACGATCCGCTGGCACGGCGCTTCACAAGGGCCGATGACTAGACAGTGGGTCGGCGACAAGGGTGAGAGGCCACACAGGTTAGCACGAGGTCAGACAGATGGGTGAGACGTGCGGCGGGCTGGTGAGAGCTCCGTCGGCTCGGAAAAAAAGTCAGAGCGACGGATCTCGACAGATCCTCGAGAGGTGGCACTGATGGCGGGGTCAGACAACACATCGAACAGCTGGACCGCCGGAGAGGCAACTCCCATTTCGGCCTCCTGGACTGCCTCACAGCCGGGCCCGGGGCACATGAACTCAGACCCAGGTCGGCGGACCGGCAGCCAATCATCGGCCAGATCAGGCCGGCCCGTTTTGGCGGGACCGTTTTGGCGGGAGCACGCCCTTCCGTTGCCATGGGAACCTGAGACCGGAGAACGGTGAACACCGAACAAGGATAGGGGCGGCTGTACGGTAGCACGCTGTAACGACAGCGATGTAAGAGAAAGAGCAGAAACCGCCCCAGACGAGCTCTAAAAAAACATTAATGTGCGCAATGACGTGTCGCATCGGGGAGAAAATCGGCGATCGGCAAGACTACATACGAGGATGACGACAAAAGCTTGGCAAAGGACAAGTATGAGTGGAAAGTGACGAGAAAAAAGGAAGAGTGCAACGAGTAGCGCGTCAGCACGAAATGAAAAGGAAAGGGACGAAAGGCTGAGATTGGGTGACGAAGCAACCGTAACACAAAAGAAACACGCCAAAGCGCGCAAACTGCGAACGAGGTCGTCCCAGGCACCCTGAGACCCACGATGCCGTTCAGTTATGGGCAATTTTACTCGAAGGCGGGAAATAAAAGAAATGGTGAGTCACGAAGAACGGGATGATTTGGCGAAAACGTAACAGAACCGATGAAGGGGAATATTCCGATAGCGAAATCCATGAGTGACACAGACAACACCGCCACAGACGACAGGATGTCGAAACATCTACTTCGGCACGACGGGACAAACACGCATACAATACAGCGGCGACCGTGCGATCGTGACGCAGTTCAAATGATATCCAGTGTTCACTGTTAGCATGTCTACCCGCTACCACCCGGGAACGGAATCATCGCGCTTGGTGAGCACCGTCTGCCCATTTCCCACGTGGGACCCACCTATCGGTCCACTCAAGACGGCGCGGTTTGCCACAGGGCGTATACCGCAGGGGCCGGACTCAATCTACCGTAAAAGACGTCCCCACAGAGGACCCAGTCCATCACCGAGCCACGCAACCGTACCCACATTCGTTCCTCTCCAGTTCCGGTCTACCGTCAGGCTACCCAGCTGCAACTGCCCTCTACTCGACCCCAGAGGACTATGTCCACCGCCGGGGTCCACGGCTGAGCCCACCGTCCACCCCTCTCCAGAAGACCCGTCCCGCCGCCAGGCCGCCCGGCTGTACCCACCGTCCGTCTGACCGCCGCCGCTGGGTATGGTGACCGGCTCGCTGGCCGGCGGCCGGTTCTCCTTCAGCTCGGCATCGGTCTCGGCCGGCGCCTCGGCCGGCGGCTCAGGCGCGGGCGCAGGCGCGGGCGGGGGCGGGGGCGGCGGGTCGCGCTGGGGCGGCTCGCGCTCGGCGGTCAGCGCCGTGGGCGGCAGCGGCCGCCGCAGCGGCTCAGACTGGCAGCTGAGCAGCCGGCGCCGGCTCACCGGCGGCGTCTGGAACGGCTCAGGACCTGCCCGGCGGAGGTCACACTGGGTCAAGCGAGGTCACAAGCGCGGAACGGCCCAACACCTGCCCGACAGAAGTCCAACCAAGTCAACTGATGCCAAACGGACCAACAGAGGTCACCCGGGGTCAATCGAGGTCAAACGAGGTCACAAGCGTCAAACGGCCCAAGATCTGTCCGGCACTGGCGAAAGGATCAACCAAGTCAACCGACACCAAACAGGCCACAGACCTCAAAGAGCCCAGGACCCACCAACACAGGTCACCCGAGGTCAAACGAGGTCCCGCGAGCCACACAGCACAGGGCCTGCCCGGCAGCGGTCATAGGGTCAAACGGCGTCATTATCGCCAACAGCTCAGGACGAGCCGTAGCCTTCACGCCAATACTCCGCGTCGATCACGGGCCGCTCTCACTAAGCCACGCACCGGACACGTCCCAAGCGGTGCGCTGCGGCCCAGAACGCGTCTCGGTGCACATCGCGTCACTCCTACCGTTCCTGGTCCGCCTCTGCGCAAAATCCGCCGAGACATCCCAAGGAAGCTCGCGGCTCCGTTCGCTCGGTCCGCCGCCGGACCGGACCGGAGCGGCGCCGATCAGCCGTTCGGCCGGCGGGCGGCGGGCGGCGCGTCGGCCGCACAAAAACAGGAGGCGGCGTCTGGACGTGATTTACCGGGCCGTAAACAGCCCCGGGCGGCGCGACGGCCGCCGCAGCGCGCCCCAGACCGCCCCCCCTTCCCTCCCTCCCCCCCGAGGGTGGCACGGGGACCGGGCATCGGCGGTCATCGCCGGAGTATCCCCGGCACAGGATGCGAGCGCAGGACCGCAGACAGTGGACGTGATCGTGCGTGTCATCCCACTGAAGGCAGGCAGGGAAGGGCCTCTGGACCCCACCCACCTGGCGGCGGCCGTACCAACTTTGAATAATTCTAGCGTCAGTTCTCTAGCGTTGCACGAAAACCACTCCTACAACTCCGGCCCTGCCAACTTCGAACACGATCTTACATGCATGGACGCACGGGACGGCACGGCTTCGTACGGAGTGGCGGAACCGTATCAAACGGACATCCTTTCGAGAAATGTGTGACTTAGCTTTCACCGTTATGACAGGCGTTTAACGGCAAGCGGTTCGCCTTCTAAAGCTTGCTCCAGAACGGCACTGTCGTCGAATATCGTTAGGTACCGTGACGTAACCCATTAACTATTAGTCCATTGTCTATATGTATTAGTCGCCTGAAAGCCTACTGAAAAATAGTCATCAGTTTGTGTGTAGCTATTAGGTGACTCAGTCAGTTCCAGTGGCTGCCAGTTTTCTCGAGCGGTGTCCCGGGGTTCCACCCACCCTCTATCGTACACCGCGCCCCTGCTGCTGTCTCTCCACGGCCGCCGGACCGTTCGCCGCCCAGCCCTCCCTGGCGCGGCGTGCTGGGACCGCCTCTGGCCGGAGGGGGAGGGGCCCGTCGCGGCCCGCCGTCCGGCCGGCCGCGCGTTGCAGACGGCCCGGCGCCGGCTGCACGCACGGCGGCGCCTCGGCGGCCGCCGCCGCCGGCAGACGGCCGGCAGACGGTGTTCCGCGAACGGTTCAGCCGGCGCCGGCGGGGGCGGGGGGGGGAGCTGCAGCCGACCGGCGCCGGCGGGGAGCAGGGGGCGGACCAGACTGCATGACCCTCCTCCCGACGTTTTCTCGTGAAATCAGACAGGAACGTCCGCTGGGCGAGAGGCCAGGAGGCTGGCTGCCTACCCCCTCCCCTCCCATAACCGCAGATGTTTTGGATCTGCGCCTGGTGAGGGATACTGCGTCCGCGACCGGGCGCAGCCTCCCGCGACGTCATCTGATACGGGGCATTCTGTACAATTAGAACGATAACCCGAGCCGGGCTCCGATTACCCACACCACACGGGGACGACAGACACCCGACCACCGTCTCGCCGGCCGAAACGGACGATTGCAATCGCCGCCACATATCCGTGACATCGCTGTCACGTGCGGATGAAGCCGTCTTTTCAGATCTGTCGGGCATCGGTTTGGAGAGAGAGCGCACGAGCGGCCCGGCCTGATGCTGACAAGCGATCAGTGGTTAGCCTCTTTCCTTGCAATAGCTCTTCCCAGAAGAACGAAAATTCACGTTAAGCATTGAATCTGCTGCCAGTGACTGCAATTTTCCACAAGGCCTGAGCCTTGAGCTGTGCGGTTGTGAAAGTCCGGCACAGCAGGTCACAGCGCAAAAAGAGCGAATCATTTTATCATGAACCAGCCATCAATTAAGTAGCAAATCTGGAGAAGCATACTTTCTCCTTGTGCTTACAAAACACGGCTGCATACAGCTGCGCGCGTGCAAACATTTCGCTTTGCGAAATCGGACTTTGGTCGTCCAGACAAGGCTACCGCGCAGGTTGTCGAAACAGAACTCTGTTCTTTGGAGCCGACGGCGAAACAAAGTCCAGTGATTGCGCGAATATAAACCCGATGGTTGCGACTAACTTAAGACATTACTACGAGGTCTGCGGCAAAAAAAGTTCTCAACGCAGTATGAGGTGCAGATGATGCAAAGTAAAGCTAAAGATAATGTAAAGCTAACTCCAGAAGAAACGGACTTGTCTGGTCGCAATGAAATATCATACACATCAAAGGAAAAACCATCCCAGATAATAATGACACACAACATCGGAGGCTTACGAGGACAGAGCCAAGTAAAAAACTATTACAAATAGTCGCTCTATCGGTGGCACTCTTCTTGATACCATAATGGCCGTCCACGCGTGGTCTTTGAATGTTTCTTTTGAAGCCGAGAGTCAGGGTTTCGCAGAGCTACTCCGAGAAGCGTCCAGTGACCTGGTCATGGCCACCTTAACCTTAATCCCCTCACGACCAGCCATCCCGTCAGAACGACAGCTGCCACGCGTCAAGATATCCCCGCGATTACTCGCGCCGTAAACGTCGATCCGTGTCGACTTCGACGTCCGGACCGCAGGCTGGCGATAATCCGACTCACGGCCGGCAGGTGAGGAGCCGGGTCGCGTGCGACCGGGCCCGCACCTGCGCCGGGGCCGGGCAGCGGGCAGGCGCGGGCACCGCACTCCAGACGGGAGACAGAAAAACGAGGTAATCCTGACCAGCTTCCACACCCAGCGCCCAGCTGACCTCGCGCGCTGCTTTCACAATCCGGCCGGGCGAAGGGAGTGTCGTCCCCGCCGTATCCGCTTCTGGATGCGCCACGAGCCGTCCGGTTTCTTTTTTCGTCAGGCTGATCATGTGGTCACTGCCTGGACATGGCTCCGAGTGTTGCTCCGGCCCGTCGATCGTGCCGCACCGCCCGGCCGACCGGCCCGCTCCCGGCCGTCTCTTCCGACACGGCGGCGGAACCGCAACACGAGGCGGCAACACGGACCCGGTCCGGTCCGGTCCGGCCCGGGGCGACCATCCCGACCGGCGACGCAGCCGTAACACAGCCGGGGACGCAGTCTGGACTGGACCTGGACTGGACCTGGACTCCGTCCCCGCGGGAGACGGAGTCCACAGGACATCGCAGTCCACAGGACATCGCAGCCGAGGAAATCCCTCCCACGATAGTTCCACCTCGCCTCACAGCCACAGCGAACCCGTTACCGGCCATACGGAAGAAGCGCTTAGATGCACAGGCGTTCAGGCGTGTAGAGAAGCGTAGGCGGAGTACGGTAGGCGTATGTGAAATAAGCGACGCATGACTGGCCCGTAAGTTATCTTCAAACTCGTCATCGGCAACTGTGAATCATTCTCCCAAAACGATCGGCACAGTCGAACTTCCCTTCGCAGGGCCTCTGCCAGCGCCACTCTGCGCCGGGCAACAGAGAACCTGCTGACGGCATCACAGAGCCCTGACCGCCGGACAGTGCCTCGGTCGACCCAGCTGACCGCAGCCAGCGCAGCAGACTCGCGAGGTAGAGTCAGACCAGACAGTCCGGCAAACGCCGCACAAACCACGAGGGCGACGCCGCCCACCCCAACTTCTCAGAGATAGCACTGCGCCATCAGAGCTGCATGTGTTAACGCCTGAATGGCCTCGATGAGGGCAAGCGCAATGTCCGCCGTCCAAAGCAGAAACGCCCGAGGGCGCAGCAGAGGTCGGCGCAGGCGGCCTGAGCCCGACTGTCAGCTGGCGTGTAAGTCGCGTTTCCACAGTGCAGATACGGTTATTTCCGGGAACTTTACCGCAACGCTGGCAAGATCTGCTCTCAGACTACGACTCAGACGGGGGGGGGGGGCATGACAACGAGCTCAGCGGCGATGGAACGTCCGTCTAGGCGGAGCTTTTTACCATTCCCTCGACATCAACACGTCTCCGGCATCGTTTTTCAACGTGTTTGATACTACGTACATTTGGACATGACACGAGACATAATGCTCAAACTACATGAACTGTTATTTTTCCGTTACTTATCGGCACTTTCGACCGCCAGGGTCATTTAAGGTCACAGCCTTTCACGTCGCCGGGCACCACGGAAGAGACGAATCTTGCTATCAGCCCAGAGAAAGAATGATACCAGCCCACAAGTAGGGTAATGTCTCGCGATCAACCAACAGAAAGTGGCACTAGCCCAGGGGGCGGATAGTAACTAGCGAAATGCCGAGGGTGGATGGCATCTGACTGTCGGTCCAGAGAAAGGGTGATGCCACGTTTGGAGGGTCGTGAGCCGCTTAAGTCCGGAGGGAACACATTTCGCTCTCCTCGCGGTTCCCAGCGGGCCGATCGCTTCTCCAGACCACCCAATACGCTGCTCCATCACGCACCTGTGCCGTTCAGAGCTGTCGGGGAGGACACGGTGGTGGATCTGCCACCCGGAAACGTGGCATTCCTCTTGTGGCGACCCTGCGGAGCAAACACACACACGGTTACCGTGGTTACAGTGGCTGAGATTGAGCCTGACACTGTGTTTTCGAGCACAGCCATCGATATGGTGGCTATCCCATGTTATGGCCGAATGAGAGTCAGCAGTAGAGAAGACGGTTAAGCACGCACAGAGCAGCATACACCCATCTGATCATTGATCTGATCTGATCATCTGATCAGCGTCACGCAAAGCCGCCGCAGCCGACGACCAAACTGCGGAGGCGTCAGGCCACTTAGACCAGCGGACAGGGCGTTATGTATAGCCGGTCCATGATCGCCAAAGCGGCGTTTTCTCGCCTCAGTGCGCACCGTCGGAAGACCCAGCTGGCCATCCGGGCGCGTCCTACAATCGTGCGCGTCTCGGTTCGTCTGAAGTGTTGACGCGAGTGAGATAGACAGACCATTGCGAACGACCCTGTGTGGCAGTGTCAGCGTGTGGAATTTGACGAGATCCCACGTCTGCTACGTGGCTGAGTTTTCGTCGACCTATGGCCCTGGCCGCAGTTGATGATTTTCTGGATCGCATCAAGGTTGTGGTTCGGACCGCTGCGTACGCCGATACACAATATCGCAAATGTGACAGCTCCGGGGCTGTGATAACGGATGGTGGGATGTGGATAGGTAAGCAGTGGCGAATTCGTGACAGACTGATGGGGATGCCGAAACATTTGTGGGACAGCTGACGGGTATGCGTATCGCATCCCATGCTAAGTGGTTGTCAAACACCACTCCTGCGTACCTAACAGGTGAGCTGTCGTCTTTGTGCCCGGAATTTAACGCATAGTTTCGGAGCTGTTGCCAAATTTCGTCCAGTGCCAATGGCCACGAGCAGTGTTTAATCGGGGTCGACTTTTAGTCCGATGGAACGGAACCACATATTCAAATAGGAAAGTGTCCAGTCCCTCGTCAGATCTCTCCGAAGGCGTTTGTTTCCGATGACTTCGGTATCAACTGCGTATCGTATAACACTGGCTCCTGGAGCATGGGAACTGAGGCTATCTGAAAACAATGTGTACAGGAGTTACTCAAGGGCGGACCCTTGAAATGCCCCCATGCTGTTGATCCGTGCGCTCGAGATTTGCACGTGTCTTGCTGCGTTAGCGAATCTGACGCACTTACTAAGTTTTAGGAGATATATTTAAAACCAGGTTGAGTCGATGCCATGCGTTTCCAATTTGGCGAGGAGTTCTGAATCAACTGTGACGTCAAGGCATTCGCTTAAATCCAATACACACAGAAGCGAAATTTCGTAGTCATCCATGGTTCTAACTGCCTGTGGCACCCACCGGCAAAACCGTCAACTCACCGCGCACTCAACCAGCGAAATCATCGACGGTGTACGCAGTTAAACAGACAAGACCACTCGCCGATTATATCTTTAAAAAGGCATGGCGACGACCTGGCCGTGTCATCAACCGACTCCAAACTACTAGTCCTCTGTCAGACGGCAGCGACGCAATTTGCTGATCATCGCAGCCACCGCAATCCCGATCACGGACATGATGGGATTATTATCAGCGGCCATGGGCAGCGGGATGGAGCTCCAGCGAAACATTTTCCAAGAGCTTGTCAAGCCACAAAGTAACGATTCAACGTGGATGAAGCCTTGATACCGGGAAGCTGAACACTTGAAAGCAATCAATACATCATCCTTGAACTGCACGCCGAACTTGTTATAATGAACTGTGCGCGGGACTTGGTGCATGCTGTGTGCCATTTAGACCAGTGCGGCAATAAACAGGATATACGTTCTTTCTCTTTAACACTTTTCCCATATCGGGGATTCAGAATCCGGGTTTTTGCTCGCCATTTGCAGGGGTTTTAAAGCAAAACCAGCTTCACGAAACTTGGCCATTTTTCCCATCTATTCTTTCTACGCATTACGTCACATGTTCATAATTTTATTTCTCCTGGGGTGGAGCTAGTCCAGGTTTTTGGGAGGCACTTAAAACCATTTTTTTGTACTTCTGAAGGCAAAAGAAAAATGGTTGTCAAAAGAAAAACTTTTCAGATAGAACTTAAAACTATATGCTTATTTAAGTAAATAACTGGGCAAACAAACCAAAATAATTCTGCTGACATGAGCTCGTCTGAAATGATCCGTTCCAGGTCAAAAGGGCAAAATTTGGTTAGATGTGAATATTTATAACACATTTCTTTTTTTATAAAAAAACGAAATATACCCAGCTCGGCAGTTGGCACAAAGTTATCTACTTGTGTTTCAAATTCATGTTGACATCAGGTCGGGTCAGGGAATTATGACCTAAAATGTTCGCGTGTGTACCCTATAGCACGAAGGTCATAGAAAGGAGTTTCAGAAATGCAGTGTGTTCAAATTACTGGAAACATTTTAAAACAACGCGGAATGAACCAAGGCCACCTCACGTGACTGTAAGGTCACCTGAGCTCATCTGAGATCAAAGGTCGCAAGCTGACCCGATGAGCATGCGACCATGACAGTTCCCCTTTGTTATGCCCCTGGCGTCATTTTACATTAATGACCCCTGGGACATTAATACATTATCACTATACATGCCAACATTGCACCAGCAATGTAATACGATTTGTACTTCCGAAGTACACAACGACTAGGAAAAACTTTGAAGATATATTTCTGTAATATCGTTCGTGCAGTATTTGTGGGTGTTTTCAACCTCCGTCATTTCGCGTTTTGACGTTCATAACATTTCCCAATCCCTGTGAACGTCTATCCATTTTTTCGCAATTGTTAACGTATGGTCCCGAGGAAAAGAGGTGTCGATTGGTTCTCGATTCATACCAATCGCACCAAACTCGGTCAAAAAACACCAGAGTCACAAATAAAAAATATCACCCTTTCTGACTTGTTTGCCCCTGCATTTCAGCCCCTTGCAATATTTTCTCATTTTTTATATCAAAATACAGTTTACGTCACGGCAAAGGGGCCGCCGTTTCTTGTACTCAAATCGGACGGTTGGTTCTCGAGATCTCGGGGGAGCGAATACCCCCCATACGGGAATGCGTACTGGCGTTACGGGTGCGGGAATGGAGTTAAAGCACTTTATCGATTCCTGCCAAAACACGGCCAGGACCAGCTGAACCATCACCGCAACTCCTGGATCCCGTTCGTGTATTTATAGCCACCGGCCTTCACCATGTGCCGTCCTTGTCCTTTCCTTTTAAACTGAGCTCGCTAATTGATTTCGCCTTGAGACTTGACTGTTTGAGCGCCAAACATTACTGGCGTCACAGACGATTCGAGGCTGCTAAAACTGATTAATCACGTGCTTGCCGGACTTTTACGAGGATCCGAGAAACCGATACCGGCGCCGCCAGCTGCATGAAACTGAAACCAGCAATCCGGAGGAAGATGCATGACCAGCGAGGTAAGTCGATCCTTAATGAAATTACAAACAGCGTTCCGACATTTCAACTAACGAAAATAACGTAGAACAAGCGGTATAAAAAGATGCAGATTACGTCTGCCGGAGTCAACAATTGAAGTCTGATATAAAATGACACTCTGCAAATCCTCTGCATCGTTTCCGTGTCACCCTCCCAGGCCCCGCCAATGATGCTGGCAGGCAACATGTCAACGCTCATTGACATTTATCTCCTCGTCAGCGCTTAAGAACTAACGTCGCGGGGCAAACAATGCCAAACGCCAGCCCCTCTCACAACCTCTCCTCCAACGGACAGTCCGTAACCTTGCGCCGGCGCCCACTCAAAAACCGGGCCATTCTACTCCTCAGATCACCCGACAGCCGCTACCACATTACAGAACGCCCTCGCAGGAGTATAAACACGTCGTAACGCGGCGTCAACGTTCCAGCGAACAATGGCAAGGCCGGGTCTCGAGTGGCCCGACAGCTCGCAGCCGCCGCAGGCCGGCGGCGCGGTAAACGACGCGCGCACGCGCCTCGTCGAACGCGACACCGGCAGATCGAGTGGCGACCGCGGCGGTCGCGGCGAACGCGCCCGCTTGCGCAACACCTCCGCCGGCTGTCATTTTTACGTCGGCGGTAACGCGAGGCCTCTTCGGCCGTATCGTCTGCGCCGTTTTTGTCCTCATCGGGCGTGTTGCAAGACAGGCGCTGCAGTGAACCCCATACGCGCTGCAACTGACGTTTCGGAATGCATCCCAGATCTTTAGTCATTATCTGGATCAAGACGGCCGAGCAATTACGGGACTAGTGGGTGATTTATATCTCGCGTCGCCCTGCAATCGCCACTGTCTGTCAACTTCGCCGCGGTGGTAAGCTGCATAATCACAGAGACCAGGCCGATGATTTATATTTCCTTACGGGACGGCAGCGGATGCTATACGTGAACACGGCAGTCTAGAATTACGCGAGTCAATATATGGTTCGGTAACCAATCACCCGCGAGGACGGCAACGTTCAATTAGCCCCATTGAGCTATGCTGGTTCTTCACGCGACCTGGAAGCGGTGGCGGTGCCTGCGACGGGGAATAAGGGGGTGGGAGCTTCAGCGGGCATCAGAAACGCCGGCGCACTGGAGGCACGCAGACAGAAAGCAGAACAGCGGGGCCAAGCGGGACGACACAGTCTTGGGAAAACCCCACTCGCAAGCACGAGCAGGGGGCACTCAGCCAGACCGCGGGCACTTCGGACCGAGAACAGACGAGTGGACAGGAGACAGACACCAGGCAGCACAGCCAAATGCGGGTAGCGGTGATGACCGGCAGAAATGGAACGAAACGGCGGAGACACGCGGAAGAGGCGAAAAACGGAAAATAAAATGGACGGCACATATGGAAACACACTCCAGAAACAAGAGGCACATGGCAGAGACGAAAGGCAAGTACAGAGACAGACGACAGCGACAGAGACGGCCAGTGGGAGAGACGAGAGAGAACTGAACCAACAGCACAACTACAAGGGAGGAAGGCAGAAGTTCTCGGCGAGTCGCCTGAAGCGTATTGGTCTTCACACTACGATAGAAAAGAACGTCTGCCTCCATGGTGCAACGCACTGATCTTCCGTGCACAATTCGTGCACGGAATGCGCAATGCGCATTCCACTGGAACACCATGCTACAAATTCCGAAGAAAAAGTTAGCCTTACTATTATATACAGACTCCTCTTACTACACCTTTTCCCCCTCCTAATAATAGGAATAATAACAGTAACAACAATAACAACAACAACAACAATAATAATAATAATAATAATAATAATAATAATAATAATAATAATAATAATAATAATAATAATAATAATAATAATAATAATAATAATAATAACAATGATAACAACAATAACAATAACAATTAACAAAATACAAATGACAAAAAATAAGATCAATAATTACACATCACTACCGGCACACAATGTGGGTGGTCAGCACGGGTGACAAATGCAGAAAAGGCGACGGGCATCCGTTTGTGCAGAAGCGAGCCGATACACATCTCCTCGGCCAAGGATAGGCCTAAGAGAACACAGTCCGCCCGTCCCGACCTCGTCAGATCAGTGCTATCTCCCGAGCCGTCGGAGCCCACAACAAAAGACCATCTCGCTCGCGCCAGGTTCCGGCGGCGACAATGCCAACGAGACCATTGTGGCGCGCCGTGTCGCAACGCGGCGCGCGGCAAAACAGCGGCGCGACGGCGCACAAACAGCGGCGCGCCGCTGAGACAAACGCGGCGCGACGCTGAGACAAACAGTGGAGCAGCGGCGTCTGTGCGGACGAAGCGCCCACGCAAACGGGCCCGGTCGGCCGGGGGCGGGACAGCGGCCGACACCCGCGCTAACGCCCTGTCGAGGGTCGGACACCCCTGCAAATGAACGGCGGCGAGGCCTGCACAGGGCCAGATCTCGCATCCCTACATGTGATCAGCGACGAACCATGCACCAGGCCAGGTCCGGTTCCCCTGCGTTTGGGGAACCGGACGCAAATAACGCAAAATCAGTCCCCACATAACGCAACATTGTGACAGTAAAGGAAAACGTTCTGAAGGGAAAACAAAACTTTCCACGTGGCGCTAGGAGCCCACGACTTCTGCGCCACTAGTGCAACGAGAAGGTCATTGCTCAGTGACTACTACTGTGTTCTCACCTAGCAAAGCTGGGAAATTTCCAGTTTACCAGTGCAAAAACTGAGTGATACAGATCAGTGAATTCCTCTGGATGTCTCCCCTATTTATTCCCTAGTGCGAGACCCAACAGTTTTTAAATGTCCAGGGAATAAATCGATCACGAAATGTAGCGGTCCAACCAGCTTACGTACCGCCCAGCGTACAAGGATGAGCAGATCTACACACAAACCCACAATTTTACCCGACTTTCAACAAAACTCGCCAGATGTAGTGATACGGAAACAGCGCACATGAGCCGTTTCATCACTGAGATCACTGAGGAAGCCATGACGCTTGCCCATGCATTGTTACAGTACAAGGTCGTGGTTTGAAGTCATGCATCAACAGCAAACAGGCGCTAAACACCACCCAATTCAATACCTAATAATGATGGACTACGCTACTGAGCAATTACATGACAAAGCAGTACATGACATGGCCCGCGCGTGGCAGGAGGCGGTTTGTCCCATCCGGGCTGCATTTGTGAACTCTTCCCGGTGCAGCGCGGCAGACTGACAAGATAACATCAAACGTCACTCAAGCCACATGTCAACCCGTTTTCTGGTGCCCTCCGGACATGAAGGCCGGAGTTTTCGCGAAGTTCACCCTTTACACCTGTTTGCGAAATGGGTAAGAATGAACTTCGCCCCGCGAACGGCCCGATAATGTACGCGCGTGGCACAGTCGCGTGGAGAACGTGACCGACATTGCGCCTGCCGCTCTGTGGTGCGGTCCGAGGGGTCGGAATACTCCAGATCGACTCAAACGTTGCGTGCACGCCGCACGCCCCAAACGTCGCCGAGTGAGATCACGTTTCGCCGGTTGTCAAACACTGCGTACTGCAAGTGCCTCGTAAAAAAACACCTGCCGAAACGCACGCGATTCAATCCGATGCTCCGATTTCCAAGCGCTGGACAGCCTTGATTATAAAACGGTCACGTCCAGCTTCAGAAGCGTCCTGTTTCGTTTGGCCGCGGGGATCAACGTCGCATAACTTACAGCGCAATTGGTTGTTACGCTATCTAATCACGCATTCAACTGCCATGGTCGGTTTGCGTTGCAACCAATCACATGAGTTTAAACAATGGGGCCTAGGCAGATACCGCCCGTGGAGATACGACTGCGTTGTTGGATATTAACGAGACGTTCGAAAGCCGTATTTACAAGACACCCCGGCCTCCCGCACCGACCACTGCTGGGTTGAAAAAAAAACCGTGACGTCGGCCAGATTCGAACCTAGGCCCCAGGCTCGGAGGTGAGCGCGCTGGCCTCTCAGCTACCCAGCCACGTCCGTAGCCGAGATGATCTCACCCAGACGGTGAGATCCGGCGGTACTGACGTCATCGTCCGAAACCCATTCTGGCCTTTCCCTTTATCCTGTCTTGGAGCTGACCCTGATTCCGCTTCAACTGCCCTGTCCCTAGCTGTGTAAGTGACCTTGACAATGCCAGCGTAAACATGGGCAGCGCCAGGCCCCAGCGCCATGAACAGACCCTGACAATGACCTGTCAACGTCGATCGCAATACTAGTCAGACCTTGACTTGACCCGGCTCATCAAACATACATCGTATCTCAGCCTGTCTGAGCTCGACTGACCTTGACCAAGGTGGTAATGATGTTCCGTGTGCCTGACTCTGGTCCCCAATGACCTTGACCACGGTGGTGTGGACATCGACAGTGTCAGACCTCGGCTCCCGTGACTGACCTTGACCATGGTGGTACTGAAGTTAAGTGTGTCCGACCCTGGTCCCGACTGACCTTGACCTTGACCTTGACGGTGGTGTGGACATCGATAGTGTCAGACCCCACGACTGACCTTGACCATGGTGGTGTAGACGTCGAGCGCGTCCATCCACCAGCGCGACTCGTCGCGACACGTGCCCTTGATGAAGGTCACGCGGTCGGGCGCCGTCAGCGCGATGCTGTAGCTGTTGCCGGTGACGTCCTCGGCGTCGGCCACCTCCATCACCTTCGACATGTCGATCACGCCGTGCGGCACCGTCTCCGGCTGGAACGGAGATGGCGGAGGTCACGGCGGGGTCACAGTGACCGCACAGGTCACACGGGTCGTCTGAACGCCGCAAAGGTCATGCGGGGTGCCATAAACACCTACGCCTTCCCCGACATCGGTCACAACCGAAGACGACTGCCGAGGCCGCGACGCTCAATTCCTTTTCCCGAACAACCAGCGCGACAAACGTCAACCGCTGACCGCCGGCCGCAAAGGCCAAACTCGACCCGACCGAGGTCAGTTGGCCTGAATGGGGGGGGGGGGACAGTCCATCCCCTGCAGACGATGTAACGCTCGGTGAGCAGCCAGCGACCGACCGCCGTCGATCAACAAAAGGCAGAGCGACAGAGCCCAGCGACCGACCGATGCCGATCAACAGACAGCAGAGCGGCAGAGCGGCAGACTGCGGGACGACAGACGGCGCCCAGACCGCCCGCGGGCCGCACGGTGCGCGAGGCCCAGTCGGGGGCCTCCACGTCCTCCTGCACCATGACCTCCAGAGGGTGTCGCAGACGCGAGCGGCGGCAGCGGGCAGAAATTCCGGGAAATGAGCTTGTTCATGGTCTCCGGTAAACGGAAGACATTCCTTGAAAACTGACTCGGGGTGATCCATGCCTGGGTTGCACTGAATGAAATCAGAGCCCGCCTCACAATGTCCCTTCCTGAAACAATGACTGCAGTGATGTCGAACGAACAGCGGGTCCCTTCAAGAGCACTCAAAGCGACCCCGTCGCCCGCGTTGTTAGCGGCGTCAAAGCATGGCTGCGGCACGCCCCTGATACGATCGGCCGTGACCAACGCCACGCATCGGCTGACTGGCTGGAACGTGACGTCATGTTCCGGGTAAAGCTGAATCAGCAGTTTGTCGCTGCCTCAGGCGAACAGGGTAGTCCGATAGTCAAAGCGGACAGATTTCAACCACACACCTGTTGCAATGTTCCTGCTGTTGAACATTCGGCCGACAGTGTTCGAAACTAATGCGTCACCTATGACGTCAGCGATGAATATCTGACGTGGGTCACCGATGTGCATTGGCCGGCCCACCTCGAACAGCGCTGCCCGCCCGAAGGACCACCGCAAAAAATAAGGGGGAAAAACTCCAAGCCGGCAGTCTTCAGCGAGCCGCCTCCGGAATGGACTACTCTTTCGTCCGGCCGACGACCTGGACGCCGGCACGGCGAGGGAAAGACAAGGCATTTCACGCTCAGGGAAGCCCGAACACTCATCCGTGGGGAAGGCCTTCATCCATCTGGTCTCTGCACGAAGCACGGACGGAAGCTGTCGGAGACGGCACAACATCCCGAAAATAGCTACCAAAATGTTATCAAAACATCACCCGTTAGCAGACGTAGATATCTATCACACGCATCTGGCAAATATGTCGTGGATAGCCAAACACAAGTAAAAAAGGCGTTCAGCATCCGGGCCCCTTCCTCAAATGCCTCACATAAGAATACTTGATTTTTCTCATACGAACTTCTATCAAACGATAAAAAATAAATATGGTGGGTCGAAAAAGGACGACAAGAAATAAAACCGAAAATAATGGGCCACTCCCACAAATGACTCAAATCAGGCCATGCGGCTTTAATTATCGCAATTTAAATTTCGGTTTTGGTCTGCTTGTATTTGTGATATGGTAACTGGTAGTCACTCCCTCAAATGACGCACTTCACGTTAGTAGGGCTTCCTTATGCTGTCTCCTATCGAAAACAAAAGACGACACGTCACAAAATGAATCCAAGCAATAAAACTTAAAAGAATGGACCACTCCTACAAATAGCTCAATTTAGGCCACGTGGCATCAATTATCGTAATTTCTGCCGTAAGCACATATTTTACTCGCATATTTTGAACTGTCGCAAATGGCAGTTCAAGGCAAAAAACAACCCCTCGCTTCCGTTTACTGTGTTTAAAACAATGAATAATTCTGGGAAGACATACGCGTCGGAGCCTCATCAGCGCTTCCATCGGCCAGAAATCACCACGACAATCTTGAATGTATTTACAAAGCAAACTGACTCAGTCATCCAGTCACCCTCTCGCAGTCTTCTAAGAAGCTCAACGGAGCAAAACCATCATTCCGCTCGCCAGAAGACGGCCGACGCCAAATAAAGACCAGTGGCAGGCTCCCAGAAGTCAAGAACAGCCGACGCAACGCTACCGAGTTCGCTTCGTGCCAGCCGTGAATGCGCCGACAAGATGCAAGTCACGAGAACAGCGTAACACACCGCTCGAACATGGCCCCGGTCAGATCAAAAGATAATCGATATCCCGGCCAGAAACCCGCCGCGCTCTCCAAGGATAATTGCGACACGAGACCGGTAACCAGCACGGCCCAGAAACCGGGAGCCGCGGCACTCCATAGCCGTTCGACTTCAGCATCACACCCGGGCCCGCATGACTCCTCGAGACGAACGGTCGACCGGCACGAGAGCGATCACAAGCAAACACTGACGACACTCTCTCCTCGGGCAGCCAGGCAGCCAGCTCTCCGCGGCCGCGCAGACGGCGTCCGCGCGAGGGACCACACGGAGACGAACACGAGACGGGGACCAAACCGCCATGGAGAGACGAACTCGACGCCGAAACGAAAACGACGCGAGGGCGGAAACGACACAAGGATGAAAACGCCAAGGATGCGAAAACGGCGCGGAGACGATGACGACGCGGATTCAAAGGCGACGCCAAGACAAAAACGACGCCGAGACGGAGACGGCACGAAGACGCAGCATTCTTGGTACAGCTACCAGCGTCACCAAGAGCGCAGGTAACACAGACAACGGCAACGCGAGCGTGTCCATGGCAACAGCGGCGTGCGGCCCGGCTCGGCGGCCAGATGCGAGCGCGGTTTGTTTTTCTGCTGCCGCGGCTGCCGGCGCGGCCGCGCCGGGCCGGCAGCTGATGGGCCGGCCGAGGAAACCGTGACCGCACGCGCCGACCGTGGGAAAAACCGGCCGCGACGGGCGGCGACGCGGCTCCGGCCCGCGTCCCGGCGGCGGCGAGGCGCGGCGGCGGCGCCAGGGTACGGGTCAACGGCAGCTGCCACCAACATCGTTCCGGCCATTCCAACTTTTTTATTTCAGATTCGGCACGCCAGCGCGACGGCCAGGAGGACGGGGTGCGAGGCACACTATTCTCGTCCCTCCGGAGCCTGACGGAGTGATCATGGCCATAATGAAGTCCTCTTGCACCAAATGACTCAGGCCCAATGGGGCCCTTCGTCAACACAAGTGAGTGAATTTGCGCCTCTAAAGCACGACATTTTACGACGCGATTAGGCCTTGTTAGGATGGTTTATGGACCAAATCAATGAAAAATGGGGACCTTTTTGCAGTAATTCCCAGGCAAGAAAAGGACAGAAAGGTCGAATTTTTGTCGGGTACGGCTCATCGCCACCAGTCACCCAGAATATTAATCTAAAAATGGACCAGCATGCCTGAAATGAGGCCTTCAACTACTATTTACACTGTCAGTACGCGACACTCTAGGAATAAAAACAGGCTGCTTGATTCCCAGGCATTCGCTACCAGCCAGACGCTTATATCTGCTGTCGAACCCTGTCCTATCAATGCCAAAGTCCAATTAGCGTGAGGCTGGGTGCAAAACAAACTACCGACTTAACTATCGTCTCTATGGGTGGAATATAATGGAATACGGGATCAAGTGCATGCAGTCATCATCATAAACACGTGCACATAGAAATTACCATTACGTATGATGTGGAATGGAAAAACGGACTTCAACATGGCCTATGCATCTTCGTAAGTTCAGGGAAGTTCCGCCCCTGACCGTCTCAAAAAAGCTACCACTTCAAAAACAAAACAGCCGGTGCTTAAATCACAAGTACCCGCGACCAGCGTCCTGAGGCGCGAGATGGGCGTATTCCCCGAGCCCCAATCGCTTTCGCTGCAACCCCGTAAACTGTTTGATCAGTGAAAACCAGTCTCGTCACAAAATCCGTACGCAAACATCTGTCTTTCATCATAACATTCCGCCGCATGGCCGGACTCCGCCAAACACCACATACGGCCAGACGCTGCGCAGAACAACCGCAAACATCGCCCCCCATATAACCCACCGCCAACAGGCCATCACAGTACTCCTCCCCCTCTTCCGGCGCGTGACCCGATGACCTCTGGGGTCACGTGTCGCCGCCGCCCGTGACGGAGGGGGCGCGGGTACTCGGTGCCCCGAAGCTGTAAGGCTGCCCCGGCGAGGCTTTATGGCTGCGGCTGGTGTCAGGGTGACGAGGGTGACAGCAGGCACGTGTTCGCGCGCACCGGAAGCGAAGACAACAGAGCACGGTGACGGTCGGTCAGGTGGTGCCAGCCCGGCAGGGAGCAGGGCAGGACAGCTCAGGACACCGGAAAAGGTCAGGACGCAAGCAGGAGACAGGAGGTATACGAGGACGATCAGGAGGCAGCCAACAACGTGCACCTCCACGGACCTACCAATGGAAAGAAAGCAGATAAGAAAAACCAATCGGGGGGGGGCAACGAGGGAGGCCTACGGCGACCGAACAGGCGAAGGCAGAAGCAGAAGTTGTTCAGATAACGAACAGTTGAAACGCAACGAGTATGGGACCGCACACGACGAACATGGTGCGGCAACCACAGCCATGACCACAGCATGCTGACTAGACCGATGATGCAATGGTGAGTAACCCCTGACACACGGGGACCCCATCTTCGAAAATACTGAATAAAGCAGCATGCGATCTGCCTGCCTCGATATGCAGATAAGCCAGTTCTCTGCATTTAAACCCCTCGACCGGCTGAAGCCTGCCGCGGACGGGTGAATCAGAGGGACGACGCGGTGACCTTGTTCATACGAGACGGCGCTTTGACACCACATCCAGCGACCGTCTGCCTTTGAAAAAAAAACACACAAACACCTTGTAACACCGGGCATAGCCATCACCAGGCTAGGATGTCCCAACGACCACCGGGCTGCACTCTGGCCACAGTGCGATCGGCCGAGAAACGTTCGACTGCTCAGATCGCCGCCCTGACCGGAGGCCGCTGGACCTACATCGACATCACTTCACACATCACACATCACACATCACTGGACCTACATGCTGGACGACCAACATCATCAGGACTGTCGGAACCGTTTACCATTGTACCCAGGCCGAGAGCATCAACGGGGACGGGAACAGCACAGACGTCAACAGGAGCAGGGGCAATGGGGACAGGGTCAACACTGCCAGGGCCAGCAGGGACAGGGGCGACAACGTCAGAGTCAACAGGCCAGACGACAACGTCAAGGGTCAGCAAGGATGGGACGGCAGGGGCAACAACAGTTGCCTCGGTATCTACACATGCTGAATTTGCACTAATCGCATTCGTACACTTGTTTCGTTTTTCAGTACATATCTGTGTACAGTTTGATTTCTCCACTTCGTTTCGTCACACAAAACGCCTGTCAGTCAGCCCGTCAGTCAGGCCGGTGTCAACAGGGACGAAAGAGGCACGGACAACGGGGACCGTGAGAGCAGAATCAGGGACAGCCGTGGCTCACCCCGGCCGAAATCAGGCACTCAAGGACGCAGTCCGCGGAACCCCAGCCCCCATCCGTCCCTGATAAAACCGCTCGCCGTCCCCTCGGCCCCGCACCGCACGGCCCGCCTGACCCATTCGGCGGCACGTGACGAGCACGTCCCCCGTACGTGCGCCGCCGCGGCACGTGTCACCTGGCTCCCGTGCCGGGTGGCCGGCGGCACGGTCCGCACAGCGCTCACGTCCGCAGGACGGCGCGGCGCAGTTCCGTGCCCTGCAGGAGGCGTTGTGTACGGTCCACCCCGCCCCTCCCGCAATGGTCCTCACGCAATGCAAATTTTGTCCAGCTTTTTCACGTTTATTTACATTTATTTACATTTCTTCGCGAAAGCAGGTGCAATCTCACGAGAACATCACACTCTCAAGTATTAATACAATTATTTAACGAAAATATTTTCTACCTTGACGTGGCACTGCATGCATACCCAACGGCGATTCCAGCGTCCGCGGTAGCGCACACAGCGGCAGCCGGAATCCGTTGAACAAAGGCCCAGCTCTCCGGCGACAGTTGACGCCTTGTGTCGCCCCGTCGTGTCAGGCGTCAGAGGGCACCGCGCCCCTGTCCGGCCCGGTCCGCGCCAGCCTGACCGTTTTTTTTTTTTGACATCAGGCTGACCATAAGGTCATTGCCTTGACCGGGCAGCCGGGTCGCAAACACGCCAGTCACCGACCCGCGAGGCGCAGCCGGACAGTGCAATGGCGCGCGCCGTGGGCGCCCGGCTGTTACTGATCGTCACCGGGAGATGGACGTGATGATAGCTGCGGTCGGACCGTGCAGGGGTTGACACCCGACGGCGACTCGCAGATGACAGGAATGATTTCAGCACGGTAACACTCCCGTGTCAAAGTGAACAAAGTGCGTGTCAAATGTCCTACGTAAAAGTCCGTCAACGCGCACGCATGGAAGGAACGGGCCCGAACAATGCGCGTCCGACAACGCAGAGTCGGCACACAGCGCCCAGTTTTGCAGAACACGCCGAAACAGCTGCCGTCAGCCGCCCCCCTGGAACTTTAAAACGATGTGCTGGCGGTGACGTCACCCGTCAGCACCCGTCATCAGGAGCCCTCAACGACGCGCTCGCACCTCGCTTTACAACGCACCTTGGAACAACTGACGTCAGCCGTCTCCCTGGAACCTATGAAACCCGTGCGGGCGGTGACATCACTCGTGGGGCCCTCAATGACGCGTCGAATACGGAAAGCATCACCCACGGACCACCCCCCGCCACGGCCCTAACAATCCAGTTCAGTCCAGTTGAGTTATGTCCTCCCCTCCAATTGTCAACCCCCCATGATCGCCCCTGGGGCGCGACCACGCCCCCTGGCCGCGTTGACAGCGTAGGGGGCGGTGACAGGACCACCCTCGAGGCCAAGGCCGGTTCGTCCCGGTCCCACTCGACGGCAGCCCTGGGCAGGACCGGGCCTGTCAGGGCGACCTCAGAAGGCAGGCTCTCGCCTGACAGGACGACCGTGCCTGAGGACGCAGGGGCCGGTCTGATATGAACGACCCTGAGCAACCAGGGGCCCACCAAACATGAAAGCCCTGAGCAAGCAGGGGCCGTCCTAACATGGACAATCCTAAGGAGGCAGGAGAAGGGCCACAGACAAGGGCCGGGTCGTGACACAGACCCGGTGGTAGAGGCCAGTCTGACACGGACAACTCTTAGCAGGCAGGGTTCGGCTCAGGCCAACAATCGGCCATCCCCGCCGGTGCCCTGCGGCTGAAGCCTTTGTCGTCTGGCACCTGCGAAATTTGTACCCATCGGCGCGGTGTTGTGGCCGACGAGCTCGGTTGGTGAGCCGTAAGTAACGGGTTCAATCCCAGCCAGTGACGCGCTTCACTGGCTCACAGGAGACGCCTGGCGCGGAATGCTGCCACTGTGCGAATGGCTGCACAGATATGGGTCCTCATTCAACAGAAATACACACACACACATATATATATATATATATATATATATATAGAGAGAGAGAGAGAGAGAGAGAGAGAGAGAGAGAGAGAGAGAGAGAGAGAGAGAGAGAGAGAAGAAATATATATATATATGCATCTATATATATATATGTATATATATAGAGAGAGAGAGAGAAGAAATATATATATATATATATGCGTCTATATATATGTATATATATACGTCTATATATATATACATATATATACACATACATACATACATATCATGCACGCTGCGCAGAGAAGCGGAGACCCAGACAGACCATCACCAGCCAGCGAGCGGCAAGTCCCTCGTACCTCGCCTGACAGCCGACCGCGGTGTGGGTTGTCAAACTGAACCACAACAGGAACAGTGCCTCCGCCCCAGCCTCGAGAGCTTTCGTCAGAGTGACCACCTCCCCGGGGGCGGGAAACCACACGACCAGCGGCCGCACCGCTCTCCGGCGCACAGCCCTCAAACCGACATGAATACCATACAACATCCACAGCAAAACAATGTATTCGTCGTCACAACAGCCGCGACCGCAAGCGACAGCCGACAGCCGCGCAGCGCCGGAACCTCGCCGCGGGCACGCTGCGCCGCCTCGACCGAGGCGACGACAGCGTCTCTGTCCGCCAGGTCGGCGGCTCGCGCAGGAGACGGGCCAGCCCGCCGCTCGCCCTCCTGTCCGCCAAGGCCGCGTCATGTCTCCCTGCTCGTCCCCGGCCCACGAGGTGTCATCGCCGGCTGCAGCGCCGCCTGATAGGGGCGGAGCGCGGCATCAGGCGGCGGCCGACGCCTCGCCGTGGGCCAGGGCGGCAGCAGGTACTCTTTCGGCGAGAAAGATTCCGAGGAGACTCCGCGTGAGCCTCCTTGAGCCGGTCGGTCGAGAATCCGAGACGGTAGCCTCGGCGTCATCCCTGTGACCCGGCGGCCGATCTAGACGCGATTTATAAATCCCTCCGCATGTTTCCAGGAGGGATTCACGTAGCTTTCTCTGACGTATCGAAACGATCCAAACAGAGCAGCCCAGGTCAGCCAGCGACCAATGCCGAGGTCAAGATTATCTTTAGCTCAACACCTGTGATCTCACGTCTGATTCATTGATCGCGGTGACCTCAGCGACATGACGTCAGTGACCGAAACTTCTTTTGGTCACCTCCCGACATATGGAAATCGCGTGGACAGCAGTTCACCCGGTTAGGGCGCGGGGGGGCATTCCGTGAGCTCATCCGTGACCACGTCCGGCCCCCTGCTGACACCCCGTCCGCCGCGTGGAAACCCAGAGGTGCCCCCGACGGGGAGTGGCAGGATTCTGCTGCAGGAGCGGGCAGCAGATCGGCCGATTCTGCAGCGGAAGTCTGCAGCACAGGATCAGCGGAGGCAGAAATCTCCCGCGCGGCGAGCGGTGCGGGCACAGGCGCACGTGAGTGAAGAACGACCGATATTCAGAGTCTTTCATCATCGCGAACAATGACATGAAATTTATTACGAGTGATTCAGACGTCCAGTCTCTTTGCGTGCTTTCAGACGTACTCCATCCATTTTGTACGCATGTGTGCTTTAACGTCGACTTTAAATCATTTTCTGCATTCAGTCGTAGTTCACCGTTTTGCATGATATAATTATCACCGTACGCCTTTTGCAACTTGTCGGAGGACTACCCGAAAGTTCATCGTCTGAAATGACCACGACGTTTTTGTCACGGTAATTCTCCAAGAAACGCGCCATCACTTCCCGTAAGCACCGTACCACGACTGCCGCCCGGTGACTGACAACTGACGTCACGGGCCGGGGCCACGCTCGATTACATGTCCGTCCACCATCATCGCGCCCGGCCGCCGCCTTCGCTGCACAGCGGCGCTAAACTGGCGCTCACAACAATGACACTGGCTGCAGTTCCCAGAGCCGTTACAGGCCCGATGACGGCGGTCTCGTTAACCCCCTGGGAGGTCGGCCTGCCGTGCGGGCCGCCGCCGCCGCCGCCGCCGCCGCCGCCGCCACCGTCGCCGCTCGCCTCTGCGGCCGTCGATAGCCTGTGCAGCCGACACAGGGCTGCGGACTCGAGAGCGCCACGCCAATATGTTTCAGCCTGGGCAGGGCCCAAGCTGAAGCTGGGATCAAGCTGATGCCGAAGGGGTCGTGGCCGGCATTGTGGAGTCGTCGTAGGTGCTCCACATGTGGTCGAAAGATCTTACGTTCGACGCTTGGCGGACGGAGGACCGCGACCAAACGCCTCGTTCAGTGCGCTCCACAATGGCCGCCGTACCACATGCATGCGCTCGCCGATGCGGCGGCAGGCATAGGTACAACTACTCGCCCTCGCTCCTGTTCCATCCGGTCAGTCGCTACCCCAGACAGCAGCAGGCTGAGACCACAATCATTTGTCGTGCGCTGTGGGGTCGGCGCAAAACACGTGACCTCGACCAATGTCGCTGGTCTTGCCCCTCATTTACGACACAGCAGCAAGACATCACAGGAGTCCAAACACAAAATATCCACGCCAGAAGTCTCCAGAAAGCCATGAATACATATATACCAGCAATGGCAACCACCGCTGCACTCATGAGGCGGTGGCACACAACAGAAGGGCGGTTATTACCGCCGAGTTCACAAGCAGAGCCCAGGCGGCAATTAGCCGAGAGGGTGGCCAATTTCGGCGGCAGGCTATTGAACGGCACGGAAACTCGGCATCAAACCGACGCGCGCCAACCACAAAAACCAGCCGTTCGAGGAACGCTTGCACGGTAGGCCTCCCACGATCCTATCGCGGACATCCTGAGAGCTTTTCACACGCTCTGGTCACCTGACGTACCGCCCACGCCGCTCAAATTAAGCAGCCCCCCTCGGGGGCCAGGTGATCGTGAAGGCGGTTCGTGATAACATCGTTGCTCCGTGAACCGTGACTGTGGCCTCGCCGTGACCGACGCCCGACGGATTCTCTCACGGCGGCGGCGATCAGCTGACTATCCACTCTTCCCACTGCCGAGGTCGTTTCTCCGCGCCTCGGCTTCGCTGTCGCGGACAAGCCGATGCCTTGCAATTAGCCGGGTTCGCACCGCGGCCTGTTGGTCCCGGTCACACACGCTAACCGCCGGAGCGCGCAGCCCATCACAGCTCGAACCCCTCGCTGGCACGCCTCCGCGAGAAGAGTACATTCCACGGCAGAGCGTCGCGTCGAAATATCACAATGTTTAAACGACGGATTCGCTCCAGGTTATGACAAACAGTAGGTATATTCTGTAGGACGGTCGCCGGGCTCTACTGCGGCGTTTCCATTCGCTCGAGTCGCCTCGGGTAACTTCAACCCGTCTCAGAGAGGTTCGAGGGGCCTAAGGTAGCTTCGAGTTGCTTCAGGTAGCCTCGAGTTCCCTCGAGTAGTTTCACGTTGCCTCGGGTAATTTCCAGTCGCCTCTGCATGCCTTAAGTCGCCTTGGGGGTTTCGGGTTGCCTCGAGCCGTTTCGAATCACTTGGGAGGCTTCGTGTCGCCTCGGCGAGCTTCGAGTCGCTCGAGGCTGTTGAGCCGGCGCGGCGTTCCGCGCCGCCGACAACCAGAGGGCGGCGGTCGTGGCGCATGAGCGAGCGAGAGCCGATAGTGGCGCATGAGCGCGCCGATTTCATCTTCCAACGTCCACGGGGTGTGCCCCCGTGACGGAAGGGGGCGGCGACCGCGCGGGAGCGACGGCCGAGGCTGAAGATAGCCCCGTGCCTGCCACAGAGAGAGCACTTATTTACAGCACCGGCGGCGGCGAGGGAGGGAGGCGCAAATAGACGGCGTTCTGTCTGCACAACACGCAGGCCGAGACACGGACCAAGGCAGTTAACAAAGACCAACAACACAGACCCAGTCTACAAAACGTCTTCGCTTTCTGTACTCCAATCAAACCGTCGCGCTCTGTGCTCCAACAAAACCAGGTGGCAGATTCCGGGTGCAAGCAACAACCTCTGCTTAGCATATGCTCTGAGCCCAAAGCCATGCATGCAAACCAATTGGGCGAAACTTACAACAAAAAAAACGTCGCATTACTGTCCAATAAATCGGCCGGCACTGGACGCCATGGCCGGGCGTGGACTGTCTCAAAGCCCGCAAAATTCCGCCGCTGCCCGCACCAGCACGAGAGCGGGACGGACAAACGAGAAAAGTCGCCGCCGCAAAGACCGTGACGAACGACCTGTCAAATCTGCGGCCAGCGCGACCCGACGGGTAATCACGCTCCCTCGACTCCCGAAGGAATTTAAGAAACAGCTGAAGGAAAACCCGTCAGGCCGGAAACGGCTAGCGCTTTATTTTGCAGAGACCTGTCCAGTAATGATCTTCATACATGGGACGCAGACGCCGCACGGCAGCGCCCCGACTTGCACCGGTGCGATCAGGGCCTGCAGCAGTACCGGACAACTACGGCCGCTTCTTACGTGCATCTCCCAAGGTGGACACACACCTCAGCCACACTGAGTCATCTGCACGCAGTTCTTTTCGACGAGGGATTACGAAAGTATTATGTTCTCCTGCACCATCTCCCACCGCAAAATGCCGCAGCGCAGCGGACTTACGGGCCCGCAGACGGCAACAAAGACGCGCCCGGAAAAAACAAGGCACGACATGATGGGCAAAATGCTTCAGGTCCGTGTTGCTGCTTAAGGGAACCTAGGAGAACATCGAAACGGGCCACTGAACCGAGCAAAATGCGAAATGCAGCGTTCAGCGGCACCGTCAGCCCTCACCTAGCTAGGCCAGGCGTGAGCCAAGGACAGCATGTGCGCAAAACCGGAGCGCTGGTAATGGGATTCGCCCGCAGCCAGGGTGATAGGAGCCAGTTAGCACGTGTTCGGCCGTTTTTGCTTGATTCACATCACAAGTTATTGTTCCGGTGGGGCCGGTTTGATGATGGTGACGTCATATCCAAGTGTATCTCTCTCTGACCCTCACGGAAAGAAGAACTAGAATCAACATAACGGACGGCAGGTGTGGAACGCAAAAGGCTCAGCTACGGACAGGAGCTGCGGGGACGAGGAGGACAAGTCCCTTTCCTGATGTATGGTCTCAAATGGTGACTCCCCTTCGCAATTAAATCACTTTATTTTACGGCCTGGAATAACCTCAAATGAACCTCAAATGAAAAAAAAACACCATCAAAGAGCAAATACACGAACTGAGAAAAAGCGGAGAAAATTGGTGGCCAACCCCACAGTGGAATGACAGCACCTTCAGCATCAGGCATTCGTAAAAAAGCGAACACAACGCTTTAACAAAAAGAACTTAGCCCACCCTCATGACTAAGCCAAAGACTACTGGCCGCCTTCCGCCAACTGCTATCTCACCAGCCGACACCACCGAACACACAACACCGAGCTCCTGGTCCACCACCCCAATCACCAGCTGTCGCCGGAGCCGGCCGCCTGAGGGGAGGCGGACATCATACCTCAGCCCGGACCGCGGCGGGGGGAGGGGGTCTGGGTCAGGGTCACAGGTGGGCGACGGCGACGACAGGGAGCCGGGTCTCCGCCGCCCGAGGCCACCGGCACGCCGTCGCCAGCGGGAGGACGACTGGACCGCAGACCACGGCAGGCTCCGGGATGACATCAGAGCACGCTGAAGTGCCGTCTGGGGCTGAAGTCTACTTAACTGAACAGGAAACTCGCCGAGAGTGTACTGGACCAAGGCAACTGACATCCCTTGCAGTGGGGGTTCATATACCAGGATGTCGGAAGGATTTACCGCTAATTTTTAAGCTATCTCCACCCTATCTCATTCCTCCTTTCCGCGTCATCGTGTTTGTGAGTACCGTAATCAATGGAGTACCAATAAGTATAACATTATAACTTAAATAAATGACATCACCAGCGCACTTCGGACTGGACCCAGAGCTTTCCGACGTTAAAAACAAAGACAACCAAATGTGTCAGATTTTTTCTCGCATAATTTTCCGGCTGACGACGCTATCTACCGAGTCGCAGGAACCCAATACAGCCTCTGACACATCGAACGGGCCCCAAGTGCCATCAGATGTGGCCTCCCGCTCTCCACAGCAGGCCTACCACAACACCACATGATCCCTTTTATGTCACCAGATGTAGCCTCTCACACAATCAGATGCGCCGTGACAGCCTCTCACACCACCATTTGTAGCCTCTGACACCACCAGATGCCGCCCCTCGCAGCACGCGATGGGCCGAGACAGCCTCTCACACGCCAGACGCGGCCTCTCACGCCACCCGACGGGCCGGCCGACCGCTCCCAGCGCCGCGGCCGGCCGGGGGCGGCCAAAATCGGTCCAAGGCTGACCCATCCATGATTGATCGGCCCCGTTCGGACCCAGTCCCCCCCCCTCCCGCCTCTCCGAACGGCCGGTGAAAGTCCCGCCCGGTGCCGGCGGCGGCGGACCATCCCACATGCACGCAGCCGGCGGCGGCTAAATATACCGGCGCTGCGCCGGCTGAGGGGAGGGCGGCCGCGTGGCGCGCCCGATGTTCTCTGTCCTCGTCGACTGCGATGCAGCCGCAGCGGTCGGAGCAGCTCAGGACGCAGGGCGGAGAGACAGGCGCCAGGCGGCTGGTGACCAGACCTGTGCTTGATTTGGGAACCGATTCGCACCGATTCTGAGTCGATGCGGTTATCGCACACTTTCGTCATGAATCATAGTGGGCATCGATGCACTCGAAAACTGCAGTGAATTAGAATCAGAGTAGAACCGCAAACACGCAGTCATTAAATTAATATTGCGTCAGTATTGGAATTCATTCACTGTTAAAGACCTGACGTGAATCGAAATCAGAATCGATTCCGAGTTCAGCAAATCGGGCCGTAAATTGATCCACTTGAGGTGAATCAAGTAAAAACCTGCCGGTACCGGAGATGCACGGCGAAATGGGAAACTGACCACGTGCCGCCGCGGCTGGCACCACCTCCGTGCTTCGGCTGGCCGGTTCACAGCCGGATCTGGGGCCAGGCTTCGGACGCCAGCCCGCTGCGCTACAGATCAGGACTTATGTACATGTGCATGCCTTACTTGGGTTCGACTCTGCGGGAGGCCATATTTCTCGGGCATGCTAACCGCCCCTAACCGCGTCGGACGCGGCTACATGCACGAGACCGGCATGACAACTACTCATATCGCACGAGCGCGAATAGTAAAGCATGCAAGATGATTCCTCTCACTGTGGTTTCCGCATGCGCCCTGTAATAAAAACCTTGTCTAACGACGTAAAAAATGGAAATGGGCTTGCCTGCATGCATAAATTGCTGGCAAACGTTAGCGTGGAACACCATGCGCCTCTTGTAGTCTTCACCACCAGTACATCTACACCATAAACGTTCTTCGTCCGGTGACGTTCGTTCAACCTCGTGGGTCTGATAAACAAGGACAATAACAACATCGTCACAATGTCGACCCCACCACGTGAACGGAAACCCCGGCCGTCGTTTCTCGATGCCGTGGGCGGCGGCCCGGCAGCCGCGGCGACGCCGGCAGCGCCTTATAAGGAGCCGCTGGGTGCTTCTCCGGAACGGAGGAGCCGAGGGTCAAACGTGCCCGCTGCCATGGGCGGATTCAGGCACTAAGCCTGCCGGAGAAATGACTCGAAAATACCGTTATTAGCCACCACGAATCGACAACTGCGGGCCGCGAGCTGGACCCTTCAACTTCGGCTGCGAACGCCACTGCACGCCGCCACGTCTGCACCGCTATCAGGTCATTGTGACACGACCGTCGCCCACGCCACCCTCTTACCGGGCAGGGGGGACGTGTACCGCGGGTGTTCTAATGGCGCGGTTGAGGTAGGCTCCAGGTGCTCGGGCTGCGAGTAGGTCAGCCGAGTGGCCACCTGAGGAGCCCGAGTGACGAAGCTCCGGGCTGGGGCGAGCAGATGGTGTCCAGAGCGGAAATTCGGCAAACGGCCGTCCAAAATAATGGGCGGGAAATCACGCAGTCGTCGAAACACGGCGGTTTCTCCCGGCGGAACTCCAATTGCGGCCCAGTCGGCGGGTTTGACGGATTGACCGATCACTCACCGGGCCAATCTCGAAAGAAATGACGCGTTCCGCGCCTTCAGTGCCAATGGAGATCACGACACGTGACCTCGAACACGCGCCGCCTGCGGGCTGACTGAGGACGAACCGTGGCGGCGGCGACAGCCGAAAACATCAAAACGGCGAAGTGAAAACTCCCGCCATCAGCACGAACTGACACGAGAATTCCAGGACAAATTCCTTTAGCCTGAGGCCCCCGAAATTGCCTTCGGCTGGGACTGAACCAGGGACCTTCAGTTCGCTGTCCGCCAGCGCCATCCGACATGATGCTCATTCTCTCGTGCCGTACGATGGTCCCACCAGTCCACATCGTTCACGTTATCTCACGCCACACGATGACCTTATCGGCCGCTGCACAGCGTCGAACGCCGGACGTTTCAGTCAAGACACGATCGTGTTGCCCGCTGCAGCGGCCTCTCGCCCGGCCGGCCGGAAGCCCCTCCCCCCGGCGGTGCACCCGCCGTGACTTCGGGCACGCCCCGGAAGTGTCCGGCGGCTGTCCCCCCCGCTGGCTGGCAGCCATCGGCGTTCTGGTGGGCCCCGCCGGACTGCCAGCGACGCCGTGCGGACAGCCCGCGGTCGCGTTCACATCACAGCGTGACGCTGAACAGAGGCGTGCACAGTGCACACATCCCGCGGCGCGCGCAGCCCGACAGTGGCGCGTTCAGGTGTCCTGACAGGTCACGGTCGGGTCAGTCGTGCACGGCGTCGGCCCGGGCGGTGGTATCGCCGGCGGCGCTGCGACTGGCGCACCAGGCGCGCGAGGGCGGCGGGAGCCGGTGGGGTTGGTCAGACTGACCCTGTGAGAGGTTCAGTGACCTTCTCACCTGGCCCCGCGACCTGACGGGCATCGAGAGCGAACCACCGACCGAGGCATGGCTGGGGATTTCCGAAAACTGTTGGGGGGGGGGGGTCCACATAGGATCTCAGACTGCTTCTTCCCAGTCACTGCCATGCACGGCAAAGGCTTTCGTTCGACAAAGACTTTCGACAACCAGTATAATCCAGGGACTCTCGGAAGATTCCCTGGATTATGTTGACGTCTCCCTGGATTTCGACCACTTTCTTTAACATTAGACGTAAAAGCCTGATATTAAAAGCCATTAATATGGGGAGGGGAGTCCGGACTCCCTATCCCTTCCATCCCCCGGGACCGCGAACCATGGGCCGAGCACACACAGCTCCCACAGAGACCTCCGGGAAACCAGCGGCCCCCGTCATTTGTCTCCGCCCGTCCGTCCTGCAACGGCCGACGGTCCATCCGTCACCCGTTGTGCAGCGTGAGGGGCCAATAGGTCAATACACAAACGGTGGCGGGACACCGGTTCGCGGCCGGGTCGCCGCCGCCTCTCCGAGGAATCCACGGCTAGTTCGGCCCCGGTCGGACGGTGGCGCCGGCTGACCGGCCCCCAACCAACCAGTGGCGGGTCCAGACCATCTGCTGAGGAGGGCAAAACCCCATCCGTGTAACCAAAGCATCCCCCCAAATGTTGATGTCTCTCTGGATTCTGACCACTTCTGCCATTTTCCAGAATTAACATGCACTTTGAAAACATTTCGAAAAGGGTAAAACACACTTCTTTCGAAAAGACGAACGGCCAAAAGACATGCTGGCCCCTTTTCAAACAGATGAGGAGACAGTCTGATGTCCCCCTGGATCCGCCAGTGGCCCCAACCCTGCACCCTTCCCCTAATCGGGTAACGGTTCCGATGAGTGCTGCCGGTAATCCGTTCCGAGTGCCTGTTTAATGTCGGGGCTTATCGACAAGTGACGGGAAGGGGGCGGCGACGGCTGAGGCTTCCCGCACCGGAAGGAGACAGCCGCCCGCGACCGGCACCGGAATCCGTCATTGTGAACAGCCCCCGAACATTAAATCAAATCCCCAACGTTTGAAAACGTGATATCACACATCACCCCGAAACGTTTTCTCTTGGTTTTTACTGAGCCTGTTATGACGGCGCTGAAAGACCCATCCATTCACGCCCAGAGCATAGGATAAGCTTCCAACGCAGCCCGCAACCGTTCTGATACCGCTAGCGCCGAGTCCTGACGTCAGGACGTCATGACGTCATGAGGTGACAACGTAACCACCCGATTCTAAGAATTCGCGACATCGACGGAGAACAATACCAGGAAAAACACTACCGTGTTGTTTTCATACATATGAGTGGTGTTTACATCACAATGGGTACTTCATTGACAATCACACAGCTCACGGTAAATGATCACTTTTTTGCGGGCAATGCTGACCGATTTTGCACGATGCAAGGCAACAGTGTTAAGTCAGACGTAAGTCATGGTCTATCCGCCGAGAGCCCAAAAACGGCCAACGCCCAGACTCACCCTGAGGAGAGGCGACGACATGCAAACCTTCATTTCTGCACAAAATGCGCCCACAGGTTCAACGCAAAGCCACATTTCTGCACACAAACGTATGAATGATTTCAACGCAAAGCTTAATTTCTGCACACAAACGCGCAAAGGGGTTGTTTTTTTTTCGGAGCAGCGCATTTTTGTATTTCTGCACACAAACGTATGAACCGGTTCAACGCAAAGCTTTATTTTTAAAACACAAACGCGCAAATGGGTTGTGTTTTCTGAACAGCGCAGTTTTCCTCTCAACAAACAAGTTTTATTTCATCATCCAGAAACAAAAAGAGCAACGTTACCCAGTGCACCCACCGACCCCAACAACGCCGTGACTCACCATCCACCCCTCTCGCTCGCCTGCTTTACGACGTCGGCCCGGCCGCGAGACTGGGCCGGTGCGACGTGCCGGCTGCAGGGGTGACGGAGCAGCTCCCGCGCTCCGTCACGGTGCAGCCGCCCGTCACAGACCGCCGGCCGGTCGGCCGGCCGGCGCTCGCCCCGCTCTAACCGGATTATGCATGCGCCATAAAATTCAAATGGCCCGATTCTTCGAGGGACGTCCGCGGGAGCAGCGAGCACGACTGACAGGTGCCCGCGGACCGCCACAACGGCCCGCTGTCCGGCACACGGCCGGCAACGATATCGCCTCCGTGCAGACGCGACCGCGCCGGGTGCCCACTGGTTGCCATGCAGCCCGGCGCAAATGGGCGCGCTCAGCACGACGCTAAAGTGGCGCCTGTCAGCGAGCGCGGCTCGAGATTGCCTCGATCCATTCTCCAGGGCGCGGAGTGATCAGTGAGTGAGTGCCGAGAGCGCAGCGTCGCGGGGTGTCGAGCAACTCAGCGCAGTTAACCGATAACGAGCCGGCCCTCTCGTCATGAGGGTGACGACGGTCTCCTGCGATAAATTTAGACAGGATTGCCGCGACCCACAACACGACGGCACGCTTCCGGGAACGACAGCTTACAGCTCGAGCTGTCGCGCGCGTCATGTTCAGAATCCGGCGCGTCAAACAGGAAGTACAATTCGAACTGCGGCCGCGATCAGCTGACGCCGTCGGCCATCACCATGGCAACCGTCCTGGCGCGGACCGCGGCGAATCCCGCAAACCGCTAGCCGTTGCCGAGTGTCGGACACGGTTCACGGCCAATCGGACGCCACGATCGCCCGTCTTCGAGTTCAAACCGGGGAGAACACACAGCATTCCGCCCGAAATGGTCCGACTGCCCCCCCCCCCCCCCACGACCGGGCGGCCGCGGCGGTGGCAGAGCAGGGTCGAGCGGACGTTCCCGCCACACACGGAAGTTCGCGCCAAACCGCACTGTCCGGCGCGGCATTTTTCGCGTGGCCTGCAGCGCAGACGGCACCAAAGCGCGCCAAACCGGCGGCGGCCGCCTGCAGACCCCCTCCCCCCATCGGCCGGCCGGGGTCATCTATCACGAGCCACGGCCTGTCGGTCGGCGCCACGAAAAGAGTGCGCCGCCCGGACCTCGGCCGCGGAGCCTTGAACTCCGACCGTCACCGCCGCCGCCGCCGTGTCGACGGTTCCGGTCGCCCTGTCGCCGGCCGGACGCTCCGCAGACCAGCCGGGGGCGGCGGGGCGTCGGGGGCGTGGGGCTGACCGCGCAGCGGCCCGTCAGCGGCGTCACGTGACGGTGGCGCGCAGCCCGCCGGAACGTGACGCCCTGAGGTACGCTGAGCCGCGCAACACGTCTGTCGAGAGCGGCTCCGAGCGGTCGGCGCGCCGAATCGCACAAATCGAACCGCTCCGACCAGTCGCCGCGGAAGTGACTTCGCCCCGCGATCCATCACCCGGTCCGGGAGCAGCTGGAGCACCGGTCTACCGCGCGCCGCCTCCGACCGCGGCCTGCCGCCGCCTCGGCCGGGCCTGCGCCTGATTCGACTCAGGTGAGTCGATTCACCGCCTGACTCACATAGCTGAAAATCGGCTCTGATTGCGATTCGAGACAGTTTTCGTACAATGAATCGATGCAGTGCTGATGCAAGGACGACTGAACGGCAGCAAGTCTGTGATTCGATCTGACTCGCTGCGGTTTTCAAGTGAACCGATTCTGATTCCGATTCACGGCAAAAATGTGGAACTACTGAATCGATTCCAGCACGATTCGAATCCGTTAAGAATCGCGCACGAGGCCGCCGCCCCGGCCGGCGCAGCGGCCGGAGCGGCCCGCTGAATCACAGGTCAACTGAGTGGCTGCCGAGGCCGTCCACCGAACCTCACCTCCCCTCCCCCTCCCGCGTCTTGTTACTGGCGGAGAGCACGGGGGGGGGGCGGATCCAGCCAGCCAGGCTACAAGAGGCCACACCGCTCGAAGACTGGAGACGATAGACAAACCGCTTCAAGGTGACATTGACAAGACGGCGGCGGGATGGTGTCTATGGCATTATGAAATACGGCACAACGTGTACCGAATACCGTGCTTTTTGCTTCTTAGCAAGGGATGCAGAACGTCATGGAGCAGGCCAGGAAGACGCCGTACCAACATTCGGGAATTCTAGCATCGCTTGTGTGTTCGCATTTATACGTCAATGTTCTTGGCGTGAGTTCACCTTCTCCAAACAAGGTTTTCACTTATTTCTATAAGACAAAAAATGTCTGTCCAAACTTAGGCGCCCTGGAGGTCATCCTCCGTGGCTCCATCCACCCCCCCCCCCCTCTCCTTACTCCTGGAGCGGGCACCAGCACGCTCCTAGCCAGTGCACCAAGAGGGCCGCGCGTCTGGCCACAGCCGACACACGCCGGCGAGGGAGCGCGGCCGGCGGTTCCACCCGATCACGTCCGCGGCGCCCGACGCCGTCTCGAATCACGGTCAGCCACGGCCTGAATCACGGTCAGCCACGGCCTGAATCACGGTCGGCCGCGGCCGTCACCGGCCGGCAGCAGGCCGTCGGGCAGGCGCGGCGCCCCGCTCCGGCTCGGTGTCGTGTTGCCGGCAGCCCGCCGGGGGTCAGGTCCGGGTATCGGGCCCTCCCGACCCGGCGGGGGGGGGGCGTGCAGCCACTCGCGGCTGCAGCATGGGGGGGCGGAAATAAACACGCCACGGACGTGGCGGAAGCTCGGGGGACAGCAGCACCAGTGGCAGGGGAAGAATCCGCATGAGATAAGAAAAGCACAACGCAAGGCCGACACGGTACGAAAAACCCAAGAAAATAGATTTTGTGGGAAACACGCCATTGGGATGGGATTTTGTGGTTTTTGATTTTGAGGGATGTTTGAGATTTTGTGGGACGCATGGGAACGGAAACTCAGTGGAGCAAATACTGCAGCGATGCAACGCAGAGAACTAGCTAGCATCAGATGCGGGTAAGATCACTCACTTCTGAAGATATGTGCACAGCAGTTGCGCAGGCTGCCAAAAGAAAGTAAGGATGGAGTACCTGAAGGACGGACGATTCAGAATTCGCCTTATACGGGCATAATCCCAAATTCAAATAAATACGTGCGGTGTATAAGCTGCTCCGGCATCCTCTTTGGGGACGCAATGCACGGCGGAGCTCGACATGCATGTCCCTCCCCTGCGCTTCATCTCGACAGCCCCGCTCCGCGCCGACACCGCTAATCCCAGACAGACAGACAGACAGACAGACGGGCAACGCGCCGGCGACCGGCGGCCGGCGTGCAGAACGGCCGCGCAGACGACCCGACTTTTTAGGGTGGCCAGCGCGGCGGACGAGGCGCGGCGGCGGCGGTCGCGGCGGCGCATACACATGAGCCGCGCCGGCCAGCGCGCCGGCGAGCAGGCCCGCGGCGGGGGGGTCAGGTCGGCCCAAGGTCGGCCCACTCACGTGGTCGTCCACCGAGTAGGTCAGCTCGCCGTCGTCGTACAGCACGAACCAGCGCCGCTGCCACCGCTGCAACAGAGGCCGGGCTCGGGTCAGCGCGGCGGTGAGCACGTCCCGCGGCAAACGCCGGCGCCGGCTCGCCGGGCCAACACGGGCAACAATGGCAGCAACGCACAGCGCAGGGGAGGACAGGGCAGCTGAACACAGAGCACAGAGCACAGGGGAAGAAAGGCAATAAAACCCCGCAGGCAACGTCGTCACGTCAGCAGACGGCGCAGGCAGTGCATCCATCGCGGCAACGACCAGCACGTGATGAAAATGCTAAAACGGTGACAAACACATGAGACACAGTCACGTCAGTAATGCATGTCTTGGATGATGCGTTTAAACGCGCGTCGAAAAACCCCGCTCAGCACCGGGGGCCACTGCTTTCAACACAACTTAAAGAGGTACCCACCGACGCGTGGTCAGAGCATTGTAGAGCAACAGTCAGAGCATAGAGCAACAGTACTCATTGGCGCACACGCCAATGAGTACTGTTGAGTTGATTGCTGATTATAATTATATTGATTACTGTTGATTACCTGAATCACTGTACTCATCACAATGAGTAATGAGTAAAATGAGTACTGCTCAGTCAGGGAGGTACCTGACTCACGTGGTCAGGGCAGTACCAAATGGCGCGTGGTCAGGGCGGCATCTGACTGACGTGGCCAGGGCAGTACTCAATGGCGCATGGTCAGGGAGGTACCTGACTCACGTGGCCAGGGCAGTACCAAATGGCGCGCGGTCAGGGAGGTCACCTGACTCACGTGCTCAGGACAGTGCACAAAGGCGCGCGATCAGGAAGACACCTGACTCACGTTGTTAGGGCAGTACTCAATGGCGCGTGGCCAGGGCGGCGCCTGACGGCACACGGCCAGGGCGGTACCCGCCGGCTCGTGGTCAGGGCGTTGACCGACCCGCGCCGCGGGAGATTGCTTCACGGCCCGTCACTGGCGCGCCGGCGCGCCTGGCAACCGACCACGCGCGCGTGATACCAGGGCAGGGTGAAAAACTGGTCACGACAATGGCTGCTTACTCCATACTCATGAGCGCCGGCCGCCGACTCGAATAATGGACCAATGACGGCCGGCCAGTCATACGTAAGAGGTTCAGTGGGCTTCGACAGTCGCTTCAGATCGCAGCTGGAGCACCGGCCGAGTACTCGTCGCGTCAACGAAAGGTCCCAGGTTCGATTCTAGCCTGCTGCAAAGTTCATCCGTCCCACAGTGGCGACGACGCTGCGACGTTTGCGACGTTACCGTTTACCAAATTAGCCAAGGATTAGTACAAAATTACCCGAGGATAACGCAGCCATAACACGCCGCAGAGTGGGCGAACAATTAACCTTTGTCCTAAGCCCCTGCCTTCGGCGTAGGCATAGTGACAAGCGCCACATGAGCGACAGCGGCTCCCCGGCCTTTGCAAATCTGTAATATTACACATACGGCACCGCACGTATAACCTGCGTGAAATACTGTGCTTACCTCCGTTTTGTTTTTCAGGGCACCCTTCTCGCCATCAATTTCCCAGTGATTAACCCCCCCCCTCGAAAAAACGGTAGAAAAATACACAGCAATCCCCAAAAAAAGCGCGCGAGCCGGGCGCCAGGGCGACGTTTTCGGCTCGGATATCGGCGCGCGCGGCGCGCCGGCCGGGTCCGGCGCCGGCGACCCGGACGGCCGGGCCGGACCGGTCCGCGCTATCCGATCGACGACACGGATCGGGCCGCTAAACGGCCCCGTATTTGGCGGCCGCCGTCCGCGGCGGCGGCGCGTGCGTGGCCGTGGCGACGCCCCCCCCCCCTACCCCAACCCCCGAATCGTCCCCTCCAGCAGCCGCGAAGTCTGCAGGCGCTGGGACACTGGAAAACGTAGAAGGGTCTACACGGTGATTTACCGTGTAGACCGGGGTTGATTTATATTCAGTTCGTTCGTTCGTTATGTATGTGCAGTTCGTTCGATGCATCGGCACAGAATTAATGTTCGGAATAAAAAAGACAGAAGAGACCATGACGCACAGGATCCATCTCTCCACCGCTAGACACCGTCAAGCCCAAAATGCAGCGTACAGTAATCTATAAATATAGACAGAAACGACTCACACTCAGATTCGAATTCGTACCCGAAACTCCCCGTTGCAAGGTGAACTGCATCGTGCAGATGATGAAGAAGGAGCAAATAGGGTAGCCAGTGATGACAAAGTCCACATCAGGCTGATCCCGAATCCAGAAGACCGACATCAGGTAAGACCACCACCAGCGGCGCTTCGACTGAAGGAAACCTACGCCAACGGCAGGAAACCTGATGTCACCAGATTCCCATAAGCGTATCTGTATCAATGTCACATGTCAGGAAGACAATGGACATCAATTAAAAGCTAAAAAGTGCCTGGAAGACATGGTTCTTCCGGATCAGATTCCGTCATTCACAGGCGTTTATCAGCAGAAGGCGACCTTCGATTTGGCGCCCTACACGCAACGCGATGACGACTATTGTGGCGCACGGTTCGTGTCTGTCGGGCACGGCCCCAGGCGTTCCGTATTTAGCGGCGTCGACCCCGCACGCTAGCGACGGGCTGGCAAGCCCGTGCAGGTGCACCACGCTAAAACGGGTGCCAGGGAGAGATATGTTCGCTCTTTTCGTGCAAACGACCGCTGAAAAAAAACGTGGATGCACATAGCCAGTCTTCCATGGCCACTTGGCCAGCCAGCCATAGATATGCAGAAAACAGTCAGTCGCCAGGAGGGCCAGTCATCTGGCAAGCCGGGGGCCGGCTCACAGCAGCAGCCAGCGGCCGGCGCTTGACCGTTCGCGGCAGTCAACCAGCAGTCAGCTCCGGCCAGCAGTCACCGCCCAGAAACCCGTGGCCAGTCGTCGGCCACGGGCCACGGATCAACGGCCTCACGCTCAGCCCGGAGTGGAGCTTCTTCAATGACCTGGGAGGAGGGAACCACGGTTCGGGACTGATCCACCCCAACTGGTCCCCACAGACTCCACGCTAAACTTCCCAAGCATATGCACGGAAGTGTCGCCTCTGCGCTCAACGGTCCGCAGCCATCGACCAGCCGTCAGCAGTCTCGAGCGTCGGCGGCTGACCAGCGATAAGTCACCAGTCACGACGGCCACACCGGTCACCGGTCACTGGTCACCGGCCACCAGTCACCAGTCACCGGTCATCGGTTACCAACCACACCGGTGACACAAGTCACCAGCCCGGCGCTCTGAAAGCGGCGGCGCGCGTGGCGGCCGATCCCGCCCGAGAACGCCGCCACGCTCCACGGGCGGCGCAGCTCGTGCGGATCAGGCCATCAGCGGCCGCCCTCTGCCGGCCTGATCCGACCGACGCGGGCTCACAGCCCAATCTCGAGGCGGAGCCGCACGGGGCGCAAGGTCGCCGGTGCTCACAGCACGCGTCAGTTACGCAGGGAGTCGGGCCGGATCACCAGCGAGAGATCGATGTCCCAGGAGTTCCTGACCGAAGTCCGGGACGGTTGTCTGCCGCCACGATCCACACCAGGGACACGGCTGAACACCGTCTGCCGGCCTGGTCCGCAGCAGGGACGCGGCCCACCACCACCGTCTGCCGGCCTGATCCGCAGCAGGGACACGGCCCACCACTGACGTCTGCCGGCCTGATCCGCAGCAGGCACGCGGCCCAACACCAACGTCTGCCGGCCTGATGTAGCCAGAGCCGCGGCCTCCCGCCGTCTGCCTGTATGATCGAGCCAGGGACGTGGCCTACCGCCACCGTCTGTCGGTATGATCGAGCCAGGGACGTGGTCTACCGCCACCGTCTGCCGGTATGATCGAGCCAGGGACGTGGCCTATGCCACCGTCTGCCGGTCTGATCCAGCCAGGGATGTGGTCTTCGATGCAGTTATCCAGCCGGGACGTGGCCTATGCCACCTCTCCCCACACCAGGGCCCGGGCCGCCGCGCCGCCAATCGGCCCGCTCAATCGGCCGGCGCCGGATTCGCCGCATTCCGCGGGGCCCGGCCGGGCGGCCCGAGACGCGGCCGGCTCCGGCCGGACTCACGAGCCGGGCTCGGGCCGGCGCGGCGTGTCGGCGCCCGGCCGCGGCCGTGATGGTGCACAAACGGGCCCCGTGGCCCGGGTGGGCCTCACGACGTCCGGCCGTGAGAGGCCCATCCGACGCCCGCCCGCAAGCCAAGCGGAAACGGACCGGCGGAGGCGAATATCGACACCGGAACATGTCGAGACGGGAGACGGCGCCCCTCCAGGTCGGCAGAAGCCGGCGAGCAAACGCGCGACGATCGTGCAGGTTCAGCTGTTGCAAGACCAATCAAGAATTCAGCAATAAATAATGCCACTGTCAACTGAGAACACCAGTGGCATACACACGGACACCAGAGTCAGATGATGTTAACGAGAAAACTTGTCAGCGCAGCTAGGGGGTGGAGAATCGCTCTAACAGCTGGTGAAGCAAGCAGGCATAGATTAAGTTCCAGCCCATGAAAAAATGATGTCAATTGCCATAAGATATGATGGGTGTCATACATGTGTTTCTTCCACCGCTGATCCAATTACGCATATGTACGAGTACATGGACCCGTGCATTTTTTACCTAACATCCGCGCAGCGTCAATGTTCGCAATACAGGATTTGGCTGTCCGAATTTCGGCGACCTCATTTTGCGTACTCATGTTTTTCGTAGCTACTTTTCTTCCCAACTTGTCGATGTGGCCATGTCACACCCACTGTGGAGTTGGCGTGGTCAGTGCCACATCTGCCATATCACATTCTCCACTCATGAACGCGGCGTCCTTCACGAAGTTAAGCTCAGAGTAGCAATCCTTCCGTGTCGCAATCCCTTCGAGTCCTTCATTGTCCCGCATTATCCTTCCGTCCCGTAATGGTATTTCGGAACCCATCCTCCCCGCGGTCCGTCAGCACAACTAGTAACGTGTCCAGGGTTTTCTGGGGGAGGTCATGGCTAAAATAAAACCGTCTTATATAACCTACCATTTTACTGTTAACATGGGGAAATTCATCTAGTTAAATAACGAAACCGCAGGTTTTAAAAAGAAAGACACCCACTTCTTCATCCTAACATTTTTTAGGAAACGATTATGCAAAACTATTTACGGTAATCATTAATTTCTGGAAACCTCTGACCACAAAAGAGGTGGGCAATTGACTCCCCTGCCCCCCCCCCTCCCGGCTGCGCCCCCCAGTACAGTCGGGTGGCCAGCGCCATATGATCACGTAGACGGAGTGCCCTAAAGTTCCAATCTCTCAGTTCGCCGGGCCGATCCAGCGCCGTCTCGAGCCGAGCCGAGCCGGGCCGGCCGGTCGCCTTCCCTGAACCGGCTGCGGCAGGCGGGGCGCCGGGACCGGGCGGCGGCGGCCGCACGCGAGGACGGTCCGCCCGGCAGCCGATCAGCGACCGGGGGGGGGGCGGGGGGGCGCACGCTACCGGGCGCCAGGGGTGGTCTCCCAGTGGTACAGGTGGAGAGGCGGTCCGGGTCGGCAGCCGCCCTGCGGTCTGCTCCGACGGGGATCTAGAGATCGGTGTGTGGCATCAGGTGATCGGTGTTTCTGGATCTGAATGGCGCGGCCACTCCAGCATTTACCAGCCACGAATTCTCACCGACTTCCTGCGACGAGCTCTGACCATTACGAAACCTTGCCTATGGGATTGCGAGTACGCATATCACTAGTGATACGCCCTAGCTACAATTATAGATGCTTGGTGTATTCCGAACGAGGCGTTTGCCATGACTCGCCCCCAACCCTGATTACGGTCCGGACACCTTAAGCAGTGTTCTCACGTTCAGGACTGCGGCATGTTCTTAGAACGCGGCACCGGTTGGGTTCTTCCCCCGCCCCCTACCCCAACCTCCAGCATAGTCGCAGTGAAGTCACACCTCAGGTGGCGGGCTGGCCCAGCCGCTGGCCCTGGTGCTGCCCTCAACCCCTCCTCAAAACCCCGCTTTCTCCCGCCGTCTGACGCATCACTGCCATCCGGGCCCGGCTCGGTCCCTCCGGGCTGCAGCGGCGAGCCCGCAGCAAGCCCGCGGGCCCCGAGCCCAACAGGTGTGCGGGCCTCAGCCCGAGGGCAGGGTGCCTGTCCACCCGCCCAGCCGCCCGCAGTCGATGGCCTTGGCCACCTCGGCCGGCCGGCCCGCACCGAAAGTGCCGGCGCACGCACACGCACGCACCGGCGTTCGACGACCCGGCGGCGTCCGCGGCACGGCGCGCTAATTCTGGCGCGCCAGCACGTGCCGCGCAGATGGCGGCGCACGTGCGCGGCCCGTCGCGCGCGGCGCGCGTTTCCGGTGCGACAGCGGCACGACCGAAGAGAAAACAGCGGAAGCGGAGGTGTGCACGTGCCGTGGCCGAGACGAAAGGCGCTTCCGCACAGCACGACCGGCAGACGGTGCACGGCGCCGGTACAAACGCCCCTGCCGCGACGAATGTGCTGCGGTAGGAACAGGTGCGCCTTACGAGAAAAGAAACAATAGCTGTCGACACACTGGGAAGCTCGTGGCAAGTACGGAAAACGGCGGAAACTCTTGGCATTTCTACGTTCTTTCCCCGGAACGCCGAGCAGTTGTGAACGGTTCGTTTGCATAACCAGAAAAACACTCCCTTTTTCAATCGCTTTCACGGAAGTCTCCTTCGCAAAAGTAAGGACTGCTCATACCGCGACCCGGAAAAAACGCAGCAAACGTTTGTAGGTCTCCACACTCCCCCTCCCCGCTCATGACATCAATGGCTGCAGCCACCGTGCATACGGCGCTCGACGGAAAGTCTGCGACGTCACCGCTGTCCGGACCGTCGCGCGAACGTCTTCTGCATGACAAGCCCCAGACGTTCGGTGCCAGCCGCCTGCGCTCGGTTTCCACGGCAGAAACAGTTTGGTCGATAGAATGAGCGGCCGGGTGAGGTCAAAGCTCGGTCCAGAACCCCCGTGCGATGAGGTGGTGGGGTCAGTACGAGCTCGCTCGGGACGGCTAAATACCACAACCGCTAAGGACATGTGCAAAGCTACACACCCAAGTGCTGGGGGGGGGGGACATATCTCCATTCCTGTAACCTAACCTACCCCCATCGCTTTGACAAAAAATATATTAAAAAATACACCTGACCGTACGAAAAAGGGACAACAGACATGTTGGTCCCTGTTCCGGCGAAAAGAGGGCCATGGCCCCGATAGTTCCCCCTTCGGATCCTCCAGTATGCAGACGATTAATCGTTGGTCAGCTGTAACTATATTAATGAACGGACTGTCAGTGCCAAACACTTAGCCTGTAAAAAAACAGTCAGGTTAGATTTCAATTCCAGGCGGAAAACCGAAAACGTGAATACCAGTTAACATAAAATCGGCAGCGACCATTGTATCATTTTTCGTAAGGGCCATCAACGACGGACATTTCGTTTAGCGCCAGGCGGATTAACGACATGAACGGAACATTGCGACCTGCTTCCCCAATTCTCCCGACCTGAAGCCGAAAAAATCCGAACGTCGACCTCAGCACGGCCCCAACCCGCCGCCGTGCCCGCAGCCTGCCCATCCCGCTCCCGTCTTTTAACACCATTCCACCGGTGCGACAGCCACCGAGGCTCGTCCGGCTGCGGCGCCGCTCGGGATTTCCTGCGTCAAACCGCCGGCACGCGGCAGTGCGGTCGATGACAGGAAAACGGCGCGCCCGGCCCAGAAAAAGGCGCGCCGGCCCGACTGACCGCGGCGACCGGCTGGTTGCAACCAACTGGTTGTGACCGTCTCGGCGGCGGCTCGGTCGGGCGCTGGGTCTGGTCTCGGCCGGACCCCCCTCACCCCACTCCACGGTCGCGTCAACGTGGGCCGATACGGATTTAGTGCAGGAGCTCGAGTCTTGCTACAGGCATTGGCATTGGGAATGGACAGCGGCTTCGGGTTCGAAGACTGCTCCTGATCCATGAACACGGACAATCCGACTGGACGCCGCGAAATTCCCGGAAACTGGTGCAATCGTTGAGATCGGCGAACAGGCTAGGCGCAGCTCATAGCGCGGACTGCGAACGGGAAGGTCAATCGGTACCCGTTACGACGGCACAAGGAAATATACCGGCCCGAAACGTACGACTAAGGTCACGACTAAACATGGCCGGCGACAGTTGGCTCACGACTGCCGGCAGAACGTCAGACAGAGGCAAACGCGACGATCACGAGATACCGTGGCCGACGCCGACTGAGGACTTCCTGTTGTCGTCCGCTCATGTGCACGAAACTAGACCACTGTCAACAACTGTCAGCACTGAACAACAGCCTACTCGCAAATTCAATGCAAAACAAAACCCGAAATACAGAAGAAACGAGCTCGCGTGACGGCGAACTTGAAGACCGATAACTGCACGGCAGGCCAGTTTTCTTCTGACAGCCTTTGTTCCCCGCTGTTCGCCATCGTCTCAAACCACCGGAAAACAAAACTCCGCTCACTGTACGTCACATGGCAGCAGTAATCACCACGCACGAGCCGGGACCTCCCGTCCCCCGCTCCGTAGCCGACCGATCCGCAGCGGGGACGACGGCAACAGGGGGGGGGGGGGTGCTGGAAGCCGAAACATCCCGCCACAGGGCGCCAGGGCAGCCCGCCCGAACCCGGTCCCAGACAGCCGGACCGGCCGACATTCTGCCCGCGACCTGCCGCCCGCGACTCGGGCGGAAGTCAGCCACAGCGCGGCACCGACGGGCGCCGGGCCGAAGGACGTGCCGCGGACCGCGCCCAGCGGCCCGGGACAGGACTGGTGCGACGGGCCCACCAGCCGACCGGTACATCAGACGTCGTGTTCGGCAGTAAAAGCAGAGCCTTGAGGTCGTACCGTCCAAACGGCACCTACGGCCGACTATTCTAAAAGCTATCTCAAAGCTGAGGGCGTACAACGCGTCCCAGGACGCGTCCGCAGCGTGTCGGCAGGCTCGAGTCTTGGCTTGGCTTGACACTTGACGACGCTCGAACGACTTGACGGCTGCAGGAAGACCTGCGTCTGACCGGCGGAGTCGCGTCTGCGGCTTCCCGCACCATTTTCGCCGGGCAAACCATGCGACCGCGAGGGCCGTGCCTGTCGAAACACGGCGAATCCGGCGCGGAGGCTATCTTCCGAACCAATAATTCATCACAATTTACCCGCTACCATTTCCCGAAATTACCGTGGATTACCCGCCGGCTCACGGTCGCCGTCCGCCGGGCGGCCGCGCGGATCGGGAGGACGCGTCCGAGGTCGCCGCCCGGACTCCGCCACAGGTGGAGTCCATGCCGCGCGGACTGCGCTACAGGTCGAGTCCATGCTGCCTGGACTCCGGCACAGGTGGAGTCCCCGCATCCCGGACTATGTCTCAGGTGGGATCCACACCGCCCGGAATCTGCCACAGGCGGGATCCACGCCGGCCGGACTCCGTTACAGGTGGAATCCATGCCGCCCGGATTCCGTCGCAGGTGAAGTCCCCGCCTCCCGGACTCTGCCACAGGCGGAATCCACGCCGGCCGGACTCCGCCACCGGCACTGGTAGATTCCCCGGAGCCCGGATTCGACACAGGCACAGGTGGATTCCCCGGAGCCCGGACTCCATCACAGGCATAGGCAGATTCCCCAAAGTCCGGATTCCGTCACAGGCACAGGTAGATTACCTGGAGCCCGGACGCCGTCACATGCACAGCTGGAATCGTCGTCACGGGAAGGTCGTGGGAGGGCAGATGGGTACGGTTTTGGAATATTTGACTCGCAGTTCCATACTACCTTTTTCCAAAAAACTACATCCCTTGACTTCACGATCACAAAGGACTTGTCCATATCAACGACTGTATAAAATGTTGGGAATGGCGTCCGATGCAACATAGCGTTTGCAAACGCAATGCCTGCCTAGATTTCAGTAAGCGGAAACCTTTAAAACCAGTTGGAAACACGGTCACCGATGGAATGGAGCTGCCGACAAAACCGGACCTCTCGCAGGGGGAGGGCCGTCCAGCGAAAAGAGACATTTTACGACGCATGCATCAGCCACGCACTACGAAATACCACGGCTTCTTACGGACTTATAAAGTCGGATGCCTGTGATGATGGCTGCAATCGCCTCGGAGCCCGTGAAGGCGATAAAGCGGATTTAGGGGCGTTCGGGGCTAAGTCGCGGTGCGCTAAATCAGAAGCGGACAGGAATGTGACGCAACAGTTTCGACGATATCTATTCTCAGGTGCAGGGCAGGCGGATTTCCGCGCCGTCATGGGAATGACCGGTGGCGCAGCTGGTCAGAGAAGCAGACCGCGCGGCGAGCATCCAAGGGCAACGTCGAGAAAGGCTTCGCCGTTTGACCGCACCACGTCATCACACAGTCGGTGCCTTCAAAGTCCCAGATCGGAAGATTGCCACGGCAAAGCCGCGTCGTTCGGCGTAAGTCTTACGCGGTCGGTAAGCCCCGTGGAAAACGTCAACACGTCATCCATGGAGTTTGCCACTGGCACCCCGAAGACCGCCTTCGCCAAAACCAACCCGGGAACTTCGTGAGTGCTCCAACATCTCGGTTTCTCTACAGGACCAATGACCAATACAGCTGGCATGCCTCCTGCCATCCTGAAAACAAACTCCAAAACCACAGAACTGGCGCCGGCGAAACCATTACCAGACACTGATGGGGCCATCCCCGCGCCTAGTCCAACTCGCCATCCGACCCCTCAATAACATTCACGTCCTTGAATGCAGTGCCTCTCGGCGCGTTCCGAGCCCAGCAGCGTCCGTTATGCTGGCCATCGCTCACGTGGCGGCACACCTCGCCACAGCCGACGGCCTCACTGCCGAGCGGCGCTGACGCCGTCTGCACGAAATGAAACGGAACCGGAGGTCGCGCAGTACCGGCTGGCGCCGCGCCGTCGAACGGCTCGCGGTTCAATGTCGTGACACGGAGGCGGCCGCCTGCATGCCGGCGGAGTTCGAAAACCGCTAGGCCGTCGCGCCGACGCGGCGGCGATGCAGGGGATCCGGCGCATCAATGCTGCCCCGCGTGAGGCGCGAGACGGAGGGGTGGTCCGCGCAAGGTCGCCGGGTGCTGCGGGTCGTGCGGACCACGCGAGCGCGGCGCAGTGTCTGGGTTTAGAGGCGGTGGGGGGTCGCCGGGCGGTTTAGCTGCCGTGTATGCCGGGATGCCGGGAAGGATACAAGATGAGTCGACTGCGACCTTAACGGAGAGCTCCGGGGCGATTCGCTGGGAAAATGGAACTTTTTTGGAGGAGAAAGATAAAACATTGTATCAGACAGACTGACAAATTTTGTTCGACTCGCAATACCACGACAGAACTAATCTGCGATTCGCTGGGAAAATGGACCATTTTTTAGGCCAGTTGGCTGAAACATGACATAAAATATAACGACAGGTGTCGTTCCACCCACAACAACACGACAAAACCGATCTGCGTGAGCGCACGAATCGGGACCTGGTAATCCTCAAGTCATTTCACGATGCAGCAGGCTGCCAAAACCATTTTACTAGCAATGGTCCACACTAAAATGTGTGCTCTAACAACCGGCCACAGCGGACAACACATACGACCGGCGAGTGTGACTTACGACCGACGAATGTGGAGGTGCATTTCGCACCTGGTCTCAGCATTTCGGACCTGGCAATGCGACCCGAGCGGCCACAACCCACGCGGCGGCTGCAGCCTCCAGCAACGGGTCCAGGTCGCCACTCTTGTCCCGGCTGTCGAACACGACTGGCCAACACACAGCCGGCCGTGCCGCATGAGTCTTAGCCGACAACGTCCCGGCTTACCCCACTCCCAGGGCCGACGTGGCCACCGCGAGCTGGGCCAGGACGCTAGCGCCACCACACCGTCCCGGTCCCCGCTCCGCGGCCGCGCCCGCCGGCGGCTGCCCGTTTCAGCCCGCCCCGCCCCCCCTGCGGGCCTGTGAGTGCGCCGACCAGCCATGCGTGCCGGCCGCGTCGGCGCAAAAACGGCCGGGCGGCGGCGGCGGCGGCGCGGACGTGCCCGTCAGGCCGAGGCCGCCGTCCGGCGGTCCGGTCGGCCGTGCTCGGTCGGCACACGGCGGCGGCTGCCGTGCGGACGTAGCCCGCGCTCGCGCCGACGGTGACCGCCGGCGCGCGCCGCACGGGGTCGGGCCGGCCGCTGTTTAGGGCGCGACGCACGCCCAGCCCGCGCGCCCATCCCTGCAGGACGGCCGGGGTTCACGAACTGACGGCCGGGCGCGCGGCAGGTGGACGGGTGATTGACGAGTTTGAGAGCCCCGGGCCCGGCTGCTCGCAGGTGCGGCGGCTGCGGCGGCGGTTGAAAGAGGCAGGCGCGCCGCTTAGCATAGCGGCTAACGGAGAGGGCAGCCGAGAGCTTTGATTTGAGAGCCGCCGATCGCGGCTCTCAAACCGCTCGCCGCAGGCCCGGTGTTCCACAGACAACCACGCCAGGCTCAGCGGCTACGGACGCATGATGGCTGGAGGACTCATGTTTGACGACGACTTCCTCTGCTACGTCAGTGCTGGAAATCTCCCACGATCAGACGCCGTCCTGGAATCGCCACACGCCCGGGCCCTTCTGTCCGGCGATCTCGTCGCCTCCGTCGCCGCGACTCGACACGGCTCGACCGGGCCTGTGCCGGGCGACTCGCCTCGACGACGGCCGAGTCGCTGCCCGTCCGCCGACGAGACGGCTCGCCGACGCGGGGCAATCCGCTGCTCGCCGCCTGCCACGCGAAACAGGCGAGACGCCTTCAACGTCGACGTCTTCTTCCACTTCGACGTCGACGTCTCCCGCGTGGACACCGCGGACCAGCGGCGGAGCGCAGGCTGGTGGCGGTCGGCGGCGGAGACCAGGCGCAGGTCTGGCGCGTTGTCTGATGTCCGAGATGTACAGCAGGACACCGGGCTCGGAGTGACGTCAGTTCCGACGTCGGGTAGCCGGACACGGCGCGGGCCCCGCTCAAGGAGACGCGAGGCGGGGGCCTCGCGATCCTCCCGAATCTGTCATGATCAGCGTCAGATTCGGCAGACAGAGAAGAAGTACGCAGTTAAGTGAACACGGCAGACTGGGTTTCTGAAAATGATGACCATGTGCCGACAAATCGCATAATATTTTTAAGCGATCGGCCGCCCGTCGCGTCAAAACAAGTGCCGACTGGTGTAGAACGTAGCAAATCCTACACGACGTTAAGCTCCTTGACAACGCAAACCGCCGTGACGATGTGCCTTCCATTACCGACCTGCGTCTGCTGCACACCATCGGACGTTCCACTACAGCCATCAAGGCCACGGAAACCAAACAAAAACTATCGTGCTGTTTAAGCGATTCGCCGCCGAAAATAGAAATTGCCCGTCCGCGTGGAGGAAAAGAGGGGCCAGCGTAAACCCCTAACAAAGCAGAAACGGTCGAACGCGTCTTAAAAAACATCCACCAAGTCCAAAGCGACAATTCATCTTCACGCACGGCTGGCAGGCAAAAGACGACATTTCCATGTCAAGGAAAATGGCGGCCAGGCCCGATAAACTAATCTTGGGGGTCGTATTCAAACAAACGAAGGCTATCAGAAAACCACTTCAGATTCGGCTCGCCACTAAACGCGGTCAATGGCGCATAAAATGGCCACTTCAGGATGGCCTTAATGACGAGCAACAATGCAAAGGATGAGGCCTAGCAAATGAATAATGGATCGGGTAAAACCGCAACACGTGTGCCCACTGGGCCAAGAAAACCTACACGAGATGAGCGGCTTACAGGTATTGGGGGAGTGCAGGGGATTATAAGGACGTACATATTACAGGGATTATAGGATTACAGGGACTACACGGGATTACGTGGATTGCAGGGGTTACGGAGGGGAAATTAAAGGAACGTGCAGCGAGACGACGTAAAAATGGCCCCACCAATTCCAGCGGGACATGGACGAAAAATGAGTCATTTCTCCTGCGGGCAGGACCCGTGCAGTGCACAGAACGCCGACCTGTCGGTCATTTTGACGCGCCGCATGCCACTCCGAGTGTCTGCCACAAGACCAGACCGCGTGGTTCACGGTGAGTCTTTCAAGCCCAGAGACAACGTCCGTGGTGGCCTACAAAAGGCCCCAATCCCTTAAAAGGGTGTTGAAACGAACCGGCCAATCTTACACTTTACAGAACATGTCTGCACATTGCAGTCGTGTAGATGGCTAATTGTTCGTGCTGACCGCCTAGTACAGCAACCAAGCCTTCAAAAGCTGCACGTTCGTCATTGCTCAACGCGGCCAGATCCTAGAAACTCTCTCCCACGAGTCACGAGACGCGATTTTTCACGTGAACACACTGTATTCGCGGCCTACTGCAATCGCCACCGGGCGCTTGGATGTGGGATTTCGCAGAAGCTCTAAGCCACGTTGATGCTGCGGAGGAATCGGTCTGGTGCACTGACGGCATTACCCAATGTGGATTACGTCCAAAAATCCGAGAACAGCAGTCCGACCTTTCTGTAGCAGCGTGCAATCCGTAACACCAATTTCATGCCCATGTGGTCTGCTAATTAGCTTAAACGCTGGGTACCACAAATCCTGTGCGATTACTCGCAAGAAACGCTTTCTTTTGCAGTTTCCCACTGCAGATAACGACGACATTAAACTCCTTTACTCGAGCATTCCAGTTCGCATCTACAACCACAACATGGTGTTAACATGGACGGCCTTCGCTCCGGATCGTCATGCAGGATCTCCGCGAGATTACAGTCACTCATGCTCAACGTGAGCAGTGCGCCCACCGCGTCATTTTTCGCCGCGCCGACAGAGCGGCCTCGACAACAAAAATCGCCGACATGCATTCGCCGAATCCTCTACATTTCCTCCGACAAAACTCCGCCGAATGTCGTGGTCGCCGCCGTGCACCCGCTGCGGGATTTCGCACGAGATTTCCGCCAGCTCGCAGCGCTCCCGACTGCGAAATTTTGGCCCCGAATTCCGCCAGTTCGTACGAGTCGGGCTGCGAGATTTTTTCCCCAATTCCCCTTTTTTGGAAAACCCGCCCGGAAAATTCCCCGAGGTCGCAAGACTCAGGCTGTGCCATTTCGCCCCAGAGTTCCGACAGTTTGCAAGACTCAGACTGTGAGACTTCGGACACCAGGCGGCGTCCCGAACCCACCGCCGCTGGTCAAAACCCATCGCGTTCCAACGCAACGGCGTGATCTCACCAGTCGGCCAGGGCGTTTGCCTCTGGAGCCCAGGTCGAAGCTGGAAGTTGTGGGTTCAATCCTCGCCAGCTGCTGTCCTCATAAAACAACCGACACAAAACTTTGCGCCAACAACGAATCGCTGCAGCTAAATGCGTCGTCAACAGACCAGCACGGGCCTCTCGGCGGTTTTGTGGGCGCCGGAGCCCGCCGAATGACGCCGCCAGCCGACCGCCGCCAGCGACAAGCTGCCAGACCGCCGACCGGTTGCCCTCCGTGGCCCCGGGTCGTGACCCGCCCAACCGCAGAGGTCAGCTGGGGCGCGCGGGAGGCCAGCCGACCGAGGCCAGCCGCCGGCCGGACCGAGGGGCGAGAGTTCGAGACCCGGCGACCGAAGGCCGATGCTCACAAGCATGGGACTTCTGACACACGACAGAGACACCAGCCTCAGATTTACATCGTGACTGGACGTTCCTGGAATGTCGCGTGGGGCCTGAACACACAAACATCCCGAGGTGATTTACCTCTTCGCTCAACGACGGACTAAAACGTGGCAGACTCGTCTCAAATGACGAGCAACTTTGTAACGTTCTCCCGTCGCAACCACATATTCGGCGTGCAAACCACATCTCCGAGTCCCGTGGACACGGTAACCATGTTTTCATCTCTACAGGCCAGACGGCAGACCACATCCGTGGGCCAGACCACCGTCTGCAGAGGTCGGGCGGCTAATCTCGCCTCCGTGGACCAGGCCCGTGGACCAGACCCGCGGACCAGACCGTGCTCTGCAGAGGCCAGTCTTGTCTCCATACCCGGCGGCCGCTCATTACGGGGAGTCCATTCATTACTCCGCGTGTTTACCGGCGCGACCCTGGTGAAAGTCACTCCCCTCCCGCTCCCCCCCCCCCCCGCCGCGGTCCAGGTGTGACGGGGGGAAGGGAGGGGCGGGGCCGGGGCCGCCGCCTCCGGCAGCGACGGGAGATAACACGGCGCGGTTCGGCGTGGCGAGGTAGACGGCCCGTGAGGTGTTAGATGGACCGGCGCAGGAGTGAGGTTTAACGTGGTTTAGTTCTGCACTGCAGCAACCGACACTCCCCGATCTAAACTAGCAGGGGCGTCTGTGCGTCCGTCGTCCGTGCGTGAGGATAAGCTAAGAAGTAGCGACATTTCAAAGGTTGCAAACGCATCTAATTGTGTTGAGCTTAAAAGCAATATTTGCCGTCGGCACGGGACCCGAACGAATGGCTGTCTCCTTTCTAAATTGTTTCTCGAAATAAATGCAATTTTACGAAATGCTGGAGAACAGCAACTGTTATGTATATATATGTATATTTATTATGTATATTATATATATCCCAGGAGGTAATAATTTCATATATAGCATACGTGATCGCAATACTCACTTTCCACTGAGGGTCACATATTTTAAGCATTCTCTCCCTACGCCTAAGAGTAACTGTAAACATGCACCGCTGCGCAAGATTATGCCGGACAGCTGTTTTCTTTTGACTGCGGACCGGTTCAAAAACATCTACCATCGCATACCGCTTCGGCTTAAGAGCAGCGGGGGCGGTTTTACGACGGAGCAGTTGGAGCCGACTGCAGCGATTATCACAGGCTCGCCGGGGTAAACTTCGTGACGGCCCCCGCCGCCTCTACGATTGCGTAGTGCCGCCCCAGCCCTCCGCGGCGGAAAACGGCCATTATCGGATAAAATTCGCTGCAGGCCTGACCGAGGCCAGCAACGCGTTTCAGAGAACCCGCAACGGTTGAGACCGTGACGGCTTATCAGAAAACGAGGGCAGAGGCGCTGCCAAGGGCGTCGTCTCGCTTCCTACATCCCACTGATCACTCCCTGCACATCAAAACCGTCTGGTTCCAACATCCCCACAGCCAGCTTCTTGCATCCCACTGCCGGCTGCCTACCTCCCCACTGTCCGCTTGCTGCATCCCTACTGTCCGATTCATGTAATCCCATTGCCGGCTCCCTCACTCCCCACTGGCCGCTCCCCGCATCCCCGCTGCCGGCTCCCTGCATCCCCATTACCGACCCCTGCATCCCCACAGCCTGCCCGCGGAAGCTTCCCGTCAGGCCGGTGCGTTCCGGCGCGGGCCGGCCGGAGCCTCCGTCGTGAGCGGCGGCCGCGGCGGCCGCGGCAGCCGTTCGCCGAACGGATCCCGACCGCGGCGGACCTGCAGCCGCCGGGACGGCCCGGCAGCGCTGTGCGCCGCGTCTGCTGTGCCGCACAGCAGTCGGCGGCACGGCGCCGAGCACGGCTGGAAATTCGGTTTTGTTCTTGGTGTCAATGCATCATTTTTATTTTGGAGAACAAAATGTTTTTAAGAGTAATACTGGTTTAAGCTGACATTCCTTATACAATTTGGTAATGACATCATACCTGTCCCTTACTGAATGAAGAGCTTGCAGAGTTAGAAATCTGTCAACATGATTATAACGCAAATTTTCGATGGAGGCACATGATCAAACTTTTACAGTACAAAGTGTTTCCAGGAGAACAAACTTTTGGTGTTCTTCCACACCAGAAAACAACGCCTTTTCCAGCCCTGACCTCACGAGAAAAGTCCCGGCCGCGCCGCGTCCCGGCCGGCGCCGCTGCGTCACCCAGAACGGGAAACGCTCTGTTCCCGCGCGAACCGCATGCACTCTGCCCGCCTGTGAGTGTATGAGCGCACGCCTGTGGACGCATGTGCGGTCTGCATATGATACGAGGTCTCTGACGTCACCTCTGCAATCCGTCGTTTCCACAGAAACCTGCGCCTCGGCCAGCGCTGCTGCGTCGCGACACGCTGGGAACGATCGCTCCTCGCCGGAAATGTACGCGGTCTGCCTGCGGGTCGACTTATCCATCCGCTGACTGCCACTTTCAACGACGCCCTGTTCCTATGCGCGCCGCCTCGCCACGCCAGCGCCGTCTCTGCCGGCAGGATGAGGCAACGGCGTGACCGCCGGCCGGCACTTTCGCAAACGTCCGCCCCGGCGGCGACACGGCGCCGCGACGCACGCCGCCGGCCGCGGCGGGCGCGCGTGAAACTCGGGCGGCGGCGGCCCGGGCGCGCGGGATGCCGCCCGAAATATTTGCCCGGCGATTTCACCGGCCGACGGGCGGGGGCGGCGGCCGGCGGCTGGCTGACGGGCGCCGGGCGGGGGGCGACGTAAATGGCCGCGTTTTAGCCGCTCGGCAGGCTCCTAACAGGCGGCCACTTTCTACATAGCTGGAGACCCGAGTTCACGGGCGTTCGCCGCCGCTTTCTCGTCCGCGGAAACGGCGGCTCGCGGCCGGGGCCAGACGAGGCGAGGCGAGGCGCGGGCCACGCCTTGAGGAGCGGCGGCGCCGTTATCTGATACAACCAGCGGCGTCTCTCCCTCGACAGGAGCAAAACGGCGCCAAGTGTGGGCGGTTCAGCTTCGACAGGTCAGCGAACGGCCGAAGGGGGCGGGGGGACGGCTCAGCCCTCGCAGCCGCAGGCGGTCCGGTCTGTGAGGTCAGCTCCCGGCAACGGCCGGCCGACGGGACGGCCAGCCCTCGCGGCCCCAGGCGGCGGTCAGCTCCGTGCGGTCAGCTCGCGACAGCAGACCGGCACGAGGTCAGGCCACTGCCCGCCGTCGGCCGGCCGGCGCCGGCCAATCCTCGGCCGCCGCGGCACTGTCGGCGAAAGTGAAAACCCTCGCGCAAGGGGTCCCGGGGTGCGACGATCCCCGACGACCCCCCAGACCGGCCAGTCCGGTGCCCACCGCCTCTGCTCCTCAGACCACACCGGGACAAGCACGGGTCACCACCCGCGACCGCGCCGACACCAACACGGCTCACGCACACGCGTCCGCGGCTCACGGGAGAACCGTGACCCCGCTGGCGTGTGCCCGGGACCCAGGTCCCAGTCTCGACCTACGCGCGGGCCCGGCGCCGCCGCGGCCGCCCGCTGGCCCCTTCACTCACGTAACGCAAGGCCGGCGTCCGCAGTCAATTGCGCGCCATGAGCACCGAGATAATGCATGAACCCGCAACGGACCACTTGCGGCTAACGGCGCCGACGCCGTAAACTCGACGGGGACCGAGGCGCGGCGGGGCCGAAACGACGGCGTCCTGGATACGCGGCGCCATCTTCGGGACGAATGTGGCAGCCCGCTCGCCGCGGCGGGTCACCAGTGACGTCATCGGCGGGTCGTCGGCGACGTCACGGACTGCGGGAGGCCGCGGAATGGCCGTCTGGCCGCGCCTCATGACCGTCGGCTGCGGGACGATGCGACGTGAGCGGCGGCGGTCCTTTCACTCGCACCGATGGGGGTCCGACCCGCACTGACCGCGACGCCGGACGGGAAACGGGACGGGACGTCAGACGGGACAGGGGACTGTCTACCGCACGGCATGCCGGACAGGACGTCAAACGGGATACCGAACAACACAGGGCACTAAATATTTCACTAGAACACCGGGTCGACGCTGGTTAAAGCTCCAAGTGACAGCCAAGTTACAGCTCAAACCATGTTACGGGAACACATGGGAAACAAGAACGGACAAAAGACGGAGCCCAAACGGGTTTTAGGCGGGACACCCTGCGCCACACGAAACGGAACGTCAAACCGGGAAGCAGGCAAGACAAACGAAGATCATTCGACGAGCCCGTCATCGCCTGACCGGGTCGCCGCGCATGCGCGGTAGAGACCGTCCCGCCGACTTGTGGGTCACGTGTCGGCCAGCACTGTCACGTGACCTACAACTCGATCACGTGACCGCAGCCTCCAGACAACGCGGCGCGCGGCGGCGGACGGGATCTGGTACAAGGCCGTCCCCCCCCCCTCCGTCTGGTCGGCCGGGTCAGCGGCAACTGACCTGGCCGCGGGGCGAGGGGGGGGGGCGCCAGGTGAGAGGGGTGGACGCTGATGGACTGGAGACCGCACACAAGGCCCAATCTCTCACATCTCTCACAGTGAGAACAGATCTATTACAGAAGTATCAAAAGGCGGAGTATCAAAAGGCACAATGTAGACTATCAGAAGGCGTACCGATTTAAACCTCTGAAACTTTGGCAACTGTGGTTAAGTAAGGAACGCAGTTTGCAGTGCGGTAGTTGGTCTTTGTTTCGTGGACGTGCAATACAAGAACATTATTTCGTGCGAGGAAAAAACCGTGTCATTACTGAACGCGTTACCTAACTTGCCACGGCCACACAGGTTTCTTTACTGGGAAGTATTTCTTTGCAAGCGAACGGTTCCTGAACCTTTCCCGAGATTAGATATCTTCCGTCGGATTGCGCCAAGTCAAGCGACATGGCCACACCGGCTCAAACCAGGTAATTTAACAATCGCTACGTCGGCCAAAAAGCGCTCGGCGCCACCACAAGTCAGATCAGCTCAGGCCACCGCCGCGGATCAGGTCAGACCAGAACCCTCCGAGACAGGCCTGTCCGATCGGGCCCAGACCACGCCAGACCCGCCTCGACTGGCCCAACGTAACCCCAGGCTCCCGCAGAGCAATGGGCCGTACCCGCGGCGTCCCCGGCTCCTCGGATCTTTTTACGTCCCGGGGAAATGGGACAGACATCCGGCGACTGTTTCTAAGCCGGCCCGCCGACCGCCGACCGGGGGCGCCCGACAACGTGAAACGCGAGGCGGCCGTTTGTTTTTACTGTGCAATGCGCGCTCGTGTTTTCAGCTCGCCGCCCGGCCTGTGGTAGGCACGCCGGCAGTGGAGCCGGCCCAAACGGGAGCACCCGACGGCACGGCGAGGGGGCACGAGGAACGCTCAACGATGTGCCGCGATTACGATCAAGGATTTTAACTTTTCCCCGCGTCCTCATTGAAACGCATGCAAGGAACGGCAGCATCTGTCCACCCCCAGTGTTTCACCAGTTTAACCACTGTAATACGATAAAGCAGCACAAAATACAACTTCATCGACATCGAATCAAATTTGCAAAGAGTGCGAGGAGGGGGAAAGGGAGGGTGCAAACGGTCACCCAGCACGTGTGACTATGGACGCCCATGTTCCAAATCCGACTGTGCAGCGGACGTGAGAGTTTGCCACGCGAAATGACCGTGGCCGCCACACGCGTCAATAAATCATCAAGTCTGCAAATGAAGAGCGCGAGGCTGCACGGCGTAACTGTTCCTGAGGTCACAGCGCTGACATTTCGCAGAGCGGGGACACCCGGGCCAAAAACAGTCGCCATCGAAGGGCAGTTTTAAAGGAACGTGGCGTCCCAATGGCTCCGCCGACTGAGTTTCTCACGCCGGCGGAGGGGGAGGGGGTCAGCAGCAAGGTTGGAAAAGATGCTTTTTAGTGCTGGAAGAACACTAGAAAATATGCGCTCCAAAAACATTCCATACTCCAAAAGTCTGATCTTGTGCCTCCACCAAAAACCTACATTACAAGCACGTTAACAAAATCTTACCTCTGCAAGCAAGTGAATCTGTCTCCATTCAGTTAGAAGCAGATGTGATATGACTGACTTACATCAAAAATGCCACCTTACACCAGCATTACTGTTTGGAAAATTTTGTACTCCGTAAGAAAAATCATACTCCGACACCAAGAACAAGAACCAAATTTCGCACCCTGCTCAGCAGTCTGTCGCGGACAAGTCATCTCGAACAGGCCTGCCGGCCCTCCTCAGACTCGAAGACAGACTGGACACAATACACACTGGAGGGACGAATGACTGGTCACGTTCCAGTCGTACTTCGTCCCAGGCCGTTAGCGGCCAACTGTCCTCGGCTCCTGGAATCCTGTCCTCGCAGGTCCCCATTGATGTATGCCGCAAAAGTGGAAAAGGAAAAATGGTCACCGAAGCCGCACAAATGCAGACTGCACCTGCTACGCAGAACGCCGCATTTTGCGAAGGAATGTTACGTTGGAAGTGCCTGGAAAACTGGACACGTCACGCCGTAAAGGTCACAAACGACATCTTAGGCATAATGTCAAATGCTGCAGAACGGTACTACCTGGCAGTTTCCTGTTCGTTCACTTTGTTCTCTTCTTTGTTCGTAGGACTTCACATGGTATTACCATGTTCCACGACGAACTTACACGCGGTTGCTTCCAAAACTGCATTCCTTTCGATTTACGCACATGCGAAGCACAAGGAAAAAATGTCTCGGGACAGATGCATCATATGGAGGACCCGGTAGTCAAAAATGCATGGGAAGGTCACCGCTAAGAACGACATAAAAAGATACCGCGCCCACGCAGCTCTGTGCGCCGCAGCGGACATCTGAGGACCGCTGCACGTCGCCAGGCGACGGGCAAGTCTCAGACGCAACCCCTGCAGCATCAGTGGCGAGACAGCCAGTGAAAGTGGAGAGTCCCCCGGATCAGCCCCGGCTCGCCATTCGCCCGCCGTCTCCACCGGCCACCGGTCGCGAACAAGCTAATAAGCCGGTAATTGGCCGGCCGAGCGGCTCCGCGGCCGGCTCAAAAAGCGCAAAAGTGCACGATGCCCGGATAAGATAATTAGCGTCCGCCGGCGCCGGGAGCCGTCGCGTCCGACACGCACGTCGCCGGAGATCGGCGCAGCCTCGGCCGACGCCTCAGAGCGGGCACGCGCGCGCCGGCTGGCCGTTCCGGCTCGGCAGCGCCGGCTGATGACGCAAGCGGCGGCGGCGGCGCGACAGGGAAGCTGCTGAAGCTCGTCATGCGCTCCGAGAGAGGCCGGCCCCGGACCAGGCTTGAGAATGATCCATAATCGATTCGAACCGACTCTGAATGGATTCGGTAGTTTCACACCTTTCCCGTCAACTGGAATCGGAACCGATTCACTTGGAAACCGAACAAAATCGAATCGCAGACTTGCTATTCACTCGTCACTAAACCAAAACTGAACTGATTAAACCTGCTGGGAATCAGAATCACAAACGATTCGCATTTCATCCAATCACGCGGTGAATCGATTTCCTTGACGTGAACCAAGCACAAGCCTGCCGGCAGCACAGCTCTGACGGTCTCGGTCGACACCGGCCGACCGGACGGCAGCTGCTCACGTCGCTCTCGCATGCCCGGGTCTCGGCCCCGGCTCTGACCTCCCCCTCCCCCGGCCCGTCGGACGCACCGGTGACCGGTCTGCAGAAGAGCTCCTGAAGACACCGGGACGCGGCTTCTGCACAGACCTCCCAGAGCGCCCACAGGTATTCGCGGCCGGCTCCACACCATCAACACCTGTCAAACCGGCCCAGGGCGTTCGCGAGTTGGCGAGTATTCTCCGCGTCTGCAGACGTGGCTGCAGAGTTCGCAAGCTTCCCCAGAAGCGTCCATTAACGTTTCAGTGGGTACGTTCGCCGACGAGTGCGATGACGCATCCGCAGGCATGTCCGCAGCTGCGTCATGAACTGCCCGCGGACATGTTCCAGCACGCGCCAGCAGACGCGTCCGCTCACGCATCCTCGGACGCATCCTTCAACGGGCCTCGCACGTTTCCGGAAAACGCGTCCGCAGATGTTCGTTTCCGCACGTCCCAGAATGTCCACGGGCGTGTCCGCAGACGTCTGCGGACTCATCCGTAAACGCGTTCCCAGCGCCCCGCACATTCCCGAAGCGACGTCCGCAGAGGTCCATTCCCACGTATCCGCACGCATCCGCGGACGCGTCCGTCGCCGTCCGTCGCAGACGCGTCCGCAGATGTCGGCGGACGCGGCCGCAAATGTCGGCGGACGTTGCCGCAGATGTCGGCGACGCGTCCATCGATATCGGCGGACGCGCCCGCGAATGTCGGCGGACGCGCCTGCAGATGTCGGCGGACGTGGCCGCAGATGTCGGCGGACGTGGCCGCCGGACTGCCAGAAGCGGGCCGCGGCGTCACGGCCGGCCGGCCGAACGGGGCCGCGGCGACGCCGGTGCGCGCGCCGCGCCGCCTCCGCCGCGCCGCCGACGGCCACCAGCTGGCGGGCCGCCGCCGCCGGCTGGCACGATGACACAGAAAGCGGCGCGGGAACCAGTTCGCGACGATCGCGCCGCGTCATCCCGATCGCGCTGCGACGGCGCGGCGCGGCGACGCTCCGGCGACTCCCAGTACGGCGCAGTCACGCCGCCGGGGCGGGATTCTCCTGCGGGAGGCAGCGCGGGAGCACGGGCTCGGGCTCCGTCCTCGAGGACGGGTTCTTCAGTGCGTGAGGACGGATTCTTTCCCACATGAGATTGAGGACACGTAGCCGGCGGTTACCGCAATGTCACCGCGCTCCTGTGAGCCTATTAACCGCTTACGCATTATTAGCGGCCCCGTATTAGCCGTTCCCGTGGCTCTGGGGTAATAAGCTACGTTCATAATACGGCGTGTGGCGGATACTGCTTCGATCACGGCACGCAGCTGTTCGCCAGAAGCAGTGCGGGTCACGGCGCGCTGCTGTATTTGCCCGGACGACACGGAAAAGATCCCTCAGCACAGCATTCTTCACCTCCCCTTGGCATGCGGGGCATGGATCTGCAAACCTTGCTATTACGGGCCCCGACCCCAGCGTCGTCCAAGGCAATCGTTTAGGTTATAGATTCATATGCAAATGAAAAAAAATGCAGTCACCAAAACGAGGACGGCACTGCCTCACTCATTATGTACGCTGGCGAGATTCAGCCTAGTGATATTGTGCCCCGAGCCCGTAGATGATATCTAGGCGTTTTTCATCATCTCTGAACAGCCACTTTCCATAAAACCCTAAACTGCAGAAAGGTCAAGGATGATAAATTATGTATGAATATGGTATCGGCACGCTCGTTTCCTAAAAAAAACTGCTCCCAACTGTAGGATATTTGGTCATTTGATCATTTAATCACGGCGTAAAAAACCACTGTCGGAACTCTGACCAAACGCTATCTTGCTTTGCAGCGGGTTCAATTGTGGCGACACTGGTCCGGCGGCTGCATTCCAGGCACGCAAGCCCATCGATATCGCCTAGTACGCACTGTGCAAAGCGCACAGCACAGCGAGAACGACTGAGCGCTGGGTGGTCTAAACCAGTTTTCGGAGCCACTGAACGTTACAAAAGACCAGACCCGCTGAACTCGGCGAAGCAGTGTCGTACTTCGTTTCCCGTCCACTTTTCCGGCCTTGAAGATCTTGGTCAAGAAGCTGTTGAAGATGATGTCCACTTCACGATTCCCGATCAGAACGGATTTTTCGCCGCCACGACACGAAGCGAATGGAAGCATCTTATCGCTGCTCTTGAACTCACCGCACAAAACAAACCTACCGTATCAACGAGCAGTGTCACAGCGCCTGCCGCACGGGCGTCGAGGAGCCGCCGCTGACGACAGCGCCGCTCCTCGCTGAAGGCGGCGCGGCCGGCTGCGACGGCCGGCTCTTCCGCGGCGGCGGCCCATTTTCACACGGAGGACGCGGCGTTCGCACGGCCGCGCTGGGCCGGCCGCCGCGGTTCCGGGTGTCACCGAACTGTCAACGCGCCGGAACCAAGCCCAGGCGTCGGCCTCTGGGATCTCGCGAGTTCGGGGTCGACTCTGGTCGGAGTCGCTCTGTCCGGCGACCGGCGTGATCGCGTGACTAAGGGACGCATTTCCGCTAAAATGGACTTAAAGAGTCGTGGACTTTAGCGGAGCCTGCCGCGTCCGGGTGTGACCGACCTCTTATCTCGCGGTAACCGAGCGCGCACGACGGCCCCTGACATCCCCCTTCTGCATCCGGAGTTGACTCAGGTCAGAGTTGTTCTGCCCGGCGACTGCCGCGATCGCGTGATTTAAAACTGCACATCTGCTGAAATTCCCCTGAAATACCACAGCCTCTATGACAGCTGTTGTGTTGCGCACAGCACGACATCGCAGCTGTCGAGAATCAGCACCACAGCCTTACGATTTCATTCAATCCGTTTCGTTTCGTTCACTAAAGGCCACCCACGGGATGGGTTTCAACGGCTCCGCCAGCTGCCAAACACCGCAAAAAGGAAGGCACACTTAACAGACGGGTGAGGAAAGGGGGCGTAATTTTCGGCCAAACACTGCCGCCGCGGGCGGCTCCGTCCGGCGTCACGCAGATCGCGGACGGCGGCGGCTGCGTGCCGGACCGCTCGTCGCGGCGGCTCCGGCGCCGGTAAGCCCGGCCGGGACTCACGAGCGGCCCATTACACAGGCGATAGCGCCGGTCACGTTCGGGCCGGCAAAAGCCGAGGAAAGCTTCCGGAAGCGGCCGCCGGTCACAGAGCGGCCGCGACGTGACTCGGCGTGCCGCCGCCGGGCAGTGACGTCACGGCCGTCTCACGCCGCCGGCGTGACGCCGACGGACCGGGTCGACCTGGCTGCCGGACCGCCGGCCGGACACTCCGGGCCGGCCAGCAGAACTCCAGTCAGAAACTGCGGACTGACCCGCAGGCGATCGGGCACACACCGACCTCCCGGCAGACACTCAAGCCCGGCCACCAGACCTCCGGTCAGACACTCAAGCCCGGCCACCAGACCTCCGGTCAGACACTCCGGACCGGCCACCAGACCTCCGGTCAGACACTCCGCACTGACCCACAGACGAACGGCGTTGGCAGCCGGCCAGCGCGCTGCTCTACACGGAATGGCATACAGCAGCGGAGCCCGGAGCACGGCAACCTGCTGGCCGACAACCCCACAATTCGTCAGGCGCCCGGCCAAACTGCAGCTGCAGACGCGGTGACGAACGAGCAGACAGGCTGCTGAAGACCAGACAGCAGACCGGCCGTGGGAGGCATCGCCGGCCACTAGAGCACCGGCCGACAGAGCGGTCGGCGGGCGGGGCGGTGGACGACCCGCGGCCCCAGGGCCCGCCTAACCCAGTTCCGCGCCGCCCGCTGCACGGTGCAGATCTCCCGGCGGCCGGCTCTGACCTGCAGCAGCCCGCTCATGAGGTGGCGAGCGGGCTGAACGACGGGATGCCGGGCAGCGTGCGATGTGAAAAGCGAAACCGAAAAATTACTAAAAACCTTGCTCAAAAAACTAAACTAAACTAAAAAACTGCACACCATCATTGACGAATCCAGCATATGACTGGGCCCAGCCGCGCGGGAACGCCTACTATGTTTAGACAGTACGTTGACCTCCGCTACACATGCACTGTAACCGTCACATTCCGGCGAGGCCTTTAATCTCCGATGCACGACCAAAACCTGCCAGCGCCAAATCGCTGCCATCCGTGCCGTACTCGACAAACGTGCGGAGCCGAGCGCGTGCGTAACACGAACGCCGCCGACCATGACGCGGCACGTCCCATCTGGCCGACGACTCAATTCCCGGCGCCGCTTCCGGCCGTTCTTGCTGGGTCATTTGCGACGCCATCCACTGCAGGGTTGAGGTCGCGGCGTTTAGCATCGTGACCTCCACGGCGATTGTCGCGAAAACGCTATGAGTCACTGGCGGGGACTGGGGCTTCCGCCTTCTGTGCCCATCACGTGGCGCAGGTGGTATATATACGCACAGTGCATGGCGCGAGGCGTGAGGAGGTGATGATGCAATGGGGCTGAGGTGGGCCTGACAGTCGACGAAATTCCCCCACAGATGAGCTGGAGCAGGATCTGGTGGGCTGGGAAGTGGATAAGTTGTGTTGCTTTGACTGTGCACTGGGCGCTGCAGTGGTGGTACGGTTGACGGTCCGGAGGATAGTGCGGTGGGCGGTATGGTTGACGAGGCGGACGGTTCCGGTGAACTGCGCGGTGGACGGTGTGGTGGACAGTACGGTGAACCGTGCAGTTAACTGGGCGGTGAATGGTAGGATGGACGGTCCAGTGCACGGTGCAAAACATAATGCCGTCTACGGCACGGTGGGCAGTGAACGGGGGACACGGAGTAGTGGACAGTCCGGTACACAGCGCTGTGGACGGCAGCTCGGTACTGGTACGGTACTGCGTGCGGTGGACGATAATGTAGGCTATGACGTCAACGGTACGACGGGCAGTGAACAACGCTGAACATACTCGGTGCTGCAGATGGTACGGTACATGATGCCGTGGACGGTACCGCGGACGGCGGTACGATACACCATGCGGTGGACGGTACCATGGACAGCGGTACGGCACACGGCGCTGTGGACGGTGGCACTGTGGACTGCGCGGTAATAGGTGGTACGGTAAACGGCGCGGTGGACGGTGGTACTGTGGACCGCGCGGTGGTAGGTGGTACGGTAAACGGCGCGGTGGACGGCGGTACTGTGGACTGCGCGGTGAACGGCGGTGCTGTGGACTGCGCGGCGGACAGCGGTACGGCACACGCCGCGGTGGACGGCGGTACTGTGGACTGCGCGGTAGAAGGCGGTACGGTATACGGCGCAGTGGAAGCGCCGCTCGGCCGCGGCCCGTCCGGCCGCGGCCTGCCCCGGCCGCTCCCAGCCGGCCGCCGCCGTCACGCGAGTCGCTTGGCGGCTCGCTCTCGGCTCGCGCGCCATCCGCGCCTCGACGGCGCGTGCGGACGCTATCGGAGACCGCCAGCACCGCGCAAACACACAGCCCGCAGTCGGCGAGCGGCGGTCCGCTATCGGGGACGGCGGCGCCCTATCAGCTCGTGCGGGGCCGACGTGCGCCGCAGCGACAGCGGCGGCGGCGGCGGCGGCGGCGGGGTGTGGCGACACTGCTCAGGAGCTGGAGCGGTGCCGCCCGGACGGCGAAGCGATGCACCCAGGCGGCGGTGTTGCCGTGGCGGCAGCGGCACCGGCACATGGCGCATAAGCACAGGGTCGTCGGAGACGTTGCGGAGAAGCGTTGACGCGACGGAGAAGTTCACCGGCCGGTTAAGGCGTTGCGGACGGGAGAGAGGGTCGACAGGCCACGGGGACGGTACTTCCGACCTGATCGCACTGGGCAGAAGGCCAGAAATCCATTTTTGTACGCGACAACAACGGTCTTGTGGACCACGCAGGTATTTCCGGATACGCCACGACGTGGTGTCATGGAGAGTCTGCAGGTATGCAGAACCCGCGTCTGCGCGTTTGCAATGCGATGGAAGTTTTTTCGACATCCAGCAGACGCGCCTATTCAGGACGCTTCTCGCATGCTCTCAGGTTCTTTTCTATCAATTCAGTGCTATCATATCACACTATACGAAATATTCCGCGTTAAGCGAACCTATACTGGGAAATGGTTATGCGTTACGTAACTTCTCGTCCTCCCGAGGGAACATCACCGCGGCGACTGCTATTCCATGTTCCTTTCTATTATGCCATTATTGCTTATTCAATGTGCATCATGTTAGCATGAAACTTTATACTTCTGCGCTCGTACTGCGGACACTTTCGACGTATTCCGACTCTCCTGAGTCGGATCCAGTGATCAGGCCTTTACACTGAACCCAAACTAAAACTGACTCAAAACGCAAGGATACTGGCTACCAGCACCTACAAAACTCTCAACGTTGACAAGAGACTTTCAAAAGACGTGGCAGCGTGAGCCAGTACGCGGTCCTCCAACGCGCACCACGTCACGCGAGCTCAGCAGAGAATGCTGCCCCAGCGGCGACGATGTATACGATCCGGTGCCACCCGGCAGCGTTCAATAACGACGCCGTAAAACAACGGCGGCAGGTCAAAGCAACGGCAGGGGCAATCGGGTCCGGTGCGCAGCCGCTGCGGCCGCCAATAAACCGTTCAGCCGCCGGGGTACTGGCCGCCGACCGACCGCGGTGTCCGCGGACGCCACTCTGCGGTCTGCGCCGGCCGGTCTCGGGCCCCCGCCCGGCCACGCTCGAGCGCGATTCACCTCAGGTGGATCGATTCAATGCCCGGTTCGCCGAGCTGGAAATTAGCCCTGGTTCTGATTCAAGGCGGATTTGAAAATGTGAGTGCATTCCATTCTGATTAAATGATGAGTAAATGGCAACAAGTCTGCGATTCAATTCTGATTCCGACACACTGCGATTTCTGAGCAAATCGATTTCGATTCCGATTCACGACGAAGGTGTAGAGTTACTGAGTCGATTCAGGATCGATTCGAATCGATTCGGAATCAAGCACAAGCCTGCATCCCGCCCTCGGGCTGTCCGCCGGTAAGTCCTCCGTACTCCCGACACCTTCCTGCGGACGCCACGTGAAGCCGGACAACGCCGGACTCGGTTCCCGGCCGGGATGTTGGCGGAGGTCACCTCCAAATCCCCGACGGCACGTGCGAGCTCCAAAGACAGCGGCGGGGAGTGCCGGCTGGCTGCTCGATCTGAACTGCCGGCGTATCCCCGCCCGGCAGTCACTTAACCTGCAGACCGCAATGCACAATCGACGGTCTTGCCAGAGCGTCGACACCACTGAACCAGCCTGACGGGAGCTCAACCCCAGACCCTCCGACAACGAGAAGCAATCCTTCTCAACCTCAGCACAAACGCCCCCGTCTAGCAGCGCGTCCAGCGCAGGCAGCGCGGGGCAACGCCAGGCGTCAAGTCCGAGGACGCGGACCTCGCGGCCGCCCGGACGCCCTCCGGAGGCTGTCGGGCGCGCCGCGGCCGCCGCGCTCCCACGGCAGCGTCCGCCGCCCCCGCCCTCCTCCCGCCCGGCCGCCGGTTCGCCGCCGCCGGCAGCGACCCGGCTCGGCGCCAGCTGGGCGCACCCGAGCCCCGCGCCCCCAGGCCGGCCGGCCACGCATCGAAGGTCCTCAGCTGTGTCGGCCGCTCCTGCGGTCGATGCCGGCAGAACGAGCACGCAGAGGGGACATTTAGGCACAGGAACCCCGGGTCGCCCTGTGATACCGCTGTTCGCCGAATGAAAGCGACGCCACTGAAAACCAAACGCGAAAAACTGTTTGACAGCAGAGTATTTTCTAATTTGACATTCGAAAATCCTTGTGAGCATACCTGATTTCCGTACTATTTTCGTCAATACCGTGACTTTCGCGTCCAATTTATCATCATCGCTGACGACTTTCGGCTCCCGCACTCTGATTCTGTCACTGCCCGTCTCCGACCAGCATCGACGGCAACGACAGGTACGATAACTGAAAACATTGTTCGTGAATTTGCGCCCGGCCGGCGGTGCGTACCTTGGTCCTGTTCAGCGGGTTGGTGAAGTCCCAGTCCGGAGCGACGAACAGGAACCCGCATCGCTGCACCTTCCGAGACGCCTGCCGGGCAAACCACGCGCGTCAGCAGGAGGTCAAGGTCACCTGAAGGTCACGAATGTCAGGTCGCCGTCATCGAAACAGCACGGTCGTAACTGTGTGGTGATTAAGACGACGTCACTAGCTACGCTAGGCTCATGCGTCAAGTTGAAGTCGACATCAGGTCAATACATGACGTCACAGGCTGAGCCAAGTGACTCCAACATCAGGTCACGATCAACGCCAAATCAAGGAAAAAAATAGAAAAAAACGATCGACATCAAATCATGCAACAGCAACTGCAAAATTGGCATCATGCTGTGTACCTCCGTACATGCACTGGCAATGATACGCATCAGCGTGGAGGTATCTAGAAGCACGCGGTTCCAAACATTTCGGCAACGTGAGAGGACGAAAAAATGACCACAAATAACGCGAGCGGAATCCCATTTTCTCACGCGGAAATGTCTACTTCACAAAGATTCCTTTAAACCTACGGCAAATAATCATCATTCCGAGCGTGTGAAACGCCACAAATAGAGCGGGGCGTTTCTGGTGTCTCCGGAGGCTTCGCATAACACACATGAAAATGCGTCTGAACGGGAAATAGCGCAGGCGAAACGCTATCTGACGCACCCGCCGATGGAATACGGCCAAATTTACACCAGACTACAATGACTACAGGGCCCCGTACGTTCCATACGTATCTATGGAAATTACATAGCTGTGCATAACGTGAGAGGCGTGAAGAATCTGCTTCAATCACAAGAAAACTGTTCGCTACCAAATGCATGTGCACGCAGTAGCGGGAGGCCATACAGGAGTCAAGAACAAAAGTAACATGACAGGGATGCAAAAAAGTACACTGACAGATGACCACAAGACGGATGAATGAATGCATCCGGGTACTTTAAGCCATGAACCTAAATACAAAACGCTAGGATAAATAAGGGAGGGAGGAGGACAGAAAGAAGGAGAGGGAAAGGGGCGGAGAGACGAAGAAATGGAGGAATAAAGAGACGGGAAGAAGAAACAGGAGCTTAGATGGGAGCAAAGGAGTGCAAAGTAGAGAACGGCGTAGGAGGAGCGAGGAGAAAAAGGAGAGGAGAAAAGAGGCGATGAGAGAGAGAGAGAGAGAGAGAGAGAGAGAGAGAGAGAGAGAGAGAGAGAGAGAGAGAGAGAGAGAGAGAGAGAGAGAGAGAGAGAGAGAGAGAGAGAGAGAGAGAGAGAGAGAGAGAGAGAGAGAGAGAGAGAGAGAGAGAGAGAGAGAGAGACCACACCGCGGCGTCGTGGGGCGACTCCATACAGCCGACCCGCCGGGGTCCGACATCGGCCCGCCTGAGTTACGAGTTTGTTTATACTCTCGGCTGCGGTTGTATTATGACGTCACCGGCTCGCGCGTGCCGCGGCTGCCGCCGCTCCTGCCGTGAAAGGGCAGCGATCAAGGCGCCGGGAGGAAAGGTAGGTCAGAATCTACGCCCTTCGAGCGACGCAGCGCGCCCTGGAGCCAAGCTCTGGTGCCAGCCGCGGTTCTCGATCGTCTACGAACCTCAGCAGGCGTGGCTGTGGTCCTTAGTAGGGCCAGACACGCTGAGGCGAGCTCTCTTCATCCAGTAACGGAGAGCCATGCCAGAAGCTTCCAAAATCGGGAGAGCTGCCCGTGCGCGCCCTATGCCCTCATACACCCCTGACATCTATGACGACAAGAATGGGAAACTTGTGGAGCGGAGCTGCTCCTGAGATACGTAAACGCCGGATCCATAAATACTTTAGCAATGTAAACGTCCTCCTGAGACACGTCTCACAGTCGGCGATATTCCCGTCATCATTCCGCTCCAGCTGGCTGCGGTGAGGCAACTGCAATGCGACCGCATACAGGGAGGGAACAGGAAGCTTATCCGGACGCAATATTTCACGCCGCGTGTGCGGCTGACCAGCCGCATTGCAGCTGCTGCGAAGTCCGCGCCTCGGGCAAGTAGCGTTTACGACCGCCGTTACGGCCTCCGCAGTCCGACCACAAACTGCGCCTCCCGGATTTTACCAATCCAGCCCCAGTAAACTCCAAAGCCCAACAAAGCTTCAGAGTGATACTTGGTCTCCTGGGAAACCAGCTGCGTTGTGCTTGTACATGATCTTTAAGCGTTTCAAAAATGAAATAATCGTAATAGAGCAGGACTTGTTCACCGAAACGAGGGCTACTGAGCTACGCCCGGCCACATAATGGCCGACATAAAAGACAACAATACAACTTACGGAGTCATAACTAAGACTGGCTTGAAGTGGCCCAATTCTAGACAGGTTCCTAAGCCCATCTTGTTTCGGCCCTAACGACAGTTCAAGAACCTTATCAAATGTTCATTTTGGAAGCCGTTCAAGGTCACAATATTTCAGCCCCGCCGCATTCTTGCGTCTCCAGTTTATATAACTGATGTCTACCGAAAATGGACGGACTACCATAGGCCATACTGTCCACATGGTCGAAACCTACCTCCACAATTTTTATGCTCATTCCCGCTATCCCCTCCCCATTAGCGCTGCTCAGCTAATGACCGTGTCTATGTTGTCGGCTCCCTATGCTAAAGCACCGTAATCACGGCTGTTGTGACCGAAGAAGCACTCCGCGTCTGTCGCGTTAACTGACCTGTCCCGCGCCCCCTCATAAACAGGCATTACCGGCGATGGCCGGGCCGCGATATGACGCTCCGCCGGCCAGCGTCAGCGACCGGCGAATTCCGCCCGAAACTAATTAAACACGGCCGGCCGGCGAAAATCAACAGCCCCGCCGGCACGCGCCGTACGGCCGTCTTTGCGGCGATTAGGCACGGCCGATCGACCGTACGTCCGCCGGCGGTCAACGACCAGAGTGGCGTGCGCGCGCAGTCGGCGCCGCGGAAAAAATGCCGGCCGAACTAATGGTCTCGGGTGAGGAGCGGGCAGTCGCACGAACGTATTACCGGACGGCCAGCGGCCGGCGAGCCAGTCTCCCCCAGGACTGGCTGGGCTCTGGCACTCACAGTTTCCGCGGCGTCGAACATTGATGCAAACAGCCCGATGGGAAACAGTTGCAAAGGTGTCTCCGAATGGGCACAGGCTCAAGAGCAGTGGACAGAGAGGGGCTTCTCCGTGTTTTTTTTTTATTCAAGATATATTTATCGTCGACACATATATGTACATCTATATTGATATCTCCACATATATATATATATATATATATATATATATATATATATATATATATATATATATATATACATACCGCTGGTTCCTAAATTTTCTTAGATGTTTGCTTTTCTTTGTTTGTTTCTTCGTTTCTTGGTTTGTTTGCATCCTCTATCGCAGATGCGAGGGCGAGAGAGGATTTTTTCACGCAAACCAGGTCTTTCGAGAAGGAATGATTAATTAAAGTAGCCAGATCGCTCAGAATAAGAGCGCCGAAAGACGGCAAAGCATGAAACTACAGGTCTGAGAAGAGTTACAACCCTCAGGACTGAAGCAGAACCGGAGGCGACAATTACGGCCACCATGAGGCCGCAGTCAAAACGAGACAAACTGCACTCACAGTGCCCGGTTAGATCCAACACCGAACGAGTCCGATGCGCAAGGACGAATCACCCTCGGGCGGGGCGAGTGAGTGACCGACCGAGTTCGTTCGGGATCATGGCCAGCACACCGGCACGCCGCTCCCCGACCAGGACTACCTGGATCACCGGGATCACTGCAGCCACGACACCAGCGACGGTCACCGGGCCAGTTTCCGGCAGGAGTGCATGGCATCGGTCGCCCACGTCGGGAAACACCAGACTGGCGCGCTCACACCGTTCCGTGCGGCGGCAACGCGGCGCCGCAAACGCCACGTCGTTCTGAGGCAAAACTGGACCGGCCGACTCGCGCCCGGCCGCGGCCGCCGGCGGCCGGCCGGGCAAACCAGTCCGCTCTGGGTTTTCTAGGCCGCCCGTTAAAACTCATCAGCGAACCCGGCCGGGACGAGGCGGGTAAGCCGCTTTCAGCGGCGGCCGGGCGCCTCCGCGATTGAGTCTTCCGTCGGCCGCTGGCCGGCCGGCGAGACGGCTCGCTTCTCAGGATTTTGGCCACAGGAAAGGAGCAGTCCGGCTTACGTAACTGGATACTGGGCTGGGGCCCGGCGACCGGAGGCGTGAGTACACCGGCCGCTCAGTGGCCGGGAAACATGCAGCTTCGCACGTACTTCCGTGGCACATGTACACAGCAGTGACTCGTACAGCATGTTCTCAACGCTGTCAAAACCGAACAAGGCACTGAAGTCAACAACGCGCCACGACGAACTGATGATGGCCTATAGAGTTTATATCGAAGCTCCCTTGTGATTTTGTTACATAAGGATGGTATGTCAAGGCACTCCATTCATAAGCAAGCTTCTTGACGGCACTAAACATGCAGGCCGTCTTTTCAAGCGCTATTGTAAGCCGACGTTAGGGCGGCGTTGGGTCTGCCGGGTACCATCGTCGACCAGGCTCGAGATCACAATGGGCCAGCGAGTGTCAACCGTCAACCACGCCGTGCGCCGCCTGGCAATGACGATCTGGCATCTGTCCGCACGAGCGGCCAGATCCCTTCCTCGTACTGAGAGCGATCGAGGCCGACGGCAGCGAGCCCCTCCGAGCCGAGCCAGTACGAGCTCGGCTCGTCTTAGCTCAGCCAGCCTGGGCAGAGCCCGTCTGAGCCGAGCACATCTGAGCTGAGTATGTCTGAGCAGGGCCCAGCTGAGCAGAGTCCAGCTGAGCAGAGCCCAGCTCAGCAGAGTCCAGCTCAGCAGAGCCCAGCTCAGCAGAGTCCAGCTCAGCAGAGCCCAACTGAGCTCAGTCCGTCTGGGCAGAGCCCGTCTGAGTTGCGCCATCCGACAACCTGAGTCAACCCCTCTAAGCCGACCACGTCCGAACAGAGCCGTCTGAACCGTGTCAACGAGCCCGTCCCTGACAGGGCCGGCGGTGACGGTACGCGCGCCCATCAGACGAGCACCCTCCACCTGGACCGGCTGCCAGTCTGCACGGCCGGGCCAGCCCACTGTCCAAACACCGCAGCGGCCCACGGCCGGCTCCAGGCCCGTCATGGGGCGCTTCGCCCGCGCGCGGCGTTCACCAGAGATGTCCGCGAACGGAACGAGTTTCAAACGACGTCCTGACGACGAACGCTGGCCAGGACCGGCGTGGCTTCTGGGAGCTGGTTTCCGGCTGTTCACGGTGGTGCGCAGGTCCCTCTGCTGCCGCTGCGGAGTGGACGTCATCGGTTACGACACTCGCGCTCTCCAATTCCGTCGCCGTTGATTCCCATGACGAATTGGCACCTGCCACCCCAGCGTCACCGTCTCCATCGTCAAAGGAAACCCTCAGACAGCTCCGTATGGGCGGACTGCGTTCCTGCCACAAGCCACACACTGGGGCGATCGCCCCTGGGTCAGGCCTCGGCGGGCTGGCGTGACGGTTCGCTGAGCACAGTCCGTGACCGACGTTGTATGTTGTATGTATGTACTGAAGGCGTCCACGACGTGGCTATTCTGCCCTCTCGTCAAAATTACAAAAACGATGATACACAATCACTTGTCAGGCGAAGTAAAACGCACTCATTTGAATACGAACGGCAGTCACGGTGTCACATGAGTCAGACACTTTGCCGGTGAGCGCCTGACGCGGTCACCAGTCGCCTGACGCCTGGAGCGCCTGACCCGGTCACCAGCGCCTGGCCCGGCCACCAGTCATCTCACACTTGGAGCGACCTGCCCGGTCATCAGCGCCTAACCCCGTCGCCGGTCGTCTAACACTCGGAGCGCCTGGCCCGGTCACCGGTCCTCTGACGGCGTCGTCCGCCGGTCCGGACGGGGCTCCGGCTCGGTGCGCTCGCCGCCGAGCCACGGCCAGGTACCGCCGCGCTGCACGCCGGGCCGCCCATCGCAACAGCCGCCGGTCCCGGCCATTACGTAACGCGGCGACGCCCCCTCCCCCTCCCCCACACGCACACAACTGGTGCCTGTCGCTGCTGGAGGTGATGGCGGGGAGTGTCCCTTCGGCACGAGCGGGCAGGGCGCGGGCGGGACGGACAGCGTGAGGTGAAGAAGAGCCAGGTCATGTTGTCGCGTGTTGCAGTTCATGTTCGTCGTGATGCAGGTCATGTTGGAGCAGACCCCAACGGACTCAGCGCTGAGCTACCTGGACTCAAAACAGGAAAAGAGAGGAGGGAAAATGTCCCAGCAGAACCAAAAAAGCCTTATTAAGTTGCAAGACAGCAAAGTAGGAGCAGAGCAGGATCAAAGTGCGTGTGAATATTAATGATGGGGGAGGCATCACTCATTTTTACAATGCGCGCCTTTCCATGCAATACGCGTTTTCCAACATTGTAAGCACACAAGTAATATCTCAATCTTCACTGGTGGAAAACTTATGTTCCTTCTCCAGCCGTAAGCGTCTTTGAAGGTCATGGTCCCTTTGGCCACTGGATGTGCCTGTTCGCAGGGGGTTCGCCTAGGGAAGTCATCTCTGAGCAACATCGCGGCACGGCCTAGTCGGAGAACGACGGCACGGTCTGCGCAGGGTCCGGGAAGGGCTCAGCTGTGTCCGGGAACGGCCGAGTCGTGTCGGGCCCGGTCCTGCCCGGTCAGGGCAGCACCAGCTTGCGCCAGGGTATGGTCGGGCTGCGTCAGGGCAGGCCCGAGTTGCGTCAGGCCAGGACCGATTGGTTCCGGGCCAAGGCATGGTCAGTCACGGCAGATCTGTGTCGGTTCGGAGCAGAGCCGAGCCAGAGAGCATGTGACACGGTCTGAGCAGATCAGAGCAGAAACAAACCAGACCGGAGCGGGGCGGGACAGATCAGACCAGAAACAGGCCAGACCGGAGCGGAGCGGGGCAGATCAGAGCAGAAACAAATCAGACCGGAGCGGGGCGGGACAGATCAGCGCAGAAACAAGCCAGACCGGAGCGGGGCGGGACAGATCAGAGCAGAAACGGGCCAGACCGGAGCGGGGCAGGACAGATCAGAGCAGAAACAGATCAGACCGGAGCGAGGCGGGACAGATCAGAGCAGAAACGGGCCCGACCGGAGCGGGGCGGGACAGAGCAGTTCACAGAGAGGCGTCACGTGATGGATGCCGAGTTGGGCGACGAGGCGGCCATCTCGGGCCGACGGCCGTGGATTCCGCCCCGGAAACACGACGGCGAGCGCAGGCGACTCTTGCGGTCTCTACCCCGACGGCGACGCACGTATAATCTTCGTATAATACACAACGAATTCGTATTCGTATAATCATATAATGTACAATAACGTTCAGCCCCCGGCAGGGCGATGTTCAGAGTACGTAACAAACCAAACAAGAGAAAGGAACGCAAGCAGCCCACAAAAAGCGCCGCGTGCATCCAACCATCGCACTGGTGTTCGAAGTCCGAAGTCGAGCCAGCCCGACCGACGGGCCGGCACAGACGGCGCCGGACTCCAGAGCGCGGCCTGCCGGCGTCCTTCACCGTCCCGGCGGCCGCCGAGCCGGCCGCGAAGCCCCTCAACAGGCCGGCCCGGGCCGGGGCGAGGGCCGCCGCGTCACGGCGGCCGTTACGCCGCACGTGACGGGGAGCCGGCCGTTAACGCCGCGTCGCCAGAACCGCGCCGCCGGCGGCGAGGGGGAAGCGGGGCGGGAGGGGGGTCAGTTCAGCCGGCCGCAAGGGACCCGCAGCACTGAAGGAACGACCTTGCATGCAGCTGCATCTGACGCAGAGTGCGGGTGCAAAGTGCGAAGCTGACAGTGTTTGGGCTGGCTGCAGTGGCTGGCGTTGACATCAACGAAACCGATCACTTCTTATTTTTATTTATTTATTTACACACATACTTCGGGCATCCACAGAGGACCGTGGCTATTAACGCCGCTACGCCAATGTATTTGATGAGATGCATGAAAGACACATATATATATCTATAACACATAATGATCCATCCGTCACTCTGATGCCCGTTCCACCCATAACACGAGGTTTCAGGGACAGTCTGAAATGGTCGTATGACATGTGACTTCCGTTCTAAGACTCCTCTGCGATGAAAACCTCACACTCCTCGCCATTTAATCCGTCACGCCCGTTACCTGTTGGACACGGCACTTGTTCCAGTGCATAAAGAACAAGCGGTGTACCTCAATGACGTCTGATAACAAAGGCAGTGTTCTGAAGAGGCAGCAGAGGACACTGCATGGACGGAGACAGGACGCTGGCCGTCAGGCGCCTAAACATAACACTCAGCCTCGTACTTGACGTTAAACTCAGAAATTCTAGAGGGGCCACAGGCTATTAAAAGGGGCAGCGCCCCCAAAACCATCTTCATGCTCAGTTGACACGACAAAAATTCCCACTACGACCGGGGCGACGAAGGCTCCCGAATACGGGGAGCGCGGCGGCCAAAGTTAGAAAAAGTGTTGTTTTCTGGTGTTGAAGAACACCAGAAAACATGTGCTCCAAAAACATTTTACCCTCCAAAAGGCTGCCTGTATGCATCCATCAAAAGGCAACATTATGACCACGCTGACAAATTTCTAATTCTGCAAGCAAATGGCTCTGTCTCCATTTAGTACGAAGCAAGTATGTCAACTGATGTACACCAAGAACACCAAGTTTGTCAAGTATGTCATGTCAAGTATGTCAACTGATTTACACCAAGAACACCAACCTACAAAAGCATTACTCTTTGCAAAATTTTGCACTCCAAAACAGAAATTGTACTCCGACACCAAGAACCAAAACCCAGTTTCCAACCCTGGCGGTGGCCGTCAGCTGGCAAATGCCGCGGTCGAGGCTTGAGCCACCGCTCGGCTCCACACGGCCTCCCGCGCGAACGCGTCTGAAGTCTCGGGGGTCATCTGATGGGCCGCCGGTGGAGTGGATGGCCAGCGCTGGAGGTCACGCGGTATCAGCCGGTAATGGGGTCAAAGAGCTGTCTGCCGAGGCGGCTGCGGCTTCAAGCCGGTTTGAACCAACGCTCTTTTCACCCACGATTCAGACATAAACAAGCCGATGTTACCGCATCCGTCGACTGCGGCTATTTTCCCTAATTTACCACGTTTTTCCTAATTCTGGAATCAAATGCTGTTATTCAACGACATTTAGCCACATTCGGAGAACATGCCGCACTTTCAGCCGCGGTAAAGCCATGACATCTTATCGGTGGGGCTTTGAGATGTTATTAGCGAACAGCAGTGACGTCATTAGACGACAAGGCCGCGATCTTCCAGAATCCAGGCCACCGCGGTTGGAGCTCGGTACACACCGAACGCATGGCGCGAAACACCTGTAACGGACCCGGCCGCCGGTACCGCCGCAGGCTCCACCGGAAGTCCTTCGCTTCCGCCGCATCTCGTGGGAGTTTCCCGCGGGTGCGCACTGGTCCAGCGCGCGGCGGTCGGCGGCGGCGCGGGCCGCGCTCTCGACACGCCGTCCCTCGCGGAGGCGCAGCGGCCGGGCAGGCCAGGACTCGACTGCGAATGGGCGACTTTACTCCGATGACGTCAGGCGTACATTCTGGGCCTCCATGCAGACTGAAAGTCGTGCGCACCGGTCCAAACCACGTGATTTCCCAACGTTCGTTCATCGTTGCCTCGGTGGCACAGACGACACAACAGTGAACCAACAGCCTGCAGAAGATAGCGAGAGGTGTTCGTCGGAAGCCGTTTACGAGCGATTTTTTTTTCGATCCTTCACGAACAAACGTCGCGAGACCGCGAAGCTCACGTTCCAGCACACAGCCAATGGCCGTTCGACCTTCGTTGGTCGCCAGACGACTTTGGCTTCAACTGAGGCCAGGCACGAATCACGCTGTCCCAAAACATCGGCGGACAAATGGCCGCAGAAGGCTGACAACGCTCGATGATACGGAATTGAGAGCCGACAAACTGGTTAAACGACTGTTCGTTTCGGCAGATAGCACACGTCCAGATAACACTTCTGAGACACCACCATGACGATCCGCGGCAAAATGTCACCGCGAAGCATTCTCCGAAGACGTCATCAAAAAGCGTACGCACGCCAGTCGTAATGCTGAACATTTCGGCGCATGGGGGGTTACACCACTAAGGTCGGCATTCAACAATTTATGAGATATCCTCAGTTCTGACAGGTGCAATATCCTGAACTCGTGCTCGCCTGACATCGCCGTCGCCATTCACGAACTACCGAGCAGAATATTCTCGAACTCCAGTTTCCGGTCAATTCACCAACTGTTCAGATAGCCAAAGAGGTGCGCTGTTCGCGGCGCGGTCAGGCTTGGCGTTAGCATAGTCGGGCCCATATTCGGCCGAGGCCAGTTTTGCTGACCTCCAGCTCCGCGGCACATCGAGTTGGAGTACTGATTTGAATCGCGACCCAAACCGACCATCGCCGAAACTACAGCCCGGCACTTGGTCCGGTCGGAAAAATCTCCTGTCCTTACAAGGAGAGTTTCCGGCGAAGCCGTCATCAGCATTCCTCGGCAGCAAATCAAGACCCAAGCGAAACACGTGCTTTGCATGTTTGACCACCGCCGGCAAGGTGACTTCAGGCGCTGATGACAAAGCGGTATTTAAACAGGGATTTACGCCAGCACACATCAAACCTACGAAGGGGGTTCCGCATGGCATGCCATGCGCTTCAGCACCGGGAAAAGATCGTGTAGCTGACAGCGCAATGCGTCTAGCACGACACTGTCGTGCCTCGGTCATGGATGAGAGGCGCTGGCCGCAGCAAGCCCGTGATTTCCGTGATATACATCAAGCTCGGGGAAAACCGTCCCATGGACGCCCGAATCTAGCTGTCAGGAGCGTCTCCTAGTTTACAGTTCACTACAGTGCCGACTGCCAGATGTAAAAATCCCTGATTGATGGTTGACGCGTGGACCCGTACCACGTACCGAGGGACGCACTGAGTCGCCTGCGCTCCTCGAAAGTACCCCACGAGCCGCGTGTCACGAGACCGCGCATACAGCATCTATCCGTGCGCTCATAGCAGCGTTATCTCGCCGCGGCTGTCGCGGCCGCGTACCATTACTATGCACGGCGCACGCGTGAGCGCGCCTTGGCGCGGCCGCGCCGGGCACACAAATGACCTCTGCCCTGTTTGTTTACTCCGATGTCAATGAACTATTGGCCGGAGCGGCGTCGCGCGCGCACACACCGCTAATTAATGCCGGCCCGCTCGGCCTTCGGGCGCCGGGCAGAGCGGAGAGCAGCGGTGATCACGAGAGCTGGTAGGAGAGGAGCGGTGATAACAACTGCTGGGAGGAGAGGAGCGGTGATCACGAGAGCTGGGAGGAGAGGAGCGGTGATAACGATTGCTGGGAGGAGAGGAGCGGTGATCACGAGAGCTGGGAGGAGAGGAGCGGTGATCATGAGAGCTGGGAGGAGAGGAGCGGTGATCTCGAGAGCTCGGGAGCAGCGGTGATTAAGAGGGCCGGGGAGGAGCGACAACCCTGAGAGCCGTAGAAGTGATGTCATCGCGAGAGCTGGGGATGTCTGAAACCGGTAGAAGCCGAGCTGCACGTGCCGGGACTGGCGGGTGTGACGGCTGACTGGCTGTCTGTGGGCACGACGATGGAAGCAGTACAGCCGGAATGAGCGGATCGAGTCAAGTCGAGATCAATCGACTCGGGCGGAGCCTGTCGCGACTCCTCCGCAGAGTCGGGTCGCGGCGGGCCGGGCGGGCAGGTCAGATCCGGCTCCAGCAACAGCCACCGGCCGCGTCTCCGCCCCGCAGCACCGAGCCAGACCCCGGCCACCAGGCTCCGCTCAGGCGGGCCGGACAGACCCGGTGTCGGCCTGCGAACACAGACCTGACCGCCGCACGGAACTCACCCCGTCCCCCACACAAACAGCGCGCCGGCCGGCCGCCCACCTGCCCGCCGCCAGCGCCTCCAGGCATGGGCGCCACCGCCTGAGCCAAAGGACGAATCCGTGCACGTTCTGCGGGACCGATCATGACGCCTACGGGTGCTGCACGAGAACAGCAGCAAAAAAAAAAATAGAAATCACACCCAGTGCTTGACCAGTAGTGGAGCCCTCACTGACAGTCACTGCCCGCCGCCGAGACGGGGTCCAACCTAAAACTCACAAGCAGCTTTTAACCAGCGGCGGAGTCATCGCCCGGTCGCACGCGAGTCAGAGTCGACGCCGCGAGTCGCGCCGCCGAGCCGTGCGCTCGGCCCGCCTCGTCCCATCCCGGCCCGGCGGTGACTCAGCCGAGAGCGGCGAGCGGGGCGGGCCGCCGCCGTTCGCCGAGGGCAGTGCATTGTCGGCGGTGGCGGGCGAGCTTCGCCAGCTCCCGTGGCGGACCAGAAGACGGAGCCCGCGCCCGCCAGGGCTGGGGCCAGTGGTCGAGGCACGGGATGGCTACACCGTGGGGAGGACCCAACCCACAAAAGGATTCCAATCCGTGCGATGCAGCGGAGATTAACGTTACGATTCGGGAGTACACTCAGTCAAAAATTACAATGTCAAATCCCGTCTCAACAACCCCGTGCGTTATTAGGCCTTCCAAGAAACCTACGGTTTGTGTGTCGGGCGCTGTGGGCGGGTTACTGCAGCAGTTCGCGAGCGACTCTGCCACGGCTGCAAGTGCAATGCAATGCAAGTGCCCGACGTCCTCGACGGCGCGTGCGCTCGACTGGGCCGGACCGCCGCACTATCAGACCGGCACCAGCACCGGCACAGCTCACCACCCCGCGGAGCAAAAGTGGCGCAGCGGCCACGGTGGCGCCCGGTCGTCCCGCGCGGAAACCGAAAAATCGCTTTTTGTGTCCGCGTGACTGGCGGTTTTTTGTGTGCCGGAACGCCCGTTCATCCGCGCTGCGGCAGACCGCCCCAGGGCAAGGGACGGAACGCAAAACCACTAGCTGTAGCGCCTTCCGCGAATGATGGCGCCGCTGAAATTGCATACAATTGACCGTCTTCTCAGCATTCTTTATCATCATAAGCGGGTGCAAATGTCTAGTACAGTCATCTTGTAAGCATCGACGCCGAATTTCCCGTTCGCGGAAAACTTACTCGATTCGAGTCGAGCGCCTCAGCAGTGTGCTCCTCCTTGTGCTTGAAGCAGCTCGCGCATTTCTGCTTGTTGAAGATGTTGGGCGAGAACTTGCGACAGTCCGACTTGGACATGGTCGCTGGCCGCGGGTTCCGAATATTCCGTTTCACAACTACGGTCCGCCGAGCGCCAACGCAATCCCGCCCGTGCCACTGCGATGGTACGCACACGTGGACGGGCACAGGCCCGCCATCGGCCTGCAGCACTGCTCACGACACGCAGACGCCACAAAATTTGTGAGGTGCCCTTCCCGCGAGAGCCCGGAGGCCCCTTCCGCTACGACGCACCGCCCGCTACACACTGCGGCCCGGTACGCGGCACCGACTGCCGCTCGCAGGCATATCAGCTGACTGCGCCCGCATTCCTCCGCAATAAAAGTAGTTCCACACGTTCCGCTTGGGTTTTGTAGCTTGGAGTTCCTTCAAGGGATTAAAACGCCTGTTTGACGCAAAGTTCAACAAAATTGACAGTAGTGTTGGCTTATGGGCCATAGAGTGGTAAAACTACGGTGCAGTAGTGTTCATCCGCCAACACCTGGGCCAGGCAGCGGCGGACCGTCGGTGATGAGGTGAAGACTTATGACGTCACTGCGCCAGGTGAATCGGCGGAGAGCGTTTGCGTGATAAAAATTGGACATTTCGCGGCTTTGCGGTAATGCTCAGGATGAAATTTTTCAAATGCATTGAGTCGGGTTCCGTGCGCGTTAATACTGCAATCACATCGAGTCCAAAGTCCCTAAGCTGCGTGACGGCGTCGCATCGGTTTGTCGTTCTCAAACCCTCCACATCTGTTATGGTCATAGGCGCACCCGAGGGTGGGGGTGGACCCCTTCATGACAGATTTTAGTGCTTGCTTTCTCGTCTTTTTCGCGACGGAGAAGAGAGGAAAAAGGTTCGATGTTTTCAGGGGGTTTAGGTTTTCCAGGCGAGTATCATTTTGTGAGCAACGTTTCCCATTTTCTATAAATGAACGTTGGTCTACCACAGGAACCTGGGAACATAGTCGGCGGAAGGAGCGGGGAGGAACGCATGGGGGCACCGTGCCCCTCGTAACTGGCGAAATATAACACTAACCCTATGGCGATGCATGGAAAGCAATGGATCGAAAAAAAAAACGATGCTTCCCCTCTTGCCTAGTGAGTTGAAGTATCCAGAAGAAGTGTAAGCGTTCAGACTTCTCCCATAGAGCTAATGCAAGTCTCCGTTCCAACGCCCATGGTATGCCGTTTCACAGTTTAATTTGCATCATATTCCAATTTTCGCAAGGGAAAATGGTTACCCTGGCACCAAAATATAGTGGTCGAAATCCGAACGGATTTTAGGGGGCCATGATTACCATAAGCCACACTTCCCTCCCTCCGTGAAGTAAGTCCTGGGTGCGTCACTGCTCATGACAACCTCAATACGCTCAGCACTAACCAGAATGTCTGTCATAACGTAACACCTATCACCCTATTCCTCGTAACCAACAAGGTAGTCAAATGAATATTAATGGTCTTACGGCATTCCTTTGGATTTCTGGCGGCGTACAAGAGGTTAAAATTGGCTTCCAGTGATGAATTTCCAGGTTGACCAATCTTCTACTACACTAACACATCGAAGAATGGCGGAGGCATGGGGTCTAGGGGGAGGCTGCTTCCAAAATTATGAAAAATAACACCGGCGGCAAAGAGTTCATGCATTCTGGAAAACTGGAAAAAACTCATTGAGTGAACTCCAGAATGTCGCATGCACAGAAGAGTGTACGGAAAAGCATTCATATTGGAGCTGAAAATTGGGACAGGTTAGAATTCGAATATTCGGATGGGCACATTCAAATATTCGGATTCAACGTTGAAGTTTCTTTTGAGGTTTGTGCCATTTTTCCCCCAAAAGCACGACCGGAACAATACGTAAAAATCGGACTGATTCATAATTGCGTGAACAAGCTGCAGAGCTTTAAAGCTGCGGCCGACGCCGAAATCCTGGCCGGACGGCGGCCGGGCCCTGCCGAGGCATGGGGGGACACGACGTCGGCGTCTGCTGGTCTGTAGTTGGTCTGCAGTGTATGAGTTATCTAATGACGCAGCCAAATTCATTTTGAGACGGGAGCGCTAGGCAGGTCAGAACCCTCCACCAGCATAGGCCTCTCCGAAACAGAGAATTAATTGCACTTCACTGGATTATCTCCATCGGCCCGCTGGCTGACGATCTGGACAGCACATACCCTCGCCCCTCCTTAGCTGGGCCAATTAAGTCGGACACATTTTATTTACATTCTAGAGAAGCAATAACTCATTGAACCAAATCATGACCAAATAATCTGCGAGTGCAAATCGGCTCCATTGAGTCAATGCGCAAAGTTCTTAGTAGAGAGCAAGTGCCAGGGACGTAGCCAGGGGGAGGAGGTATGGGGGCCATGGCCTCCTGGGCCAAACGGTCTACACCAGATATGTCGCGATTTCGCAGGTATGCGTAACAGTGATAAGCTATTTGTCGCCAAAGCAAACATTATATGTTTCCTTGTGCGTTAAATATGAGGTAAATTACATGAATTTGATATTTTCTCCTATAAATTTCTTCATATTTCAGTCGCACAGGACAAAATTTGACGTTTACCCTCCTCCAGGAAAATCCTGGCTACGTGCCTGGCAAGTGCTGAACTTACCTCCGTGTCCCTTTGGACGTATTGTTTTAGCGGACTTCACAGATAAACTTTGCGGGAAAACCTACCAGACATGGCAATTGTGGTATTGTGACAAGACTGAAAGTTTCATGATGTTTGGTGAGCTTCACCAGATAAGGATGGGTCGGTACTCAGGTGGGGTCTGAGGTGAAGATACAAACAAGTGCAAATAGAGCAAATTGTAACCAACCTAAAATTTTGCAACAAATAGTAAATCGCATCTAAATTAACCTAAGCAGCTCACAATTGAAAACAGTGATTTTAGCTCATGAAGCAGCATGCATGGAGCATGCATGCAGCATGCATGTACAAGCAGTTATGTTGACGTCATTCTTTTCCCGACTGCAGCCAGATTTGGGAGTGTGGTCAATATTTTTTAAAATAAAAGTTGGGCAGTTTGAACAGTGCATTGCATTTTTGCCACTTTACAACTTTTCCTTAAGTCCCAAGGTTGTCCGACCCCCGTTTAGAATGAACAGCGGGACTGGCAATCATTTTTTTAATGTTTATAAAGGTTTCTAAAGGTTTTCGAGTAGCAACGTAAAACACGCCATTAAACAACTTTGCTGCACAGATAGAACGGATTGGTGATTATTATTACTTAGTAAACAGACTTGGCCAGCAGTAACAAAAAATTTGCCCTTGGAATGGCATAAAATATAACAATCATACAAAAGGTAAACCTTCAGAGTTCTAACAGTCATCCCCTTGCCCTGCGTTGGCAGCTCCGGCCGCCGGCCGCCCGGTGTCCGGCGCCGTCTGCCGCTTTAGACCCCAGTAACTCCGTCTAGGAAATGGTAAGGAATCTCTCCTCTTCCTCCTCGCCACTGCATCCATAAACAATATAAGGACAAGGACTAGGTTCTGCTTGGCCTTCGGTATTACTCTCAGCCTTTCCGTAACATTTATTTCCAGCATCGGCAGCAAAATGCAATTTTTGTGCACGGTTTACGTACATGTTTTTTGTTTCTGTTCAAAGAGAGCAAGTTAAATTGGTCATGGCCGTACTAAACACAATGTGTTCAAAAATAACCTCACCTTTGTAGAGAGAATTTCGCATTTCAATCGCCATTATGGCATGTGAGGGACCCCGGTGGCACAATTTCTTACTTTGGTTGCGGACTACTACAGTTTCAGCTCCAGTTTATTTCTTGGGGCATTCCACATACAATGCAGCCATTCTTTTCCCTATGTCGTACAGAATAAAACGTTACGGTTTGATGAGGGATGTAAGTCATGCATTCAGTACCGGACGCAAGAAACGAAATAGTACCATGATCAGTCACCTCCTAGCACTTTTACATCGGACAAGTACAAAGAAAATAAATAAAACAAGTACGAAATAAACGACGGGCAGAATCAACAGCCTGTGTCACACTGTGAGCCTTTAAGAGCATCTTTAAGTTCCTTTTCAACGAATGAAGCTTCTGCTTAGTCAGCTCGGTAAGCAGTCCGTTGTACATACTGGGGGCTCGGTACACAAACTGCCGCCTGCCAGTCTTCGTACGGATGCGAGGAAGGTGCAGCTGTCCATCCTGTCGTTTGTCCCTAGAGCGGATGTTCGAGTTCTCATCGAAGAACGAGGCGAGAGACGATGGCTCTCCGCTTTCACGGATGCCGTGCATGAGAGTGAGACAGTGACTCAGCCATCTGTCTGACGGTGAGGTCCCCCGGTCCCCCGGAACCTCCGGTGTGTGGTCGAATTTTCGCTTGCCAGTCGCCACCCTTGCACCGAAGTCTATGTTCTTCTGAAGCCACTTGAGGTTTTTGGCTGAGCAGTTGCTAAACATAGCGATGCAATATCGTACGTGTGAGAGAACTAGGCCGTGTACACTCGTAAGAATAATATGCTGGGACATGCGGTGACGGATGTGGCTGAGTCCTATCAGGAGTCCGGACCATTTGTGTGTGACGTGAACTACGTGGGCACCCACGACAGACACGGATCAAGAATGATTCCCAGTTTCCGTGCCATAGGCTCGGAACCGATGCTCTGTCCTGGGAAGTCATTCCTGATTTCCGGAGCATTTTGACGATTCTGGCGGCTGCCGAACATCATCAGCTGAGTTTTTGTCACATTAGCCTTCAAAAAGTTTCCTCTAAACCATGGGTCCAAAGAAGATAGGCGGCGAATTAAGGCTCCATGCGGCGAATTAAGGCACCGACGTCGTCTTTCCTGCCGGACATGAAAATCTGCGCGTCATCGGCGTACTGGACGACATGGGCTTCGGGCGCAAAGTAGCTCAAGTCATTGGCAAAAACGCTGTACGGCAATGGTCCCCGAGCAGATCCCCGGAGAACGCCAATACCGTTTTGCAGCGGCCGAGGCAGGTACTAGCGCCCAGAGGAGGAGTCCGTGATGGAGACGCTCTGGTTAGTGAGGTAGGAGCGGGACCTTTCAGTGTCAACTCCGTGCAGCTGCACTTTGGTCAAGTGCTTGGAGTCGTCAGTTATGTAGAAATATTTGCGTAAATTAATCAGACAGAGGAGAAAGTTTTCACCCCTGTCAGTCCACGACAGAATGAAGTCAGAAACGCTGATCAGCGCGGTTTCACTCGACTGGCGCCGCCTAGAACCGTGCTGAGCAGGAGAGAGAAGACAGTTCCAGGAGAGGTTTGTATAGAGCTGGCGCTGAACGATCCGCTCAACAATTTTGGCTATAACTGGGACTAAGGAGATCGTTCGGAAGTTGGCTGGGTCGGAAGCAGGACCGCATTTGTGGATAGGATGGACGATGGAATGTTTCCAGACATCTGGGAAGTCATTGTCATGAAGACAGGTGTTGATGTTCAACAGTGGCACACCGATCGCGTCAAAACAAAGCTTAAAAGTACGTATTCAGAGACCATCCGCACTAGAGGCCGACGTGTTCTGCATGCTGTTGATGACACGTTCAGGAGTCGCATAGTCAATAGAAGAAACAGTAAAAGCACACGAGCTAGCGCGGGGTTTGCTTAATGCTTCCCGCTCCGCCATCTCGTTCGCTACGCGTGGGCCTACAATGACACATTTGTTCAGTTCATCGGCACTGGTGGTAGGGACAACACTTTTACCCTGACTGCTGCCGATGTACGGACGAGATTCCTTGATATGGAGCTCGGGCCCTGCTCCACGACGCCCGGCCCAGCTCGTCCCGCGCGTCCCGGCGTATCGAAGCCTGGACCGCTTGGTTCAGCGCGCGGTACTCGTCTGGGTCACCGTCGGCCCGCAGAGCCGCGCGCCGCCGGCACATCATGTCACGAGTGGCATCTGACACGGAAGGAGCTCGTGGGTTCTTGATGACTGCTCGTTTCATCGGTGCATGAGAGAATAGAATAGGAGTAAAAATACTGAGAAAATGTTATCAGTGGTCCTTCGCATGATGTTGCTGGCAAACGGCCTGCCAGTCAGCCTGTCTCACGCTGGTCGATAGTTCGGCCAACAGCTATACAACTACACATGCCCGTGGCAATAGAAAATCAGCATACATGCGAAGGGTTATTGCATGCACGATGTCAGCTGATGTACTGAGACGTCGGCTTTTCCCCTGTATTCGTCTCAATCGACTAATATAAAACAAACAATATAAACAGGCTCACATGTACTTAACGGCAGACCCACGATTGACTGGAGGAGGGGACGTTTAACGCATCCACTGGTGCATTTCTTAGATATCTCCCAAGCGAATTAACGCAGCGCCCTGAAACTTTCACTTCCTTTTCATGCATTGATCGTACATATACTGACGAAAATTTGGGAACGAGGTCACCTTAGATCATTTCTTAATGGCGTCATAAAAATGACCATGTTTTGATTGTCGGCGCCGTTATATTGTATGATGATTGTGGCTTGCATTGCACATCAACATGGTCTGAGAGTTCTATATGGAGCACGTGTTACCCTATGCTACGTCGCCCCAGGCCAAGTAGGCATTTTTCATTTCCCGGGTCCAGTAAGAACACATTTTAGAAAAGGGACTCAATAAACTGATTTTTGGACACGGTCAGATAGGTTATCGAATTTTCTTGCGACAAAGTGCACGTACAGCCTGCAAAGCATGATGATCGGTGAGAAGTTATCGGCCTTTGCAGTACTGTGCAACATTTCGTGGAGATGCGCAACATGGGACAAAGTGATTCGTATGGTCATCCAGAGATGTCAGATGGAGGTCACTAGGGTGCTCGTATTACTCCGAGCGAAACGAAAAAAAATGTTGCAGTGTTGCAGATGCACTATGATTAAGACCATTTCAAGGCTTATTTGTGCCCAGGGCTCTTTGAAACTGCCCTTTTTAAGAATCTCTATGTAAAATGGACCAAGAAACGGCTAGTGCATGGCACGTTATAACGGACGTCAAGTTTGACCCAGCCTGTGATCTTGAACTTTTATGACCTCAGATCAAGTGGTACTTGCTGGGTGGAAGTTCTGTTTAGATGGGTAGGGGGGGAGGGGGCAAACGCGACTTTTACCTCGTTGCTTACCATGCAACGCCGTAGGGTTGGTGTTAAATGTTGTCCAAAGGTGGGGGGAAACTGCCTCCCTGCCCCCCGGTTCCAACACCCCTGGGCAAACATGTCAACTTTCCAAAGTCAAGAGGGCCAAAGGCCCCAAGTCGTTCGCTTCAATCCTTGTGCTGGCGAAGCCCCAGAATCCAAGTAAAACTGCATGTAATGTGTTGATGTAGTCCGCATTACACAAGCCCAGGAACCCTTCATGGTTTTGACAACGGCGACTAGCACCGTTAAACTCGAGTGAATTTTGCATTAGATCCAAACGTTTCGATTACATGTTACAGTTTAGCACCCAGTTTCATGAAACAAGGTATGCCTATTCGCCGTCAATGACCATTTCGCAAGCAATTTTCTCCTACATCAAGTGGACAAGATCCTTTATGTTTGGCTACCTTCTTGAAAATAGTTTCCCGTTGCCATTAGTGACCCTCGTATATCCCCTTATCAGATGTCACGGAACGTGGCACACCACCGTGTGTTTACAACAGCAACTTTCAATTCAGCTCGCTCTCCGATGCGATTCAATGTTTTGCTTTACAATTAAGAGCAGAAATGCGTCACGAGATATTTAAATGCTTTTTGAGTTAGTATTAATTTGCGGGATTTGTTTCGTTTCAATTAAGTTTTCCTGTTTTCCAGTTTTGCGATCATGACATGCTGTTTCATCACGGAAAACAAACAGCTGACCACCGGAAATACCTACTGCGGTAACGGACAGGGGCGGATCCAGGATTTCGCCCGGAAGGGGGGGGGGAATGGTCAGCGCGCTGCCGCCTTCCCGACCAGGGTCCCCTTTTTTGCTTCTTCAGATATAAAAAAAAACGTTGATCTGCTCGGGTCCGGGCTGGAATATTTGATTTAATTTTGCGTTTCTCCATATAAAGTAGTCGAAAAAATCCAAGCTCGTCACCTCGTTTGAGAAAATTTTGCGTTTTCTTCCCCTACAAAGTGCACGAAGTATGGAAACAACGGCCAGACTTCAGGAGGCTGCGTCCCTCCCTCTCCTTGATATGTGGTGTCTGTATCTTGTCCAGGAGCCCCTCTGTCCTTTTGCAGCTTCTGGAGACTTTTTGCCGGTTTTTTGGTGGTCTCGGGCCGTCTGTCGTGTCAGGGCCCTCTAGTGGTCTCAGGTTCCTTTTACAGTTTCACGTATCCCTTGGGACCTCTCATGCGCTCCTTTGGCGGTTTCAGGGACACTGTCATGGAGCCATCTGGCAGCTTAAGAGACACTTTAGCCACCTCTGGTTCCCTCCTGACGTCCCTGGGGAGTTCCCGCTGTCTAAGAGATCTCTCAGGCCTCAGGTCCTCTTTAAGTTTCTCTCTGCCATGACATAGGCGCCTCTAGCAATGCTTTAGGTCTTTTGGACGCTTTAGGAGTTGTCTGAATGTTTCAGAATTAATGATACCTTCAGGTGCCCCTATTGTTAGAGACTTCTAGTTAGCAATCTCAAAGGTCCTTCTCTAACAGTCTCAGTGGATCCCTGTGGTCCTGGTGCCCCTGTTATCGTCTCTGGGGAGCATTTTTGCCGTTTCAGGGGCCCTCTCACAGTTACAGAAGACGTTTTGGCGATTTCAGTACCCCTGTGCAGTGTCATGGGTCCTCTGATCGTCTTCAGTAGTCTCCATGGCTGTACCAGGGGTCTTCCCCTCTTACATAGGGCATATCTGGCAGTCTTAAGGCCCCTCTAGTCGTACCAGGGGCCTTTTTTGGCGCTTCAGGAGCCTCATTGGCAGCCTCAGGGAAACCTTTTCTGTGCCAGAAACTCGCCTAACAACTGGGGGCAGGGGCACAGCCGGCCAAAAAAATTTCGGCGGGGTCTCTGCCCGGCGGTAGGCCCCTTCACTTCATGTGGACTCCCTGGACAAAAATATTAACGTAACGTAACATCTCACAAGAGCTTCGCAGATGGACTAAGCCGGCCCAGAACTTCGGAGGTGGAGGTGCGTGACCAATGGTGAGCCCGTATCCTATGTGTGGGCCTTCTGAACGAAAACAGCCAGTGAAAGTTTAACGACAGTAGACACTTGCCTTGCCTAAACGTGATCAGTTGCAACCAGGTGGCTCTTTTCTGACTGTGGATGATCGCGCCAAAAACAATATTTTTTTACTGGGGTCCTCCACAGGTGTCAGGGGGTCCCTCTGCAGACCGTCAGGATGTTCCTCCAAACGCCAGGGGGCCTCTCTAGAGGCCGTAAGCGAGCCCCTCAACAGGCCGGCAGGGCGCCCTACAGGCGGTGGCAAGGGCCCCTCCATGCCGACAGGGGGCCAGCTACAAGCAAGCACGACCGGCAGAAAGCTCTTACAGGCCGACAGGGCCCCATAAAACAGCAGTGGGTCTCTCCACAAGTCAGCAGGGGGCCTTACAGGCGGCGGCAAGGGCCTATGCATATCAGCAGGGGCCCTTCCGTCTTCCCTTCCCTTCCATGTCGACAGGGACCAGCTAAGCAAACAGGGGCCCCTTCTGAGCGGCAGGGAATTTTTACATGCCGGCAGGGCCCAGCAGAACCGCAGGGGTCCCTCCACAGGTCAGCAGGGGTCCACAGGCTGGCAGGGAGCCCTACACACCGGCAGGTGGTCTCCACAGGCCGGCAGAGGCCCCAAAGACCGGCAGGAGACCCCTACAAACCGGCAGGGGGGCCCTGAAAGCCCGCGGAGACCCTACAGGCCAGCAGAGTGCCCCCTGTAGGCCAGCAGGGAGCCACTACAGGCCAGCAGGAGCCCTACAGGCCGGCAGAGGGCCTTACAGGCCGGCAGGAGTTCATACAGGCCAGCAGGGGGCCCTTACAAGCTGGCAGAGGCACTACAGACCGGTAGGGAGTTCCCCTGCGGGCCGATAGGATTCCCTCTATGGGCCTGAATCTTTTTAAATGGTCTTATAGACCATCTGCCGTTTTTGTGCCTCTCTTGTGGTCCCAGGGCCAGGGGCCCTTGAAGAGTCTCAGGGGCCTTTCTACCTACCTTAAGGGTCATCTTGCCTTCTCATAGTGTCATTGGGCCTCCCGGAGGCCTTCTCACTGCATCAGGAACCTCCAGCTTTTTACACAGGTCCGTAAAACCCATTCGGGACTCCTATGCCATTCCAGGGTCCCTTATGCCTGCCTTAGGGATTCAGTCTTCAACTTGGCTGTCTCTGGGGTCCTGTGACGTTTCTGACTTTCTCAAGGGCAATCTGCCGTGTTGGGCCCTATTGTAGTCTCAGAGCCATTTGGGAGATCAGAAGTGCCTCTATGCATCTCAGGGATCATCTAACCATCAGTCCCCCCCCCCCCCCGACTGCACCAAGAACCCGTCACGGCTTCACAGAGACCCCGTGAAGTTCATTTGGGACCCCTTCGGGGCTCCTCTTGTGGGCCCCTTCTCAGGCCTCGAGGAGGGGGGGGGGGGGCAATCGTCCCCAGCGCACCCCGGGATCCGCGCCTGGTAACGGATGGGTCACTTGGTGTCCAGATGCAATGCTCACCCACTTCTGTCCTGCGTCAGAGACGACTTCGTTCGCAATCAGTCGGTAGATGGCGTGGTCAGTCCATAGAACATCCACAAGGGAGGCGCCACCGCCGCGATGTGTGTGCCAGCCAGGCAGGTGGTCAGCGGCCCTGCTAACGTGATGTTGCCCTGTCAACCTTGAATAACTTCACAGGCGCAGCCAAGGGGGCCGGGGGCCCATCCTTCCCCCCCCCCAGGCTTCCACTCCGACACCGGGCACCCCCGCTAAGCTAAAAAACACCTGCTCACGCATGTGCATGCACGGGCGGCTCCCGAGGGACTGGCGTGCCGTCCACCAGCACGGCGGACCGTCCCACGCATCTCGACGATAGGCTGACGTCGTGGTCTCGCCTCTGTCCGCGCATGTGACTGCTGTGTGCACGTGCGTCCGTCGTGCGGCTCGTAAATGCGATGCTCTAACCACTCTGGGTTTTTGTATATCGGTTTCGGCAGCTTGCAAACGAAACGCTTCGGAAATACATGTCATTGGACATCAACACGTTCTATTTTGGGACAGCCAAATGCACACGGTACCAGGAGGGCATCCGGCAGACGTGTCTCGTGAAGGCCAGACCTATGTCTCAATACAAGTGCGCGAAAAACGTCTTTCCAAATTAAGCAGGAAATATGCCGCTGGTTCCGAAAATGTGCTGGGAGGAGGTGGAGGGGGAGGGACGTTGACGAGCTTTCGCCTGAATTCTTTCCACTAATTGCGATAGGACTAATGTTAAAATATCCCAAAAGTGTGGTTCTAGTCCCCGATCCACCCCCCCCCCCCCCACCCAGAATCTTTGCCACCTAAGTTACACACTCACGAGCGTTGTTTCGCGAGAACGCTGTGATGACACTCTAACCCACCTGCCAATTTATCTACACAGTGCTTCCATGGAAGTGAGGGATTGTCTGCACCGTGTGGAATTTGGCCAAACGTCGCAAAAACTACTCATGCAATGCTTGAGTTCAGGAAAACAAATGAGAAGCAGGGCCTCTTTTAACATGTTAACTAGGGTAGGGGACCATTATCCCCCAGTCAAGAGCCCATGCCCATGCAAAGAACAAACAACCAGGGGTAGCACAACAGCTGCGGTGATCACTTTCTAGCGTAACCAGGAAAGTATACCATAAGGCGCTGCGCACGAAAGGCTCCCACAAAGCAATGACCCTTCGACAAAGCATATTTTGAATTATGGAGTACTTGGGAACACACTTGGAAGCATCACTCTGTGATACATCACTCTGTAATGCAGACGAATCTAGTGACCGGTTGCTAGCGTGTTTAGTCATTGGTGCGCCGGCATCTGATGCCGCGATTGTCTCGTGGGTGGCCGAGGCGTTCTATTTCATTGTAATCTCGTTCAAGAGGAAGAGACTGGCGACCTTGTTTGACACGTTAACCGCCCTCAACTGGGGGGGAGGGGGGTGGCTGACCGTCCCCCAGGTTTTTTCCAGGATTAAGAGAGAACGAACAAACGCTGAGCCACGAAAGTTCGTGTGCTTTTGCATGATCATTTTTACACCTTGTGTCAAAGTTTTAATCCCAGGTCAAGTCAGGCTTCTGACTCAGGTCAGGTCAAACGGACTTATGTCTAAAAAAGTTAAATGCTCATGGATCAGAGACCCTGATAGATGGCAGAAAAATCTGCTACCTCAGATTTTTCGGAATTTTCCGGGTCACTGACGTAAGGTCAATCCCCTTTTTAAGACATGTGGTCGTTTTTGTGGGGAATTGATTGAATTTTTCAAAGGAATTTTTTGTGTGGGGTGATGTAGACATCTAGTTACCGTCAACAAACAAAGTATCAATGGCTTCCAGCCACCATTGACCTGAGGTCAGGTCACAAATAACTGTTATGAGCCAAAATGCACCGCCGTCAAAATCAGCGATGAATTAATTGGAACGGGTACGAAATGGCAGAACTGGCTCGCACAGTTGCAAGTAATACCAGGAAGCTCAAAAATTTTCAACAAATTGCGTATGTTGGAAAGAAACAGGCTCTTGCGAGTAAAACTTCGCCAATTGTGTAGATTGGTAACTACTGAGTTTGCCCAAAATTCAAGCATGAGAAACCATCGCAAGAAGCATTACGATCAATAAACTTTACATCGACTGGCTTACGTCCTTAAAATAGGAGTACACTAAAATTAGTTCCCGTTAATTTCATGTTGCATTCGGCTACGGCGCCCGCCGGCAACCGGCGCAAAAATTGCCTTGTATTTATCTCAGCGTTTCGGCGTATATATTGAACAAATCAGAGAAATGAGATGTGTATCAGCATCTGCGGACCTTTACCTGTGCGATGGTACCTTTACCTAGACGACATTAGTCACAGCTCTTGAGATCCAGACCGTTTCTCGGTCTCATGCATGAAATGTTAGTGCGTGTCCCTATATCACAACAGCCGAAAAATGAAAACAAAAAAATAGATTGGATTAAAATGATTGAAAACGTTTTCAGATAGTATTAAATGCACACGAGATCATTCCACGCGACTTCCAGGTCTCTGGAGGTCATTTAAGGTCAAAGGCCATACGTTCATCTGACCATGATAGTTCCCCCTTTTTCATGCCCCTGGCACCGCCTATGCTAACATTATACAAACAATACAATACGATTTGTACTTCTTCAGCATAACGCCACTAGCAGAAGCCAAAAAAGTGCTTTTGATTTTTTGTTCATTCCGTTGATGAAAAACTAATCCTATTTTTGAAATCCCGTGAACGCCCATGAATTTTCTCAAAATTCCAAATATATACCAAGGGTAAAAGTCCCATTCATAATCTCTCGATTCATGCCAATTTCATTGAAATCGGTCCAGAAACAACGGTTTTATAAGAACACCAAAAATACTCCCCATTTTGACTTTTTGCCCCCTGTATTTGCCCCTTTCAAAATTTGGAAAACCTCCTTTTATAAAAATGTAGTTTATGTCATGGCAAATCGATTGCCGCATGTTGCAATGAAATCGGACTCGTAGTTCTCGAAATCTCAGGGGGGCCGAATCCTCCACCCCGGCGGGAATCGGCCATACCGTCTAGCCCTCCGGAAACAGGGTTAAGCTTATAAACTACCTTGGTGCGTTTCAGGTTGTTTTTCCACCTGCCGTGTTGTTTTCCATAATGAGGCTGCTAAATATTTTATTTTGCTGGTATATGTTTATCAGCAGAATTTATTTAATAGAGCTTTGTTTCCGCATTTTCATCTGTTGGGTTGACTTTGGTGCTGATGATGTTTCGTAAGATCTTTTTGTCATTCTTGTGTGGTGGTGGATGGTTTAGGGAACACGTCATCTCCTTGTTCATCTGATTGTTCGAGTAACCGTTATTAGCAAATATTTGTTTACAGCGCTGAAGTTCTCGGTGTGTGCTGGTCCGGCCGAAACAGTACCTCATTGGTCGTTGAACGAAAGAGCGGACAGCCGTGCGGCAACGCTGTCGGCGCTGGTGGCGTCGTCTCTCGTTGTAGAGTATCTAAATGCATCTCAAATAAAATTTCCATGAGAGATTCAGAACTATCAAAAATCTAGCTCCAACCCATCCCTCCCTGGTCCGACTGTGGTCCATTCCACCAAAACCGGGCAGTTCACCGTCTAGACCTCAACTCCGCAAACATACTTAGGTGTTTTGGGTAAACAACGTTCATTGCCTATGAAAACCGCTCACATTTCATTTACATAAAGGAAAGGGAAGAGTCCGCTGGTCAAGCCCAATTAAATGTCAAGCGCAATGATAATTTACATCTCTCATTTGCATTCTGCTCGGCGCTTATACATCTCTCGAACTCTGTTTCGTCCTAAATTCCGCCACATTTAAGTACCGTTCGCGACGACCTGCGTCAAAGCAAAAAAAAAACAACTGTTGTAGCGGAGGTCTTTGCCACAATGGCATGCACCACGAGCAAAAAACCGAGATTTGGTTGATCGGTGCTTCGGTCGAATCAGTGCCAGGAAACAAGCTGCCTACTCGTGGAAAAGTGCTGCAGCAATATTGTGGTTATGCCAATATCGTTTGAGCTAAGGAACCGGTAGTATCGGTGTCGGCATTTAGGCTCATAAACTACCTTGGTGTGCTTCAGGTTGCTTTTCACCTGCCATGTTGTTTTACATAATGAGGCTGCGGAATATTTCATTTTTGTGATAAATGTTTATCAGTGGAATTTATATATATATATATATATATATATATATATATATATATATATGTATGTATGTATGTATGTATATAATCCAAGAGAAGTTAAGAGTGAGCGGTATATATATAATATACATATCTGAGTAGGTGATAAATACATCTTTAGTTCAAAAAATAATACTGATGTGTCCCTCTCTTTCCACTGCTCTGGAACCTATGCCCATTCGGGGACACCTTTGCAAATGTTTACCATCAGGTTATTTGCGTCATTGTTTGACGCCGCGGAAACTGATTGTCGGAACTTGAAATATCCATGTGCTCGTCTTCAGGGCAACGTCATAGCAGAACAGTCATTTGCAGCAGGAGAAGCTATTGAATGTCGTTTAAGATCGTGTGCTTTTGTAGGGAAATAACTATCCTCACTGCCTTGACCAGCGGCCATGCAATCGGTACTACGAATAGGAGCCGGTCTTGATGATGGCCCATTTCTGCCTGCTCTCACGCGGGAAACACGACGCACGTTTGTCAGCTTTATACAGCGTAGCGGGAGCGCAAAGACGGATACACGTTTTTTTATTCTAACAGAGCAGCTCTGTGCGTGGGGGCCACGCCTTTCGCCAGCAGGAGCGCCACCGGGTACCGCCGGAGTCAACACTGCTGGACACCCGCGGTCAGCCTGATGCCTTTGCCGGCATTCGGCACTGGTGGAAGCGCATGGCCCAAAGCGCATGGCTGGAAATAAAATCTAGACATTAACAAGGGGAGGGACCTGCTCAGGATCTCACACCTTTCATTCAGACCAGATTTCAGACGTTTCTTTCCAGTCATTGCTATGTGGACCTAATTTTAAAACCCCTGGCCATTGAGGTGCCGACATCCTCCCATCATGTTCCCAAATCTTTGAACCATTAACCTTCCAAAATCCCCGAACATAGAGGTCTCTAAACACTGTCATTCACCCCTGAATTTCCAGCCACGCCGCAGCGCCATGGGGGAAGGGTCCAAGAACCTGAAACATGTCAAACTGCCTTTCGCGAAGCACTTCAGCTCTCCATGCGCTCCGGGTACGGGCTAGTACGGCACGGGACACACGGGCTTGGGGCAGCACTGCGGATACTCCTTCTCGAGGTCGCCGTCGTCCATGTGGCAGCCGGAGCCGGGCGGGACGGCCATCGTGCCGCAGCCCTTGCCGGACACCCCCCGCAGGTCGCAGTGGTTCAGCGAACAGCCCGGCCCCGTCCACTCTTCGCCAGGCCCGAGATAGCGCTGCTGCCGCTCCGAGTAGCAGTGCGGGCAGACGATCTTGGGACAGCACTGCGGGTACTGCTCGCCCGGCCGACCGTCGTCCAGATGGCAGGGCGAGTCGGACGGTACGCCGACCAGGCCGCAGCCCTTGCCGGCAACGCCGCCGCCCGGCAGGCAGGTGGCCTGCGTGCAGCCGGGCCCGGTCCACGACTCGCCGGGCTGCGCCAGCCGCTGCAGGTTCTCCACGTAGCAGCCGCCCCCCGGCGGAGGCGGCGGCGGCGGCTCGCATTCGCCCCGCGGGCAGCAGTTTGGATACTCGGCCGTCGCGTCGCCGGCGACGATGCGGCAGCCGGCGGGCGCGTCGGGCGCGAGGGCGACCAGGCCGCACGGCAGCAGCGCCGCCAGCGCCGAGCCGTCGTCGCCGACGGCGGCGGTGCAGCGGGCGCGCGTGCAGCCGGGCTCCGTCCACTGCTCGTCGGCGGCGAACCACTTGCCGAGCGCGGCCGAGAAGCAGTGCGCCGGGCAGCGGTAGGTCGGGCAGCAGCGAGGGTGCTCACCGTCCGGCTCGGGCACCGCCAACGTGCAGTCGGGGCTCGGCGGCGGGCCGGGCGGCGCGCAGTCCTCGCGGACCACGTCCGCCGTGCCGTTGGCGCTCAGCCGGCACCGGGCGCGCACGCAGCCGGCCTCGGTCCACGCGTCACCTGGCCCCATGTGGCGCTGCTGCTGCTCCGAGAAGCACTCCTCGCAGGTGAAGCGCGGACAGCACTGCGGGAACTCCAGGCCCGGAGTGCCGTCGTCCATGGAGCACGACGTGCTGAAGGGAGTAGGCCATCGCCGGGCAGCCGACGACACCGACCTCGCCGTTCTCGAAGACACGTGGCCCGACCACAGCCGAGCGCCGTCCAATGGTCGCCGACGGCGAAGCGGCGGTCCAGGTCTCGGTCGTGGCACGGCCACTCGGGCCCCGGACAGCGCTGTTGCGGGCAGCAGCGCGGGTACTCGGCGTCCTCCTGAGCCGGCTCGAGGCTGCAGCCAGGCCGCAGGTGAAACAGGCCGCACGGGAGCCGCGACACGCCGCTCTCCGTGCAGACGACGCGCGTGCAGCCGGGCTCGGTCCACTCGTCGCCGACGTTGACCAGCCGCGGTGTCGGGTGCCGCGCCAGGCACTGGCCGGGCCCGGCGCAGAGCAGGCGCGGGCAGCAGCCCGGCGGATCGGCCGCCGGGTCGCCGTCGATGAGCGCGCAGTCGGCCGTCTCGACGATCGTCGGGCAGTCGGTCAACACCACGCGGCCGCGGCGGCAGCGGGCGCGCCGGCAGCCTGGCTCCACCCAGCGCTCGCCGTCGCGGAAGTAGCGCTCCAGATGGTGCGAGTAGCAGCGCCGTCGGACGCGGGCGTCGGCCAGGACGGCGGCGCCGAGCGCCACCGCCAGCAGCGCCAGCCTCATTCTCCCGAGCATGGCGCAGCACTGGCCGCCGCCGGCCGCGCTGCCGGTCAAGCGGCAGCCAGTCGGCCTGTTTATCGCCGCGCTCGGTAAGCCCGGCTACGCGCCGCCTGCAGCGCTGTTTGGATAACTGGTGACACCCAGCAGACGTGACGTGCGGTGTATCGCGCCACTATCTGCGCGCTACAGGCAGTGACCTCGAATTCCTGCTCCACAGCGGCTAGGAACCCGCGGGCCTGACCGACTGAGACCCGGCCTACAACCCCAGGCGGCTCAGCGTCCCGCCGCCAGCTGACCGTCAGCGCTGGGTTAGCGAGCTCAAACAAGCTCAAGACCCCGAAAAGAAGAAAGTGGCAGCCGCTCTCGCCATTTTGAGCAGGCTCGCGGGTTCTCCAAAATGGCTCCTTCGGGGGCAGGAAAGAGAAATGGCACGTGTGGCGCTCGACGCCATCGACTCAATAGTCCCTGAATGGCGACGTCAAACAGGTAGAGCATTTGACGCCGCTGGGCGCCTTCCACGAGATCGACGACAGAAAATCCCGCTGTTGCCATGTGAATTGACGACAGGCGTGTCTCACGTTCGACCATCCATTCCAAGCGCGTGCGACCGTTTCATTGACTAGGTACGGCAACGAACGCCCAGTTGGCCCCCTGAAAGAACGGCGTCTCAGTGCGCTGTTTTGCCCCAGTGTTCGGAGATGAGTGGGATCCATCAGCGTCGCTCATTTGGCCATTGCTAGCGCCGGCCAGGGCGGCGTCTGACTCCAGGAATACAACCTTTTGCAGTCAGTTGATAATACCCGTGCTTGTTTTATATTGCGACTTGGAAGTCGCTGGGTGTACTCAACCCGCGAGTTACGACGTTTAATGCACAGTCTGCGTGTGCTCAGTCAACTTCATGGACGCCAGAGCACTCGTAAATAAAAACTGCATCCAAGTTTCGACGGCTGCTGAAAAAAGCCTCGGGGGCCACCGCGAGGTCTTGGGCCTGCTGCGCTGACGTCACAAGAACGGCATCACGTTCTCGGCCTGCAATTGATCCGGCTCGGCATAGCGTCCCACGCATCTGGATTGCTTGCTTGCCCTTGGGCGCCGGAGTCACCATCGAAGCCTACAAATGCCAACCATTCCCCTGCCACGTGGACGGGTCTGTAATTTGGTGAGATTTCTTCCATTTTGCAGTGCTGTACAGAATGACAGCACGCTCATGATCGCCCGTGTTTGATTACGAACGAATCTGCAGCTCGAGCGAATATTGAGGCTAGAAATCCCGCACATCGTATTGTTAATTCCTGTCTCCGAAGAAACAACAAGGAAACTGTTCTACGAATGTTTACCACATTGAGACTTTTTGACAAGTCCCTAACAACCAGTGTTGTCGGTGCTCATTCACTGGGCACAGGGTCATCGGTGAGGAATCTCTCATTGCATTTACGCCATTTTCCGTTTTAACACGCGGAGATAATTGCACATTTGCGCGCACATTCCCCCTACAAAAGCACACGATTTGCGCACATTTGCGCGTGTTTGCGCACGTTTTACGCCACACAACGCACACGCCACAGGACGGGGAGCGGGGGCGGGGGCGGGGGCGGGGCGGCTGCGGCTGCGACGGCGGCGCCTGCTGGAGGGTGGCGCCGGGCCGCTTCCTGTATAAAACTAAGGAACGTAAGTCGTGTTTCTCGCGTGAGAGCAGGCCGAAATGGGCCATCATTAAGACCGGTTCCCATTCTTAGTACCGATTGCATGGCTGCTGGTCAAGGCAGTGAGGATAGTTATTTCCCCTACAAGAGCATACGATCTTAAACGACATTCAAATAACTTCTCCTGCTACAAATTACTGTTTTGCTATGACGTTGCCCTGAAGACGAGCACACGGTTATTTTAAGTTCCGACAATCAGTTTCCGCGGCGCCAAACAATGACGTAAATAACTCGATGGCAAACATTTCCAAAGGTGTCTCCGAATGGGCGCAGGTTCAAGAGCCGTGGAAAGAGAGGGCACGCCCCCAATTTTTTTTAAACTAATGATGTATTTATTGTCCACAAAGATACGGATATTATAGATATACTGCTCGTTCCTAACTTTTCTTGGGTTTTTATATACACACACATATATATATATATATATATATAATGTTTATTAGTAACACATATATATGTATATATATATATATAAATTCCACTAATAAACATTTATCACAAAAATGAAATATTTAGCAGCCTCATTATGTAAAACAACATGGCAGGTAAAAAAACAGCCTGAAACACACCAAGGTAGTTTACGAGCCTAAATGCCGACACGGATACTACCGGTTCCTTAACTCAAACTATATTGGCATAACCACAATATCGCTGCAGCACTTTTCCACGAGTGGGCAGCTTGTTACCTGGCACTGATTCGACCGAAGCACCGATCAACCAAATCTCGGCTTTTTGCTCGTGGTGCATATCATAGTGGCAAAGGCCTCCATTAAAACAGATGTTTTTTTGCGTTGACGCAGGTCGCCGCGGGCGGTACTTAAATATAGTGGAATTTAGGACGAAACGAAGTTGGAGAGATGGATAAGCGCCGAGCAGAATGCAAAAAAAGAGATACAAATTTTCATTCCGCTTGGCATTTAACTAGGCCTGACCAGCGGACTCTTCCCTTTCCCTTTATGTACATCAAATGTGACTAGTTTTCACAGGCAATAAACGTTGTTTACCCAAAACACTTAAATCACAAGTATGTTTGCGGGGTTGAGGTCTAGATGGTGAACTGCCCGGTTTTGGTTGAATGGGCTACAGTTGAACCAGGCGAGGGATGGGTTACAGCCAGATTTTTGATAGTTCTGAATCTCTCATGCAAATTTTATTTGAGATGCATTTAAATACTCTACAACGAGAGACGATGCCACCAGTGCCAACAGCGTTGCCGCACGGCTGTCCCTCCGCTCTTTTCGTTCAACGGGCAGTGAGGTACTGTTTCGACCGGACCAGCACCTCACCGAGAACTTCAACGCTGTAAACAAATATTTGCAAAAACGGCTACACGGACAGTCAGATAAACAAGGAGATGACGTGTTCCCTAAACCATCCAACATCACACAAGAATGACAAAAAGATCTTACGAAATATCATCAGCACCAAAGTCAACCCAACAGAGGAAAATGCGGAATCAAAGGTCTGTTAAATAAATTCTGCTGAATAAACATATACCAAAAAATAAAATATTTAGCAGCCTCATTATGCAAAACAACATGGCAGGTAAAAAAAACAACCATGAAACACACCAAGGTAGTTTATAAGCTTAACCCTGTTTCCGGAGGACTAGACAATATGGACCGATTCCCGGCGGGGGGGGGGCGGATTTGGCCCCTCTGACATTTCGAGCACTACAAGTTCGATTTCATCGCAATATGCGGCAATCGATTTGCCATGACATAAACTACATTTTAATAAAAAGTAGTTTTCCAAATTTTGAAAGGGGCGGATACAGGGCAAAAAGTCAAAATTGGGGGTATTTTTGGTCTTCTTATAACTCCGTTGTTTATGGACCAGTTTCTATGAAACTGACATGAATCGATAGATTATGAATGGGACTTTTACCATTCGTATATACATTTGAAAGTTTGAGAAAATTTATGGGCGTTCACGGATTTCAAAAATAGGAGGATTAACTTTCAACAGCTGAATAAACAAAAGAGTTCAAAACACTTTTTTTGGCTCCTGCTAGTCATGTTATGCTAAAGAAGTACAAATCGCATCACAATGTTTGTATAATGTTAGCATAGGCCGATGCCAAGGAAAAAAGGGGAACTGTCATGGTCACATGTTCCTCAGATCAGCGTATGCCCTTTGACCTCAAATGACCCTCCAAAGACCTTGGAATGATCTAGTATCCATTTAATACGGCCTGAAAACGTTTTCAGTCATTTGAATTTGTTCTATTTCAAAAATTTTATTTTTCGGCCGTTGTGGTATAGGGCACACGCACTAACATTTTAGACCATAGCTCCATGACCCGACGTGATATTGAGTTGAGACTTGGTACAGAAATAGAAGGAACCCTTTTACGTCATATATATTCCAAGTTTGGCATTTGAAAAAATAACGCCAAAATTATTACCGTAAAACCAAACTTTGACTTTTGACCTTAATGTGACCTTGTAAAGTGACTTCAGACCAACAAAATTATATTTGTGTGTTGCCCAATTTTTTTGCTATACATCCATGTAAAGTTTTATGTTTTATCTTAAAAATGCTATTTTTTGGCAGTCATTTTCCTTTTACCCTCCACAGGGGGCCAAAAATAGCCTGAAATAGCCTGAGGTACTTCCCAAAAACGTTGCCTGACTCAGCCCCTGAGAAAAATAGAATTCCAAATTTTTGGCACAGTACGTCGTAAGAATAATCAAGAAAAGTGGTCAAGTTTCGTGAAGCTGCGTCAAAAATCCTGGAATTGGCAAGCAAAAAACCCGAGCGGGGCAGATTCAGCCCCCCTCCCCTGCCAGGAAGAGGGTCAAATGCCTACACGGAGACTGCCGGTTCCGTGGCTCAGACTATATTTGCATAACCACAACACTATGACGACGAATGGCCATGCATCCACAGGACGGAATGCCATACCAGCACATGGGCCAAGTAACGGTGAACAGTATGAAACTGGAAAAAGGAACGCATCACATTGGATAACAAGTTTGCGGTCTACAAACACGAAAATCTGGTCACATACTACGTACTTCATGCTCTATTAGTCGGACTTAATGGATGTTAATGGACTTAATGGATGATACAAGTTCCTGGCGGAATGAAAGGCGCACACGCGTTGACACCCTGTCATCACTGTTCCGGTTCAACTTCTCCGATCGCTCGCTGAATTCTGAGGCTCAGCTGACGGTCAGATTTGGCCTCCCAGCCTCCCACGTACACCTGCTTGAATCTCCTAAAAGTCTTCTACTGGTCGTGTATGGGAGGCACAGGGTGGATTCCTGTCGCGGGGCACGTCGGGTATCCCTGCGCCCTGCAAGAGATCAAACAGCTGATGTCTGATGGCCGTATGAGCGCGGGCGAGGTCTGGCATGTCCATCACACTTGTATATTGTATTGTATTCATCATTCTTGTACCGGTCGTTTATGAAAAGTGTTAAAACCTCGCAAAGGCACCTCTCACAGGCCGCTCATGTTGTTTTTGCTTGGCATGATGAATGGCATGCTTGGCGCCACATTCCTGAGAGTCATGCCCGTTTGACTCACGGCCGTCATGACTCAAGACGTTTGCGCGGAAACTTACCTTGCGCTTTGTATCTGACGTGGTTTGTCACGTCTGCTGCTGCTGAGATATAAAGGCCGGCGTTACCTGGCATCTGACTTCCACTGTAGGTAAAACAGTCGTCGATGAGCACCTCCATGTCTATGGCATTTCTCACTGGTCCACGCGAGAGTTCGTGAAGTCGGACCCTCTGAACCTCAGCTGGGTCTCTTGCTGAGATCTGGTGGCCAGCAGAGACTTAATTCTCTTGCGGTATGCTGATCCTTCTTCTCACAGGACTTTCCATACGTTCCTTACGTTCGAGAAATTTTAGGTTTCGAGCGAGAAGACTCTGTGACACATCCACTGCCCTTCGCAGCGCGAGCCAGCTGAGTTCGTAAGATACAGGATTCTTAGGTTTTCTTCCTTTCCCGCAAGGTCGACACTTCCTCGAGTCTGCAACCTGTTTATAATGCAGCGTACGATATGTGTGTGTGCAGACCCTGTGGTTTGGAATGTTTTGCGACGCCAGCTTTTGAAAGACTAAGGTAAATTTTGGCAAAGTCGGCAATCTGGTCCCCGAACACGTATTTATTCAGTGAAATCATGCTCGCCACGTTGCTATAAGGCCTTGATTGCATCAGAATAATCGTGCATTTTTTTGTCAGAATGCTTAGAATAATTGTTGTATGCCTTCTTCGCAAAAAAAAAATCTGAATAAAAAAGAAACATTGCCACTAGTTTCTGGGGTAAGTTCGCTCAGGTTTTTCCAGCTTTCGTAGTGCTAACCTGTTACACCATAAAAGCCTGCTACGAGCCGACCTCAACCAAGCACACCAGGATATAAAAATACTGTTGGGATCCGCGTCAAATCGCATAAGAACTGACCTGGCCCCTTTCGATTTTGATGGAATTTGGTAGGCTCATGGTAGCTATCGAGACATGATCAGCCATAAATTTTTAGCCCTGGGAGATCTCTGACGTCAAAGTTTTGGGTCTTGAAATGTCACCGATTTTTATTGACATTGCATGATTCAAATGCCGACAACTCGGTGAAAGATTGCTACAGAAAGGTGCGATTAGCGCCATTCGAAAGAGGAATGTTCCTGAGTTTATAGATAAGCCCATTTTTGGTGATCTCTGGATGATCGTTGACCTGACTAGGTAACATCGAACTTTTTCGATTTAACCATCTTTGTCCACAGTGATCTTCGCAACAATGCAGCACAGTATGTTCCCAGTTGTTGACAATAAGAGAAGCAAAAAAAAAACATGTCTGGTAAAATGAAACCTTTTTCCGTCATTTCACGTTTAAAGCCACCAGATGGCATTTGAGAAATATGCAGTGAAGCTATTTGAAGAATACGGATTAATTTCGTGCCTTTCGTTTGTTGGATTGTTGTACGACTTTTTACCGTCTTTGAATTAAATTGAGAAAATGAAGAGAGAGAAATGTTCTAATCTGGTATGCACAATGTTTTGCGTGCCTGTTACACATCAGCGTAGCTTCAAAATTCAAACCAGAAAGGTCAAAGGTCTTGAGTCATGACACCCCACGACCAAACGACTCCTTCCATCCAGATCTGACATACCCGTTCTCCACATTTACACAGAAGCTAGTCTATCAGGTGTTCTTAGGCATTTGAACCGAAATCATCTTTGTCAAGCATGTGGGCCTTGTGAAGGTCAGCCGAGGCAATGACCTTGACTGACTAGATAACCGACTGGTCATGGAACTTTTATAGCTTTTTGGGTACTCATCACGTGTACTAAAGATTTCATGTCAGCTGGAGGGCGTTGATTTTTTTGCCATGACGTCAACCCCTGGATGTTAGAATAGTTAGAAATGAAATGACGACTTCGTTTCGAAACAGGCATAAGTGATGGATGAGATAGGTGCACAAAAAATTCGGGAAATTGTCTTTTATCCAGGACATGGAATGAACATGAATGACCTGATGCGTGCAAAATGGATATGGAATTCGAAATCAGCGCCCGAAAATCCGCAAATGGCCAGATGTCAGAACAGGTCATCTAACGTCAACCGATGTCAGAGACCCCAGCTGATCTTCCAAAGGTCCCGATGCAAGATTAGGATTATCCCAGTTGGCTTCATTGCCTAAGGACACCGATGGACCCACTTTCGTGCAAATGTGAAGAACGGGTATGCCAGATTTGGATCGGAGTGGTCGATTGGTGGCAGAGTTCCATGACCTTTCACCCTTCTGGTCAAGCAATTTGAAACTAAGCTGATGTGCAACAGGACCAAGGACTCTGTGCACACAAAACTGTAAAACGGTCGAACAAACGAAAGCTACAAAACCAATCAATATTCGTGAAATAGCCTAGGGGGGCAGTGACCGCCCCCTCTAACTCACGAACGGTTCGTCGCACGATAAAAATAAGCGTACCGTTGGAAAGCTCGTGATGAGTAGAGCTCGAAACTGGTGTCATTTTTAGTTTTAGATAATATGTAAACAATTTACGCCCTGTATATGTTTTCTGATATCCGACTGCATGAGACCGAGAAATGGCCTGAATCTCAAGGGCTGTGACTAATAACGCATAGGTAAAGGCACCAGCGCACAAGTAAAGATCCGCGGATGCCGATACACGTCTAATTTCCTAGATTTGTTCAATATATACGCCGAAACGTTGAGTTAAAGGCACGGCACTTCTCGCGCCAGCTGTCGGCGTGCGCCGCTGCCGTATGCAATAACAAATTGACTGGAACTAAGTTTAGCGTTCCTTTATTTTCGCAAAAAAAGACTATCTGTGTAAATTTTATTGATCTTTGTGGCTGTTGTAATGGTTCTTCATGCTTAAATTTTGGAAAAAATTCATTAATTCATAATCATTCATTAGCAATTTACACAAATGGTGGAGCTTTATTCACGAGTGCCTGTTTATTTGCAAAATATGCCGTTTCTTCAAACCTTTTGAGGTTCCTGGTATTGCTTGCATCTGTGTAAGCTAGTTCTGCCATTTTCTACCCATTCTGGGTAATTCATCGCCGATTTTGACGGTGGTACATTTTGGCTCACTACAGTTATTCGTGACCTGACCTCACGTCAATGGCTGGAAGTCATTGATACTTTGCCCAATGATGGTAACCAGATGTCTGCTTCACTCCACACTAAAAATGTTGTGAAATATTCCGTCAATTTGCGAAAAAAACGACGACATGTTTTAAAAATGGGCTTGATCTTAGGTCAATGACCCGGAAAATCCCGAAAAATCTGAGATAGGGGATTTGTTGCATCTATCACGATCACTAATCCTTGAAAGAATTATTGAGATATCTTGTTTTGCGAAAACGTTACAGGGCACTAAACCTTTTTGGACATAGGTCTGTTTGACCTGACCTAGGTCAAGCGCCTGACATGATCTGAGGTCAAAACTTTGACACAAGGTGTAAAAAGAATGAAGCAAAAGGTAAACAAAGCTACGTGGCTCTGTGTTTGTTCGTTCTCTCGCAATCCCAGAAAAAATCTCGGCAGGGGAGGCCGTCAACTGCCCCCCATTCGGGAACGGGTTAAATACGGACAAGCAGCACTGAAACAATATAAGGCAGATCAGCACAGCGCCTATCCACTCATTCACGGCCCTGGCCCTAGTGGCGGCTTTTCAAGCAACTGCAGCGCCCCACGAACGTTAACCTGGCGGTCAAGCAGTGGGTCCATATCCCGAATAAATATGGCTTCAAGACCTGCTAAGCATTGTTTATCTGTTACCCTCGCCAGGATCACTACGTTCGGAGCGATGGCGACGAGTCAGGTGTTCATGGCAGTGGTGTTTTGTTTGGTGTAAGTGGGAAGAGCACAGAACAACACACATACACACATACATATATATTTGTTTATATATAGATACATATAGTATACCAATATATATATTGGTATACTTGGGCAGAGTATTTCCTTTGACACAAGTTTTATTGAACACTAGTGCAATCGATGTCACCATTCAGTTCATCATTCAGTTCGTGCAAAACCGAGCCAAATGTGCACATTTAGTATGACATTACTCTTAGCTGGTCTTATTTTACGTCTCGGAAAAGTCATCCGTCAAATACTGAAAACTGGCATAAAATGTATCAACGCAGACCATCAACTGATGTTCACCATCCACTTCAAGGACAAGAAAACTAGCCACTTCATCATGTGGAACAGCACCAAGAAATACGGACATTTCAAGCGCACCAACGTAGTCTACAAGTTTACCTGCCCACATGGTGATTGCATACTTCATAACAACTCATACTACGTTGGTGTGACTACAACACACTCAAGACGTCTCACCATGCGTATAGGACATCCACGAAAGCATCATTACCAGACAGCAGCTCACAGACAACACAGAAATCATCAAATCTACAACTGATCGACGAAAACTCCACATCCCCGAAACATTATACATCAAACAATTCAGCCCAACGCTAAACAGACAAACAAATGCGGGAGTATCCCAAAGGCCCTTTGGATAATTTTACAGAATGCGTGAGTAAAAGTAGGTATGGGGTTTTTTGGCCTTACAGAACTGTGTGGACAATCCTGCATTGATGTGACATGGATAGCGGAAGTGTGGCAACCGAGGAGCGAACGTGTATTGTGGTTTATTTTTCAAACCTAATTGTAATCGAAAGGCGATGTCGCTGCGTAAGTTTGGACAATGGATAGCTGTATATCCGAACGTTAAATAAAAACCGATAAGAGTAATGTCATACTAAATGTGGACGTTCGGCCCAGTTTTATACGCATTGAATGATGAACTGAAGTATATAGTTCGAGATATCAAGAAAACAAAAAAAAAAAAACAATTAAAGCGAAGTGTGCCCTAGCGTTCCATACACACACACACACACACACACACACACATATATATATATATATATATATATATATATATATATATATATATATATATATAAGTGCGCGCGTGTGTGTGTGTGTGCATGTATGTGTGTGTGTGCGCGCGCGCAAGCGTATGTGTGTACCTATACACAGTATTTATTGCGGTACAATTATAATGACTGAAGATGAAAGAACACTGAAACCTAGGCATATTGCTATGCACATCATGCTGGGGGGGGGGGGAAGGCACGTAGGCAAATAATAGTTTCAAAAGAAGCACTCCAGACAACTGGGACACACAATCTCTCCAACAGCAGCATTGATTCCTGAGGGGAGGGGGAGCAAGCGATGCGCCTCAAGTGCCTTCATGATAACTACGGGACTGCTGACACCTATTGCCAAGTCTCTGCATCAGACGTCATTAAGCCAATCGCCGCAGAGTCGCGTGAATCACGAGTGGACTGCGTTGGGGAATACCCCAAAAGCACCGGCTGACCGCGGAGAACCGGTTCGCCACAGCCCCGCCCGCGACCAGCCCGCGGTCAAAGCGACGGGTTTGAACTCGCTCGTGCTAGTGGCGCCGGACTCCCGGAGGGTGCCCCGCCGTCTCCTCGCCCCGACCACGTGACTCGGCGCACCGTTAAGAGGAAGCGGCCGCGCTGGCGGCGACAGTGGCGGCAAGGGGCGGCCGGCGAGGGCTGCGCCGGGGCTCGCGCTGGTGAGAGTTTTGCGGACGCAGCAGAGATCGAGTCCATCGGGCAGGTAAGCGGCCGTGCCGTGCCGTTCGCGGCGCGGGCGCGTGCAGTCGTCGGGGTCACAATCTTCGTTGTCACGTTGTTTGAACTTGTGCGGTTAGCGGCCGTTTGACGAGTTTTGTTGAAAGACTCCCTTTCATGAGCCACCGGATTGGCTATGGACGTTTATCGTTGCTCCGGGTACCGTTGGCTGTTAAGCTGTTATTAGGCATATGTAAAATACGCAACCGCTATCGACGTAAAACCACGTGTGGGCCGGTGGGTGGAACTGCTCCGACCTTCCGGTTTGCTAGGTTTTCTCTCGTGACAGCCTGCAACGAGTCACCCTCGTTTGGCCACTTGAGCATTTGAGATAATCTGAACGTAGCGCAGTGGGCTCAGGTTGAAAGCGCTGTTATTAACGCTCTGATCATGCAGCAAAAACTCCGTCTCATGCGAGAAGGCGCGTACTTCAACCCACTGAGTAAACGACATGACTCCTTGGCTTAATTCGTTTCACTGACATTCGCCAGTTCTGACAAGGGTGTTGCTGCCTGATCTGGTTCAGTGCTTGCCACAGCGCACACGCACTGTGCTGATTTCTAGCATCTCTGCGGTGATCATTTCACCTTGGTGCCTTGGCGCTCGCAAGGCCCCGTCACGAGCGATGAAGCTGGTAACGCCGCACTGTGTTCGTGCCCGACTGCATCTGACCAGTGCCGTCACCCGCAGACCATGCCTCAGCCCATCTTCTGCCGGCTGTGCGCCATCAGCTGCACGGGAGAGCGGCCCTGGGCCGAGCACCTGCGGGGCTTGCAGCACATCAGACGAGCCGCACTCGCCAGGTGAGCGGTGCTGTACCGGGCAGCGGTGGACGGGCCGGGCAGCGGTGGACGCGCCGGGTAGCGGTGGACGCGCCGGGCTGCGGTGGACGGGAGGCGGCAGCGGTAGACGGGCCGGGCTGCGGTGGACGTGGCCGGGCCCGTGAAGCAGCCGTTGAATGAACCGGCTGTGGACTCGGCAGCGGTTGCATAGGCTGATTGTGGACCTGGCGTTGAAGGGACTGATGGGGGCCGACCAGCGATGGAATGAACCGATTGGACACAGGCAGCGATTTAATAGGATTAACAATTAATTGTGGACCCAACAGCGATTGCATGGACCGGATCGGAACTGGACAGCGATTTCATAGACTGATTGTGAATCTAGGACGAGCATATGTAGAGCAAATAGCAAGTATATATATAGCAAATAGAGGGAATGGACCGTCTGTGGACAAGCAACGGTTGAATGGAACGATTTTGGATCTGGCAGTGGCCAAACGGACATGTACGCATAGCACCGTCATTTAATTTCTAGTTCGTGGTCAGTAGAAAATACCACTAAAAAACGGGTTTTTATTTCTTGCATTTTAATAGAGGGGACGCAAGCACCACTGAACGACTCAACCACTAGCTTGTTCGGAGCGTTCTGGGATTCATTTTCGACCGTGATGCATCACGGAATGTTTGAAAGTACCAACTTTTCATTTTTAGTGTCTTAATCGTTGCCTCTCTAACAAAGCCTAAATGGATTGAAATTTGTGCCACCGCTGTTGATCCCTGTAAGAGCTGTTTCAGCGTTTCTCGATAACCCTTGATACCCTTTGAACGACCGACAACGGTCATTCTACGCGCGGTCGGACGTCGCCTCATTGCAGCTGCAGATCCCGCCTGCCGTCTGCCGCCGGGGCCAGCGGACGACGTGACCGACTTCTGCTTCCCCCGCGCAGGCTGTCTGCCGAGTCGCCGCCGGCCGCCGGGCCGGCCCCCAGCCCCGGCTGCCAGCCGCAGTGCTGCGAGCAGCTGCCCTGCACGGTCTGCCAGCTGCGGGGTTCCGGCCCCCTGTTCTGCGCCGCCTGTCAGCGGCACCGCTCCGACCCGGACGCCTGCCGCGAGAGCGGGGAGAGCGGCCACCATCTGCAGCAGAGCCGGCCGGCCGCGGTGCCGGTGCTGTTCCACTGTGCGCTCTGCCAGCTCTGGCTCGCGGACGAACCCGGCTGGCGGCAGCACTGCCTGAGTGAGCCGCACCAGCAGGCAGTGGCCGGCGCCGGCGGCGCGCTGGTGCAGCTCGTAACGGCTCCGGCTCCTGCTTCTGTTCCGGCTTCGCTTACGGCGCCGGCTCCGTCTCCGGCCTTGGTTGCGGCTGCGGCTGCGGCTGTAGCTTCGGCTCCGGCCCCGGCTGCGGCTGCGGCTGCGGCTGCGGCTGTAGATCCGGCTCCGGCTCCGGCTCCGGCTGCGGCTGCCGTTCCGGCTCCGGTTCCGGCTCCGGCTCCGGCGGATTCAACTCCGGCTCCGGCTTCATCTTCGGTTCCGGTGGCTCCAGCTCCGGCTCCGAGTCCAAATCTAACTCCGGCTTCGATTCCGACTCCGCCTCCGACCCTGACTCCGTCTCCGACCTCGACTCCGCCTCTGACCCCGACTCCTCCTCCGACCCCGTCTCCTCCTCCGACCCTGACTCCGTCTCTGACCCCGTCTCCGCCTCCGACCCCGTCTCCGCCTCCGACCCTGAGTCCGCCTCCGACTCCGATTTTGACACTGACTCTGGCTCCGGTTTCACCTCCCGCAGGAGCTCCGTCCTCGGTTTCAGCTTCGGCTTCAGTTTTATTTTCGGGCCAGCCACACGTTGCTGTGGACGCAGCATCCTTTCTCTGCCGCGCTTGTGGTATCACCTGTTCCGGTCCGGCTCCGTGGAAGCAGCGCCTCTTCAGCGCGAGGCATCTCAAAAACATGACCACCAACAGCAAGAGCAACTGAATGCTCTTTCTCGATTGACTTTTCATGAACAGTCCAGTTTTGCAGCGAAAATGTCGCTGGCGACGTGTTCTGTATTGGATTTTCTTCGGAAAATATGGGAAGAGGCTTAAATTGCAATTATTCAAAAACCGTATTCTTTAGCCGTCCGTCGATATGACGCCATACCGACCTGAGGAGGCCAATGAATGCAAGTATTCACTGGTTTGTGCACACGCGTGACGTCATGGACAGTCGTCCAATAGGACATTCGGGAAGCCGTCGAAAATCGCTTTGAACTTCCAAAACGTAGCATTCTGCGACTTCATGCGTACCACGCATTGGCTTCTAAGGCTACGGACCACAGCTTGACTTTGTCGGTTTAAAACACGTGCTGTGTTGAGCAGGTGAGGCGGAGTATTCCAAAGGACAGGGGCGTCGATTTCTGTAAATGATTGGGGTGGGGCCGAGCCAAGAGCCCGACAACCTTACCTCCCCCCAAATGTGGGTTTCTCAACGGACGTAGCCCACTTTATTTTGACCAATGGAAATTCCTAGTTTTTTGTTACTGTTTATCAAATCAAAAATTACATCTACCCCATGTATATAGGTGCACATAAAGGCATAATATAGAAAGATAGATACATCGCTTTAGCCTTTATTCTTCACGTTCTGCCTGTTTGCTACTTATCGCGGTCGTTCTTTTCATTATTACTACTCATGTCCCTTTAAAACCAGCGGAAGATACTGGGGAGAGGGGACAAACGAACATTGGATGGGCCAGTGCCCTCTAAAAATACAAATCGACACCCCCGCCAAACGACCTCAGAGACGCGTCAGAGCCGCCTGGGCACGATGAGTTCAGAGCTCCGTCAGGCAGAGTGGGCGGCGAGCGAAAGGTGCCGGCAGGACGAGTGAACGCTCCAGTCAGGTCGCGCACTGATCTCGTGCGACAATGGCACGGGCTGACTCCGCCCGCGCGAACATTACCGCAGAAGTTGGAAATAGGCGACGAAATTACGAACGCGCAAATTTGAAAACCGCGTGCATGCAGGTATGTGATGGCGCCACTGCTTGCGTCTGCTCAGACCATGCAGTTCTGGTCTGCAGAGACGCGAAGCACATTGTGTGATGAGGTTTAAGGGTGCTCTAGGGGTAGTGCATGTTACGTGATGATTTCCTGTGACAGTGGCTTATGCTTTGGTAGAGAGTCCGTAAAAGTGTGCTGGTTTTCCATTCCTGGTTGGTTCCGCTCAAGAACAAGCCGGAATATTGATCACTAAGCAGCAAAAACGTGCTGAGAGGGATCAGCTGTTCACTTTGACACCTCTGGCTACGCCAGTCTGTAACGTGCAATAAATGTATCCAAAGTGCAATAAATATTAAGCGAAGAGGATGTGTTGGATCTTTGCTGAACATATGACGCAGACGCTGTGGGCAAGAGGACTCCGCTGTTTGTGTACTGGAGAAGTAGCTGAACCAGAAATTTCAGATAGCAAAACATCACGGTATTTGGCCGTGTGTAGCATGTCGTGACTGCAATGTGCAAGATGGGGTGGTCTGGCAAAACATTTATCAACGTGGGTCACATATCTGACCCGAACCAGCACTGATCTGACGCACGCCCAGGGATCTAGAAGAGGGTTGATGCTGAGCAGACACCCACTAGTTTTGCGGGCTCAGTCACAAGAGACAGAGAACATCTCCCGTCTTGGCTGAAGGTCATGGAGCGGGTGGGGGTAAGGGGAAGATCTATACTCCCACTTTTCAGGGATTTTAACTTCAGGCCTATGGCTATGACTGGAAAGGAACGGTCTGAAGTCCTATACAGACTCCCTCTCGCAATAATTCTCGGATATCTCCAGCCACGGCTCCGGTAATATGTTTGCTTCGGGATGAATCGGTCTGAGCTAAGAATAAAATCAGCCCGACAGGGGCAATGAAGCGACGCAACGCTGAAGCAAGTCGTACCGGCTGCGAGGCCGCCGAAACTCCGACATAGATATATACATCTATAGATATAGATATATAAATATATATATATATAAAGATATAGATATAAACATCTACAAATATCTATAATTCCTAACGATCCCGGGGGGTTGGGATCCGGACCCCCAGGATTCAGGGGTTTTGACATTAGGCTATGACAATAACTGGAAAGAAGCAGTCTGAAATTCTATGATCTCTCCCAATGATTTTCGAAAATCTCCACGATATATGTATATATATATATATATATATATATATATATATATATATATGTATCATGTCTGCATGATCACTGTATTAATTTGCCAAATTCATCATTAAATATTACGTGTTGGCATAAACATATTAGTCTTATACCTATGAACATTTCATTTCTGAGGTGCGAGAAGATATTGAGATGGCTGGGATGATTACTGAAGGAGCTGAAATGAGAAATGGAATGGCTCAAGCCCCGCCGAAGATATATAAAACAACACACATAGGTCATAACACTCCATTACAATGTCACTGTCTGCAAAAAATGGCGCTGGTGCAGGTTTAGTTGATGTACCCCTCCGTATTGTCAGTGATCCATTTCACACGCACAAAAAACATCCAGCAGTCAACACTATCTTCAGGTTTTGCGGGCGTTGATGCATCATGGAACATCCCGGCGTGCAATGTCGGGCTGATGCAGCAGTACTTAACGATACGTTTTAGTAAGATGGGCAGGTAATGGTCAAAATATAGTCCCTATGGCCATGGGCAGAAGATTATGGGTTATTGCTACAGGGCACCCTCATGCAAAACGTCATTTAACACTAGGGAAATGGGTGCTGCAAGGAAGGAATGGCTTAAAGTTTAATCGTGCCCGCAAACATTTTTGTAACCTGTATCCAATGTCCCAACATTGCTTTTCATTCAGCAAAGGTTTGTACGTCGGGAACAAATGGCATCTCAGCGCCATCTCCGTTCCACACTAGTCCAAGGTCGCGGGAAGGGAGCAGCTGTCCCCAGCTTTTTTTGAAATTTAACATTGACCCTGTGGGAAATGAATGGAGGGAACTGACCCAAAATGTTTCTTTACCCCTCTCCGCACCCCACCAACTGCGGAGGAGTTCCCTTATCCCTACTTCTCTGGAATACAGCAAATCCATGTGGGATTCCTTGCACCGAGAGACTTTCTTGTTTTCGTCCTCGCCCTCTGTCGGCAACGCCTTGCCTTTCTAACGGGAAGAATTCAAATCAAATACCGATGCCCTCCGCTCCAACCCGCCGCACGGAAGTAACTGATCCATGCGCCCATCATCCTACTTAAATAGTTTACGCGGAGGGCCGCTAGAGGCGCCACTGTCGACTTAAATCGCGAGTGGTCTTCCTAGTGCGGTGGCCCGGATGTTAGGCTTTTGATCTCAACTATATGGGGTAGGTTAGTACAAACTTGAAAATCAGTCGAGAGCGACCAGTTTTCTTTACAGCCAAGTCAGTTCTGGTTTAAATCAATCCGACTACGGAAATGGCCATCTCATTTCTCAGGAATGCTTGCTTTGAAATTCAGTTGGACTTTGTGACCATCGTTGTCAGACGGTTTTCAAGGTTGGTATGACCAGAACCAGCTTTAGGCGATTTCCTTCCATGAAACCATTAGTGTAAGAGAGTGACGAAAAGTAAGGGGGAACAGTCGTCCAGGGCCGTCATCATCAAAGAGAGGGAGTCGCCATCTACTTACAATGAAACTGAGATTGTCGGCTTACACATTTATACATTTACTCTAGATATGTTACTCTCAGCCCCATCTTGTACACTGCCTTCGCAAATAATCTCAATATCCTTGCCGAAAACGCATATATTGTGCAATACGAAGATGGCACTCACGTTCCCATTTCTGACAAAACGGCCAGCCTACCAAGCTTCATTTGGCAACAAGAGCGAACTCCTTCGTCTCTGGGTGCTTGGTTTCGTTTGCTCTCCACGGTCTGAAAGCAAATGCGGATAAAACCGGCAGCTGATTGCATTTGGAAGCCGTCAGATGTTGCTGAATATTCGAAATTTTTCCGTTGATCTGCGTGGATGTCACTTGCACCTGCATTCTCAGCTGGGAATCGCACATTTACGTAATTAAGCACGTTGCTATTTCATTGTACCAGTTGGCCTTCCCACATGCGTAGCCATCTTTCCCGGGGCACGGCGGCCACGTCATGGTCGCAGAACTAGCTCTCCCTCATGTACACTACTGGTTATCTGTGTAGTGGTGTGTGGTGTGTGCGTGGAATGGTGTGCAAAGAAAACGTGGACGAATTTCGAAAGATTCTAAGCTTTCCGACGGAAGTCATACCTGGCTGCAACAAATATGGCCGTTCCTCGGCCTGATAGCGCTACTTGGGCGGCTGCCTGCCCAGGGCACGGAGAGGGACCACACAGCTCCGTCTGGTTCGCGAATCATAGCGCTTAACGAGCCTAAAAACTTAAGCACGGGCTTCGCGTGACACAGAGATGAACGGGCCAGGAGCACTCGACAAGACACCAAGTATTGTTCGTCAAAAACGCGTACCGCGGCGGGCTAGCGCCGCTTCGGCAGCGGCGTGCCCTGGCTGTTTTAAATACGAGACAATAGGCAGATTCGTATGATGCGTATGTGCGTGTGAATGCTGAAGTATTTTTTTTTGTGTCTGACCTGAATTTGTGTTCCCAACCTGCTTTTTTTGTATGTCGGGACGATTGGTTGGAAGAGTGGACCATTGTGGAAGCCTTGACGAACGACGATACAATACAGCACAGTATTTTCATCAGTTTACGCTAATCGCACTAGTCGATAGTTCTGTTTTTCGTCCTCCATGAATCTGAGCCGATTTGAAAATTATGTTATCATACATTCGGAAATGGCGAATCTACAACCAGTGCGATTTTGGGCCATTCTTAATACTTCTTCTGCTGGCTAGGATGCGTAGTTGACGCTGTCAAAGTTTAACCTCGCCTCCCCCGCTCAAAAGCGCACGGATTAAGAATAAACTTCATGGTCTTTTGAAAACATCTAGAGTTTTACAGCTTATTACATACTTGCTTTAGGTGGAGCAAGTGGTGATTTGGGATTTAGGGCGTTCCGACCACATGGCGCCGCAGCGTCCAGAGAGACACCTAATCTGTACGGGGGCGGGTCTGCAAAGGGCGCTGAGCCCGTGAGGAGCGATCTGTAATGATCTGCGTGCATGATCTGTACTGGGGACTGGGGTGGGCGCCTGGCCTGCGAGGGGCGCCTGCCCCGTAACGTGCCTTGCCTGGATGAGACATCAAGTACAGGAGGGGAATATGGTGCGTAAGAGGGCGACTGGTCAGCAGGGAGCCGCGAGTCTGTGAGGGGCGCGTATGGGACGTCACGACTGTGTGATCACAGCGGCGCCCTAGAGGAACGCGCCATCTGTACGGGGGACTTCTGGCTGGTAAAGGGTGCTCGTCTTTTAACCCCCCCCCCTGAGGTCTTTAGAGGACTGCGAGAAAACAAACAACCACAACGCCATGAAACTTCGTGTACCTTTTGCTTGATCATTTTTACACCTTATGTCGAAGTTTTGACCTACGGTCAAGTCAGGTGTCTGACCTAGGTCAGGTCAAACGGACCTATGTCCAAAAAAGTTTAGCACCCTGTAACTTTTTCGCAAAACAACATATCACAATAATACTTTGAGGGATTAGTCAACTTGATAGATGCAACAAATCTGCTGTCTCAGATTTTTCGGAATCTTCTGGGTTATTGACCTAAGGTCAAGCCCATTCTTAAGACATGTCGTGGTTTTTTCGGAAATTGGCGAAATTTTTCATAACATTTTTAGTATGGAGTGAAGCAGACATTTAGTTGTCGTCATTGGGCAAAGCATCAATGACTTCCAGCCATTGACCTGAGGTCAGGTCACGAATAATGTATGTATCTATGTAGCTCATAATAATGATATGTAGCTTATAATAGTAATATGCAGCTAATAATAGTGAATGTAGTAAGCCAAAATGCACCACCGTCAAAATCAGCGATGAATTACTCAGAATGGATAGGAAATGGCAGAACTGGCTTGCACAGACGTAAGTAATGCCAAGAACCTCAAAAAGTTGCATATTGCATTAACCCTATTCCCGGAGGGCTAGACGGTATGGCCGATTCCCGGCAGGGGGGGCGGATTCGGCCCCCCCCTGAGATCTCGAGAACTACTTATCCGATTTCATCGCAACCAACGGCAATCGATTTGCCGTGACGTGAGCTACATTTTTATAAAAAGAAATTTTCAAAATTTTGAAATTTGTGGATACAGGGGGGCAAAAATGTCAAAATGGGGGGTACTTTTTGACTTCTTATAACTCCGTTGTTTATGGACCGATTTCGATGAAACTGGCATCAATCGAGAGATTATGGATAGGGCTTTTACCATGGGTATGCAAATTTGAAATTTTGAGAAAATTCATGGGCGTTCACAGGGTTTCAAAAACAGGGGGATTAGTTTTCCAATAACGGAATGAACAAAAGAGGCCAAAACACTTTTTTAGCTTCTGCTAGTCATGTTATGGTAAAGAAGTACAAATCGCATTACAATGTTTGTATAATGTTAGCATAGGCGGTGCCAGGGACATAAAAAAGGGGGAACTGTCATGGTCACACGTTTCTCAGATCAACTTGTGACCTTTGACCTTAAATGACCTCCAGTGACCTTGGGGTCACCTGGAATGATGTCGTGTGCATTCAATATTATCTGTAAACGTTTTTAATCGATTAAATTCACTCTATTCCAAAAAAATCATTTTTTGGCTTTTGCGATATAGGGTACGTGCACTGACATTTTAGGTCATAGCTCCGTGACCTGACCTGATATTAAGCTGAAACTTGGTACACAAGTAGAGGATATCCTTCTACGTCATATGTATTCCGGGTTTGGCATTTGAAAAAACGGCGCCGAAATTATTGCGAAAAAACAAATTTTGACTTTTGACCTTGACCTGACCTTGTAAAGTGACCTCAGATAAACAAAATTACATATGCACATTGCCAAACTATTTAGCTATATATTCATATAAAGTTTTAAGTTCTATCTTGAAAACTCTGTTTTTGGCAGACATTTTCCTTTTACCCTCAACATGGCCAAAAATGACCTGAGGTGCCTCTCAAAAACGTTGCCTGGCTCCGCCCCTGAGCAAAATAGAATTTCTAAATTTTGTCACGGCGCGTAGAAGGAATAGCTAGGAAAAGTCACCAAGTTTCGTGAAGCTGCGTCAAAAAGCCTGGAATTGGCAAGTAAAAAACCCGAGGGGGGGCGGATTCCGCCCCCCCCTGCCGGGAATAAGGTTAAATTGCATATTTTGGAAATAAACAGGCTCTCGCGAATAAAGCTCTGCCAGTTGTGTAAATTGGTAGATTGTGTAAATGTGTAGATTGGTAGACTGTAGATTGTGTAGATTGGTAACTAATTAATTTTTCCAAAATTCAAGAGTGAGAAACCATCACAAGAATCACTAAGATCAATAAAATTTACATGGATAGGCTCATGTCGCGAAAATAAAGGAACGTTAGAATTAGTTCCCGTTAATTTCGTACTGCGTACGGCTGCGGCGCCCGCCGACAACCGACAACCGGCGTGGAAATTGCCGTGTCTTTAGCTCAACGTTTCGGCGTATATGTTGAACGAATCTGAGAAATTAAACGTGTATCGGCATCTGCGGACCTTTACTTGTGCGTTGGTGCCTTTACCTATGCGGTATTAATCACAGCTCTTGAAATTCGGGCCGTTTCTCGGTCTCATGCAGTCGGCTATGAGAAAACATGCATAGGACGTAAATTGCTTACATATTATCTAAAACTAAAAAAGAGACCAGTTTCGAGCTCTATTTGTCACAAGCTTCCCAACAGTATGCTTATTTTTATCGTGCGACCAACCGTTCGTGAGTTAGAGGGGGCCGTCAACCGCTCCCCCCAGTCGAGCGTCGCCGACCCACGGTCGTTCGCGGGTTAAGATATGCCTAGTCTATAAGGTATTGAAGGGCGCCTGATCTGTACGGGGTGAGGGTTCCTGATCTGTATTTCGCGCTGAATGTATCTGGCAAATCCGGTCCATTCTGGGTTTGTGGTTTGTAAAGGGACGTCGTGTATCCAAGGGGCGCCAGATGACAGTTCGGCTTTAGGGGAGCTGCGACTGCATGATTACACGGCGTCCAGAGAGGCACCTGATCTGTACGGGGGGGTAGCCTGTGCAGGGTGCGAGCCTCGTAATATGGCCTGTAAGGGCGCGTGGCCTGTACAGGGACGCCAAATACGTGAAGGGTGCAAAGGGCTTCTCTGTACGGGGGTGCCCCGCTTGCAAAGGGCGCAGAGACCCTACAGGATGCCTGATTTGAACAGCGGCCACCTCGCCTGGTGCGGAACCTTCATAGAGCGCCGAGTATGCGAGTATGTGAGGGTTACCTGACTTATACGGACAGAGTGGCGCCTGACCTGTCGGGGGCGCCGAGCATGCGAGGGTTACCTGGCCTGCACGGGGGCACAGGGCCTGTAAAGGTCATCGGAGTTCACGAGGAGTGCTTGATGTGTATATAGGGGAGGGACGCCTGGTGGTTGACTGCTGCTCATGAAGCGAAGAAAATGAGACCCCTGCTGCCCCGGAAAATTACTCGCCGAATTTCGGCCACGCTTTGGGGCCAGGTGTTTTTTCTTCAGTTTTCTTCAAGTCATTTTTTCATTGACGTAAAGAGGGTGCCTGCACCGTGGGCCCAAACGTAGAGGACATCCCCTTTGTATCCCCCGGCTCTTACGGTCATGCCTGCAGCGCCACAAGGCTACTGCTGTAATTCGCCGATCCGATCGCACCAGTCAGCCCGACTGAGAACGCCTTTTTTCTTTTCCGCGACCACTTCTCCCGCAGTCCCGGACCCGGTCTGGATCCTGTCACGGGTGGCTGAGCTCCGGCCAGCCGGCGCCTCCTGCACCGTCCTCATTCTCCTCACCACGGTCTCGACAGCAACCGGCCGACCGCCCTGCCGATCGTCACCGGCCGATCCCCTCCCCTTCCCGCCGTTCCACGGGCGGGGAATCCCCGGCGGCGGTCTGGGCCCACGGCCAGGCGTCACCACGTCACGTGACTTTTGTCTGCCGGTCGGCCGCCACACGGAGCAGACGCAAGCGCGGCCGGCTTGTAGGTCACGAGTTTGTTTTCCGTCCTTGTGTCTGTCTGTCAGTCGCGCCGGCTGATGCAATCATATCATAAGAAAGCAAGAAGATGCACGTTTGGTCAAATGTCCTTGCGTTGCTTCTCTTGCGTTTTGCTCCAGTTTCGGAGAATGCGCGAGATATTGCCTCGAAATGACGGAGCCGTTTCTGTTATAGCGTCAGCCGTACCGCAGATGAGTCACTGCAGTGAAATTTCGGACCCTTATGAGTCATCCCGGAACGTTGAAGTATTTGAAATATCTGGAGGCTGATCAAGTGGTTGGGCAGAGATGCCTTGAAATGAAATATACAAGTAAATCTAGACCAAATTGGTTGAATCTGGTAGCTCTGGGACCACAGACCATGTTTTACCACTTTCCGAAGACAACAAAAATCATTATCACCTGTTGTGTAGTTAAACCTGAATTAAGATTTTTGCCGCAGAGCTTTATCCATTGGGTGAAGAAAAAAGCCCGCGATCAAAACATTGATCTAAAAATGTTGAGCCACACCCCCAGAGAGTTCAGTGACCTTCATTCGCTAAGGACAATGATTTTAACTCTAATTATTTTGCTTTCACTTTGGTGCTCATATTCGGGGAATGGCCTAATCGTAATTCTGAAATAAAGCTTGGCACCTGTTCGTCGTATTTTTAACTGCAATGAAAAACATTTCTGACAGAGGGAATGCAATGTATTAGCACTACCGACGACAATTTTCCTTGCGGGCAGACCACAAACAGCTGATGACAAATCATGGCCAACACTAGTTGTCAATGGTGACGTCATAGCAGCCGCTGAATTTAATCACTACTGGTGACGACAGTGATGTCTCGACTTGTGACGACTCAGGTTTCATGTTTGATGGTCCCAGCAAACTGGACTCCCCATGTCACCCTACACGCAGACATCTTACCAGAATCACAGTTGTAACGGCATGTGTTAAAACTCATAACACATTCGGCGAGCAACAATTCTTTAAAAACCTCTGTGTGGGAATTGAATTCTGACCTCGTGCTATCGCGCTTGGTCAAAAAATCAAGCCATCACTTCAGTTTTTAAAGGATTATTTAACTCGGCCTCGTGCGGTATTTCATATAGCTAAGCGTGTGGCCGCACCCTGAACCCGACACTCAGGAATTCCCAAATATGGAGTTTGCCCCACTCTGAAAACAATTTTACTCCTGCTTAGACAGTTAAACTTCTATACGGGTTGACAGGATCAACAACAGTTTTTCACTCCCCAAATAAGGATAAAATCTAGCCTCAATCTGAGGGTATCTTACCTCTTCTCTGAGAGTTACTCCTTTTGACATATTCTTGCTCCAAGGGTTAACCCTAAGCCAAGAACTCTCATCGGACAGGTAACCCGTGCCGTTTACTCCCGTACGTAGAGCTCCAGAAACCCTCGATTTTGGAGTAGGAGATCCGCCCACATATTTTCTCCTCCACTTGGGAGCAAAATTACTCTCCTGTTGAAGGTTTCCTATACATATCATGCGAATAACCATGACTTCAGTGCACACTTGCTCCGTGGGTAAACCCAATCCTCCAACTTCTCGCCTCAAATCCATATGAGCTTTGACCTGTTCCAAATGGGTAACAACACGCTGCGGCCTCGCATGGCATTTATTATTGAGTCTTCTAATCAAATCACCCACGGGTATGCGCTCACCAAATCACGGGTATGCGCGCACCAAATCACGGGTGTGCGCAACAAGAGACGCAAAGCCAAATGCGAAAACCAGACTCGAACCGTCAGAAACAAAAATGAAGTGAAACGCGCCTTTGGAGCACGACGCAGAACCTCTCACTCGCCCATCACCGGAGACTTTGTGCGGCACTTTGAAGCCACCGTCGGTCTTCAAGGTCATGCTGGTCATCAGAACCCCGGTGTTTCTACACTTCAAGTAATTAATTTTATGTGGGGACACTGCAAAGATGGTTCCCTAAGTGAGCCATTTCGTGATGTCATCAGCTGCGGTGCCGAACTGGCACACTGTTTCTCCTCCAATCTCCTCCACGTGCAGTGCGTTGCCGTCCACACAAGGAGGTACTCGGAGCGCAGGAGATCCAAACACAACGCCGTACTTCTGCAGCAGGTACAGCAAGTGCTCCATTGCTTCCTCTCAAAAGCATGCGAATTCGAGAACAAATATATAGCAGGTCTATGAAATGTTAGAAGGCTTCATAAATCTTCTCGATGAAAAGAACGTAAAACCGCAGTAGAACATGGAAAATATTGGCTCCTGTCTCGCTCCATGGCTGTGCGTTCGCCATGACTACAGGAAATTGCCTCTGACCCCCTGGGATACCAAGTATGCGTATCAGATGATCAGTAACCCACGCCTAGCTGAGAAAAGTTGGATGTCCCATTCAGCTTTTCGGCGATAGCTAAAAGACCAAAAAGCGGAGTCCACTAGAACTTCATGTACCTATTCCTGAATTTGTTTGCACCGTCTGTCAAATTTGTGCTGTAAGGTCATGCGGGTCTGCTGACTTAGGCCAGACCAGAAGTCAACATCCAAAAAATATATCCTTTATAACTTTCACGGGTGAATTGATTCCGTTGGACTCACATGAGCCAATAGCATCTCATGGGACCTGCAGTTTTATATGCCGAATTTTTAGAAGCAACGTTAATGACCTTAGGTCAAGCCGGTACACTCCCGAGCCTCTTGTGACAGGATCGCATTCCCTTCTGCTTTTTTCTTTGAACACGGGGAAAGTTGCACCCCGTGTTCCGTTGCAAAGTTAAGGAAGTTGATATGAAGCGGCTGTTACTGCATTAACTACCTAGCAATTGCCAATGCGCACATTCCAGGCCGTTCTTTTGTACACCAATAAAGCATCGGTATGCCATAATTGTCCGGTTCTGCCTTCTGGTCCTTCACGTAATCGATTACAAAAAATACAAATAAATACACGAGATGGAAAAAATAGAGTGTTTGTGCGCGTATCTACTCTTTGCAGTTTCTGAATTTCTAGGAAAACTATTACAGTTTTGTAGTCAAACGCCCTTAGAAAGCACATATGATGCGTTTAAATTCAGCGATCGCGACATTGGGATGACAGTAATTTAGAAATTCAGTGGTGCTTGACAGCGGCGCCAAAGACAAAACTGACAAGCAGGGGCGCGGGAACTCCTCCACAGTTGGGGTGGGGGGAGGAAAGAAGCATTCTGAGTCCTTTTATCCAGGCAACGCCCATAGGGTCAATGTTAAATTTAAAAAAATTGGGAGGCCGCGGCCTCGCCTGCCCCCTCCCCCCGTTTCCCCCGCTCCTGGACACAAGACTTTGGTCACCTCAGCTCAAGAGGCTGTGAGCCCTAACCCACAAACAGTGTTGTTTTATTTTCGTCACTGATTCCCTCCTGCTGTCTTCTTTGTATACGTGGAAAGTTGTAGAGAAGGTTTAGATCACGCGTCTATTACTGCATTAGCTGCCTAGCGATAGCCAATATGTACACTGCCCATGCAACTCTTCCCAAATCCCAGTTTGCAAACGATGATGCAGGTCAACAACACTGTTTTTACATTATCATACTGGTGATGCAAAGACGCAGAAAGTGGCAGTGCACCTTCCTGAATTAACTAGTTAAGCGGTTCAGCCTTTTTAGCGGTTCGCGATTGATGGTAATAATTCTGCAACATTTTGGGTGACTGCCTCTGTAAACCTGCATAACCTAGAACGCACCAAAAACATGAATTATGGGTGTAGGGAGGTTTTCCACCTGACCAAAATGCATTCACATTGCTACTACATCTACCACATCTTTTTAATGAACCGGTTATAACTGCCTCGGCAGTGTTTACATTTTTCCTGCCGGAAATATTTTTGCCTTGGTGGATGTACTTTTACTGTATTAAGACTCGGAAGTAGGAATATGAGATATTCAATAAAGCTTTTGGCTGCGTCGGACTGGAATGAACTGGGTCTTGCAAAGTTCATACGGTATAATTTTGTTGTGCTCATGCGATGGAAATGTATGATAGGAAAATATTCCTGTCATATGTCTTACCATGCAGTCTTTGAAGATAATTTGTAGTAACATATTGCTACGATTTGTTTGAAAACACTAATGTTGGTATTTTAACTGGTCATTGGTATTACCGCAGGTACAACTGCAAAAATGAACAACCAGGGGAAAATCAGATATCACTAGGATGTATTAACATTTTCTGGCACAAAACTGCGTTATGACTTGGGCATTTGGTTATGTCCAAGATCATAAAGGGAAACTTTGTATCTCTGGGGATTGCCTCGCACTATGCTCCCAATGTTTGCCTTGGCCCTCAATGTGTGACGCATATTATGTAAAGCTTCTTTCAAAAATACTAGAGAACAACTACAAACAGTGTTTGGGGGAAATCTAGGCGTAGGTGCTCCTGTAATTTGACGAAACTCCGTTTGTGCTTCAACCACTTACATTATCAAATCTTATTGCAAGCATACCACAAAGAAAAATGGTCATTGATAGTTTCTAATCTTGGCTTTAAATCCATGCCCACTGTGCAATGTCCTGGCAGCAATGCTTAGTTTTGGTAATAAATAATGACATAAATGCAATAAACAGTTTATAGTTACCCACAACAAATATACAAAAATGAGAAGAAAGTTATAAATGATAAGAAAGGTAAGAAAAATGAGCTTACCTTTAGCTTTTTACAACCTGCAGAATAATTTACAGCTGCCAGTCGTAGACTGCCCCTCCCCCATTTCCATATGCCTGGATTTACCATGAAATATCAACAATAACATGACAGAGTACCAAAAACAATGAATCCTGCAGACTTTACCACGTTACATGTGTGACATTCGCTTCAAGACAACAATACAATCTACTGTTTGGTGACAGAAAGCCGGAGTTGGGATCGCGCCAGGTTTGTCAAACCCCAAATGTTCGCATTGATAATGATGTAGTCGTTGGCATGGGTCACGTGGGCATACAGTATGCAATCCCTGGTTATTGCTTGAAGATCACCATTCCCTTCACGTTTTTGGAGTGAAAATACCTAGGAAAATTAACGTACCTTATGAGCGTCTTCCTCCCCCTTCAGTCAACGATGGAAAAAATGGCGTCCCTCGCAAGTGGCGCGTGGGAAAAAAATTGCCACAACATGGGATAGGTTACCCTCGAATTTATGAAAAAGGCAGTGACAACTCTCAACATAAGGGTATCGTTTACTCTTGCGCTTACCCACGATACGGTGGTAAATATCTTTTGCCCATGTGTTGCGGATAACGGAACTGGAGGTAGGCGTTCTTTACCATCGAATCAAGAGTAGACAGGGAGGGAAGGAGTAGGTTACCTATGTATGAAGAGTTTCAGATAGGAAGCAAAATACGTTACTCCGGGGCAAAACTCCCACTCGGGGAGTAACACCTGCCCAAATGCACCTGCTTTAAGGGCTGTTTGACCTTATGCTCTCTATCCGGGGGTGAATTTGTTTTCAGTGCAGGGGTTAACCAGACAGCTCTTGAGAATCTTGATCGCGCCGTGCAATTCCACGACACGGCCACCCGTGGCCGACGAACCATTTCGGTCTCGGGCCAAATACAGGTTCTGAGACTCGAACCCAGTGCCGGCCACACACCGCACTCTGGTGTGCGGCTCCTTGTCCAACAGCCCACGGTGGCGGCCATTGTAACTGTAAAGGTATCGCAAATGTCCACACATTTTAATCCCACATTTCTCCAGCAGGCTTTTACCCTGCCAACTACCCACAAGTAATGTCTTCTGAAAAAGAGGAATGTTTATGAATGGACTTGCAGAGCCTGAAACGTTACACTGAAAACATTTTTACCTGCATAAGACGTATTTACCCTGAGTACAAAGGTTTTGCATAAATTTTACGAAGGTAACTGCTGAGTGTTTCCAATTAACACCCGCATTTAATCAACAGCGATGCGAATAATACCGGCCTCGAGTGTTGTCCCTGCCGCGCCCAGTTCGAAACCCAAGCGTTACGAGTGACGCGTTGGACTTGTAGAATGGGAGTAGAATTACCCGCCGGCATGTCCGCTTACCATTTATGAGCGGGTAAATGACCCGATGTATTCGGGCGGATTTTGGCGCGCACAATGCTGCAAGGACGCCATGTTTTTGAGTGATGAAACGCGCGTGAATTGTGAGGTGTTCCTGATTGATTGGCGTAGTGATCGTCCGGAAACCTGTGTAAGGAGAACAACCTGCTGAGTTGACAGAGCATAAGCTGTCACCAGAACTATTGTTGCGAAAATGTTGACGCTGTGTTTGGCGTAGGCGTTTGCTTAAATCTGCGAAGCAATGCTTTCATTGTGCCCATCTTGGGCTTGTTACAAACGCCGCACATTTTTCAACGTGGCTAGTGCTCTTCATATGAAGTTGAATTGTGGCCTGGATTCTTCCATTTTATGAAACATCCCACGTTTGTTTAGCTGTGCATTCACTTTTTACTCACTCTGTTGCAGTATTATGCATTGGAATGGTAACGTATTGGTTGTGGCATGATGGTCACATATTAGCCAGTGACGCAAAATATAATAACAAAACGAAACGGAGAGTAGTTTTGGCGACGAAGACGAGTCTTGAATGCATGTATTGGCGTTTTTAGGATGCTGACGTTGGGTGATGATAACGGCAAGCTGGTGGAGCGCTGACCTGTTGCGTTTATACGCTAGAAACGAGTTGTTACCCGTCCACGACATGTCAGATGGCTTTTGAGTGGTAAGTGGTAATACGGGTAAAGACTTTTGGTTTACTCGATATCACCGGGTACGCGTCCAGCGTAGACTGAACGCTGGAGCGTATCACGACAACGAGTAGCACGGAAATGTGGAGTAAGCGAAACGATTAACACGAGGTGCTGTCGTGAACGGAACGGGTAAACACGCCCACAGCGGAGCGTGAATCCGCCAATGGCGGATGAAAGAACCCATATGCGATGGGTACATTAACGACCGCTCTGATTGTCAAAAACGTCTGCGTGTTGGCCAGCCTCTAAATTTTGGGCTTACTGCTTGTCATCAGGTAAAAATGTTTTCAGTGTACTGCAGGCACTATAGAAATGGTGGAACGCTGCACTGCGACCATGCACCTCTTGTTGTTCTATGCTCATGTAGCAGGAAAACCCCACATCCTGTCACATCTTCCAATTATCCGGTGAACAGACGCCGTGAAGCGTTTCTTTGTTGTGGCTGGTCTCCGGTCCCCCAGTTCATCTAAATGCCCCCAGGCAGCCGCCTTCCCGGTTCCCTCCACCGTCCCCCTCACCGATCTGGAGTTCCGCACGGCCAAGGTCTTCCGCCGTGTCTTGCGACCGTTCCCTCGCGTCCAGCACACGTGCCGCCGCCAGTCGCCGGCGGCTGCGGGGATTCCCAGGCGTCACGTGACTCAGCCAAGAGCGGCTGCAACTGGAGGGGAGAGCAGCGGGGCTATTCACGAGCCGGTCGCGGATGGCTGCGGTGATTCAAGCAGTGGCTGACGGTACGACCGGGAGTGAAGCAGAACAGGTGAGAGTGTCGGAGGGCCAGATCGACACAGGTGAGAGGACGAGGGGCAGAGTGACACAGGTGGAGTGACGGAGGGCCAGAGTGAACAGGTGAGAGTGACGGAGGGCCAGAGTGACACAGGTGAGAGTGACGGAGGGCCAGAGTGACACAGGTGAGAGTGACGGAGGGCCAGAGCGACACAGGTGAGAGTGACGGAGGGCCAGAGCGACACAAGTGAGAGTGACGGAGGGCCAGAGCGACACAGGTGAGAGTGACGGAGAGCCAGAGCGACACAGGTGAGAGTGACGGAGAGCCAGAGCGACACAGGTGAGAGTGACGGAGGGCCAGAGTGACACAAGTGAGAGTGACGGAGAGCCAGAGCGACACAAGTGAGAGTGACGGAGGGCCAGAGCGACACAAGTGAGAGTGACGGAGGGCCAGAGCGACACAGGTGAGAGTGACGGAGAGCCAGAGCGACACAAGTGAGAGTGACGGAGAGCCAGAGCGACACAAGTGAGAGTGACGGAGGGCCAGAGCGACACAGGTGAGAGAAACGGAGGGCCAGAGCGACACAGGTGAGAGTGACGGAGGTCCGAAGCGACTCAGCTGGGAAAGACAGTGCCGAAACGAGGCAGATGAGAAAGACAGAAGGTTGAAGTGAGACAGGTGAGAAAGACAGAGCGTCGGGGCGACCCGAAACTTCGACGGCTGGAGAAGGCAGCGGCTTTACGATGAAAAAAAAACAGTGTGAATGCGGTATCCATGTGGTACGTGACTGGCGAGCGCAGCAGTGTCGCTAGGAACCAAAACAGTGCGATTTCAAGGCTAGCAGTGACCAGACGGTGGCAGACTGATTAGGCGCTCGGCTGAACTAAAGAACTAGACGCAGAAACCGAAAAAGTCAGAAACTAGCTTAGGAACCTAAAGTAAACTGAGAAACTCAACAGCGCGACTGAGGCCCGGGGGAAGCCGCGGAGAGAGCACGTCCGGGTCGCACGTGGCGGCACGTGGGCTCGGCACGACTGTGACCTATGGCGGCACGGGACAGGACCGTCACTGTGACGTCAGGACGGAGCTAAGACGCGGCGCAGAAGGCCCGCCTCCGCCTGCAACGCGACAAACAAGGACGCGGAAGCCCGGCGAGGACCGCCGGGCTCATTAATTCAAGGATCCCCGCCGGGAGCGGCTGGGCGACGGGCGTGCGATTCGTCAATGATGGGCCTCTGGGGTTGTTGGCCACTTGCCATAGCCCACTGAGGGGACCGGAACCTCGACCTCGGGACCGGCTTACCTGTCGCCGGCAGCTCCCGCCGGCCGGGATCATGGTTCTCGGTATTGGTCCGAGTCAGCTGGAAACTTGGGCGCGGTTTGGCACGTCGCGCCTGACTCATGGCGCTAGGCGTAAACAGGGCGTTCGTGCTTCTGAGCTGAGGTGGCACTCAGCTGTCTTAACGTCAGTTATCAGGCATGCCGAGGGATGCCGCTCCAATGCAGATTATGTTCGCTCTGAGTTGACCCGTTCTCTGACCTGGGCGTGCCGTTACGTCATCTCGGAAACGTGTTCCGAGACAGCGAAGCAGTGGCCAGGTGACGCAACACGTATTCCGGATCAACTTGGGATCGGACACAAAACGGAGCTAACCCTCATGCCGTCGAGATGCAGCGGCTTATCTGCAGTTAAGGTGTGGATCCATTCGTTGCACGAACTGCCTGCGAATAGCTGGAGCTCACAAACTGTACACCGTATATTGGGAGGGTACACAGGGCTTGAGCTTCACTTTTCCACTACGAAGAGGACACAGCTGTGGATAGAAGTTTTAGTTTCATGGACGAACATCGAGACGAAATGTTGGCTGAACCACAGTCCTAAGCTAGCATGTGCGATAATATGATGCTGGTGCACTCCGTCGGCGCAAAGTTAAATTGCTTTGTGCGCATATGCACTTTTTCCGTCGCATGGTACTCCGTGTGTGTTTCCCCTTGTTACTAACACATCTGCAGAAAATGGGCTCCAATGGGCCTGCGTGTCTTCCGCTTGCGCATAGCTAAATTCAGAATTGTTTCTTCTTTTATCACCTGGCATTCTGTGTCTGTTTCAGCTATTTAACGGCGTAGCTTCAAACACTGACACTATTCAAAGCAGGCTCACGACTTGGCATGTTTACCAGGCCACACTGTCTGCGATACTGATGTAAAGTTGTCGCTCTCGCATCAGTTTCTGCTTGATCTCTCGGCAGGTACCATGGTCTTCCGTCAGCCAGCGGTGGTACCGGTTCTGGTGCTGGTGCTGGTGCTGGTTCTGGCGCTGGGCCCAGCAGCCGTCCTGTGTCGCCCTCAGTCGGCGCAGACTGGCACACACCCTGGCGGTTATCACAGCACGCTGCTGCAGTACCTGGCTGGTCTTCAGCAGGGCAGGAGGCCGACCAGTCAGCAGCTGGAGTCGTCCAGAGAAATCCAACAGCAGGCGCGTGGCCAGAACCAGCAGGCGTTCGGTGGTAACCAGCGGCAGGTGTTCGGACGGAACCAGCAGCAGGCGCTGACGGCGCCGCAGGGGCAGGCCAGCGCCCCCCTCCGGCAGAGTCTGGCCGGAAACGGGGGCCGGAACCGGGCCACTTCCGGGTCGGCAGCCGGCGGTGGACGGCCGGTTCGGCCGGGTGCCATCGTTTTTCCTGGCCCCGTGTCTGGGCGTTGAGGGACCAAAAGGAGGTCCTTGGACCGCGACCCAGCCCACGACTCAGTCAGCCGGGAAATGTGTGGGTGAAGAGGCGAACGGAAAGACATCGGTCACCTTGTCTGAGGACGTCCACTGCGGATCTTTGGAGATTAGTTTGCTCTCGGTTCAGGTCATCCGTGGACGTGATGGCCGCCCTGGTTTGATTGGTTTCGAGAATATTTGGCAATTGGAAGTGCGGACAGGCAAGTGAGATCTGCGGCTTGTGCCAGGCGTTGGCTTTGTGGAAGTGTTTTCCATGCGTTGATGATATTGGATATGGGGAAGCGCTGGCCACTCTGTGAAAGTACGAGACCTGAGATTAACAGTTTTAATTTGAGCTGCATAGATGTGTACATGGGACGCCATCGACATATCAGGTTTGTGACTCGCGAAAAGCAAAGGCAGTGTCTGGGGTTGAACTGCTGGTGTGTGTGAACATCTGACTGCTCATCGTAATGAGTTACATTGGGTCGTTGTCGCTTCGGGTTTGCCCGCAAACATTTACCGCGCAACGTTAGGTTCATTTGTTGTTTTATAGTGATAGCCATATCATGCCATGAAGTGGGCAGTCTTATATTGTGCCGCGTTCCAGAAGCAAACAGGCAATAGCAAATATGCTTTGAGCACTGTGTACATTTTTCACTGTGCGACGTGCGACTTCAGAAAGAAGCGACTTAAGAGTGTATTTGGAAAGCACATAAGGCCAGTCTTTTGGCTCTCCCGCACTGCGTTTAACGCTCGATATCTGCTGTATAAACATTAAACGTATGCCGTTTCTGAAGCGCTGTAGACGAGCACTTCATTTCGAACTATGTCTGACAGTGATCCCGCATGGAAACGTATAGATGATGTAAGGATTCGTATTTAGGATCGTACTCAAGTTCAGTTTTGGGACTCAGAGTAAGTGGTTCGTAAAGATCTAACGGTGCAAGGCGGACACGAGGCGGCCGAGCCGTGCAGTGAACGGAGGAAAAAGGGGCTCGTAAGAGGGAAGGGGGGGGGGAGAGCGGGACTTTCGGGTCAAGGCTTCACTCAAGAGTCTTCGATCGGAGTGACAGGAACAGGTTTGGACAAAAAGGGCGGAATTCGCAAATAAACGACACCTTTTCGTAGACGAATGTCGTGGATCCCGGGTTTCCCGATTACTCCGGGTCAGGGCTTAGGCTTTGCATCGTTGGCCAGAGACGATGCTCCCGATTAGTAAGGCCGACAAGCAGAGCTCTGACTTACGATCGCACGTGAGGTAAACGTCGGATTTTGTTCCAGTCACCAAGCTCGTCTGCAGCTCGGCCGCATTGTTTGCATGGCTGAACTCAGCAGCGCTGTCGCCTGGCTCCATGCTCTTGCCTCTCCGAAGCGTGAACCTCCTGCTATGTTGTTATGCGCCGCTCTCACCGTTCGACAAGGGCGTGACATTCGACAAAACGACGTGATGTGCGGTAGCCCGCACGTCACGTCGCTTTGCATTAATTCATGTCATGTCGCTTTGCATTAATTCATGCCATGCACACTTTGCGCTCCTGTAGAGTGCAAAGCGAAGCGTTGTTAGCTTTGTATGTATGTGTGTGTGTCTGTCTTTTTTGTTTTTCCCGAACGTACTAATGTGGGATCAGGGTCGAAGCATTGCATGGATGACGTGGGGCCTAATCCCTGAAGCCTCGTCAGGGATGTTCGGAATGCACCGTTTTTAGCGCTGATTCAGTCAACGTAAATTGGCTCAGCAAATCATTTCTAGACATGGTGCTTAAGCTCGAATGCCCACCTGCAAAATGTCATCGACGCTGAGTCACAGCTGGGGAGATTACGCTGAACGATCATCCAAGCGTAGTCCCCGTACCGTAAAAAAACACCAGTACTTGATTGCGCAAATTCTGCACAGCGGCATAACCAAACTGAAAATACGAACTATTTCCTATTCATTAAGTCCATATTCTCTTCGTTTTTCTCTCTCCCTCTCCCCCTCTCTCTTCCTTTCTCTTCCCTCCCTCTTTCTCCGTCTCTTTCCCTCTCTCTCTCTTCCTCTCTCTGCCCATTCCTCTCTCTACTCCTCTCTCTAATCCCTCTTTCCCTCTGCCACCTCTCTCCACTGCCTTCTCTCTCTCTGTCCCCCTCCCTCCCTTCCTCTCTCTTTCTCTTCCCCTCCTTCTCTCTCTCTTCCTCCTTCTCTTTCCGTCCGTCATACCTGTGTGCCCCAGTAAGGCCATTTTTTCTAGGGATAGTGATCATTGGCTCATCAGATTTTACTCATGTCCGACCATTTGCACTCATCACATCACTGTTTTACTGAAGTCTCGATCCGAAGTTAGATACGAAAGCCCACCAGAAGTGTTCATCAGTCCCTAACCTTTTTCGTTTCCATGACCTCGCTGAAACATACACCAACGATTTTGGGGAACTGACAGCATTATTCCAAATGCTGGTACAAATTAATAGGCTGGTCTAGAAACTTTGTCTTTCATTTGCAGCAGTGGCAGCGTTGGTGGTCGGAGCAAGGTCAATGAGAAAAACTGTTTCTTGTGCAAGAAGACGGTGGTAATCACCACCAGCAATTCTGTGTCGTTTGGGTACGATTCTTTTCACACAGCGTTTAAATTCCAGGTTTCAATGATTGCCAGCAGTGACGATATCATACATTCGAGCCAGAGGGGAAAACAACTTTTTTAAGCCTTCTCTGTTCTTGTATCGCCATTGCTGTAACGTAAGATTTTTCAAAATTCGCGACATTGCCCCTAATGTCCCTGCTCCTGGCCCCGGTGATGCCGTCACCGGCTTTTAGGCCGACAACTTCCTCAACACGTCTGTCCGGCATGGAAGGCTTGACGCCTGACAGACGGGGATGCTCTCAGGAATTGTTGTGTTATTGCACTGTCCGTGTCAATGTGAGAAACGCAGTGCCCTGGGTCGTGCTTACCCGTGTTTGCCATAGCGATGGCGCTGAGAAATTTAGCGATGAATAATCGTGGTGGTCAGCTGAACAATGCCGGTGAGGTAATAAGCAGACTTGACCGAACCTTGCAACAAACTAGATCCAGAAAAGGTGAAGCTCTAAGCATAAACGACGAAGTGATGAGAAAAAGTGGTGAATTGGTGAGTAAAAGGTGATCTATGATTTCGGTGAGCCCATGCAATAAAACTGCTGGGGTTTAAGCAAACTCTAGTGGGCTGAAAAATTGCCCCGTTTTCTGTACGGTTCCATGAGGACCTGGGCCGCACGCCACATGCAAATGAGTTATATGCCACATTATAACTTTGGCAAGCATTGTGATTTTGATAGAGTAAAAGTACATTTATTCAACAACAATGAACAAATGAACTATTCTTATCGATGCCATTGGCGGGTCGGGGGGGGGGGGGGGCAGGAGCCGCTTTTTCTCCACATAGACACGTAGAGCGTTGAAATTTTCACGTAGGGTGTGGCGAGGGCGCATAGAAGACGTTTCTAAATTTTAGCGCAAAAGCTCAAATAGTTTGGCTCTGTGGCCAGAACGAACATCCAGAGGTAGGCCTAACCGGTTCCTGAATGAAAATGGGGTCATTTTCACAGACCTAATGACACAAAAACATGGTGCAAATGGCAAATACAGCATCACTTAACCCTCTCCCGGCGGGGACATTTTTGCACCCTTGCCCGGTGGGGGATCCTAAAACGACCTCCCTGCTAACTTTTGAACCAAGAAAGATGCAGCAACGGGGTAAAAACCGGTGTGTTATTTCATCGCGTAAGCAACTCAACGATACCTAATTTTTGGTTTTAGGTCAAAAGGGATCCCTAGGTCACGGTAATGACCTCGAAGTGGGCATGTTGAAATATGTCGAAGTTTTCTTAACCATATAGTTTCCGAAATTTTACTTATAAATCGGTTTTGTAGGTACCAGCATATTGACCGTTGTCTTAGCTATCGGGAAATGTATGGGTTTTTGGGTCTATGCTAATGAGTGACTTTCCCGGTCCCGAAAATGTCACCGTAGAGCCGAAATTTGCAATGGGAGGCATTATAGTCATATCACACATTTATCGGTTAACAGGTCAAACAAGCGACGACACGCGCACCAAAACTTGGTACGCCGGTTCTCCTCGGACTGGAAAGGAGTCGCGGTCACCTTAACTTCCAAGGTCACCGCCAGGGGCACTCATGTCGCTTTATGGTAATCGCCTCTTCTCCAAACCACTCGAGCTAGAGTCACCAAATCTGGTGTGGAGATAGGTAGGCACATGGACTATCCTAGGATATCATTGTGCTGGCCACGATAGGCTCTCAAGGTCACTGGTAGGGGCGCAACCGAAAAGGAATTTTTCTAATTTTTGGATTTCTTTGACCCAGCGTGAACCTGACCTACAAATTGGCTTTGTATTACGGCAAACGGTGTTCGTCAAAATGATGTTGACGTGGTGGATCGCAATAAAACATTTTTTTGCAAGCGTAGGTATCATTTATCCCGTTTAGGAATTACAATGGCGTTTGACGCCAAAGTTTGACACGTTTGACCTAGCTTGACCTCTGATGACCTGATCCTTCTCATGCCCTAAAGCCAGGTCGTTGACACTATCATTTATAAAAGGAACATATAACACAGCATTGCAATATCCAACGTCCAACAAATTAAATGCGTTGTTCGATTTAGCTGAAAACACGAGTGACATGGCCTTGCAGAAAAGGTCATATTGCATGAAAATTATGAAAATTCTACTCAAGGTGTATAAATGTGCAAAATTAGGCCATAGCGAAAATCAGCGCTCTATCTCCCGCCATTAAAATGTTATTCCAGAAAAACCGCAGGTGGGAGGAATGGGTCCTAGACCGACTCTCCCGCCGGGCGAGGGTTAACACGGCACCTCCTGAAGGTATCAAATAGGGCACCCCGTCTGCTTTTCTTAAATAAGTTCCGAACCGTTAGCAAACTTTTCCCAATCAAACTTTTAGTACCTTTTCATCAACCAAGTACATATTAGCCGTTTTCACGATGGCTAATTTTGCGTTGGTACTCTCCGAAAGCTACCAAAATTTCACAGGGAGCAAACGTAGGCTATTTTTTTAGTTTACTGGTAGTCTTTTATGGATTACTCGACACATTTTACATGCTACAACTTAACGTTACAGAAATTAAGTTTTAGGCCCAACAAAGCACTAGCATGTGGATTTTGGCGCTATATTTGTCTGTCTGTTGCGCAAAACCATATTTGGTATCCTACTAGACGTTTGTAAACTGGCAACTGCACGTGTAATACAGTGATAGCGCAAGAGATTTTGGCGAAGCGACATGAAAACCAAAGGAAAAATCGAGGGTGAATCCAGGCAACTGTTACGCGAAATTTGATTTGCACATCATGATGCAGTGTGTGCAGAATGCTTCGAAATGAGGTGTAAATAATCATAAAATTCAGTCCCATTCACATCACAGCATGAAAATGATCAAGACATTCGACCTGTGGGTACTCTTGACCCCTTGCTTTATGCCAGTATGCTAATGCAGAAGACCGAAAGATGAGGACGCGTCCAGCATCTTCAAGAATAGCTTTGACATACTTCTGGTTTTTAGACATGATATATGAGATATTTCGGTATATATGAAACACTATGTTTTGCATTTAACAATATACGTAACTGTATTGACAGTAGCAGTGAAACCTCTGTGGAGATGGGGAAAGGAGGGCGCAAACATGTCTTTTATCTCATTTCTTTCCATGCACCACCACACGGCTTTTGCTTAATCTTGTCCAACGTTGGGGGGCAGCTGCCTTCCCCCTGCCTGGGCCCAATGCCCCTGGATATTGGTATATGTGAGATAAACATGAATTCTGTGTATTTCTGATCTGCAACTGATTTATATAACAATACGTCTCCTGGTATATTAATGGCCGTATATTAGTCGAATATATACGACTAGAACACAAGCAATTATGAGCTACTATATCAATCTGATATTAACCAGTGTCAGCGGCGGATAAAATCAAGCTACTTGCACAAAATAAGGCATTCCATACCAATACTAACCAGTCATATCTCCCACGATCTTCTATGAACTTCTTCACGAAGCCAAAATGCAAAAACTGGGGCTGACTAACTGAAAGCACGGAAGCCCAAAGCACATAGCTCTTCACCAATCAGGGTTCCGGAATCCTCATAAATCTAAGCTCTGATTGGTCGAAATTCGGCGGCGACAAGAATACTAACAGACTCTAAGGTGAACCCAACGAACGATCAGCGGCTTCATAACTGGGGCACTGATTGGCTGGCACAGGATTTTAGATAGTCCTTGCGGTTGGTCCCAGCCGCATTCCATTGGAAGCAAGCTGTCAGATCAGATTTGGTCCAACCCGGTGAGTGGCACTAAACATTTGGTACCCGCGAACTTCGAATGTAGAATATGGACATCGCAGCAAGCAACGGTCCTCTAGTGTTAAACCTGTCAAATATTTTGATGATTCCGCGAACTTAACACGGATTTATCTCCAGTTTAGCGGACTTTCCATGCGTTTTCAATTAGGTCTCTGAGGAATTTACGGGCGGCACTTTCCGAAATTAACCATCGTGAAAACGGCCATTCTGACGTAAAAACTATTTCCATTCTAGATCAGGTCATTGAGCTATGACGTCATAAATGAACCCCGTGTACTTGTTTTCGCCTGTTGGAGCGGTTGTGCAAACATTCTCCGTTGTTGTTTAATAGTATTCGCACATAAGATGCATGAATTATTTGACTTTGCATAGGACGGGGTATCCAAAAGGGTATACAGCCGTGACACGTCAACATTAGAGGTCATGCTAGGTCACATGCATGATGAGAATGGGACTGATTGGCAATATGGTGGATAAAAGTGGTTACCGCTGGCCTTCCCCATCGTTCAAGCCAGACAAACAAATCAATATGCGACTCTTAACAATGTTCACCAAACGCAACGTGAGATCAGGTCAGGCCACGTCATACGTTGATGTCAAAACGAAATGAAATACAACATTGTGGAAGATCGTCCAGTAGCAGCAGACAGCAATTACTTTTCCTAGTCAGAAAAGGAAAAAATGGCTATCTGTCCTGACCCGGCTTGACCTTGGCCCGATGAGAAGCAGACAGAGAAGAGCTCATTATCACAAGACGTCATTTCAGCTTTATGCTTGATGCAGTTAAGAATCCCAGCGAGTAATTATTGCTTTTTGCCAGGAAGAATAATGCAGCCTTATCTTACCTTACCTCCTAGACTCACCTTGACTGGATGAAAAGCAGATAAAGTAAAACTGATCATCAGAAGGTTGCACCTCCAAGTACTGATCTTTGACAAGTAAAGTAAAATCAACATTTCACCTGAACCAGACTGACCTTGAGCTCACACATTTTTTAACATTTTGGCTTGGTTCTGGTGCCAAAGATCATGACCTTTCGTTTGATACCCAGCTGAAGGTTCCATGACCAGTATTACAGATGATACCATGCACAAACCGATGTCAGTTTTTCGACGTCGTGTTATGCGTTTCACGTGACCTGGAACGTCATGAGTCATGTGACCAAGGCTGACGTAGTATTTTCTGAATTTCAAGACCCAGGGTTATCGATTGGTGGTAGAACAGTTCAGATCCGACGATTAGATCATGAGATAAGATATGATGCACAAACCGATGTCAGTTTTTCCGACGTCGTGTTATGTGTTCCACGTGACCGGTGACATTGTCAGTCATATGGCCAGGGCCGGCATAATATTTTCTAAATTGCAAGACTCAGGGCTATCGATTGGTGGTAGGCATGTTTAGACCCGACGGTCGGATCCTGAGATAACAAGGGGGAACTTTTTGACACCCCCAGGTGGTCACGGGTACAGAAACACGCCAGGCGATGCCGGGTAAAAGAATGACAGTTTTACTTCGTTTAAAAACGTTATCATCACCTGTCAAGCAGACCATGTTCATTCACTCTGCGACGGTGAAGGGGACTCCTGAAGCCTTTAACGTCTTTCTAAGGAAGTAACGAAGTCGGAAATGTAAAGCTTTGTCGGCGCTATTTGCATATTATTAGTGCATCTCTTTGAAAACGATTGAAAAGAAGTTCACGTCAGACCACTAACCCATTCTACGTTTGGAAAATTTATGCCATAAAGGGTTTTAGCCTGCGTCGAAGCATGAATAATGACGGAGACAACAAACTACGCTATACCAACCAGCGATCCAGTTCCTATAAATTTATATCAACGTCCTGTTTGTTCACGGCGACAACTGAGACCAGTCACTTTACAATGATTTGCAAACAGAAGTCTGCAGAAGAGTGTTATGACCCGTCTGAGAATTATAAAGGAAAAACAGGTAAAACATGTGGAGATCAAAACTACTGACGCTGAGAAGACGATCTAAAGTTAGCTGATGTGGTGTGACAAGGCAGAGTTTTTAAATGTTTGCCATTTGCCATTTGTATCGTTCATATGCTTTTTCCTCCAGTTTTTTCTTGTGCTGATTCAAGAACAATGATTCTAATTTCGAGTACCAGTCATTTATTTCTTTCCCATGAAGGTGAAGTGGGCAGAATATGTTTTTTACATTCCTCATTTCCGCGTGAATGCGAAAAAAGTAGAAAGTCGACGATGTCGCGCCCACTCGTAGAATCTTTTTAAATGTTCACTAGTAGAGGCGTTGTAAATGTTTCTCATTTGCCATTTCTATCGTTAAAACATTTTTTGTCCTTTCCCTTTAGGTCCTCATTCAAGAGCAATGATTCTGATCTTCACTACCAGTAATTTACATGTATCCCATAAACCTGAAACACACAGCAAGCGTGATTTACAGTTCCCTTTTTGCTTCACTGCGATGAACCCTGAATCACAGCGATGACACGACTACTCGCCGAGCAACACCTCGCAAAACTGGACTACGTAGTTAGCTATGCTCCACGCTACGTGACGCAGGCCAGTTCGGTGGTTGGTGGTGTGCCGTCGGCGTGCCCACTGCCGACGACTGGCCAGCAGTCTGTCAGGCACGCAGACTGCTTCCGTCAGTCAATGCGTCACTGAAACAGGCGATGAAGTAATGTGGTGAAGTGGAATGGAGGGAGCAACTGAAGAATCCCTAGGCAGTTGTCAGATCAACCATACATTTTCCTCACAGCAGAAAATGCTTTCCATTGTAAAACGCAAAGAATAACGTAAAAGGTGTGCATATGGGCAGTGGTAGTGAGAAATACATACATATGTTCGGAAAAAACAACGTTTCTGAAACATGCATTTTCAAGGAAATATTAGCACCGATATGCTAAGTTGCTAACCATCTGAATGCAAGACTCTCCCATGCTCCTTCGTTGAGTTTGCTCTTGTTAGACGAACGGGCACATACGGGTGCCGTTTTCCGTAATGTTAGATAAATGATTGTTTCATTTTTTCAGTTCGATGCTCGAGGTTCTCCGAAAGGCCTTATTTCATGACGCAAAAAACAATATTTCATACCAAACCAGTTTTTAGGGTGATCAGAACATAGTTACAATGATGTTACATGGAGCATGAAAACGCCTTTCAGAAATGCTCTCAGCATTATGGTCCTTATAAAGAACGCTATTGGTCAATTAATGCAGCCAGTTAAATGTTTTGCTCCATTTGCCCCATATGCACTTGTTCTACACTCGTTTGGACGTTTATGGACGGACACGCACCTGTCTGATTTTTATTTACGGCATATTTGTCACTTTTCATTTCAGCTCAGTGACCGTACATGCATACCTCGCATAATATCAAAGTGCAAACCCAACGGCCATCTACACAGCCGCACACATTGCAGTCCTCTTGCTTGGTGTCACCGGGTTTACACTCTGGAAAAGAAGGGCATTAGGCCGATGTTAGGGTTGTCTGTGGTGTGCATTTATATGCCACTACCCTGAGAAAGAAGCGTGTAAGCTCGACTACGATCAGTGGTGTTTTTCGTTGACTGGCATAGTTAATGTTAGACACTCATGCCCGTTTCAATACCCATCAGACGTCATTCGCGACGGAATAGGTAGAACACAAATGGATAATTGGCCTGAATTCGGTGCACTTAGGCATGTCAGCACGAGGATGTGAAAAGTAAACATTGTCCCATTTCGAACTAAGTGCGTTTTATAAGTATTCTTCCTCTTGTTATTGCTGTCGGTATGATTGCTGCTGTTGTTGCCTTATTTTTTCCTCGCGCGTGTTGCCACGCAACAAGTTTTCTGACGCATGCCTCATCAAACCCCTGAGACATTGTCAAACATTGAGACACATTGTCACCTGTTGAGACATTATCAAACATTAAGATCTGTACAGACACACTGTCACCGGCGACGAACCATGATTCAAGGTTTTAAGGCATGAGGATTCTACAGGGCAGTTATCAATGCTCACCTGGATAAACACTATCAGTGGACACTATCACTATCACTACCGCGCTGAACAGCGCGATAACAAGGAGCCAGAACAGGAAGCGCATGTTGACGGCTTCAGCTTCGGGCTTCAGCAGTCGTCTGCGGGCCTGCAGAAGACACCCCACGTCCAAAGCCTTTTGAACTCCCAGGAAGAGAGGGGGAGGCTAAACACGACCGGTCCGTCACCCAGTCCCGTCAGCTGTCAGCTCACACCTGTTGGGGTGTGTCAGACAAATCAGGAAGAGGCGCGGACCATCCAAAGGTCACATCAGCTCAACGTGGTGAACGGTTTGCAGCGCCTAGCAAAGATGGTCAAGATTACACAAAGCGCAATTTACTTAGACAGAACCCCGATGCACCGGAAATCGCCGCCAAATCCAGAAATTGCGTTTCCACAAAATCGAGCTAATCACTTCCCATCTGTTCCAAATGTGATGAAGTTGATGAAGTCGGGATAGTATTGATCCATGCTAAACCGCGCTTATTGCAGAGACCCTCCATCGACCACCCAGTATCTTTCAAACTCGGAATGATCTTCAAAGTACGGCAAGCCAAATGGCGTTGGAACAGTGGCGGCGCCGCGGAAGGGGGGGGGGGGGCAACTGCCATTTAGCTCAGGAAGATTGAATTCCATGGTCACATATCCCATATCCCATATCGCATTCATATTCCATATCCCATATCCCAATGACGATGCGTGAAAAGAAAGGACTCGTAAATGTCGTTTGCTCCGCTGTCGTGAACACGTGACGCCACCACCGCCTTGGTGGATCGCTTTTGTGTCGTGGAGCTCCACCTATGACGAACCCGCGACTGCTCTCTGTTGTGCGATATATATATATATATATATATATATATATATATATATATATTGTCAATCCAAATGACTTCTCGTGGACGCAGGCATTTGCTACACAGTGTCAGTACAGTAAACGTAAACAACATAAATAAAATACATGACACCTACAATCCAGCCGTAAACACTGAAGGCTCAATAAAATGTGAAAACGTGAAAACGTCAAACGCGTGAAGCACTGTTTCCCTTTGTTTATGAGCGGATTCGGATTTGGGAAAATAATAATAATAAAAATGGAAATTAGAAAAAGATAAAAAATACCCAAAAACTTTAAGTTTAAACTACACATTTAAACCACTGCTCAGGTCTTGTTTATTTGGCTGCCAGCCGAAAATCACTTTCCCAGCTCTGACGTGGGTATTTGGCCTCTTTCCAATAACACGAGGGAGGGGGACATTTTTTGTCCTTGTTAAGGAGCGCCGGTTATTTTGCGTTCTTCTCTAAATCTGAGGAAAACGTAAAGCAACATGCCAAAAAATCGCTTAAAACTACCGATCAGCGGACTGCGCAGTATGCGGTGGCACGCTTCAAATGTCATCAGGTGCCAGCGCCGAGCCGGCTGGCTGCACAGCTGTCAATTGCCACCTGTCAGTGTGACCCGCGCCTCTCAGGGGGCCGACCGCTGAACGGCCGACCCCTGCAGCTGTTCATCCCCTCCGGCCACCTGGACTGACCCCCAGTCAGCGGTGCCAGAACGGGAAATGACGATCGGGGTCATCCTGCGGTCTGTCGCTCAGACCGCAGTAAGACTGAGAATTCGTGATTTTTTTTACTAGCAGTTGGCAGCAGGTAGCAGTCGGACTGTCGAGTTCACGGAAAGATCAGAAATGTGGAAATGGTAAGGAGGGAGGCGCGAATGGCATCGCAAACTTCCAAAGGCACACCCGACTGACAGTGAATAGTTGGTTAACTGGGCTCCCTCGAATCGTCTTGATCACATCAGAGCTATCAAAGCTATGTTGGCCAGGAGAGAGGTTTGCGTGCGCCTTATTTGTGCGTAAAGAACGAAATTTATCGGGACGCGGACTCAGTATCACGGTGACGAGAGAATGAGAGCTTGGGTGTCACGGGTGACGAAGAATTTACGTCTGGCATCCACAGTGAAAATCCATGTAGCGGGTTCGTGCTTCCTCCGATAGGTGGATCATGCATAGGTGGCGCTGCTGGTTTTCAGACTGCGTTCGCAACGTTTGTCTACCAGCATCATTTTACTGCTACCAGAGTTTTTGCCGTCTGGTGATAGCTATGTGGGGCAGGAGAGAAGTTTGTGTGCGCCTTATTTGTGCTTAAAAGATGTCGCCATTTCGTCTGTCACTCAGCAAGACTGGGCCTTCGTGGTCTTTCGCTAGCAGCTGGCAGCAGTCGAACAGTTGGGCTCAGGGAAGATCAGAAATGTGTGGCCGGCAGCGATGGAGGCGCAAACGGCAGCGCAAAGGTGGGAATGCAAATGCGACTGATACGATGGTTGGTCCGTCTGGATAGGGCTGCTTTGAACAATTCTGATCACATCAGAACAATGTGGGGCAGGAGAGAGGTTTGCGTGCGCCTTGCTCTTAAAAGACGGAGTTAATGGGAAAACGGATTCCGTATAACGGCGACGAGATAGCGAGAGAATGGGTTTCACAGGTGCGTAGTATTTACGCCTGGCGTCCACAATGAAAAGCCGTGTAGCGGATTCATGATTCTTCCGTTAGGTGAAACATGCATAGGTGGCGATGCTGGTTTTCAGACTGTGTTCGCAACGTTTGTTTACCGCCTGAACTGCTGAATGAGCTATTGAACTGCTGCCGGAGTTTTCAGAGTCCGATGGTAAAACCCCAGGGGCTGATCTTCAACGTAGATAGGTTAGGTTAGGTTCACAGAGGAAATGGCCATTTCCAGTCCCATCCCGGGCCGTTCAACGTCGCCCAGTGTCGACACCGCTAGATGTTTTCTAGCGTAATGAGGACAATTCACAGCAAATCAAAACAATGCTTTGCTCAAGATAAGTTGGGGACAAACACGGCAATTTGTAGTCCTCGCTGCAAAGCGTGAGGGCTCGTGTGAGCCCTGTGCCTCGATAGCCGCGCCCATGGCTGCCACAGCAGCACAGCTGTTCGACTCAGGATACGGAGCCAGCCTCCGGAGTATAGCGTCCGTGCTGTGCGATTCCGCCTTCACATTCGGAAAAGGCGATTGCCTTACCTAAATATTCTCGGACAAACATAAGCAAACGAACTTCTCGTTCGTTTTTGCTTCTATGATCAACAACGAAAATCTCTTACATCGCGAAGATAAAAAACTACGATGGTAAATTGGCGACGGTAGGAGTAACTCAGAACGAAATTTAACGTTTTTAGCAAACATTTTACAAGATCTCATTCTAGGGAAGAACGAGTTAATGTTAGCCATGAACGAGGTCGACTATTGCGCCGTAATCGATCGCGAACAGTAGTACCAGTACCTGAAGCTTTGATTGCCATACTACGGTAGCAGAACAAGACACTGAAGATATCTTAGACAAAAGATGTTGTGCGAGATGTCCCTGGTCATGCATGAGAGAAACGTTAGTTTCCTGGTCGCTAATGATGCTCAAATTAAGAGGGCGGATTAAAGTTGTTTACAATGAACAAGGGTCGCATTACTGTTATCTGATTTCTTATTTTCCTTACACCGTAACTGATTGCTATATTATTGCATACCCAATGCCTGGAGGGGTAGACGGTATGACCGATTCCCGGCGGGGGGGGGGGGCGGATTCTTTTTGAGATCTCGATAACTACAGATCCGATTTCATCGCAACAAACGGCGGTCGATTTTCCATGAAGTAAATTACATTTTTATAAAAAGAAGTTTTCCAGATGTTAAAAGGGGTGGATACAAGTGGCAAAAAATAAAAAATGGGGATGTTTTTGGACTTCTTACAACTCCGTTGTTTTTGGACCGACTTCGATGAAATTGCAATGAATCCAGAAATTATCAATGGGACTTTAACCATTGATACATACATCTGACATTTTGAAAAAATTCATAGACATTCATAGGGCGACAAAAAAGAGGATTAGTTTTCTAACATCTGAATGGACAAAAAGGGTAAACTTTAAGTAACTTAAAACGTTACGCTTTTTTGGCTTCTGTCAGTCATGTTATGCTGAAGAAGTACAAATGGTATTACAATATTTGTATAATGTTAGCATAGGCGGCACTAGGGACATAAAGAAAGGGGACCTGTCATGGTCACATGTTCTTCAGTTCAGCTTCTCACCTTTTACATTAAATGACCTCCAGTGACCTTGGAGTCACTTAGAATGATTTCGTGTGCATTTAATACGGTCTGAAAACGTTTTCAATCATTTGAATTCACTCTGTTTCAAAAATTTCATGTTACGGCTATTGTGACGTATGGTAGCGCACTGACATTTTAGATCATAGCTCCGAGACCCTATCTGATATTAAGCTGAAACTTGCTATAAAAGCAGAGGGCACCATTCGACGTCATACATATTCCGAGTTTGACATCTGGGAAAACAGCGCCGAAATCATTACTTTAAAACCAAATTTTGACTTTTGGCTTTAACCTGACCTTGTAAAATGACTTCAGATAAACAAAATTGCATATCTATGTTGCCCAACTATTAAGCTATACAGTCATATAAAGCCGTAAGTTCTATCTTAAAAGCGCTGTTTTTGGCAGTCATTTGCCTTTTACCCTCAACATGGCCAAAAATGGTCTGAGGTGCCTCCCAGAAACATTGCCGGGCTTCGCCCATGTGCAAAGACGAATTTAGAAATTTCGTCACAGTACGAAGAAAGAATACCTAGGAAAAGTGGCCAAGTTTCGTGAGGCTGCGTCAAAAACCCTGGAACTGGCAAATAAAAAACTCGAGGGGGCGGATTCAGCCCCCTCTTGCCGGGAATATGGTTAACCCAGTCACTGATCACACCGAGAAAGGCAGCCAGCTTGTGTCGAAATATTTGGCCCTTTACGACCATCGTTATGCTTACGTATGCGTCTGAAGAACTTCATCTTTAAGAAAATTCATGAACCATCGTGTGGTGACGTGCAAAATCATACACATAATTGTGCCATTCGTTGCTCCGGGCTGGGCTGCCAACGCACAGATGACTGTGAGGCAAACCTTCAGTCATGGACGAACAATGGCCGCAAGCAGCTCCAGAGCAGGCCGTGCTAAAAACGCATCGCAGGATTCGCCGGAGACGCCAGGTAGCTCCTGTCGCTCCGGTTCTCCAGCAGTGTATTGACGTTTTGGAGAAAAAATCGAACAGAATAAGAGCGAGCCAGGAAAATGAACGCAGATAGTACAGGCTAAGTACAGGGGTCGCTCGTGTTTCACCTCGTTCTAGGTGGTGCCACCTCCACGTAGACAGTAAACTGGAACATATTTCGTTGGATCTGTAAGCTGTTCACTGTTTCCAACTGCATTAACATACATTACAAACCTAAGCATAAGAAGGTTAGAAAAGTCGAAGAAATAGAGCAAGGAAGGCATTACTTCCAATTTTTTGAAACGTGTTTCAGTTGCAATAAAACCGAAATATGGACTAGCAACAAAATGCCTTGAGATGCGTCATGGCCCTGCGTCATGGCTCTTCCAACAGGTTCATGACAATTTAACTGCATCACGCCAGTGACCCGAGGAGGCTGAAGCTCGGAACGTGGACTGAAAATGAAAAAGAGTAAATAAGAGTAGGGTATGTCAAATTTGGTAAAGTTTCGTCCCACAGATTTTTTTTTTTTTTTTACTATTCTAATAAAACCAGATGCTCCAAAGAACCCCCTGGCTGGGACCAGGTTGGCCGCTTTCCGAAGGGGATGGAGCGACCTCCATAAACGTTTTCCTTTCTGTCGCTTTGAAGCAGCATCGTGCAGCAGCATGATGTTTTGATAAACTGTGGTTCGTTGAATTCTGTTCATTTCGAAACGTTGGCCAGGAGACCTACAACCTTTTGACACTCTGAAAAAGAGTAGGTACAACGTCAACGGCAATATCTGCATTATAATGCTCATTGCTTTACTACAAAACGAGAAACGATACATTCCATCACATGTGCCCAAAAGGCGCATGTGATGGACTGTATGATGTTTAGTTTTCGAATTAACGAGGGTGGGATGTCATTCTTCAGGACAACGCGCATTAGTAAACAAGCTGTCAAGATGTCAAGATATCAAGAACCAACACCAATATAGTTACCAACAGAACATGCAAATTCCGCTTTAGAAAACCACTACGACAATCCGCGTGGGTTTACATGACAGTCACTTCCAGCGAACTGACATCTTTCATCGGCAATGTTTGAGTGCCATCTTTGCCATCAGCGACGTGGGCGGTCAGCTCCGCTATCTTCTCCGTGTTCTGGAACAGCATCTGTATTTGCTCCAGGGACAGGCGCTTGGTTTCCACCAGGCAGAGGCTGGCGTACGCCACTTGGCACAGACCGACCGCGGCGTGGATGGCAAACGCCCCGCCGAGGCCGATCGTGCCCGTGATCAGGGGGTACACCTTCAGCATGGCGAACTGGTTCGCGTGGATGACAAATATGGCGATGTAGGCGCCGATGGCGCGCGTCCTGTTGGGCAGCAGCTCGGTGGCGTAGTTGAAAGTGATCGTTGACGTGATGCAGGAGAAGGCGAGCTGCGTCACGGCCGCTCCGACCAGCGCCAACCAGCCGAGCCGAGCCTGCAGCTCGTCAGACAGGAAGAAGTAGGCGGCGATGGTGGCGCAGCCGAGCGAAGTCAACGCGCCACTCAGTCGCAGCATCGGCAGCCGACCGTAGCGCTCGACTAGCATGTTCGCCGGGACGACGAACAGCAAAGCCAGCGCCGGCGGTAGCATGGCGCTCTGGTAAGCGTTCAGTGGCAGCTTCACCGGCGACAGGACGAGCGCCGCGATGAGGACGAGACTGGGGCCGCCGCACCAAGCGAACAGCACCATCTGACCGGCGGCCAGCAGCAGCGGTCGCAGCGTCACCCTCTCCTGCAGCAACGTCCAAACGTTCCGCATGCCCGTGCCGTCGTCCTTCGCGTGCTGAAGTGACTCCTGGACGCTGCGCACCTCAGCCTCAGCGTCTGTCTCGTTGCCGTGGTAGAAGCGGATGGCGTGGAGTGCCTCCTCCACCGAGTGGCCGTGCGCCAGCAGCCACTTGGGCGAGTTCGGCAGGAAGAAGAGGCCGCAGACGCTGACCGCCGCCGGACCGAAGCCGACCACAATGAAGAGAGTCTGCCACCGCATGAGGGGGGCGACGGCCAGACCCAGCACAAGTCCCAGGTACAGCATGGTGCTCAGCAGCGCCGTGAATAGCACGCGCCTGTTGGGAGGTACGATCTCCGAGACGTAGCCGCGAGCGCTGCCCTCGGACACGACGATCGCGACGTTCATCAGAAGGCGGCCCACCAGCACCCAGACAAAGTGGCCGCCGAGGCCGGCCATCAGCGAGGCCAGCGCGTGCATCGGCATGGCCAGCATCAGCAGCCGCTTGGTGCCCAGCCGCGGCGCGAGGGGCATGGCCAGCAGGCAGCCCAGCAGTGCGCCCAGATGACCAACCGCGATCGTCCAGTTGAGTTGGTCGTCGTTCATGAAGCGGTCCGCCTGCTCGGGCACCTGGATCAGGGTGACGCTGTTGAGGGCAAAGTTGAGACCGAGTGCCATTACTTCCTGTCCGACGATGAGAGCGGCCAAAACCTGCCAACAAGTCAGGCGGCGTTTATAATTGCAGCAACGAGAGGCTGTCTTCGAGAGCTACAGAGGAATCACAATCTCTTGATTTGTCGGTAATTTGTCAGACATATGTGCTTCTTGTTACAAGTGTTCAAAGTTGACATACAACCAGTTTTTAATTCTGCATGTGATTATACCTATAAGGAGTAAAATAAAAGGCTTGCACTGACAAAATGCTTACTCTTCGCTTGCATTTATACCGGCAAGTTCGTTTCATACAACCTATTGTACTCTGAAGTAGAAATTGCTTTACCCGAGAACCCTTTTGTATTTTGATTTTCAGAACAGCGGCAAAAGTTAACCATGCTTCCATGCAGTGAATATCGCTGGAAAATTTTTGGATTTCGTAAAAGATCCAATAAAGGAAGATCGACAAAAAATTCGATAAAAGAAAGACATCGGATTTTGTTGAATGAAGCCCCAAACAGCTACGAGTGAATTTTCCTGACAGATCCCATTGACTTCCTCAAAATGAAAAACGTCAAAACAAAAGTGTAAGGGCGTCCAGAAAACTGAGAATTTGGAATTTATTCCGTGGGGGTTAAATAAAAAGTGGGGGACAACGCACTCCTTGGCTCTCCACTCTCTTACGTCTGAGGCTCATAGTTCAACAAAGTTGGCTGTATGGAAGCAGCAGAGCCTTTTACAAGCCCTGCAGCAGAAAGAACAATCTCAGTCTTTGGGTTATAGCAAAGGAACGCATTGAAATCGGAAAAAAGGAACGCCTTAAAAATGGATCGCCGTTGTCCTCGAGCATCTGTTCGATTATTTGCAGTTCTTGGCGCACAGAAGGGCACGTAGTGCAAAGCAACTGAGAGCCCGTAATATGTGGCTTGAGCGACACTAGTCTTGTAGCGCTAGGGACACTCACTGGGGCCATTCAGACATTTATCGTTGCTTTTAGCATCTCGAAACACGATAGCGCTGTAACCGGAAAGTGCAGTTATGTGTCACCGTATGCCTCTCATGTCGGTACCCAAATAGCAACCAAGTGCCCGAGATGCAGTTTCACGCAGTGAGCGGCTCATCACGTTCAAGGTCGGACGTGCGTGACCTCGCTCACCGCCGCGACTGGGGCGAGCGGACGCGTCGCTGGCGGTGGAGCTGGGTAGTGGAGCTGCGCGCTTTTGAGACACTACGAAATTGCCCATGCACCTGGCAGTGCCCAGCGAAGATAGACCCTGTGACAGTGGTCTGGCTAAGAAGACAAACAATGAGTAAGCATGCCCTGTGCCGACCCGCGGCGCTCGGGAGACCTTCGTTTTTTTCGACCCCGGCGAAGGCATGTTGTGAAATTTGCGAATGCCACGATAACACTTGACCGAGACATCCATTCAGCAAGTGTGCGGGGGACCTCCAAAGACAGATTTCTGAAGTGGACAATGTCTGAAAGAAGAATGGGTGGGCGCCGTGCAGCTGGTCACGACCGTGGGCAGGGAAGGGTCCAGCCGGTGCCGGCCCGGCCCGCGGCAGAGGCGAGTCCAGCCAGGCAGGGAAGGCCTCTGTCCAGGACATGATCAGCCGACTGGACAGACCTGCCGCCCACAGAATTTCAGAGAAAAGACCGCGCCCATCGAGTGCGGACTCCGGAGATGCTCCTTCGGAAGACAGCGACAAAGCGTCACGGCATGCTTCTCCCGCCCAGACGTCAGCCGCTATGCTGACTCACATCTCAGCGGAGCTGACGACGCTACGCGGAGAGCTGAAGGAACAGTTCTCCGATCTCCGCTCGGAAGTGCAGAGCACGAGCAACACGGTGGAAGACATGGAACGTCATCGAGAGGCACGAGACGCAGAAGTGAACGCCCTTCGGATCGAACTGCATGAACGGAACTTCAGGGTCCAGGGGCTGCAACAAACTGTGGAACAGCTGGAAATGGACCGTGGCCGGCCAAATCTCATCTTGTCCGTTCCACCGTCCGTCCTCATCCGCCGTTCAATGCACACGAAGATGATTTAGCTGAGACGGTGGTCACGTTGCTGAAGAGGATGGTCCGGAGGTTTCGGTCAGAAAAGAAGAAACAGCCAAATGTTTTCGTATGGGTGGCAAGCATATTTCGTGGAAATTTGCCAAAACCGGTTTTGGCTTCACTCGTAACTCTACGCGAGTAACGCTTCGCATCGAGAAACGATGAGAAAATGCAGCGTGACGTCAGACGCCGTCGCCATGGCAGCACGGGCGGAGACTGCCGTGTTGCCATGGCGAACGCAGGACTCTGCTGCGCGGCCGCGGCGTGAGGCGTGGAAAAAGAAGAGAAGAGAAGCGTTCCGTGAGGGGAATTCTTGGCGTTTTTCGTTAGGTGTAGGTGCCGCGAAAAGTCTTAACGCAGACTTTGCCCCTTGCTCCTTGCAATAAAACTGTTTTTCGCACTTACAGAAAGGTCAGCCAAGGAGCAAGGAGAACCGCCTTTTTCTGTCAGAAAATCTGCCCCGAAGAAAACAGGTAATCTTCCAAGTCTTAGAGGAGAGCAAGACTGAGGAGAGAGTTCACCAAAAACGGGGACGTTTTTTCTTGTGACGCACCACGTTCAAAAAGTGCGTGTAACTAATGTTCAGCAGATTTCTCAGATCGTGCAGTGATTCGGGAATGAAAAGATCTCGCTCACTGCCCCCGATCTTTGATCTTTGATGTGCCTATACGTGACCTGTCTGGTCGGCCCCACGCGTCTGGTCCGTCGTCACCGCGGTCTCACCGGATTCTGATACCGTTTTGCGACCCAGCCAGCAGATGTCTCTGTACACCGACCGGCTGAGGTAGGCCGAGGGCAGGCGGGAACTGTATGTATGAGGTGGTTGCTGCCGGTGAAGTTTACGAAGCTTTTGTGTACCATGTTTTTCTTGTTTGTTCTTACTCATGTTCTGTTCTTGATTTGGTAACGACTTTGGTAGGCAAGATCGGTGTTCGGTAGAATTGCAAATTTCCTTTCTGAGGGGACAAGGTCAATTGAGGACGTCTGGCTAACTTCATCAATTTTAACTACCCAGATGTTCCAAAATGAGTTCTTGTAAATGGCGTGTTATGCATCTTTGCATGCCGTGACTCAGGATTTAAGAAATCAGTATTGTGATACACACGTAATACAATTAAAAGACGGCTGACACGTTGAGAAGAATTAAATCAGCTTCATTCAAAGTTAATGGACTAGAAACAACATCAAGAGATAAGTAACATCTAAGAGACGAAAAATCTTTATGTGTCTTTAAAAGTTAGGCTTTGATGTGTCGTTTCTGCACGAGACTCTCATTGAGGCAAATGGTGCAACTTTGGAGCAAGTGAGTGAGGTGAACAAGCCTGTTTTTCAAACGTTGATGCAAAGAGCAGATGTGTTTGCATTCTGTTCAAGCCGGGACCTAATTTAAACGTCAAAAGATCCAAAACTTGTTTGTGCGGAAAAGACATTGTCCTAGATTGTGAGATACATGGAGCATTAATCACTTAAGGTAACATTTATGGATCTAGTATTGATAATGTGACCACTTTGCAGGTGTTCTTTGGTGAAACAGAGTGGATTAACCAGGCACCGCCGGGCGGGTTTTTGTACCCGCGACCGCCTGGGAAGCGTCAAAAAGGGCACCCCTGTCATCTCAGATCTTACGGTCGGATCTAAACCGGTCTGCCACCAATCAATGGCCCTGAGTCTTACGATTCAGAAAATATTACGTAAGTTCTGGTCACGTGACTGATGAAGTCACAGGTCACGTAAAACGCATAACACCACGTCGAAAAGACTGACACCGGCTTGTTCATCATATCATCGGCAGTACCGGCCTTAGTGCATTCAACTGGGTATCAAACGGAAGGTGACAAGCTTGTGCATCGGAAGAATGCGAAAATGTAAGAAAAATGTCGGGTTAAGGTCAGTCTAGGTCAAGAAAAATTCTGGTCTTACTTTACACGCTAATGATCGATAGTTATTCGCAGTCGTGACAAAAAGGGAGGGGAATGATATCTTCTGGTGATCAGTTTTGCATTACCTGCTTCTCAACCAGCCAAGATCATTCGAAGTCAGGTCAGATAAGGTTGTATTACTCTTCCTGAAAAAGGATAATAGTCATTGGAATCCTTAACTGAGTCAAATACAGAAGTGAAATGAAATATCGTGACAATTAAATCTGCTCTGTTTGCTCCTTATTGGGTCAAGGTTAACCCAGGTCAAAACAGTCATTTTCCGTTTTCTGACCAGGAACATTAATTGCTCTCTGCTACTACTGAACGATCTTCCACAGAGCAGTTGCATTTTATTTCGTTTGACATCAATCCATGACGCGACCTGATATGACCTCACGTGGCATTTGATGAACCGTACTAAGAGGCGCGTATATTTTTGCTTGTCGGGTTTGAACGATGGGGAGAGTCAGCGGCAACCACTTCTATCACCCATAACAAAAATCAGTCCAACTGTCATCATGAATGTGACCTAGCATGACCTCTAATGTTGACATGTCACGTTTTTTTGGGGGATAGTGCTCTATGTAAATCCAAATAATCCATGCATTATACTCGCGAATATTATCAAAAAGTGAAGTATGTTCTCGCCACCGCCCGAATATGCGAGACAGGGGTCTACTGATGACGCCATATCTCCATGACCTGACCTATTATGGAAATAGTTTTGATGTCAATATATGTAAAAATGATAGATGAACAGGTACTGAAAGTTTGGTAACAGTTGGCTGTAACAGTTCAGAAATCATTCACGAAAAATCGACGAGGTTGCCCCGTTTCATATCCCCCAGGCGCTAAAGGTTTAAACGCTTCAATGATCCTCGGTAGTAATTTAAATGTTGCTTAAGCATCTACATAGAACTAGCCTTTCGGCCCAACGTATGCCACACAACAACAACAACAATAGCAACAGATGTAAACAGCTCGTTCTGAAGTACATGGAGTTGAAATTGGTAGATATTTGGCGAGAGGCAGAGACAAGCGAGGGAGGACAGGAAATGCAGTCATGTACAGACGAGAGGTTTTTCTTGACATACCCAAACTTAGTCCTCATCAGGCATCGCTATGTGGGAGAATAATCATAATAGAAGAAATTAGCCAAGAACGTTTTCTATGAAAAATGGCTCAAGTCGGCCCAGATGCTTACACCGCAGCATTTTTCAAGGTCTTCAAAGAAAACCTAAAACAACCGATTACCGAGTCTGTAAATGAAATGTTGAAGAAAGGTTGAAGAAAGGTACCAAAAGAAATGAAGGCTAGCATTACAGCATTAATTCCAAAAAGGCAAAGATAGAGGAATTGAAGCCTTTACACCCATAACGTTGCTGAATGTTATACACAAGCAAGTAACCAAGACACTGGTCAACCGAATACTTAAAGTAATCCATTCACTGATAAATGAAGATCAAACTGGCTTCTGAAAGGGTAGATTCATTGGCGGATAAGAACATCAACACAAGACAAACCTGGATTGCTAATGTTTTGTGATGCAAAAATGCAGATGATTCCGTGGGATGGGCCCATTTAAAGCAAGCCTTTTCAGAGTTTTCTTTTGGTAAAAACTTCAAAAGACCGGTTCACATGTTATATGATGAGAATGATATGCACCCATGCACTGCAAACATCGTGATGAATCGTACATTGTCACAGTCATACACTTTCAAGAGAGGCTTGAGACAGGGGGCCTTTCAACTGCTTGCTGTTTCTGCTGGTTATTGAGCCATTGGCTCATAAGATAAGGCTTGACAGAGAAATAAAATGAATCAGCTTTAACCCGCCACCGCCCAGGGGGCTGTCAAATAGGGCACCCTTCGATTTTCTTGAACAACTTCTGAAACGTTAGAGTCAGTCCAAACAAACTTCACTGCCTGTTTATCGACCAGTTTTACATATTTTGACATCAAAACCATTTGCATGCTAGGTTAGGTCATGGAGATATGACGTCATAAGCGAAACCTTACATGCATGTTTTCGCCTTTTCGGGCGGTGGCGAGAACATGTTTGTTTTTGTTTTGGTAATAACCCATGAATGTAATGCATGAATTACTTGGGTTTTCATACAACACGGTACCCAAAAGGATATACGACCGAGGCACACCAACATTAGAGGTCATGCTAGGCCACATGCATGATGACAATTGGACTTGTTATGTCAAGTCACGTTATAGGTAGATGTCAAAACGAAATGAAATGCAACATTGTTTGTGGAAGATCGTTCATTAGCAGCAGAGAGCATTCATTGTTCCAGGTCAGAAAAAGAAAAATGGCCATTTGTTCTGACCTGGTTTGGCCTTGACTCGACAAAGAGCAGACAGCTCAGATTTAATTATCACGAGATGTCATTTCAGTTCTGTACTTGACGCAGTTAAGAAGCAACCTTACCTGACTTGACCTAAATTGGCCTTGACTGGATGAAAAGAACTTAATGCAACACTGATTATCAGAACGTTTCACTTCCGTTCTTTTTTGTCACGTGGATCGAAACGGCTGAGAGTGAATATCGATCTTTCGCATGTGAAGTAAGACCAATATTTCACTTGACCTAGGTTGATCTTGACTCGACATTTCTTAAACGGAGTGTGTCTAATCTTTTCAGTTTTGTAAAAAGACATTTCAGCGGATATTCGACCCTAGCTATGATTTATGATTTATAGCTATATTTTTTATTGATGATTTATATTATATATGATATATATTAGATATGATTTTTTTAATTTATGATTTATAGCTATATTTAGTAATGAAGAGCGCATCTGGGCTTCGAACAGTGATAGTTTAGTCATATGAGTTTGATTGTTTTAAATCCGCGATATCATTAGTTGTACGGGTGTAAATACAGCACTAAGGGGTAGTGGCAAAAGCAACCAATTAGCGGGCCACACCTGTGAGGGGGCCGACCGCTGACGGCCGACCCCTGCAGCTGTTCATGCCCTCAGGCCACCTGGACTGACCCTCCAGTCAGCGGTGCCGGAACGGGAAATGACGACAGGGGTCATCCTGCGGTCTGTCGCTCAGTAAGACTGAGAATTCGTGATTTTTTTGGTAGCAGTTGGCAGCAGGTAGCAGTCGGACTGTCGGGTTCACGGAAGATCAGAAATGTGGAAATGGGTAAGGAGGGAGGCGCGAACATTATCGCAAACTTCCAGAGGCACACGCGACTGACAGTGGATAGTTGGTTAACTGGGCTCTCTCGAATCGTGTTGATCACATCAGAGCTATCAAAGCTATGTTGGCCAGGAGAGAGGTTTGCGTGCGCCTTTATTTGTGCGTAAAGGACGTTTATCGGGACGCGGACTCAGTATCACGGTGACGAGAGAATGAGAGCTTGGGTGTCACGGGTGACGAAGAATTTACGTCTGGCATCCACAGTGAAAATCTGGGTAGCGAGCTCCTGCTTCCTCCGATAGGTGGATCATTCATAGGTGGCGCTGCTGGTTTTCAGACTGCGTTCGCAACGTTTGTCTACCAACGTCATTTTACTGCTGCCAGAGTTTTTGCCGTCTGGTTAGAGCTATGTGGGGCAGGTTAGAGCTATTGCGTGCGTCTTATTTGTGCTTAACCCTATTCCCGGCAGGGGGGGGCTGAATCTGCCCTCCCTCGGGTTTTTTGCTTGCCAATTCCAAGCTTTTTAACGCAGCTTCAAGAAACTTGGTCACTTTTCCTAGCTATTTCTTTCTACGCACCGTGACAAAATCTCAAAATTCTGTTTTGCTCAGGGGCGGAGCCAGGCCACGTTTTTGGGAGGTACCTCATGCCATTTTTGGCCATGTTGAGGGTAAACGGCAAATGTCTGCCAAAAACAGAGTTTTTAAGATAGAACTTAAAACTTTATATGAATGAATAGCTAAATAGTTCGGCAATGGGCAGATGTAATTTCGTTTATCTGAGGGCATTTTACAAGGTCAGGTCAAGGTCAAAAGTCAAAATTTTTTTGCATTAATTTCGGCGCTGTTTTTTCAAATGCTAAACCCGGAATAGATATCACGTAGAACGGTGTCCTCTACTTGTGTATCAAGTTTCAGCTTGATATCAGGTCGGGTCACGGAGCTATGACCTAAAATGTCAGTGCGCGTACCCTATATTGCAATAGCCGTCAAATAAACTTTTTGAAATATAGTGAATTCAAATGATACAAAACGTTTACAGATAATATTAAATGCACACGAGATCATTCCAGGTGACCCCAAGGTCACTGGAGGTCATTTATGGTCAAAGGTCACAAGTTGATCTGAAGAACGTTTGACCATGACAGTTCCCTTTTTCATGTCCTTGGCACCGCCTATGCTATCATTATAGAAACAACTGTGATGCGATTTGTACTTCTTTAGCATAACACGACTAGCAGAAGCCAAAAAAGTGTTTTTGCCTCTTTTGTTCATTCAGTTGTCAGAAAACTAATTCTCCTATTTTTGAAACGCTGTGAACGCCCATGAATTTTGTAAAAATTTCAGATTTGCGGACCGACGGTAAAAGCCCTATTCATAATCTCTCGATTCATATCAGTTTCACTTGAAATCGGTCCATAAACAACGGAGTCATAAGAAGTTCCAAAAATACCCCCATTTTGACATTTTTGCCCCCCTGTATCCACAAATTTCCAAAAATTTTGAAAATTTTTTTTTATAAAAATGTAGTTCACGTCATGGCAAATCGATTGCCGTTTGTTGCGATGAAATCGGACGAGTAGTTCTCGAGATCTCGGGGGGGGGGGGCGAATCGGCCCCCCTGCCGGGAATCGACCATACTGTTTAGCCCTCCGGGAATAGGGTTAAAAGATTTCGCCATTTCGTCTGTCACTCAGCAAGACTGGGCCTTCGTGGTCTTTTGCTAGCAGCTGACAGCAGTCGAACAGTTGGGCTCAGGGAAGATCAGAAATGTGTGGCCGTCAACGATGGAGGCGCAAACGGCAGCGCAAAGGTGGAAATGCAAATGCCGACTGATACGATGGTTGGTCCGTCTGGATAGGGCTCGTTTTGAACAATTCTGATCACATCAGAGCAATGTGGGGCAGGGGAGAGATTTGCGTGCGCCCTATTTGCTCTTAAAAGACGGAGTTAATGGGGAAGCGGATTCCGTATAACGGCGACGAGATAGCGAGAGGATGGGTTTCACAGGTGCGTAGTATTTACGCCTGGCGTCCACAATGAAAACCCGTGTAGCGGATTCGTGATTCTTCCGATAGGTGACACATGCATAGGTGGAGCTGCTGCTTTTCAGGCTGTGTTCGCAACGTTTGTCTACCGCCGTCATTGAACTACTGCCGGAGTTTTCAGAGTCAAATGGTAAAACCCCAGGGGCTGATCTTCAACGTACATAAGGTAGGTTAGGTTCACAGAGGAAATGGCCATTGCCAGTCCCATGCCGGGCCGTTCAACGTCGGCTAGTTTAAACACCGCAAGATTTTTTCCAACGTAATGCGGACAATGCACAGCAAACCAAAACGTCTTGCTCAAGATGAGTTGGGGACAAACACGGCAATTTGTAGTCCTCGCTGCAAAGCGTGAGGGCTCGTGTGAGCCCTGTGCCTCGGTAGCCGCGCCCATGGCTGCCACAGCAGCACAGCTGTTCGACTCAGGATACGGAGCCAGCCTCCGGAGTATAGCGTCCGTGCTGTGCGATTCCGCCTTCACATTCGGAAAAGGCGATTGCCTTACCTAAATATTATCAGACAAAAATAAGCAAACGAACTTCGCGTTCCTTTTTCTTGCTTATGATCAACAACGTAAATCTCTCCCTCGCAAAGAAAAAATACTACGATGGTAAACTGGCCACGGTAGGAACAACACAGAACAAGGTTGAACGTTTTTATCGAACGTTTTACAAGATCTCATTCTAGGGAGGAACGAATTAATGTTAGTCACGAACGAGGTCAACTCTTGCGCCGTAATCGATCGCCAACAGTAGTACCAGTACTTGAAGCTTTGATGGCCATGCTACGGTAGCAGAACAAGACAATGAAGATATCTTAGACAAAAGATGTGCAAGATATCCCGGGTCATGCATGAGGGAAACATTAATATCCTGGTCACTAATGATGCCCAAATTAAGAGGGCGGACCAAAGTTGTTTACAATGAATGAGGGTCGCATTACTGTTATCTGATTTCTTGTTTTCCTTACACCGTAACTGATTGCTGTATTATTGCCTACCCCAGTTCCTGGAGGGCTAGACGGTATGGCCGATTCCCGGCGGGGGGCGGACTCCGCCCTCTTTGAGATCTCGATAACTACAGATCCGATTTCATCGCAACAAACGGCAGTCGATTTTCCATGAAGTAAACTACATTTTGATAAAAAGAAGTTTTCCAGATGTTGAAAGGGGTGGATACAAGGGGCAAAAAAGTAAAAATGGGGACATTTTTGGACTTCTTACAACTCCGTTGTTTTGGACCGACTTCGATGAAATTGCAATGAATCGGGAGATTATCGATTAGACGTTTACCATTGGTACATACATTTGAGATTTTGAAAAAAATTCATAGGCATTCACAAAGCCCCAAAAAATAGGAGGATTAGTTTTTCAACATCTGAATGGAGAAAAAAATTTAAAGCACTTTTTTGGTTTCTGTCAGTCGTGTTATGCTGAAGAAGTACAAATGGTATTACAATATTTGTATGTTAGCATAGGCGGTGCTAGGGACATGAAGAAAGGGGAACTGTCATGGTCGCATGTTCTTCAGATTAGCTTATGACCTTTGACATTAAATGACCTCCCGTGACCTTGGAGTCACTCAGAATGATTTCGTGTGCATTTAATACGGTCTGAAGACGTTTTCAATCATTTGAATTCACTCTATTTCGAAAATTCTATGTTACGGCTATTGTGACGTATGGTAGCGCACTGACATTTTAGATGATAGCTCCGAGACCCTATCTGATATTAGGCTGAAACTTGCTATAAAAGCAGAGGGCACCATTCGACGTCATACATATTCCGAGTTTGACATCTGGGAAAACAGCGCCGAAATCATTACTTTAAAACCAAATTTTGACTTTTGGCTTTAACCTGACCTTGTAAAATGACTTCAGATAAACAAAATTGCATATCTATGTTGCCCAACTATTAAGCTATACAGTCATATAAAGCCGTAAGTTCTATCTTAAAAGCGCTGTTTTTGGCAGTCATTTGCCTTTTACCCTCAACATGGTCAAAAATGGTCTGAGGTGCCTCCCAGAAACATTGCCGGGCTTCGCCCATGTGCAAAGACGAATTTAGAAATTTCGTCACAGTACGAAGAAAGAATACCTAGGAAAAGTGGCCAAGTTTCGTGAAGCTGCGTCAAAAACCCTGGAACTGGCAAATAAAAAACTCGAGGGGGCGGATTCAGCCCCCTCTTGCCGGGAATATGGTTAACCCAGTCACTGATCACACCGAGAAAGGCAGCCAGCTTGTGTCGAAATATTTGGCCCTTTACGACCATCGTTATGCTTACGTATGCTTCTAAAGAACTTCATCTTTAAGAAAATTCATGAACCATCGTGTGGTGACGTGCAAAATCATACACATAATTGTGCCATTCGTTGCTCCGGGCTGGGCTGCCAACGCACAGATGACTGTGAGGCAAACCTTCAGTCATGGACGAACAATGGCCGCAAGCAGCTCCAGAGCAGGCCGTGCTAAAAACGCATCGCAGGATTCGCCGGAGACGCCAGGTAGCTCCTGTCGCTCCGGTTCTCCAGCAGTGTATTGACGTTTTGGAGAAAAAATCGAACAGAATAAGAGCGAGCCAGGAAAATGAACGCAGATAGTACAGGTTAAGTACAGGGGTCGCTCGTGTTTCACCTCGTCCTAGGTGGTGCCACCTCCACGTAGACAGTAAACTGGAACATATTTCGTTGGATCTGTAAGCTGTTCACTGTTTCCAACTGCATTAACATACATTACAAACCTAAGCATAAGAAGGTTAGAAAAGTCGAAGAAATGGAGCAAGGAAGGCATTACTTCCAATTTTTTGAAACGTGTTTCAGTTGCAATAAAACCGAAATATGACTAGCAACAAAATGCCTTGAGATGCGTCATGGTCCTGCGTCATGGCTCTTCCAACAGGTTCATGACAATTTAACTGCATCACGCTATTGACCCGAGGAGGCTGAAGCTCAGGACGTGGACTGAAAATGAAAAAGAGTAAATAAGAGAAGAATATGTCAAATTTGGTCGAATTTCGTTCCATAGATTTGTTCTTCTTTTTTAATATTCCAATAAAACCAGATCCTTCAAAAAACCACCTGGCTGGGACCAGGTTGGCCGCTTTCCGAAGGGGATGGAGCGACCTCCATAAACGTTTTCCTTTCTGTCGCTCTGAAGCAGCATCGTGCAGCAGCATGATGTTTTGATAAACTGTGGTTCGTTGAATTCTGTTCATTTCGAAACGTTGGCCAGGAGACCTACAACCTTTTGACACTCTGAAAAAGAGTAGGTACAACGCCAACGGCAATATCTGCATTATAATGCTCATTGCTTTACTACAAAACGAGAAACGATACATTACATCACATGTGCCCAAAAGGCGCATGTGATGGACTGTATGATGTTTAGTTTTCGAATTAACGAGGGTGGGATGTCATTCTTCAGGACAACGCGCATTAGTAAACAAGCTGTCAAGATGTCAAGATATCAAGAACCAACGCCAATATAGTTACCAACAGAACATGCAAATTCCGCGTTAGAAAACCACTACGACAATCCGCGTGGGTTTACATGACAGTCACTTCCAGCGAACTGACATCTTTCATCGGCAATGTTTGAGTGCCATCTTTGCCATCAGCGACGTGGACGGTCAGCTCCGCTATCTTCTCCGTGTTCTGGAACAGCATCTGTATTTGCTCCAGGGACAGACGCTTGGTTTCCACCAGGCAGAGGCTGGCGTACGCCACTTGGCACAGACCGACCGCGGCGTGGATGGCAAACGCCACCGCCGAGGCCGATCGTGCCCGTGATCAGGGGGTACACCTTCAGCATGGTGAACTGGCTCACGTTGAGGACAAATATGGCGATGTAGGTGCCGATGGCGCGCGTCCTGTTGGGCAGCAGCTCGGTGGCGTAGTTGAAAGTGATCGTTGACGTGATGCAGGAGGAGGAGAGCTGCGTCACGGCCGCTCCAGCCAGCGCCAACCAGCCGAGCCGAGCCTGCAGCTCGTCAGACAGGAAGAAGTAGGCGGCGATGGTGGCGCAGCCGAGCGAAGTCAACGCGCCACTCAGTCGCAGCATCGGCAGCCGACCGTAGCGCTCGACTAGCATGTTCGCCGGGACGACGAACAGCAAAACCAGCGACGGCGGTAGCATGGCGCTCTGGTAAGCGTTCAGTGGCAGCTTCACCGGCGACAGGATGAGCGCTGCGATGAGGACGAGACTGGGGCCGCCGCACCAGGAGTACAGCACCATCTGACCGGCGGCCAGCAGCAGCGGTCGCAGCGTCACCCTCTCCTGCAGCAACGTCCAAACGTTCCGCATGCCCGTGCCGTCGTCCTTCGCGTGCTGAAGTGACTCCTGGATGCTGCGCACCTCAGCGTCAGCGTCTGTCTCGTTGCCGTGGTAGAAGCGGATGGCGTGGAGTGCCTCCTCCACCGAGTGGCCGTGCGCCAGCAGCCACTTGGGCGAGTTCGGCAGGAAGAAGAGGCCGCAGACGCTGACCGCCGCCGGACCGAAGCCGACCACGATGAACAGAGTCTGCCACCGCATGAGGGGGGCGACGGCCAGACCCAGCACAAGTCCCAGGTACAGCATGGTGCTCAGCAGCGCCGTGAATAGCACGCGCCTGTTGGGAGGTACGATCTCCGAGACGTAGCCGCGAGCGCTGCCCTCGGACACGACGATCGCGACGTTCATCAGAAGGCGGCCCACCAGCACCCAGACAAAGTGGCCGCCGAGGCCGGCCATCAGCGAGGCCAGCGCGTGCATCGGCATGGCCAGCATCAGCAGCCGCTTGGTGCCCAGCCGCGGCGCGAGGGGCATGGCCAGCAGGCAACCCAGCATTTCGCCCAGATGGCCAACCGCCATCGTCCAGTTGAGTTGGTCGTCGTTCATGAAGTGGTCCGCCTGCTCGGGCACCTGGATCAGGGTGACGCTGTTGAGGGCAAAGTTGAGACCGAGTGCCATTACTTCCTGTCCGACGATGAGAGCGGCCAAAACCTGCCAACAAGTCAGGCGGCGTTTATAATTTCAGCAACGAGAGGCTGTCTTCGAGAGCCACAGGGGAATCACAATCTCTTGATCTGTCGGTAATTAGTCAGACATATGTGCTTCTTGTTACAAGTGTTCAAAGTTGACATACAACCAGTTTTTAAATTCTGCATGTGATTATACCTATAAAGAGTAAAATAAAATGCTTTGCAGTGACAAAAAACTTATTCTTCGCTTGCATGTATACCGGCAAGTTCGTTTCATGCAACCTATTGTACTCTGAAGTAGGAAATGCTTTACCCGAGAACCCTTTTGTATTTTGATTTTCAGAGCAGCGGCAAAAGTTAGCCATGCTTCCATGCAGTGAATATTGCTGGAAAATTTTTGGATTTCGTAAAGGTCCAATAAAGGAAGATCGCCAAAAAATTCCATAAACGAAAGACATCGGATTTTGATGAATGAAGTCCTAAACATCTCCGATTAATTTTCCCTGACAGATCCCATTGACTTCCTCAAAATGAAAAACGTCAAAACAAAAGTGTAAGGGCGTCCAGAAAACTGAGAATTTGGAATTCATTCCGTGGGGGTTAAATAAAAATGGAATTCATTCCGTGGGGGACAACGCACTCCCTGGCTCTCCACTCTCTTACGTCTGAGGCTCATAGATCAACAAAGTTGGCTGTACTGGAAGTAGCAGAGCCTTTTACAGACCTGCCAGCAGAAAGAACAATGTCAGTCTTTGAATGGATCCATTTGATTTTTCAAAATGGATCGTCGTTGTCCACGAGCATCTGTTCGATTATTTGCAATTCTTGGCTCACAAAAGGGCACGTAGTGCAAAGCAACTGAGAGCCCGTAATATGTGGATTGAGCGACACTAGTCTTGTAGCGCTAGGGACACTCACTGGGGCCATTCAGACATTTATCGTTGCTTGTGGCATCTCGAAACACGATAGCGCTGTAACCGGAAAGTGCAGTTATGTGTCACCGTATGCCTCTCATGTCGGTACCCAGTTAGCAACCAAGTGCCCGAGATGCAGTTTCACGCAGTGAGCGGCTCATCACGTTCAAGGTCGGACGTGCGTGACCTCGCTCACCGCCGCGACTGGGGCGAGCGGACGCGTCGCTGGCGGTGGAGCTGGGCAGTGGAGCTGCGCGCTTTTGAGACACTACGAAATTGCCCATGCACCTGGCAGTGCCCAGCGAAGATAGACCCTGTGACAGTGGTCTGGCTAAGAAGACAAACACAATGAGTAAGCATGCCCTGTGCCGACCCGCGGCGCTCGGGAGACCTTCGTTTTTTTCGACCCCGGTGAAGGCATGTTGTGAAATTTGCGAATGCCACGATAACACTTCACCAAGGCATTTATTCAGCAAGCGTGCAGGGGACCTCCAAAGACAGATTTCTGAAGTGGACAATGTCTGAAAGAAGAATGGGTGGGCGCCGTGCAGCTGGTCACGACCGTGGGCAGGGAAGGGTCCAGCCGGTGCCGGCCCGGCCCGCGGCAGAGGCGAGTCCAGCCAGGCAGGGAAGGCCTCTGTCCAGGACATGATCAGCCGACTGGACAGACCTGCCGCCCACAGAAGTTCAGAGAAAAGACCGCGCCCATCGAGTGCGGACTCCGGAGATGCTGCTTCGGAAGAGAGCGACAAAGCGTCACGGCATGCTTCTCCCGCCCAGACGTCAGCCGCTATGCTGACTCACATCTCAGCGGAGCTGACGACGCTACGCGGAGAGCTGAAGGAACAGTTCTCCGATCTCCGCTCGGAAGTGCAGAGCCCGAGCAACACGGTGGAAGACCTGGAACGTCAACGACAGGCACGAGTCGGAGAAGTGAACGCCCTTCGGATCGAACTGCATGAGCGGAACTTCAGGGTCCAGGGGCTGCAACAAACTGTGGAACAGCTGGAAATGGACCGTGGCCGGCCAAATCTCATCTTGTCCGTTCCACCGTCCGTCCTCATCCGCCGTTCAATCCACACGAAGATGATTTAGCTGAGACGGTGGTCACGTTGCTGAAGAGGATGGTCCGGAGGTTTCGGTCAGAAAAGAAGAAACAGCCAAATGTTTTCGTATGGGTGGCAAGCATATTTCGTGGAAATTTGCCAAAACCGGTTTTGGCTTCACTCGTAACTCTACGCGAGTAACGCTTCGCATCGAGAAACGATGAGAAAATGCAGCGTGACGTCAGACGCCGTCGCCATGGCAGCACGGGCGGAGACTGCCGTGTTGCCATGGCGAACGCAGGACTCTGCTGCGCGGCCGCGGCGTGAGGCGCGGAAAAAGAAGAGAAGAGAAGCGTTCCGTGATGGGAGTTCTTGGCGTTTTGCGTTAGGTGTAGGTGCCGCGAAAAGTCTTAGCGCAGACTTTGCCCCTTGCTCCTTGCAATAAAACTGTTTTTCGCACTTACAGAAAGGTCAGCCAAGGAGCAAGGAGAACCGCCTTTTTCTGTCAGAAAATCTGCCCCGAAGAAAACAGGTAATCTTCCAAGTCTTAGAGGAGAGCAAGACTGAGGAGAGAGTTCACCAAAAACGGGGACGTTTTTTCTTGTGACGCACCACGTTCAAAAAGTGCGTGTAACTAATGTTCAGCAGATTTCTCAGATCGTGCAGTGATTCGGGAATGAAAAGATCTCGCTCACTACCCCCGATCTTTGATCTTTGATGTGCCTATACGTGACCTGTCTGGTCGGCCCCACGCGTCTGGTCCGTCGTCACCGCGGTCTCACCGGATTCTGATACCGTTTTGCGACCCAGCCAGCAGATGTCTCTGTACACCGACCGGCTGAGGTAGGCCGAGGGCAGGCGGGAACTGTATGTATGAGGTGGTTGCTGCCGGTGAAGTTTACGAAGCTTTTGTGTACCATGTTTTTCTTGTTTGTTCTTACTCATATTCTGTTCTTGATTTGGTAACGACTTTGGTAGGCAAGATCGGTGTTCGGTAGAATTGCAAATTTCCTTTCTGAGGGGACAAGGTCAATTGAGGACGTCTGGCTAACTTCATCAATTTTAACTACCCAGATGTTCCAAAATGAGTTCTTGTAAATGGCGTGTTATGCATCTTTGCATGCCGTGACTCAGGATTTAAGAAATCAGTATTGTGATACACACGTAAGACAATTAAAAGACGGCTGACACGTTGAGAAGAATTAAACCAGCTTCATTCAAAGTTAATGGACTAGAAACAACATCAAGAGATAAGTAACATCTAAGAGACGAAAAATCTTTATGTGTCTTTAAAAGTTAGGCTTTGATGTGTCGTTTCTGCACGAGACTCTCATTGAGGCAAATGGTGCAACTTTGGAGCAAGTGAGTGAGGTGAACAAGCCTTTTTTTCATACGTTGATGCAAAGAGCAGATGTGTTTGCATTCTGTTCAAGCCGGGACCTAATTTAAACGTCAAAAGATCCAAAACTTGTTTGTGCGGAAAAGACATTGTCCTAGATTGTGAGATACATGGAGCATTAATCACTCAAGGAAACATTTATGGATCTAGTATTGATAATGTGACCACTTTGCAGGTCTTCTTTGGTGAAACAGAGTGGATTAACCAGGCAACGCCGGGCGGGTTTTTGTACCCGCGACCACCTGGGAGGCGTCAAAAAAGGCACCCCTGTCATCTCAGATCTTACGGTCGTATCTAAAGCGGTCTACCACCAATCAATGGCCCTGAGTCTTACGATTCAGAAAATATTACGTAAGTTCTGGTCACGTGACTGATGAAGTCACAGGTCACGTAAAACGGATAACACCACGTCGAAAAACTGACACCGGCTTGTACATCATATCATCGGCAATACCGGCCTTAGTGCATTCAACTGGGTATCAAACGGAAGGTGACAAGCTTGTGCATCAGAAGAATGCGAAAATATAACAGAAATGTCGGGTTAAGGTCAATCTAGGTCAAGTAAAATTCTGGTCTTACTTTACACGCTAAAGATCGATAGTTATTCGCAGTCATGACAAAAGGGACGGGAATGAAACCTTCTGGTGATCAGTTTTGCATTACTTGCTTCTCAACCAGCCAAGATCATTCGAGTTCAGGTGAGATAAGGTTGTATTACTCTTCCTGAAAAAGGATAATAGTCACTGGAATCCTTAACTGAGTCAAATACAGGAGTGAAATGAAATATCGCTGCAATTAAATCTGCAATGTTTGCTCCTTATTGGGTCAAGGTTAACCCAGGTCAAAACAGCCATTTTCCGTTTTCTGACTAGGAACATTAATTGCTCTCTGCTACTACTGAACGATCTTCCACAGAACAGTGTATTTTATTTCGTTTGACATCAATCCATGACGCGACCTGACATGACGTCACGTTGGATTTGGTGGACCGTACTAAAGGCACATATATTTTTGCTTGTCTGGTTTCAACGATGGGGAGGGTCAGCGGCAACCACTTCTATCACCCACAACAAAAATCAATCCAATTGTCATCATGCATGTGACCTAGCATGACCTCTAATGTTGACATGTTACGGTTTCTGGGGGATAGTGCTCTATGTAAATCCAAATAATTCATGCATTATTCTCGCGAATATTATACAAAAACAAAGCGTGTTCGCGCCACCGCCCGAATACGCGAGACTGATGACGCCATATCTCCATGACCTGACCTAGTATAGAAATAGTTTCGATGTCAACGTACGTAAAATTGATAAATGAGCAGCTTCCGACAGTTTGGTTGGACTGACTGTAATAGTTCAGAAATTATTTACGAAAAACCGAGGAGGTTGCCCCATTTGACATACGCAGGCGCTGAAGGTTTAAACGCTTCAGTGATCCTCGGTAGTAATTCAAATGTTGCTTAAGCACCTGCGTAGAGTTAGCCTTTCGGCCCATCGTATGTCACAATAACAACAACAACAACAACAACAGCAATAACAACAACAGATGTCAGCAACTTGTTCTGCAGTACATGGTGTTGAGGAAGTTGGTAGATATTTGGCGAGAGGCAGAGACAGGTGAGGGAGGACAGGAAATGCAGTCATGTACTGACGAGAGTTTTTTTCTTGAAATACCCAAACTCAGTCCTCAGCAGGCATTGTTATGTGAGAGAATCATCGTAATAAAAGAAATTAGCCAAGAACGTTTTCTATGAAGAATGGCTCAAGTCGGCCCAGATGGTTACATTGCAGCATTTTTCAAGGTCTTCAAACAAAACCTAAAACAACCGATTACTGAGGCTGTAAATGAAATGTTGAAGAAAGGTTGTATACCAAAATAAATGGAGGTTAGCATTACAGCATTAATTGTAAAAAGTCAAAGATAGAGGAATTGAAGCCTACACCCATAACGTTGCTGAATGTTATACACAAGCAAGTTACCAAGACACTGGTCAACCAAATACATAAAGTAATCCATTCATCGATAAATAAAGATCAAACTAGCTTCTGAAAGGGTGGATTCATTGGCGAAAATATCCGTACTGTTATTGACCTAATGATAAGAACATCAACAGAAGACAAACCTGGATTGCTAATGTTTTGTGATGTAAAAAGTCATATGATTCCGTGGGAAGGGCCCATTTAAAGCAAGCCTTTCCAAAGTTTTCTTTTGGTGATAATTTCAAAAAGATCGATTATTATGTTATATGATCAGAATAATATGCATCCATGCACTGCAAACATCGTGATGAATGGTGCATTGTCACAGTCATACACTTTAAAAAGAGGCCTGAGACAGGGGGGTCCTTTCAACTGCTTGCTGTTTCTGCTGGTTATTGAGCCATTGGCTCATAAGATAAGGCTTGACAGATATAAAACAAACAAGCTTAAGAAAATAATTGGTATGGGATCCCATACCAATATCTTGATCGATTCATGTATTTTTTTTTGCTCTATGAAATAATTTACTGTCGATACGTTATGCCAGATTTTTGGACCTGATGAATGGATTTTTTCATACCAAAAATTGTTCCAATTCTGCACGCTTGGTCTCAAATGTACTTGTTTCAACAAACTCTGATTGCTTCTCATTCCTTTGTTTTAGGCGGGACGTAGTTTTGCAAAATATGTTTGGGGGGCTGAGCAAGGAAAATGGCTAATCCTACCAACGAAACAGACAAAATTCTTCCCGGACTTGACCCACTTTCTTTCCAAAGTTGGGGGGCTCAAGCCTCCACCCCCCAACTGAACGGCAAACTACAGCCTTGGCTCTAGGCGTTAGCTGCACTTAAGATCATTTGTAATGTAAACTGATTGCAGATGGTAGAGTCAGGTTCAAGACGAAATATGTGACTGTCAAGTCAGCTTTAGTTTGGCAGTTCCACGCTTAGTTGAGATTGGTTATTCCCTTCTCTGAGGCAGTTCATTCCTTTGTTTATGAATATATTTTTGCTTATAGCAGCGAGCAAGGTAGAATGTACAGATTTTTACACCAATCTGTGGAATCAAACAACACTTAGCAAAATGACTTTTAGTCGTTTTCATAGAGCACATCAGAATGCAGGTCCATTACATAATCAAACATTTGAAAATTTGATTCACTTGTGACAATTTTCATCATCCATCTCAGGGTACAGGGTAAACCAGGCAGTGCCAGGTGCAGCCGAGGCGAAAAAATACTAAATAACATGCAAAAAACAATACCCTCTTTCAGGTGGAGGTCTCTCGGCCGGGGTGTTCGACGATTAGTACCATCCTGCGTTGTGTGGACCATCCGCCGACGACCCCCAGAGTTTAACTATGTGGGGTGCAACGGCTTCTGGCACGTGCTCCAGGAGCTTTCAGCCACCCACAGCCCGCCCCCCCCCCCCGGCGTCAACTGCTCGGCACGCTGCTGCGGCGCCGGCCGCTCCGGATGCGCAGACTCCTCCGCCAACTCGCCGTTGGCGCCGGCGGCGCTGGATGCACCGATTTATTCGCGGCGACGACCGCTCCCGTCGTGCTGACCCCTCTGCGCGCTCCGCAGCGGCGTCCGCGGCGCTCGATGCCGCAACATGCTTCGCCAATTGTATAAACTGATAACCACTGCGTTTTTCTGCGAAATTTCTGCAAAATTAAATTTGAGAAACCAACATAAGAACCACTGAGATCAAGAAATATTATATGGGAAGACCTGTATCACGAAAACACCACAAAGCTAAAATTAGTTACCGTAAATTTCACTCCGCGTTCGGCTTCAGCGCCCGTCGTCGGCCGGCGCGAAAATCGCCGCGTCTTTAAGTTAACGTTCCGGCGTATAAACTAAACAAATCAGATAAGTTAGGTGTGTGTTGGCATCTGCGGACTTTTACCTGTTCATTGGCACCCTTACCAGGACTTTATTAATCACAGCTGCTGAGATCCAGGCCGCATCTCGGTTTCATGCAGTCGGCTGTGAGGAAACATACATAGATGGTTTACATATTATCCAAAACTAAAAATGAGAGAAGTGTCAAACCCTACTTGTCAGGACCTTTCCAACGGTGTGGTTAAATTTATCGTGTGACCAGTTGATCGTAAGCTAGAAAGGGACGGTCAACCCCCCAGTCGGGCGTGATCGGCGCCGACCGCCAGTCGGGCGTGGGTTAATTTCATTTCGGTATTCCCTTAAAATCTTGTTTTTGTGGAAAGTGAGCATGGTAACGAAGCAGCCAAATTCCACGAGTATGATTGTGGTAATTTTTGGCCCTGCCATTCCCAGCGGCGAGATCAAGTTGCAGTGAAGAACTTTGCACATGTTCGTCACGGCTGCAACATTGTCCAAGCTGGACGAATTAACATCGCACTTAAACGGGTCGGATCAAGTCTGCTTAATTTTGGTCAATTTGCGGTGGCATTCATCGTAGGATCGCGAGGATATAGCGTGTTTCGGCTCCAATTTATTCAGTCAATTCGAGGCCGTGCTTTAAGCACTGGACGACGAGGAATTTCGCTGCAATCTCAATCGTGCTGCTAAATTGGACCACTTTGCCCAAGTGCGGTTAGAACCAATCATTTGACTGGTAAGGCGGATCTCGTCGCTATGTTTGGCTCCTTGCAAGCAAAGCGCAGAGTACAGAGCGCGAAGAAATATTTTGCTCCGTAAGATAACAATTCGGGCTTTGCTGTGGGGCGTGACGGGTGCCTTTGGACGGGACGGTGGCAGGGAACGGGAATAAGGCGAGGAGATTCAGAGGGAGACAGCGAGGATTTAACTGGAGACCAAAATGTCTCCTAGAAGTGTTACGAACTCCCGCATCAGTGGAGGCATAATTTAGTAAGCTGACGTTTTGCATTGCAAATGCAGCTGACGTTTTGCATTTTGCAGAAGCAAGCCCATCATTGGCGCCCCTGCAGCGTTGCGACCATAACCTGGCAACAAGGAACGACGGCCGTTCTGCATTTTATGATCGCGGCGCTCATTGCTCGGCGAAGTTCAGACATCTTGCTCTTGCCGTGGGGCAGGACGTCCGAGCGGTCGCCGGCGCCGGCGCCGCGCAGCCGGCCGGCCGGCCGCCCCGACAATGAGCTGATCATCGGAGCCGAAGGGTGGAGGAGGGCCGCCGTCCGGCCGTCTGAAGTAGCCGTCGTCCCCTGTCACCGGCCAGCACGATACGGCTGGTTGAAAGTGAGCCTTTTCGTCTCAGCGCCTTCTTGTCATTTGGCAGAACCAGCGATTACACCCAATGGTTGGGCTGCCTCGAAACTGGCACTTGCCATTACAAACCATGGAGTGCAGAGCGATAAAAAACCTTCTTTTCGGTTTTCCTTAACGCTAATGGTTCCAGGACGCACGGATATTGAGTTATTGAGTAAAATGGTCTTTTTCGTCGCGCTGATCTAAGGTAAGAGGTCTAAGAATGATTAAATTTAGACGCGTTTTTTGCATCATTAATTTTTCTTTGTATTTTGCTGTGAAGAGCAATGATAGAAGCACAAGTTAGGGCAGGCAAGTTTTCGCAATGTTGGGCTATTTAGTATCTACGTCATGATGTTTACAAAATTTAGGTTTGGGGTAAGACGGACCACTAGTTTCCGTAGTGGTCCGTCTTACCCCGTGGTGGTCCATTTTACCCCACAGATACAAAACCTCGCTAAAACACTGTGACTTGTTTAAAGTACCTATGTATCTACAAATTTCAATAAGCTAATTTTTTAATATTTTTGCAGATGCCGCGCAAGTACGAGCGTAAAACCGATCGTGGAAGTTGGGACGAGGAGAAAATGGCGTTAGCCGTTGAAGCTGTGAAATCAGAATCGATGGGTTTTTTGAAAGCTGCCAGAGCATTCAGCGTCCCCAAGACAACCCTGAAGCGAAGGGTGAAAAATCAAAACAAATGTGCCAAGGGGACTGATAAGCTGTTAGGCTCCAGGATGACTGTGTTTAGCCCAGCTCAGGAGAAGGAGCTGGTAAACCACATCCTTATGATGGAGAGCAAGTTTTTCGGACTAACAACCAAAGACGTGCGATACCTGGCCTTTCATATGGCGGAAAAGAATAACATAACTCACAACTTCAACAAGGAGAGCGGTCTCGCCGGAAAAGACTGGTTGGCCGGATTCCAGCGCAGGCATCCGTAGGTGGCGCTTCGTGTGCCTGAGGCGACATCGGCAGCCCGTGCCAGGGCATTTAATCGAGTGAACGTGGGGAAGTTTTTTGATCTTCTAGAGCATGAGATGGACATAACAAAGTTTCCGGCTCACCGCATCTTCAACTGTGACGAGACGGGGCTGACGACTGTCCAGACAAAGTCGACCAAAGTCTTCGCACGCAAAGGGAAGTCTCAGGTCGGCACCCTGACCTCAGCGGAGCGTGGTATCCTCACAACGGCCGTGGTCTGTATGGCTGCAGGAGGCAACTACATCCCACCGTTTCTGATCTTCCCACGGGTTCGGATGAAACCTGAATTGCTGGATGGCTGTCCACCTGGAACCGGACACGCCTGCCATCCGTCGGGCTGGATGCAGACCGACATTTTTACCCAGTGGTTCCGCCATTTCTTAAGCCATGCTAAACCTTCCGAGGAGGATCCGGTTCTCCTGATCCTGGACGGTCACGTGGCCCACACGAAGAACCTGGATGTCATCGAGCTGGCTAGAGCGAACTACGTGACCATGATCGTGCTGCCCCCGCACTGCACGCACAAGATGCAGCCTCTGGATGTGGGCTTCATGCTTCCACTGAACACATTCTATGGCCAAGCAGTGGAGAAATGGCTCAGAAATAACCCCGGCAGAGTGGTGACTGTTTACCAGGTTGGCCAGTTGTTCGGAGAGGCCTATCTCCGGGCTGCAGTTCCAACGACTGCCATCAACGCATTCCGCCGGACTGGCATCTTCCCGTGCAACCGTGACGTTTTCGGGGAGGAAGATTTCGCTGCGGCAGAAGTCACAGAGAGACTGGATGAGGACGTCGGTCCAGCGACTGCCTTAACCAGTTCAGAGCAGCCGCGCAGCCAACCCCCTGCTGCTGGTTCATCAACGGCTTCAACCAGCTCAGGGCAGCCGCGCAGACAAGCCCCTGCTGCTGGTCCAGCAACGGCTTCAACCAGCTCAGGGCAGCCGCGCAGACAGCTCCCTGCTGCTAGTTCAGCAACGATTTCAGCCAGCTCAGGGCAGACGCATCACCAGCTCCCTACATCTGAGGCAGAAGACTCATCCAGTAAAGATGAACCCTTGCCAAGCAACAGCCACGAGGGTCTTGCTGTCTCACCTCATCACATCATCCCGGTTCCGAGAGCATCCCGCCAAGCGCAGAACGGCAAAACGAAGAGGCGTCGCATAACGGGAGCATGTGCAGTGCTAACAAGCTCTCCGTACAAAAAGATGCTGCAAGAAGAAAAAGAACAGGCCAAGGCGCCCACGAAAAAGAGGAAAGCACACAGCAAAGAAAAGAAATCCAAAAAGAACCGTAAGCCTAAAGTCCGCGACCATGTCTTATCAAGTGACGAGGATGAAGATCCTGACACACTCTGTCTTTACTGCAATGACAGCTTCACGCGCTCAGTATCAGAGGAGGGATGGGTGCGCTGCAGCGTTTGCAAAAAATGGGCGCATGATATGTGTGCGGGAATCGGGGAGGAAGATGAGTGGTTCGCATGTGAACTATGCGTCTAAGTGCTGAGCTGACATGCATTTTATACCAAACGATAGTATCAACACGCACCTTGTTTGTTTTTAGTTCATTTTCTATCACATATCTGAGTACAGAATAAACGTTTATTGTGTTATTTTATCGCTCTTTTTCCTTTGGTTTACAAGAGTATAGAAGTTATACAAACATAAATGGATAGCAGGCACTGCTGGGGTAAGACGGACCACTTGTGGTCCATCTTACCCCGCGTTTTTTCTTGTCGCTGATTTTGACTCGTCCCCCTTTAAGAGCAAGCACCACCTAAATTTCTTGAATTTCAAATCCAGCGTCTGCACGTATCAAAAGAGGAAAGAATCAACATTCAGAAGACTATGAATAATGTGAGGTTGGATAGCATGGTAGCGAGAAATGTGACTTCAAACCTTAGCTGGTCCGTCTTACCCCACCTTCCCCTACATGTCCTGTGTACATACTCCTGTGTACATGCCCCCAATGAGATTATCTAATTGTTTATCAAACCTCGTAAGTATTTTGCTACGTAATAGATAACCAGGGACTTGAGATAGCGGTCATGGGGCGGTCATAATTAGTGTTATCCGAATCCAAATTCGTTTTTTCAAAATTTTCCTGGTTCCAGGAGTTGGCTGGAAGTTGGTTGGCTAAAGTATGTATTTTTCCGTAAAAGATGGACAACTAATTGCATATCAACTGCCAAAAATATGACAGCTGAATGTTTTCTAATATTCGAAATGTAAACTTGTCATCATGCAGCATACACAGGTGACATTTTGGTACTGTTATTCAGTGCCATGGCTGGCTAAGCCTGACCCACCCCAAACTGAGAAATATGTTGGGATTTCCTCGGACTTAGATCTTGGGCAGATGTGCGTACTCACATGCACGATCTGAAAAAACGATGTTTGTGTACTTGTACCCCAGGAGATTTTGTGTTTCAGGGTGTGGCTGGGCCAGATGGAAAGTTTTGTATGCCAGCACAAGCCTAGTTGAAAACAGATCGTTGTGTGTACAAAAGTTTGCAGTGGACTTAGCAATAGTTCCAGTCAAAGATTTCTTGGGGTAGGGAGAGCACAGATAGAGAATTCCCATCAGTATTCTGTGATAGGTTGTAAGTTCTTTTTTCTTTGGCTACTGCGAACTGTTGTTTGGAATGCTATGGATGGATGCATGGTTAATGTTGGTGTTTTCTGCCCTGGCACCACACTAATGTAGGTCAACAGTGAGGCTATTCCTTTTTATTCATTCTTGTATGTCATTTGGGCATTAGCTCTGTTGACCTTTTCTTTCATCGTGAATATCTGAATCTGGTTTTGAAACCAATGCAGATAGTCAAGCCTGGCTGATGGGTGTCTGAACAAAAAGTTGACATGCAGTGTAATGGCTGCCATTTTGTTGACTGGTGGTTGGCAGATGTGAAACTGACAACAGCCCATTTGCCATTTTGGCATGTCAACCTCCCAGTCATCACTTAGCAGCTAACAAAAAGGCATACACCAACTGCTTGTTGATTTTTTGCCCTAGAACTCGACTGATGTCTAGATTAAGGCTGTTGAAGCAAAAACAGCAATGAGGCAGTCACACGTACCATTGTTTGTGGGTCAATTTGTTGTGTGTATATATACATAATGCCCACCCGTTAATGGCAAGCAGACAATAGGTATTTACATGTAACAATAGCGTCATCAAAATAATGGTGGCTATTTGCTTGTTGAACATTTGAACATTGCTACCCATATCACTAACCCTCCTGCAAGAAATACATAATTTTGCAGGCCTAATCGAAAATGGTAAAATGTGCGTCAGAAGAATTAACTTGGCTTTCGGGGATGGCTAATGTTGTCCTTAGGCTAAATGACACTATCGTGAGTTAAGAGGTTATTGGCTTTATCAACTAGCATTTGGCCTCCCAAGCATTAACAGAATAAACTGTTTCCAGTAGCCCCATCAGAAGCTGTAACGCATGCATGATGGCTATATTCCAAAATAAGAACATCAAAAATGGCGTTGTTTGCACAACATTACTCTCTTGACGCCATCAGCAATTATTGCAGACCTATTGCAAACCTTGTGGGTGTGTCGCACAAGCGTGATGCCAGTTCAGAGATTAGCAAAAATGCTTCAGTTTACTTTTGGTAGCAACTGGCAAGGTGCAGATAATCCTTTTGGCTATCTATTGATGCCACCCGAATAGTTCAAATCTGAAATCAGCTTGTGGGTGTGCCTACCAACAAGTGACAGCAGTCTTAACAGGGCTATCTAAAACCCAGCTGATAACTCACATATGTTGTATCATGTTCATTGTATAATGAAATGATAAGTATGTGACTGCAATGCTTGCTGGAATCAACAGTTGATTACATTTGGCCGCTTACAGGCTACATGCTGTCATTCTGACAGGCGGTGCGTTGTTCAAATATAAGCTGGTCGGTCGTCACACATGCCTGCAACCAATCACTGTTAACAGGTTAGTCCCTGTGCACAGCCGGGCAAAGAGAAAGGTCGGCCTGCGACAAGAGCGAGCTCCAAAAGACTACCCGGACGTTGCGGAGATGCTCCGGCGGATGGTGGTTTTCAGGAAAGAGGCTGCCATCTCTGCCCGAAGTTCTCCGACTGTCCACGGCGCATGCATTCCTATGTAAACCCTGGTGCCCGACAATCGGCGGAGGACATCAGCTCGTTCAGGGAGCAGCGTGAAGTCCATCGGCGGTCGCCATCGCCATTGAGTCGCCAAGGAGTCTGCGCGCTCGAGCTCGGCGCCGCCGCCGAGCTCGCCGAGGAGTTTGCACATCCTCAGTGGCCAGCGCCGCCGCAACGCGCCGGGCAGTCGGCGCTGCCCGCGTCACTGCCGTACTGGCCGAGGCGTGCGCATCCGGCGTCGCCGGCGCCGCCGCGGAGCGCGCAGAGGGATCGGCGCGACAGGAGCGGTCGGCGCCGCAATTAAATCGGTGCATCCAGCGCCGTCGGCGCCGACGGCGAGCTGGCCGAGGAATCTGCGAATCCGGAGCGGCCGGCGCCGCAGCAGCGTGCCGAGCAGTTGGCGCTGGAGGGGAGGGGGCCTGTGGGTGGCTCAAAGCTCCTGGAGCACGCTTTGGAAGCCTTTGCACTCCGCATAGTTAGGCTCTGGAAATCGTCGGTGGATGGCCCACACAACGCAGGATGATACTAATCGTCGAACACCGCGGCCGAGTTACCCCCATCTGAAACATGGTATTGTTTCTTGCATGCCATTTAGCATTTTTTTCGCCTCAGCTGCACCTGGCATTGCTTTGGTTTACCATGTGCCCTGAGATGGATGATAGAAACTCTATAAAAAAGACTAACAGTCATTTTTCTAAGTGTTGTTTGATCTTACAGACTAGTGTGAAAAACCTTTACGTGTCTATCTTGCTGGTTGCTATAAGCAAAAATATGTTCATAAATAAAGGAATGAACCGTCTCGGAGAAAGGAATAACCAACCTCACCCAGGCGTGGAACTGCCAAACTAAAGCCGACTTGGCAGTCACACATTTCGTCTTGAACCTGGCTCTTCCATCTGCAGTCAGTGTACATTGCAAATGATATCAAGCGCAGGTAACGCCTAGAGCCAAGGGTGTAGTTTGCTTTTCATTGGGGGATGGAGGCTTGAGCCCCCCAACGTTGGTTCAAGCCCCCTCTCAACTTTTGAAAGAAAGTAGGTCAATTCCGCGAAGAATTCTGTCTTTTGTGGGTAGGATTTGTCATTTTGCTTGCTCAACCCTCGCCCCCTTCCTAACATATTTTGCAAAATTATGCCCCGCCTAGAACAAAGAAATGAGAATGAATCGGAGTTTGTGCAAATAAGTACCGTTGAGACCATGGGTGTGGAATTGGAACAAATTCTGGTATGCAAAGATTCATTCAACAGGAATGAATTTGGCATAACGTATCTACAGTACATTATTCCATAGGGCAAGAAAATAAATGAATGGATCAGGATATTGGTTTCGGGTCCCATACTAATAATTCTCTTTGGTATGGAATGTTCCATACGAAAGGTATACAAAGTAACCCTCGGTTGAGACTGCCGGCAACCATTCGTAACCCAAGATGCCTACATGAACATGTGAGAATTCCGTGATATTGTTTTGTCTTGGGTGAGCCATTCTTTGCATCACATACTGATCGTTTTCAGGTCGCTAATTGGTTGCTTTTGCTACCGCCCCTTAGTGATGTATTTACATTCGTACAACTATCGACATCGCGGATTTGAAAAATCAAAATCATTTGAGTGAATTACCGTTGTTCGAAGCCCCACATGCACGTTTTATTGTTGTCATAAATCATAGTTAGGGTCGAGTATCCGCTGGAATGTCTTCTTGGAAAACCGAAAACATTAGACACACTCCCTTTCATGCCGATCAAAATAAAGCGGCTAAATCCGTTGACAAACTCATTCGGTGGAACGTTTGGTAGTCAGGCTCTTCCTCTTCCTTCCCATCCGCCCTTCCTCAATTATTTACACAAAACGTTGTCCCTGACTGCAGTTACCTAAACCACAAATTTCCATCACGACCATTCACCATTCTCATTCTCATTCTCAGTTTTGTCATGCGCTTTGTCAGTTACTTGGCTCACCTCAAGCAGGATGGACTAATCACGTATAAACATTACCACACTTGGTACTCACCCAACAGTATTCATCTCTGGCTAATTAATCTAGACTCAGCAGCTCTGCCAGTCTCTCGGATTCGTCCTCATGCGGACATTATCAACCATTGCCTAGCGTCACTAAAACAATTACTACCTGGAGTGAAAATTCACAGCTGTGCAGCAGCTAGACTAACTGTTTGTCGAGCAGTGACTGCCCTAATTCTAGATGCAGAAACGATGCCGACGGAGGCAGCGTCTGCTTTCCGTTAATGTTTAACACTAACAGCCCCTGAGGTGGTAATTCAGAGCACTGTCTTCGGCGGTTCTCTGAATTATCACCTTTTCAGGTGCAACTAAAGCTTCAAACGGCCAAAGAGTTTTCCACGACAGATCGATACAAGGAAAGATGAGAAGGATAAGGATCGAAAAAGAGGAAAGAACATGCTCAACAAAGACACCCCGTGCAGAGGCACAATGCGGTTCGAGTCGGCGCGAGGTTGTTTGCATAAGTAGTATTGGTTATGGTATCTAGCATTCAGCAACAGAAAATGTTCAGTTTATTTGCGAATCTTTCCACCGCGTGGATTGCTGTTTGACTTTAGTCATTACAGTACAGCACATGCGCAGTAGTCATACAGATAAAACTAAACGTAATGCAGATGAATATTTGAATACAAAGTGTTGTCATAAACAATGGGAAATTGTCATCGTTTGCGTAATATTCACATTGTTAAAAAATGAGCTAAGAAAATCGACATTCGTCACCAGGCAAATACCTATGAGGCGCTAAAAGCAAGTGGAGGTATGGTAACACTACCTGGTACCTATTTACTGTTCGCCCAGGAAACTGGTGTATCAGTGATATCTATGTATCCTTTTCTTACTTTTTGTCTTGCCTTGAGTCGAAAATCCTTTGATCTCATGTTAATTGTTCTATATTTTGGAGCACAGCCTCATTCCCAACTACCTGCCAACCTACCTGACAGGTAATGTTCAGCTCATGCCACCATACATAAGCAGGACATGAAGCTGCCCAAAAGTGATCTCAAAGTGAAGTCTTTATTGCGTATACATATGCCTAGCTATTAATCATTACATATATTACATTTTTCAGACATCAAAGCAGTGATGAGTTAAACTGATAAAAGTGGAATCAGACATTTTGCCTTTTGATTCGCTTCCGATTCCAGTGTTTCCACGGAGTAACGGAATCAATTCCGAATCTGACTCAACACATCTCCCAAGTGAATCGATTCCGAATCCAATTCCGGGCCAATGGAAAACGAATCCGGATTCGGCTCCGATTCCGCTGGAATCGAGTACAAGTCTGGTTACTAGCTTGCTGTCTTTCATAATCGAGACATCTGACATACCAGCTAGGCTTGGGAATCGATAAAGGCTTTGTTTTATCGGTAAACGATACAGTTTTATTGCATTTATTGATAACGTTTTAAACCGCGCACGACCGTTGGTCCGTCCCGAACATCGGCGACTGGGGGGGGGGCAGTTGACTGCCCCCCTCTAACTCGCGAACGGTTGGTCACACGATAAAAATAAGCATACCGTTGGAAAGCCTGTGACGAATAGAGCTCGAAACTGGTCTCATTTTTAGTTTTAGATAATATGTAAGCCAATTTACGCCCTATATATGTTTTCTCATAGCCGACTGCATGAGACCGAGAAATGGCCTGAATCTCAAGGGCTGTGACTAATAACGCATAGGTAAAGGCACCAGCGCACAAGTAAATGTCCGCGGATGCCGATACATGTCTAATTTCCTCAGATTTGTTCAATATATACGCCGAAACGTTGAGTTAAAAACACCGTAATTCTCCCGTCAGCCGTCAGTGTGCGCCGCTGCCGTATGCGGTACCAAATTGACGGGAACTAATTTTGGCGTTCCTTTATTTTCGCGAAAAAAGACGATCTATGTCTTTTTTATTGATCTTTGTGGTTCTTGTGATGGTTTCTCATGCTTAAATTTTGGAAAAATCGATTAGTTACCAATCTACAAAGTTGGCGGAGCTTTATTCGCGAGAGCCTGTTTATTCCCAAAATATGCTACTTTTTCAAACTTTTTGAGGTTCCTGGTATTAATTACGTCTGTGCAAGCTAGTTCTGCCATTTTCTACCCATTCTGAGTAATTCATCGTCGATTTTGACGGTGGTACATTTTGGCCCACTACAGTTATTCGTGACCTGACTTCAGGTCAATGGCTGGAAGTCGCTGATACTTTGCCCAATGACGGTAACCAGATGTCTGCTTCACTCCACACTAAAAATGTTATGGAATATTCCGTCAATTTCCGAAAAAAACGTCGATATGTCTTAAAAATGGGCTTGACCTTAGGTCAATGCCCCGGAAAATTCCGAAAAATCTGAGATAGCAGATTTGTTGCATCTATCACGATCACTAATCCCTGAAAGTATTATTGAGATATCTTGTTTTGCAAAAAAGTTAGAGGGCGCTAAACTTTTTTTAACATAGGTCTGTTTGACCTGACCTAGGTCGGGCACCTGACGTGACCTGAGGTCAAAACTTTGCCAAGAGACGTAAAATTGATGGAGCAAAAGGTACACAAAGTTTCGTGGCTCTCTGTTTGTTGGTTCTCTCATAATCTCAGAAAAACCTCAGGGGGGGCAGTCAACTGCCCCCCCGTCGGGGACGGGTTAATTAATCGATATCTTGGTGTAGATTATAACTTTACATCATACCTCAATGGGAGGTGGGGGGGGGGCTTTGGGAGGGGGAGAAGAGTGGGGTGCGTGGAGAACTCACGGAATAATTACATTCTTTCAGTCAGCCGGACTTAGAATACAAATCAAACACATTCTAATGTTGTCATAACCCAGCACAGCCTTTTTTGCACCGTTTTTGCACCCACGACCGCCTTGGGATTTTCAGAAAAGGGCGTCCCCTGTTATCTAAGAATTTGGTCGTCGGATCTGAACCAGTCTACCTCCAGCCGATAGCACTGAGTCTTGTGATTCAGAGAATATTATGTTAGCTCTGGTCACGTGACTGATGACGTCCCAGGTCACATAACACGAATAATACGACGTCGATAAGAGTGGCGTCGTTTCCTACATCATATCATCGGCAATACCAACCTTAGAACCTTCAGATCTTAACCAATGCTGGGTCAAGGTCAACCTAGGTCAGATGAAGCACTGGTCCTACTTTACATGATAAGAACTGATGCTTACTCGTAGCCGTTTTCATCTACGTCAAAAAAGGACGGAAGTGAAGTCTTCCGATGACCAGTTTTGCATTACCTGCTTTTCATCCGGTCACTGTTGAAATGGCATCTCGAGATAATAAAATCTACTCTTGTCCGATCTTTATCGGGTCCAGATCAAGCCGGGTCAGGACTTACAGTCATTTATTCAGCTTCTGACTAGGAAAAATAACTGTTTTCTGCTGCTGCTAGACGATCTTGCACAGGAAATATTGTATTCCATTTCGATCGACATCTACCAATGACGTGACCTGACATGGCCTCACGTTGCACTTGGTCAGCCTTGCTAAGGAGGAGCATGTGGATTTGCTCGTCTGTCTTGAACCGGAGGGAAGGTCATCGACAACCACTTCTATTACCCACTATGTGAGTCAATCCAACAGCCATCATGCATGTGACCTAACTTGACCAGTAATGTTGGCGTTTCATGGTTGTTTATCCTACTGCGGATCGTGTCGTATGTAAATCCAAACGATTCATGCATTACATTCGCGAATATTATGCAAATACGATCCATGTTCATGCCACCGCATGAAGAGGTGAAAGCATGCTTGCAATGGTTCACTTATGACGTCACATTTCAATGACATGACCTACTATGGAAATGGTTTGGATGCCAAAATATGTAAAATACATGGACGAACAGGCACTAAAAGCTTGGTTGCGCCGGCTCTAACGGTTCAGAAGCTATTGACGAAAAACCGAAGGGTGTCCTATTTCACATCCCCAGGCCGTGCCGTGTTGAGGAAAAGTGATATGAAGTTCCATCTGCCATTTCAAGCGAGCTTCCACACAGCGCATCCAGAATGTTGTCGCTCGTCGTATTGTCATCGTATTGTATTGTATTGTACTGAACGCCTTTAGGCGATCCACGATCAAACCCGAGGCTTAAATGCCGAGCATCAGAAGCCCAAAAAGGGCGAGCATGGAGCCAAGAACAAACAAAAAAACGCAAAAAAATCAAGAATACTCATTTGCACGACACCATCGGAAAAGCTTGCCATCTATCACCTGTGCGGACATCTCCAACAGTGTCTGAGCGCCGAACGAAAATCGCGCGCCGAGCGCTCCGTCAAAACTGCCGTGGGGACGGTCTAGAGCGCCGAGTAACGGTCGGGGAAGCGTTTCGGACGGCGATCCGAGAGGCAGTGGGAAGATTCTACGCCGATGGATCCGGTCGGTATTTCATGACGTCAGCGTAAGAACTGCGTGATGAATGTTAACGCGGTCCAATTTACGGCTAGTTTTCAGCCAAAGTCCACCCTGATGACACGATCCAGGGAGGCAAGAAAGCCGGAAAGGCGAGGAATTTTTTATTTGTCATAACTTCGCTTTTTGTCCACCGATTTTGATGAAATTGGCATGAATCAAGAATTAACCACTGAAACTCTTCCTTAGTGCGATAGGTTGAGTTCTGATAAATGCTTCGTGATATCTTCGGATCTTCCACATTTTGGTAAGCATCTGTAATGGTCATTCACACCTCAGCCCCCAAAACTGCGTAAAGCCCAACCATAACGCTCCCCATTACTGTCTGTGCATTTTGAATGGCCGTCACTTGCTTAAGTCTCCTAATGCTGAGGAAATAATCAGAGGCCAGAATTGCCACATCTGATATAGACGGCTCTTTTACGTCCCATTGAGATATTTCTTACCCTTTCCGTTTTGACGTGGCATAGCTACGCAACGCTCTGCGGAAATCTCGCTCTTTTCATCAAGCAATCTGGGTTCCAATGTTGACATCAGACAGCAAAATGATGCAACAGCTGTAGTAAATAAACTCACACTTCTATCGCTTTCCGTTTATGCCAGATGTCTAGGAAACCTAACAGGATGCTTGAGCCCCCTGGGCCGCCTCCCGCTGACGGAAAGGTAATGGTGGCGTAAGGGAGTTTTTAAGAGAGAGTTTATAGCGATAAGTATATGATATGAGATATATAAGTATATAATAATATATGAGTGCATAAGTAAATCATTGGGCAAACATTCAAAAACATTTACGTCGATCTGAAGTCAGTTCAGAAAGTAACGACAAGATCAAAAGTCGAAATTATATTTTATGCAAGTATTTTTGACGCTCCTTAATTTCTAAGCGGAATTTCGGGTTGCTCGTCACAATGCCCTCAACTCTGTTTCAAATTTCAGGCCGACTTCAGTTCGGGTCAGGGAGCTATAACGTAAGATATCACCGCGTGTGCTCTTTATTAGGACAGTCATAAACAAAACTGTTAGAACCAGAGGCAAGCCAAAGCGTTACACGGTTAGTATGGGGTCAAAATTGAAGCTCTGTATCGCACGCAGACCTGTGCATCCGCTTAGTACCTTCATCTACATCAGGGTACTAAAGTAGATGTCACATACTTCCCGCAAACGGAGAATCCCAAGTCCGACAAGTTGCAAGCTCCCATGGATGGTATCTGGCCACTAACGTCTTAAATCTTGCTTGTCCTGGATGGCATTGGTGTTTTGAAGCCCACCACAAACTTTGACGCCTGCAGCATCAACGGTTCCCAGACCAAAGGCATAAATGGCAAAGAGCACGTGCACGTGCGGCCCACGAACCTCAGCACGTGCGTCCCGCACACAACGGGCTGAAGCAATTGAGGTGCATAACACTCACATAGATTGACTGCCATGTATCACGTGCTCCTGTACGTCAGTTTTCAGAATCCCAGCATTAGTAGTTAAACAGCAATGAAGACGGGTTGTTATTTCTGGGCACCTCGCGTTTCACGTGCAAGCTGCACCCACGTTTTGACCTGCACCCATCGAAAATGACCGCCCAGCTGCGCGTCCGCCTTTCCAAGCCATCATCGCACCAAGCTGCGCCGTTTGCGCCCCAGCGATTGGCCTATAAGAAACAGGGGTCCAAAAGAGGCGCACGTACGCTGCACATGACCCGTTGGGCCATGCCCATTATTTGGGGCATTGTTGGATATCCCTAGAACTGGGCTATCTACCCACCAAATTCCAGCCGCCTAGGTCGCTACTGACGGCACTGGAGGCCCCCGAGTCGAAATCAAAACGCCTGCTTATGGATCGCTACGTGGATCGCACGTGCGTGCCGACCATAAAAGCAGGTACCCGTCAAGGGGCCCATGTTGTCACCATTTCAGAGTCAACAGCACCGGCCATTTGACCTGTACTGGTGATTAACTGAATTCCGCAGGGGTCCGGCTCAAGCCACGTGGCACGTGCCACACGCCACGAACCGCTTCAAAACCTGCACCACAATCTATTTGCCGAGTCGGTATACCCGACGGTGCCATTTATGTCGCGACTGGCTGGCGCGTTCGGGCACTAGACGCTCGGAAGCTTGGACTGACTGACTGACTGACTGACTAAATGACAAACACCTCGATCTGGGCTTTCCCGCACGACCACGATGTATGAAATCTCACCCGCTAAAAGAGCAGAAAGTACGCTTTTACCTCATTCGATCTTGAAATATAGTCGACTTATGGAAAACACTTCAACACTTTGAACTGAGCCCAGGGTCCTGTGACTGAGATCATCTGAAGTCACTGGAGGTCAAAGGTCGTAGCTGACTTGATGAACATGCCAACATGACAGTTCCTCCTTTTTCATGCCACTGACGCTGCTTATTTCCTCATTATACCAACATTTTACAACGATTTGCACTTCTTATGTAAAGAAAGACTAGTGAAATTTAAGAATTATTTGAAACTCATGTTCATCCAGTATTCCAAAATCATTCCTCCATTTTCCAGTCCCTGTGAACGCCTGTGAATTCTCCGTATGGGCCGAATGAAAAGTGCCACCGATTAGCTTTTGATTCACGCTCATCGCATCAAAATCAGTCTCTAAATGTCGGAAAGTAATGAACAGGGAATGTAAAACATATCCCCTTTCTGGCTCCTTTGCCCCTCCCCCAGCTCAGGTCATGGGGATGGACATTGGCTGCAAACTAGCCATAAATCTGACCGTATCAGCATTCCCCATTCAGTCCGTACGATGACGTGGTAAAATGCCGACTGTGATCCATCTGTGTAGAATCTTTCCACTGCGGTCAGCGATCGCCGTTTGAAACGCCTGCCCGACCGCTGCATGCTCTGGTGCTCGAACCGTAAACCGTCGCTGGCCATACGTCGTGCTACAGCGGGGTATGTGCAGCAGATTATCGTGGCGCGTCCGGTGGTCTGGCGGTTCGCTATTTCTGCGACACAGCTCCGAACAAACACCGCAGTGTTCTATGAGCGAGCATGGAGGGTACCGGACAAAGTCGGGGGCTGACGGCCACTTCAGTCTCTCCCGCAGGCCAGACACATGATCGAATTTCCTTGGACCGAAATTAATTCTGGCTGAGAAGTTTAAGATTTTCTGACCCGGTCTGACTACCGAATCCTGCACCGCAGCTTGGTCAGGAAGAGTCCAGCAGCTGAGAAGGCCCTTTCGTGCTCGACACTAGCAGGCTGAGCGGTGAGGGGGACGTGCTAAGAAGTTCCCAAGTTACCTCCGCACCACACGCTTCGAACACTTACGTTTCTTTTAGTAAGCCCTTGCAGTCATCTGTATCAACCCAGTAACGAGGAACTCTGCGTAACCCAACGACACGTTTCTTCAGAAATCGCGTTCATATCGCAATAAAATTGCCATGGCATTATCCGTCCGTTGCACATGGGGTAGCTCCATAATCTTCCTCTACTAGGGAGATGCGGACAGGCAGCGAAAAGTTGTGTCAGTCTGGTGAGGAGGTGACGTAGTAACAAGGACGCTCTCAGGATTTCCCTGCCAGGATCCCGGATACGCAGTGTGCCAATTAAAAAATCGTATTTCGACTCCTGCCCTGCGGAGTATTTTGAAGCAGCTTTTCTGAAGTAAAAGTTGGTTCGATTTTCTATCAAAGAAAAGGCACACGGGTCCGCTTTTCGTGTCGTATTTTTGATCCTTAAGGGGGGTGGGTGGCCCTGTTTGGGTGTGCCTTCGAGGAAGTGATAAGGATCTTATACTTACCGTTTTATTCCTAATTTTCCTCCAAAACTTGGATTAATCGGTGACTCCATCAACGGTGCCTTGTGGTAAAAAAAACAATTTTGATCGATTTTTATGGACAAACGATAATGGAAATTAAAACACTTATCGTTATCCAATTTATCAATAATTTTAATCCTAGCAACAACTTGCTCAAATTGTGGTGGGCTGACCTCCAGGAAAAGATGCAGATATAGCCTTGGAATTGTATAAAGCTTTGCAGCTGAACTGTCATATAGGTTTATAGCTATATAACGTGAGGAGAGTGTGATGGATCTGATTTGATGTTGGAATGTTCAACTTTGGCATATCAGTTAACTGGATCTCTCGGGCGTGGAAGCTCACGCCTGGCTACCCCTGAACTGAGAGTCCCCAAAATGCTTTAAGCACGAACAGATGACACATACACACAATAGCTGAGGGCAGCACTGGCATGCTCGGCGAAGCACACTTCAAGCAGATACCCAAGCGTTGACGATGGCGCCTTCGCACCACGGTTACCTGCTTGACAGACTCGAACATGGCGAGTCGCGTCCTGGCCACGTCAGGCGGCGCCTCAACACAGCCCACCAGTGGCGGCGGTCGACGGGAGCACCGTGGCGGTCGGACTGACGGGAGGGTTCGCGTCACGCCGTTCTGCTCGGTCACGGAGGGTCTGATGCCGCTTGGCCGCGGCGTCTGACCGGGTCCGGCGGAGACGGCGTACGGTACGCGTCCTCCCCGGCGGCGACAGAGGAACGGGGGGGGGGGGTGATCGGGAGGGGAGCGGTGCCATCTGCGCTGGGACACGCTGGTACATGGAGACCAGACAACGGGTCGACCTTGATTTGAAATCATTCTGGCGAGTTGGCTCGTCTTCAGCCGGCGAACAGGCGACGTGCAGTGTTTGCTCAATAGGCTCATTCCAAGGTGTGATCAGGCTGGTAAACTGGTTTGCTGGAAATTCGGCGCAGCTTCATCCGACTTACTCAATAATGGATTGGAATGAGCCAAAATATTTTCAGCGGTAATTCTGCATCAGTGCCAAGTAGTAGTTTTGTGCCAAACTTGGACCACATAAAAACATATCCGCCTTGTTTTATTTACAAAATTTCGAAACTTCCCAGTTATTAATTTTTCTTAGACATCGTCAAGACAATTTTTCGACCTACGTCATGCCTGACCGATTATTGCCGCTTAAGTTAGCCCGGAATATGTGGTTCTATGGCGCCCAGGTGTCTTGATGCGTCATTCTCGATTTGTCACGTCTTCAGCTTAAAGTAAGATAGAGAAGTAAAATGAAAAAGACATTATGAAGCCACTGCAATAAATCACAGAAATGAGCTTAATTTTTGCTATAAACGGAAACGTTAAAGTTTGTGTTCTTGACATCATCTGTGATCTTTTTAATCTCATTTCTTAATTTCCAAGCAACAAGTCATCATCGATTTTCAACCCGCGCCAGCCTGTGGGTCGGGGCCATGCACACCCGACTGGGGCGGTTGACTGCCCTGTCTCACTCACGAATGGTTGGTCACACAATAAATAAGCACACCGTTGGAAAGCTCGTGACCAGAAGAGCTCGGAACCGATCTCATTTTTAGTTTTGGATAACATGTAAGCCATTTACGCTCCATATGTTCTCGCATAGCCGACTGGATGAGACCGGGATTACATTTTATTACAAGGACTTTTGATTACATAGACATAGGATTACAAGGACTGCGACAAGTTCCCTCGATTTAAAAAAAAAGACTACTTATGTTCAAAACGGGCTTCACCTTAGGTCAATGACCCGGACATTATCGAAAAATCTGAGATAGCATATTTTTCGCGTTTATCAAAATCTCTAAACCTGGGAAGTTTTGTTCTGATATCTTTTTTGCCAAAAAGTTACAGGACGCTACATCTTTTTTGACATAGGCCCACTTGACCTGACTTTGGTCAGACACCTCATTTGACCTGAGTTTAAAAATTGGACACAAGGTGTAAAAATGGTCAAGTAAAAGGTACACAAAGTTTCGTGACGCTGCGTTTGCTTATTCTCTCGCAGTCTTAGAAGAACCTCAGAGGAGCGGTCCACTGCCCCTCCAGTCGAGGGTGAGTTAAATAACTTCAATAAATAAAAAAAAACTTGCATAACATCGATGGCCGCTCTTTTCAGATTTCCTCAACAGCCTAACAGACTTTATGTCCTGACGCGTGGTCCTGCTTAGACCGACATGGTACCACGTGCTGGCGCACTCAAGTGGAGGGCAGAGGAGACATAACGATAACAGTGCGTTAGCAGTCTTGTTAGGCTGGAGCCGATGTAGAATGTTAAAAAAGCCCTTGGATATGTTTTCTTGCAGTCGACAAATCGAATGAACACAAGAATGGTCGCACGATTGGGTCTGTGGTAGCTAAGATGGGCAGGAGGTTATAGGTACGAGTAACACGGCGATGTTACGGTATTGCGGAAGAACTCCTCCGAAGAGTTACTGTGACTGTGCTTTTGAGATTTTCGGGTCATTTTAAAATGTGTCAGACGCGATGGGTTTGAAAGGAGACCGTCCTGATTATTTCCGAAAATCGGTAGTTAAAGGTAGGAACAATTTACCACAGTAAGTTTCGGTGGGTTGGTGGGGTTGTTGCGCGCCAAACGTGTGTCGGAACATGCATTACTTCATGTTTATTAGTATTTTTGATTGAAATCAGTTTATTATTGAGCGGTTATTTTTTCTTTGGTATCGCCACGCGCGTTAGACTTAGACGGGCCCATCTGGCTAGCTTGGGAGGGGGGGGGGGGTGGAGGGGAGCAATCGCTGGGAGCAGGAAGGGGTTTTCTCTGTATGGGAGGACGATTGTTATTTTCTACATGCTATCGTCCGATTAATGAGCTAAACGTGGCATGACTGCGCACTGTTAAGTCGAAGAATAGCAGGTTTGCCTTTGCCTCGATAATGTTGGAGACAAGCGGGCTCCCCTTGGCCCTCCCCTGGATCTGCACCTGGCAGGACTGTGGACCAAAGCACATCGTTAGGGAAAACTTTTTTCGTCAGTAATTAAATGCATATCCCTTGATATCTTTCCCTGATGCTGCGTTTTTTTCGTGCAGTAAAAAACTGCATGAAACGGTGAATAAATGAGATATTTAAGAACAATTCAGAACGAAGCTTATTCAGTTAGAATTCATTTCAACTGCATTTTCAGTATATAGGAAGATGCTATATGATGGCACGTGCGGCAGACATTGTGCGGATGTGACAGCGCAAAGTAGGTATCGTTTCGGCTGAGGATGCTAGACGACTGACTGACGCCTGACCAGACTTGAAAGACTGACCATCCGAGCCGAAAGACTGTGCGTCCTAAATCAGCAACAAAGTAGCGATTATTATATTTGCCACTGCCAGTTTGCCGCTCCCGCACTGGCATCGCTAATGGTCGTTACGTCTTGTGCGAGCTGGTATGGACGCCTATGTGTCCGTGCTGGCGTGCTGGCCCCCAGCAAAGCCGTCACCAGACCTTCGCACGAGGGGCCCATTAGCATTACATTGGTATTCATTTGAAGTCGGGGCATGAATCGTCTGGCGCCCTTGAGATGTCCATCAATGTTCCCTGTTCCCTATCTGATATGCATGAAACGAGCTCTGCAGCCTGAGTCAGTGAAATATGAAGCTGGTGTGCGCTGGGGTGTACAACAGAAACCTCATGCTATCCTTTTAACCCGCGCACGACCGTCGGTCCGTCCCGAACATCGGCGACTGGGGGGGGCAGTTGACGCCCCCCCACTCTAACTCACGAACGGTTGATCGCACGATAAAAATAAGCATACCGTTCGAAAGCCTGTAACGAGAAGAGCTCGAAACTGGTCTCATTTTTAGTTTTAGATAATATGTAAGCCAATTTACGCCCTATATATGTTTTCTCATAGCCGACTGCATGAGACCGAGAAATGGCCTGAACCTCAAGGGCTGTGACTAATAACGCATAGGTAAAGGCACCAGCGCACAAGTAAATGTCCTCGGATGCCGATACACGTCTAATTTCCTCAGATCTGTTCAATATATACGCCGAAACGTTGAGTTAAAGACACCGTAATTCTCCCGGTCGGCCGTCCGTGTGCGCCGCTGCCGTATGCGGTACCAAATTGACGGGAACTAATTTTGGCGTTCCTTTATTTTCGCGAAAAAGGACAATCTATGTAAATTTTATTGATCTTTGTGGTTCTTGTGGTAGTTTCTCATGCTTAAATTTTGGGAAAATCGATTAGTTGCCAATCTACAAAGTTGGCGGAGCTTTATTCGCGAGAGCCTATTTATTTCCAAAATATGCTACTTTTTCAAACTTTTTGAGGTTCCTGGTATTAATTACGTCTGTGCAAGTTAGTTCTGCCATTTTCTACGCATTCTGAGTAGTTCATCGTCGATTTTGACGGTGGTACATTTTGGCCCACTACAGTTATTCGTGACCTTACCTCAGGTCAATGGCTGGAAGTCACTGATTCGAAAAAACGGCGATATGTCTTAAAAATGGGCTTGACCTTAGGTCAATAACCCGGAAAATTCCGAAAAATCTGAGATAGCAGATTTGTTGCATCTGTCACGGTCACTACTCCCTGAAAGTGTTATCGAGGTATCTTGTTTTGCGAAAAAGTTAGAGGGCGCTAAACTTTTTTCGACATAGGTCTGTTTGACCTGACCAAGGTCAGGCACCTGACCTGATCTGAGGTCAAAATTTTGACATGAGAGGTAAAATTGATGGAACAAAAGATACACAAAGTTTCGTGACTCTGTGTTTGTTTGTTCTCTCGCAATGCCAGAAAAACCTCAGGGGGGGGCAGTCAACTGCCCCCCCCCCCCAGTCGGGGACGGGTTAATAGTGGCATACTGGCCGTGATGTTACCGCGTGGAAGGTAACGAAAGGTTACGTTCTCATGAAGGTTTTCAGATGCAGTACAAGTGCCACACAACATACTAAATGCAAAATTATGCATTACGTTAAACTCATTAGCGAGGCAACTAGCAGTTCATAGTATATAACATGCGTAACACTCTGGCCATAAGAATTTCGGAGAATTCTGCCATTTGCTGTATGCTGGTGAATCCAGACCAATCACCCATAATGTCTCATCCATGCTGACTTTAGCAGCAATTTTACAAAAAATCAGAAAACTATTTTACAAAGATCCTGGGAGTGATTCCATCACGGACGGCGGACTGCATTTTCGGCTGGGGGGGGGGGGGCAAGCTCGGTCGGATCTAAAGCCGACCTCATTTGGGTTACCTTCTTCCCCATCCCGAAAAAAACAACTGAACTTCGTTCTTTTTGCTATCGCCCAATTTTTCTTTAAATAAGCAAACCTTTTTTCCAGGTTTTGGCGCTAGTGCATACTTGTGTTCTCCAACATGCGTTGATTTTTCTGTTCAGGTCTGTACCCATTGCCATTTTTCAGGTCTTTGACTTTGGGCATCCATCTTCAAAATGGCGAACGATGCAAACTTCTGCTTGTTATTATGTTTGCGTTTACATCACGAATTCAACATTATTATGAAATGTATTTGTAAACGGTTGAAAGGCAGTTTCCTCCCACAACATTCCCTTATAACTCGACGCTTAGTACCAAAGGTCTTACAGACTATCATACGAGAACGAAATCATTATCTCAAGCACTTGCCAAAGCAGCTTTGCCTGTCCCCCACACACACATGACGTGACAATGCCTGCGCCAAATCTCTCACATAATGGATCAGGGGCGTAGCCAGGATTCCGCCCAGGGGGAGGGCAAATCGGATCAAGGGGACCCTCGAAACCAATGGGAGTCCTCGCCAAGGGCGGATCCAAGATTTCGCTAAGGCGGGGGTGGAGGCAAATGGTCAGCGCGGGGCCCCTATTTTTTCCCCTCCAGATATGGAAAATGATGTAATTCTGTTTTTTTACGATACAAGGTGACCAAAAAACTCGAACGCGTCATCTTATCTGAGAAACTCTGCGTTTTATTTACGAACACAGTGCCCGAAATATGACAAAAACGACAAGATTTTAGGCGGCTCCATCCCTCTCCTCATTTGAAATGTCGTATCTGCATCTGGTTCAGAAGCCCGTCTGTTCCCCCCCCCCTCAATCCCATAGCTTCTGGATTTTTTTAGTTTAGGTTAGTTTAGTTTAGTTTAGTTCAGTTTAGGTCAGCTTACTTTAGGTTTCCTCTTGCAGTTACAGGGGCACTTTTGGTGGTCTCGGGGCGTCTGCCGTGCCAAGATCCTCTAGTGGTCTCAGGTTCCTTTTACAAATTCACGTGTCCCGCGGGACGTCTCAGGCGCTCCTTTGAAAGTTTCCCATCTAGTAGTTTCAGGGACGCTTAAACCATCTCGGATTCCTTCCTGTTGTCCCTGAGACGTTTTTGCCGTCTAAGGAGCCGCGCAGGCACTAAAAAAGGTCCTGTGTAAGTCTCTGCTGTGACAGGGGCGCCTCTTGCAATCGTCTAAGTCCTTTGGTCCTTTCAGAAGCAGTCTGGACGTCTCAAGGTCTAGTATTTTCAGGGGCCTCTCTGGTCGTCTCAGTGGCCCCTATTGCTAGAGACTTTTAGTTAGCAGTCTCAAAGGTCCCTCTCTAGCAGTCTCAGTGGACCCCCTTGCGGTCCTGGATGCCCCTTTTATCGTCTCTGGGAAACATTTGTGCCATCTCAGGGGCCCTCTGGCAGTTACAAAACACCTTTTGGCAATTCCAGGGCCCCTTTGCGGTGTCATAGACTCTCTGAATGTGTCCGGTGGTCCCTATGGCTGTGTCAGGGGTCTTCCTCTGTTACATGAGGTATACCTGGCAGTCTTTTAGGACCCCTCTAGCCGTAACAACCCTAGCCGTTTTGTTAGCGCTTCATGGGCCTCGCTGGCAGTCTCAGAGGGATCTTGCCCGTGCCAGGAGCCCACTTATTACATTCGGGGACCCTCTGTCCGCCCAGCGCCCCCATAAAGCCCAAACACCGTCTCAGAGGCACTATTATCGTCGTTGTCTCGCAGCGGTCTTGCGACCTTTTTGGCGTTCTCAGGGGTCATCTGCGGTGTACAGACCCATCCTGCCGTCCCAGAAACCACCTGGCCTTCCCGGGGACCCCTGACAGCATCAAGAACCCCCAAGGTTTCAAAAAGGCCAATGTAGCCCATTTGTAGCTCCTCTCGAGGCTGAGTAGGTTACCGACGAATCCCCGTTCAGTGGGCCCCTCTGGCTGGCCAGGGTCTTCTTATGCCGTGCCAGGCACCATCTAAAGTTCTTTCCGTCTCAAGTGCCTCTCTAGCAATGTTAGCGGTTTCATGGACCCTTTGCCGTGTTGGGGCCCCTTGCAGTCCCAGGGCCCTCGAAGAGTTTCAAGGACCCTTCTTTTTATCTTAGGGGCCATCTTACCATGTCAGGGTCTCATTAACCCTCCCGAAAGCCTTCTGACTACATCAAGAACATTCAGCTTTTCACTCACAGTGGCCCCCTAGGGACTCAGTCCTCATCTTGGCCGTCTCAGGGGCTCTATGAGCCATCTGGCGGTCTCGGGAACAGTCTGCCGTTCTGGGACCCTGTTATGGTCTCAGAGGCCCTTTAGGAGCTTCAGGGACCCTCTATGCGTCTCAGAGGCCATCTTTCCCTCCAGGAGACCACTGTCACTGCATCAAGAGCATGTCAGGTTTTTATAGAGACCCCGTGAAGCTCATACGGGGCCCCTTCCGGCCTCCTTTTAAGTCTGACAGGGGCCCCTTCTCAGTCCTCAGGGGGGAGAGGGCGGCCACCCCAATTGCTCCCCTTTGGATCCGCGCCTGGCCCTCGTAACGAGTGTGACCCCATGTGGTTAAAATTACTGTCGGTTTGTAAAGGTATCTCGCTGAAGTGTAAACGGGCCCATGCTCACCTGTAAAGACATTCCTGGCGATCTGGCGGGTGCCTGTTACAGGTCGGCAGGGGCATTTGTACAGGAAAGCAGGGGCTCCTGAACGATCGTTTAGGGACACCTGTTGGCCAGGGGGGGGGGGCCACTGCCTATTTGTAGAGGGCATTCTATCTGTCTGTTAAGGGCTCATGTCGACCTCTGGAGGCAGGGGCAGGGCCCTATTTCCAGACCGAAAGGTTCCTTCAGAGGCTGGCAGGGGTCCTTTATGGGTCTACAGGAGGCCCTCCTGGAACAAGCTGTGAATTCCCCTACAAGCTAGCAGGGGCCTCTAAACGCTCATTCAGACCACGGGCCTCTCTTCATAGCACAAAGCCTTCTTGTATATTCGGAGTACGTTTTCTTTCGGTTCGTACATCGACGTTTTCTTTTTTTTTAATAGCGTAAGGCTGATTTTTTACGATTTTGCTTGGTGCAGTGACCGAAATTTCTGGGGGGGGCAAAAACGTAGTTTTGCCCTCCCAGCCTGACGGCTGGGGGGGCCGCCGCCCCTCCTGCCCCCCCCCCCTTTTCCGCCGTCGCTGGATTCCACGGCTGGAGCTGAGGGCGCCGCCGCTTACCCACGCGGCGGCCGGCAGCCCGACGGCAGGTGGCGGGCCACGGCGTGTGGCGTCGCGACGGGACATGTGACGTGACGACAAGTGGCAGTCACGTGTCGACGGAGCACCGACCGGACCGGCGGCGAGGGCGGCGAACAGTGGTGATGTCACTGCTGAACTGTGGGCTCGCAGAGTCCCGGGCCGGGCCACGGCCGCTGGGGCCAAGGACGGGTGTAACAAAGCCCGCGTCTTGGCTGTGAAGCTCCCGTAGCAGAAAGCCTTTAGATCTGAGTGGCGGCTGAGGTGCCTGAACTCGCATGCGTCATTTCCACCGTTTATTAGGTGCCGTGCCTGCGTTTCTTACGTCCATTTGCCATAATTTTTTTCGCATTTTTTTGTGATTGAACGGTTTAGCTACGTGGCGGTGGCATCCCCTGGCGCGGTGGCCTAGTCAGCTGGACACCTAATGGCTTTCTCCCTGGGAAATTGTTCCCGACATGGAGTTCGTATAATTATTCGTGCTGCACGACATGTGCACTCCTTTGTGAACAAAAAAGTCACGTGTGAAGTTTTGCCACTTATCTCCATACAAAGAGTGTTCGCATTGAAAAGAAGCACAATATTTCGCAAGGTCAAGTCAGGTCAGCCTGGGTGAAATAGAATTAGGCCATCCGTAGCAAGTTCATATACCATATCAGTGCTTCCGAATATTCATATATTCCGAAGCAGAAATGACTATCGATAAACATTTAAAAGCTGTAAAACGATTAATTATACTTGGCTGCGGGTGTGAAACTTTGGTATAAAACGTGGCCTGACTCCATGTCACACGTGACGAGGTACAATTAAATGCACAAAGCACGTGAGACGCACCAAGGCGTATATTCAAGCATAATTACCGCAATTACGACTGAATGTTTTTGATGCAACGCTGTTTCGTATTAGATGCATTATTAGATATGCATATTAGATATATATTAGATGCACTTCTGTCTAGTGAGCGGCAGAAGTGTGCTGTGTTTACAGAACGTCCTGTTTCCTGTTTCCGTGGTTAACGATCAGCGCTCTGAATTGGCGTCCCGTCGTCGTTTCCGCTAAATACCAGTAAGGGCGCGCATGGCATAAAGTAGACGTCGTGAGCAAAAGGTGATGCATGATGTGTGGTTCTTCACTCAATTCGAATCAGTAGACTTCTCGTAACCGATGTATGTTTTAAAATGCACCTCATTTAACGTTTCCCGCAAATTGATTCCATTTACAGTCAGTGGATCTCCACCAGCCAAGCCGCCTGATGAGAGATATCTGCACAAAATCGGCCGTTTGTTAAAGCATGAGGAAACAATGTGAAAGAAGAAAAGTTGCAAAAGGTCAGCAGAACGGTGTAGCTGTTGAAATTAGAATATGAACAATTTTCAGTTTCCTCTGAGCCAGTTGCCTCATGCGTTCTTTTCGCATGGATCTACGTTACGGTCTTTGGAGACGATTAAAATTTTCACGTAAGAGCGTTTTTTAGCACTGATTTACAGTAACAGTTACTAAGAGACTGGCCACTCGAACCTACTTGCGGCATCGCTGTTGCCCTGCCATCTAGTGAGGAGGACTGCAAAGTGAGGAACGTCTGGTAGCCGGCCTATTTCAATGAATGGACGCGTGGAAATGCAGCATTTGTAGCAAGATTTGTAGTTGCGCATCCATTGATTTTGAGGAGGGCTAGTATTTTTTGGTATGGAAAAGTGACAGCTGACAGTCTGCCATCATTGTTGCTCTGAGTTTTCTTTGGTTTTGCCATATTTAAAGGGGATTTAACGGGTGCAGCGTTTACCTAATGGGCAATGATGGAAACTGATCCCTGGCAATGAATCATGAAACATGACTAGGGTTGAGATGAATATTAATTGGTGGATATTTAGGTCATGTGGCTGTGGTATGGTGTGGTGGATACCATTGGCTACCAATATCTACCAACTGATAGCTATCATTTGGTAGCCAGACATGTACCCAGGCCACAGCACTCGAGTTCTTCGCATGCCATTTACATACAGAGCATCACCAGCATCCCACGTTAAACTGGTAATGTACCCCTTGCAGCGGTGTGTTTTAACTAGGACAAATGACAGATTGCCATATCGCATTTCTTTGTGTGGCGTTTCTTCATATGTTAGTATTTGTACGTAAATCAAATCAAATTTGTAAGTAAAATGTACGGAATATCACAATTCCGTGTACGGCAATATTTATACGACAAATCCTTATATGCAAATGTTTAGCAGCAAATGCTGGTATATGTTAAACTCTGCATGGACAGATCCTTGTCTCACATTCTTTGTCAACGAAAGGCTGCGTTTCTTTGCATTGCATTTCTTTGTAAACATGTACTCAAGACATCCGTTCGTATGCATGTATACTATAACCTAACCGCCTGAACTAGAGGCTTAACTGCGGGGTAGTCCCCCAGACCACCTTCTCTCAAATCAATTGTGGACAAAACCTGATGCAGTACCTATGTACATTTCATCGAAGGAATGCAGCACGAAGATTTGCTTCTGAACAGCTGTGATGCATAGAAATGCATGGTTATTCCATAGTGAAAATCAGTTTATCAGTGACGTTTCACCTTAGACGCAAATGATTTTATTCCTTATCAGTTATCGCCATGAGTTAGGTTACGTGAGGGTATGTTTTTTCTCAATGAAGTGTGTAGCATTATCTACAAATTTAATGTCTGATTTGTCTTCATAGAAGGTGCTTGGTACGCTTTCGCCGTTTTCCGTGCATTGCAAGGCATGGCTATTGATATTTCCAAAGCCTTGTTGGTAATTCCGAGTGATGTGTCCATTTACACAATTTCGTCTTAACCTGGACCTCCAAAGTATATGTATGTGTGACAGCTGGATGGGTGGTGTGTCATCAATTTAAATAACTGTAAGTCATCACATTTCCGAGCTGTGACCAATAAGAATTTTTGTTCAACACATGGACTCATGTTTCAACATATTTTGAGAATTAATGATGCATACCTGTACTTACTTCTGCTAATTTCAGTAACATTATGCGGCAGAAATCTGTGCCTGCTTTTGCAGATTATGAAACCATTTCTTCCCACTGATGCTACAGAGGGCAGCAACCCTAAGAAGAAAAAGAAGCCCAAGATCAGCACACCATGGTGTACTGTCTTTTAGCGCCTCCCTCGCCCCCTCCCTCCCCAACAAACAGCGGCTAGATCCACCCCTGATCCCGCGCTAGCATACATCTTTATGGTGCATTGCTTGCCTTTCACCCGGCCAGGCGGCCCTTGACGCGACATACCGCGATTTATTCTCAAGACCGTTCCGAGTGACTCGCCATAAAACCCCGAGATGATCGGCGGTCGAATGCATCGCTCTCCTTACTGACAATGCTCCCGCTGGATGACAGGTCCGCGCGTTGTCGCCGAGAACAAAGCATAAACCCGGGAGGGGCCGATTCAGTTGCGACGGATCCATGCCAATTTCCATGCAATATTCGTATTAATGCAATGGTGTAAAATTGGATTTAAACATAGCCTGAACATTGAGTAGGTTTCAGACGCTTCCGTGGTACCTGGATTTCCAGTCAAAGAAGCGTGATACCATAGTTACCTGCAAATTACATCCAAGCAAGCAAACGGGAAAAAAACAATCAGAACTTTGTTGTCTTGCGATCGGATGACTGCGGACACCTGCTTTGCTCACGCACTCAGTCTGCATAAACTGGGAGCAAATTATTCGTTTTAATCGTGTGTTACCCGAACGACATGCATCCAGACTCATTCACAACTGTGGATTTATGTTTCGATGAGCATATTTTTGGAGCCGTCAACACATCGTCTGACGTGATATTAAATATATCGCAATGGGTGCTAGCTGCTGTTCCCATGTTTCTAGACGGATCTGTTGTCCATTCACCACTTCCGCAAACATTGACTGGCGCGGTAAAAACTGTTAAACATCGTTTTTTCTGCTGATGTTTCTTTTGAAAACTATTTCTCCAGAGGGTCTTTTTTGGCATGTTTCCTGCCGTATTCAAATAGGACATTTTGTCCCTTTACACCTCTATCTTTATTTTTTAGATCCAAGCAACAATTTCGTCGTTCAAGGCAAGTCTACCGAACCACCGTTCCATCGTCATCGGCGGACGGCTGCAGTTATCACTGAATCATCACTGAAGGTCGTAACTTTATAAACCTCGATGTGTAGATGGGCAAACGTCTCACGTTTGAGCCACATAATGAGCAACCTGGTGCAAGGTCAACGGGCAACTTCATGGCCCTGTCTCATGCGAAGCATGTACTTCGAAAAGACTGACTGATTCCATTGCGAGTACGCTAGTTTTGGCGCCATCAATTACTGTATCTCACTGAATGGTACTCGTGGGTCCACTCAACTACATCGTGTACAAAAACTCATAACTTTGCGCTTATAGTGAGCAGGACAAATAATGACCACATTTCATGTCAAAGATCTCTAAGGGCTCAGTGCTGCTCATCTGGTCAAGTACCACCAACTACGCTTCCTCAGAAAAGTCTTGAACATAGGTCAGCCCCATGGCATAGCCGCGATGTCCACTCGTGCTGATCGCTTACATGAAACACGACAGGCCGACCGGCTAGGGCGGCCCGGTGCTGTGAGCAGCTCCTGTGCTCTCCAAATTAACTATAGCGCATTAGATTATTTCAACCGATTACCTTCCGACGCACGTAATATTACACAGCTTGGAAGCTTCGAACGCCAGCCGAGGAAGCTGCTACTATGTGCTGACGCTTAGTACACGGTGTGTGCGTGGGCTGCTGCGTCTATGTCTCCTTCGCCCGACTGCTAATCGAACTGTCTGAGTGGTGTATTTCGTGCGTCGCCCTCTTTTACCAGACACAGGGTGTTTCAAAAGGAATGTTCACATCTCGTTTCTCCCGAAGTCAGTACCGTTTATCACAGAGTCCAGTTTATTACGCTATTGGAAACAGAGCACATGGCAATTTTAGCCTGTATAACACACCAGGCGACAGGGAAACCATGTTAAATTTACCGGATGGGTTCTGGATGAGTGCCGTTCCGCTGAACGCCTATCTCCACCCTCATCTTGACTTCGCCAATGACCTTGCGACATGTTTCTCGAGTTATTGGTCTCATCTCATACGTGATGGCTCTCTTAAGTTGCGAGAGGCCTTTTGAAGCATTCCGATACATTCGGCTTTCCAGGAAACCCAGCAAGTAAAGGTCCAGAGGGGTCAGATCCGGCAAGCGGGCAGGCCAGGGGTGCACAATCTTCCGGCTCATGACACGGACCCTGAAATACCTCTGAAGTTTTTCTAACGCAGTGCTTGACGTGTGTGGGATGCCTCCATCTTGTTGGAACCAGGCACAGTACAGATGAGAGGCGTGGTCTCTCTCCAGCTGCGTCCAGAACTTGTCCAAAGACCCTGTGAAAATCTGTCCAAGCTCCTTGGTGATGGTGGCTTCGGAAAGCAGCCGAAAAAAGCATCACGGCGTAATTCCGTGAACCACCTTTCATTTGCACCAAGAGGCAAACGCTTCCGGTTCGCGGTTTGGGCGCCACGCCACCTGGAAGCAGACGATGCACTTATTCTCGAACCCCTCATCGATTCCACTTCATTATTGTACAGAGTCTCTTCAAGCAAATTATCCGCTTTTTCTCGAACCCTTTAGCGATCCCACTTCAATATCGCATAGAGGCTCTTGATTTTTTCGCAATTGAAATCACATTGACTTGTATCCCGTTGCTTAGTGCTTCACATCAACCCAAATATTTTGTGGTATTTTGTTGTAGGTTGTGTCTAATAAGCCGTTTGGTAAAACCCTTGCACGTAATAAATAAATCGTCAGTTTTCGTTGTCAGAGAAGTCTTAGTTTCAGAAGGCTGCCTTGACCACCCAGGACGGTGGCGCAAAATGAATGTCCTCTGAAGAAACTGAAAGACACATCGCATAGCGCTCTCTGTGCGCTGAAGAAATATGTGAGTGTGTCGTTCATGGGCAAAGAACATAATGGCTATTTCACATGTTCTCACCTTCTGTATCGTACGTAGAGACAATCCCCAAGGTCAGATTATCAAATCGGAATGCAAAATAGAATGAAGCGCATTTAAAAACAGGGTCTGTCATGCACAGGAGCGACCAGCAAGGAGCACGTTACCGTGACCATGACGTGACAATCCAAGTCCCAGAGCCCAAAGCCAGCCAAACATCCCGAAGGTCAGACTACTTTAAATTGCTACCATTGGAAACTGGGCAGTTCAGTGGTTTTCATGATCCCTGCTTGACGAAGTAGGCGGCAAGACCTAGTCTTTTCTATTTGTCTGGACTTACAGGAACATATGGCATTTGGTACGGGCTGACGGTACAATCTTGGTATCGCTGAATAACCTAATTAAACATTAAAATCGTATTTGGCCAATGGCTGCTGTTTCCTAAACTCATGTTTCAGGAGAAAAAGAAATCATTTCAGCTAACTAACTTCTTTTGGTTTTCAGGACCAAGAAAAATGAAGTGCAGACGTTTTCCGCAACTTCCTTGTACGCTTTTCGCATGCATACCACAATGGTTTTGGCTTCGCGAAACAACTTTGAGCACTTTATTGGGCTCCGGCCTCGTGGTTTCAAGCTGTTGGCCTTGGCTTCGCCTTTGCAAAGATCAAAGTCGCCGGCTTTGGTTTTGCTCCTCGTTTGCGGAATCCCTGCCTTAGGCATTAGCTTCGAGCTTTTCAAATTAGAAGCCACTGGCTTCAGCTTCGGCTTCGCAGTTCCGAGCTCGAAAGCCACCGATTTGGGCTTCAGTTTCGGCTTCGTGCCATCGTCATGGCTTCGAATTCGCCTTGGAAGCTGTAAGCCTGGTTATGTCCCCATGGCTGGCTTTAACACAGGACTCTTGCAAAACGCCCCCTTTTCCCTGTGTTTGCCAGACCATGTATACGTTGCACGCCAGTCAGAAACAAACGTGCTGGTCTTTACATCCAATTTTGAAACATCTGTTATTCATATCAGGAAGACACAGCATGGCCTTAACTCACGTTTTTTAAATATCGGCTCGACATTGTTGATTCTCCCACGATTTTGAAGTCCCATTAAAATCATCAAAATGCCAAGCCTAGTTTCCCCTTCACATAGACTGCATAAGCCAATGAGGGCCCGCGTCATCGTTATATGAAAGCGGACGATCTCGCAAAATAGGAAATGCAGGCATTCGCACCTAGGCATTGTCCTCAGCTACAACATGGACCAAACATAACGAGTAGAGAAGCCAGAGAGGTGTCAGAGCGGCCAATCGACCCTCTGCCGCCTTCCCGATGTAGTCAGCGGTTTCCACAAACTGGCGTTTACCACAAATTATTTGTCTGAGAGACAAAAATAAGTCGGAATTAAAAGCAATGCGTCTCTATTTTCAAAGTACCCATGCGTGCTAAAGTTAATACAGAAAATTTTCCCATGCTTGTAATCAAATGTTGAGTGTTGTCAAGCCTCCTTATTTCAGCTTTGACCCCCTTACCAAAATCCTACCTACGCCACTGAGCACAACGCCTTGGGTACAACCAGGCACAATCATGGTGCTGTACACTTGGTAACCATGACGTGTTTGATCCATGGCCATAGCAAGCTTTATCATAGCTCTCCGATACCGCTGCTCTCATTCTCAGGACGGTTGACTCACTACTAAGGGTGAAAAATCAAATTAACCACTACCAGTAACAAATTCACGGTTCATGTAACCTTGGCACAGGCGAGTGAACACCGCACGCAGACGCACTTACGCGCAGTTCACGTAGGTACTGAAATGCCACGCAATAGTCAGTTTGTCTGTGACTGCTAAAACTGGTATCAAATAGCGTGCGCCAATCTGATACGGTAACCATGGGAGGTGGTCATCACTGAGCATTTTTCCCAAATGGACTTCAAATGAGAACTGGTGCTGTCCGCCGAAGGAGTATGCTTCGGTGTTCTCATGTTCAGTGTTCTCATAATGAACAAGTTGAGCTGGCACCGGTGCAGTGCTTTCTTGGAATTATGGTCTATCATTTTGATAAAAAACTTTCATAAAAATAATCAACAGCAGAGAAGTATTGGTAAAACCCAGCACTACGGGCGAGGTAATGCCGTTATTTGCCTGAATGAAAGAACCGCCACTGATGTTGTCTCTGTGAGGTTTTTTGAATTTTACGACGATATGAGTACAAAGAAATGAAGGAATGGAACGCCGTAAAATTGACAGGAGCCCATCCCATTTTGTCATGTCTCAAAGCTGGATATTACTGAGGGACAGGTACCTATGGTTCTGCCAATGCCTTTTAACCAATGTTCTGTGACTGACGTTCCACCAACAGAGAGGATGCACTGGATCGAGGCTACCGACGGTGGACAAGACCTCAAAACCAAGTGGCCAGAGCTGGACGACATTGTGCTGGATATGATTGGTCAGTGATAACGCCGCCATTGTTGAGATCCTCTTACTTTGGCCTGTTCAAGCAGCATGGTATCTTATTTTTTTGAGATTGCCATTTTTGTGATATATTCTGCTTCATGAGCATGTAGCTGCAGTCTTTTCCGACAAACGTTGTATGAGGTTTGCACAAACGTATGCAGCACTAGTGTCAATCGCGAAAGCGAAAAAGTTTGAATCATGAAATAGATGGAGCCACCGTGAAAACGGCGCAGAGTCGTGTCCGGCGCTCATCGTGGCTTCTTCCATGCACGTGCTCATTGTGCGCAATGTGTGTGTCTTTAATTGTCATTACTGGATAAAAAAAACTGCTTCCGATTTCGCTCTTAGCGCGGGACACGGAGTTGGAAGTGGTGCCAGTGCCCGGTGACGCCACGTTCTGTACATGGGAGCAAGCCCCTCCAAACCTGGCACACCAAGAGCAGCCAGCCGCTGCTCAGCCCTTCTCGCCGTCCGTTGACAGCCGCAGCTCGTCACCCGGGAGGAGCCATCACGTCACCTTTCTCACCATAGTTACCCAGCTTCCATACCCCGTCATCACGTCACAATGCCCATCCCATTGTGAAGAGCATTTAAGTGTACATCTGGCCTGTGACGCCAGCGAAACGTAAGTACAGAAAGACGGAAAACTGTCAAAAAGTTTGTTGATCTGACAAATGCACTCCCCTAAGCCCCTTCAATCAAGTAGTCACGACGAAGGTCAGAAAATATCTTGACGAAATCTAAAAGATTAAGGAGCTGGAAAGTTCCAAAGTCTTATGAATAAAAGAAGGCAAATATATTTTCATATGATCGAAATTTATTCCACATTTGGGATGGTGGTTTGTTAGAATGCCCATTCTGTCGATTTGGCAAGGAATTAGAGCTTAGCATTGGCGTGATATTACCACTGGAAATACTGCCAGCCGAGCAAACATGCCTGTCAATATGATAACGCTCTGGATTGGTCCCAGTGAGCTAACATTATAGTTTGCCTGCTGGGGGGTGTAGCCACGCTCCAGAAAACGGGGACGGGACACATCAGAATCGGGAGGGGACGCAGTCTGACCCAAATTCCTATTTTTCAGTGGGAAATCGCAAAAAAACGTTCACTTTCCGGCAATAATTGGGGGACAAAAGCCCATTTTGCCAAACATGGAGGGGACCTTCCCCAATCTCCCTGACAATCATACCCATGAGCCTGCTCGCCGGTCGGAGCCGAGCCAACTCGTCAGTATGGTTTCAACTCAAGGTCGACCCGTCGTCTTGTCTCCATGTACCGGCGTGTCCCAGCGCAGATGGTACCGCTCCCCTCCCCATCACCGCCCCTCCCCTTCAGTTCCTCTGTCGCCGCCGGGGAGGACGCGTATCGCACGCCGTCTCCGCCGGACCTGATCAGACGCCGCGGCCAAGCGGCAGCAGACCCTCCGTGACCGAGCAGAACGGCGTGACGCGAACCCTCCCGACCGCCACGGTGCTCCCGTCGACCGCCGCCACTGGTGGGCTGTGTTGAGGCGCCGCCTGACGTGGCCAGGACGCGACTCGCCATGTTCGAGTCTGTCAAGCAGGTAACCGTGGTGCGAAGGCGCGCCATAGTTAACATCTGTGTAGCTGCGTGGAGTGTGCTTCTTGGTGCTTACCAATGCTCCACTCGATTACGTTGTTTCTGAATGATCTGTTCGTGTTTCAAGTATTTTTGGGGCTCCTCGTTTGTAGCCGTTCATGGATAGGCAGACGTGCTTTCCCATGTCCGTGCGATGAAATTAATTGACATGCCGGAGCTAAACATTCCTACAGCAAATGATATCCATCATATACTGAGTGCTTTATATAACTATAAGCTACATAAAAACGTTACCATGGAATCTGATACAATTATAGAACTATATCTTTCTTGAAGGAAAGCGCACCACCACTGTTAGTACTTTGGAACACCAGATATCTCGATTAAAAAGATAATTTTTGACGTTTTTTAAAGGTCATTTCTTTTAAGAGCCCAAAACATAACTGGTCACGCAAAGCAGACAATACTGTGTGAATGGACAATACATTGACAATATGCTGAGCATCAGTTTATTTGAGTAACAAGAAATAGTCATGGAACAAATCCCATTTGATTACACGTGACAAAGTTATTTGGGCGCTTACAGCAAATGGCCTTTTGAGAAGTAACGAACTGTAAAGGCGTCCATAGATCATGAACTGACTTATTCCAAGAGTATGACGAGGTTGCGGAAAGTCATCAACGCATCCAAGAGACAAAAATGAACGAATAAAAACAAAAGTCCAAAGCCCTGTAAACAAATTGGAAACAAAGGCAGGCGTGTAGCATTGTTTCGCAATACAACTAATGATGAGCTGTGACGAGATTTGATGACGAAAAATTCCTGTGTGTTTGGAGGGTCAACTTGTTTTAGGGATATGTATGAAGTGTGTACAAATTTCGCTAATCTAAACAACTGAATTAGTAGTGTAGGTGTATTTGTCTGTCGATGCCTGCCTTTCTGCACGGATTTTTTTTTTAGCGAGACACAGTACAGACGGTGGCACCGATGACGCTGAAATTTGCATACGCGACGGGTTCAGCCTTCGTGACGACCCTCGGCGTAACTTAACGCCGTTCCGACACCTGCGTGAGCCACAGCGTGCGCGAGAAAGGGGGCATGTTTTCGGATGTTGAGCAATGAGAGGCTTAACGCACATTGCCAGATCTTGAAAAACAATTACAAAAGCTGGGACAGTGATGGATTTAAGCATTAATTTAGGGATCATTAACGCCAGTAACTCCGGCGAAGCCAATAAATTGGTTCCGGCCTGGGGGAAGGGCGTATCGAATAGGGTGCCCTCCCCGTTTTTTTCGTGAATAACCTCGGAAACGTTAGAGTCAGCCCAACCAAACTTCCAGTAGCTGACCATCTATCAGTTTGACACATGCTGACTTCAATACCATTTCTATACAAGGACAGGTCAGGGAGATATAACGTCATGAGTGAACCCTCTCCTGCAGGTTTTGGCCTTTTCGGGCGGTGGCGCAAACATGGTTGATTTTTTGTAATATTCGCGCATGTAGTGCATGGCTTATTTGAATTTACCTAAGACAGCACCTAAAAGAGTATACAACCGTGTCACACCAACATTATAAGTCATACTAGGTTGCATGCATGATGGCAGTTGGACATGATTTGCATTGTGGATGATAGTGCTGATAGATGATGATGGTGAAGTGCCGCTGGCCTTCCCCATAATTCAAGGCAGACAAACAAATCTATATGTGCCTCTTAGCAAGGTTCACCAAATGCAACGGGAGGTCATGTCTGGTCACGTCATAGGTTGATTTCAAAACGAAATGAAATACAACAGTTTTTGCGGATGATCGTTAAGTAGCAACAGGCAGCAATTAATATCCCTAGTCAGAAAAAAGGAAAATGGCTATCCATCGTGACCCGGCTTGACCTTGACCCGCTAAAGCGCGGACAGAGTAGGTTTGATCATCATGGGATAACATTTCACTTCTGTTCTTGACGCAGTTAAGAGCCCCACTGGGTAATTATTGCTCTTTGGGAGGAAGAGTAATGCAGCCTAATCTGACCTCACCTAGACTGACCTTGGCTGGATGAAAAGCAGGTAATGCCAAAAATGATCATCAGAAAATTTCGCTTCATTGCTTTTTGTGACGTGCGTCAAAATAGCTGCGAGTAAGTATCGATCTTTGGCGGTTAAAGTGAGACCAATGTTTCACGTGGCCCAGGCTCGCCCTGACCTGACATTTCTGAACATAAGGGCATGTTTATGATGCGGAAGATCGTAACTTTCGTTTTATATCCAGCTGAAGGCTTTAACCCTATTCCCGGCAGGGAGGGGGGGGGGCGGAATCCGCCCCCCCTCGGGTTTTTTGCTTGCCAATTCCAGGCTTTTTAACGCAGCTTCACGAAACTTGGTCACTTTTCCTAGCTATTCCTTCTACGCGTCGTGACAAAATTTCGAAATTCTATTTTGCTCAGGGGCGGAGCCAGGCAACGTTTTTGGGAGGCACGTCAGGTCATTTTTGGCCATGTTGAGGGTAAAAGGAAAATGTCTGCCAAAAACAGAGTTTTTAAGATAGAACTTAAGACTTTATATGAATGTATAGCTAAATAGTTGAGCAATATGCCTATTTAATTTTGTTTATCTGAGGTCACTTTAAAAGGTCAGGTCAAGGTCAAAAGTCAAAATTTGTTTTTTTGCAATAATTTCGGCGCCGTTTTTTCAAATGCCAAACCCGGGATACATATGACGTAGAAAGGTGCCCTCTACTAGTGTACCAAGTTTCAGCTTGATATCAGGTCGAGTCACGGAGCTATGACCTAAAATGTCAGTGCGCGTACCCTATATCGCAAAAGCCAAAAAATGAATTTTTTGGAATAGAGTGAATTTAGTCGATTAAAAACGTTTACAGATAATATTGGATGCACACGACATCATTCCAGGTGATCCCAAGGTCACTGGAGGTCATTTAAGGTTAAAGGTCACAAGTTGATCTGAAGAACGTGTGACCATGACAGTTCCCTCTTTTTCATGTCCCTGGCACCGCCTATGCTAACATTATACAAACGTTGTAATGCGATTTGTACTTCTTTAGCATAACATGACTAGCAGAAGCCAAAAAAGTGTTTTGGCCTCTTTTGTTCATTCCGTTATTAGAAAACTAATCCCCCTATTTTTGAAACCCTGTGAACGCCCATGAATTTTCTCAAAATTTCAAATTTGCATACCCATGGTAAAAGCCCTATCCATAATCTCTCGAGTCATGCCAGTTTCATCGAAATCGGTCCATAAACAACGGAGTTATAAGAAGTCCAAAAGTACCCCCTATTTTGACATTTTTGCCCCCCTGTATCCACAAATTTCAAAATTTTGAAAATTTCTTTTTATCAAAATGTAGTTCATGTCACGGCAAATCGACTGCGGTTTGTTGCGATGAAATCGGATAAGTAGTTCTCGAGATCTCGGGGGGGGCCGAATCCGCCCCCCTGCCGGGAATCGGCCATACCGCCTAGCCCTCCGGGAATAGGGTTAAGGTCAATAACCACATATTGCCGGTGATATGGTGCGCAAGGCGGCGTCAGTTTTTCTGTTTTCCGCGACCCGTTACATCATCAGTCACGTGACCAAGGCTAACATATTACTTTATGAATCACAAGACCCAGGGCTATCGGTTGGTGGTATACCGGTTCAGATCCGATGGTTAGATCCTGAGATCCCTTTTGAAGATCCCCAGGCGGTCACGGGTACGAAAACACTCCAGGCGGTGCCGAGTTAAATCAGAACACTTTCAGGGGCAGACCTTACGACGAAACAGTGTCCGAGTCCGAGGTCCAAAAACATGCTGGAATGTCTCCCATCTGCCCTTTTTGGACCCACAACCCGTCTCCTCAGCCCACGTGTCTTCTCAGCCACACTGAATTCCAGGGATATGTAACCGACGAATTCAAAGGGTAACACATTTTTAGGATCCACAGAGTGCAACCGAGAAGGACTCTTGTGGGTCATAGTAAGCTGTAAAGGCAGCTACGTACCAACTCTTCTTTGACATATTTATGTTTTGTTACAATCAGCTAACTACAGCAAATAAGCATGCATAACAATACCATTAGCACAAACACGAAAAATTGACATTTTGCCTTGTCTTCAAAAGCAGCAGGAACATTAAGTCATTAACGGTGTGAACCGAACCCCTCACTTCCCAATGACTGGTTACCCACCATGAGATGTCCATGAGTGACATCTTTCTCCAGCACCATGCTTGTTGACTGTGTGTCTTTTGGAGTTTTTTCGCATACCCTCGAAGGGGCACCCGTCAAATCCGCAGTTCACTTTTGGCCGTGACGGATGTGACATCCTGGGCTCATGAGCCTGGTCTTAACAGAAGCGCAATGTGAGGGTAAGAAAGCGTGATTGTTATGGCCAATATATAAACAAGCGCGGACGGGGAAAGTCTTCTGCATCTCGAAGGACTTTCCCAATGGCTTCAATTTCTCGGCAACTCCTATAACGCAGTTGTGCTCACGCTTCCAGTTGTGGTTTGAGGATCAGCGCATTGTGAACTAGAGGTAACGGACGCGGGAGACACTATTTTGACGTCATCTGGTATATTTGTACGCCCTCTTATCCAGTGATGCGGAAAATTATGACAAAAAAGCAGAATATGAATCTGTTGGATGATTTCAGTGTGCTGTTTGCTGTTTTCCTAGCCCAACTTCTCCAAGGAAACATTTCTTCTTGTTTTGACGTCACAAGACCTAATATTACCGTCTCGAAAAACAGCGATTGCAGTTGCAAAACTTGTATGGGTGGAAATCCGGTTAGAAACTATTGGAAGTCACCCATTCGGCACTTAAGCCACCTGTAACCCCTGCAATTGCTACATCGGAATGTCCTCGGTCCTGTCCACTCCAAGGCTCTGCCGTTATCCGACAACGGAATGTGTGGGGAGGGGTTGGGGATGCGGAACGTTTCGTCCTGTCCTTGGCCAAGGGGTGAGAGTTATGGCCATGACTTTGGGGAGGAAAGGGACTTTTCAACACGCTCACGTGTCTCATTGGACTTTCTGCAGAGCCCCAGAATGGCCCGGACTGGTGGTGCCAAGTAAGCAAGTTTTTTTACCTCTGGTCCGAGTGATACTAAAGAGCGAAAGAATGAAAATGGTCATCCCGCCCAGCCTATATGCTTAACTGGGCTTGACCAGCGGGCTCTTTCCTGGCCTCTATCTATATACATCAGACGTGGTCGGTTTTCGCAGGCAAAAGCTTTGTTTTCCCGAAGCACTTGAATTCGAGCATTTTTACGGGGTCCGGATCAAAGTGATAAGATGCCAGGCTTTTGCAGAATGGATCGTAGTTGGACCACGAAGGACCACGGAGATTTTCCGCATAACTAGGACCTGTACCAAACGAGACAGCTGAGACTTCTTCTGCTGTTGCTGGTGCTGTTCAGTGCGGTCGAACTTCTGGTTGGAACGATACTGTTTGTTTTTCAGCTGTCCAGATTTCAGCTGGCTATTTGAGTGCACAACGAAGCGCCATCCCTGACTTCAGGTGTCTCCTTTTCTGTCGGCGAGCGGCGTGGTGATGGTGGTGCCAGCCGACAAACTGTAGTTTGTCGGCTGGCACGTGTGCAAAAAATAGATTGAGTGCAGAATGCAATGTCTAGCATTCTGCCCACGCATGCGCGTTGTCAGCCCGGTTCCTGAAGTCGATCACTGATCGTGTGGTCGCATGCCCATGTGCTAAAGCATGGCGAGACAAGGCATATATTCCGGACGGAGCACTGTAATTCCTTTCTGACAACACACAACAGAGTTCCAAACTAAAATTTGTCGCAGCGCATCTGCTCACGCAGGCTTGGATCAGCAAATGCTATGCGAATAAGAAAATACATGACAACGCACCGTGGCCACGATGACACCGTTGCTCACTGCACATTCAACACGCATGCAATACACATAAACCGAGAGCTGGTAATCAAGGTGCAAACTATTCTCAATAAAGAGCATTTCTGTCTCCTGAGTTGGGTGGGCCGCGAAGTGATGTGAATGCTGCAGACCTGTGTGTATGGTGTCTGATCAGTAGCTTTGGCTCTTGTGGTTTACGGCTGTTAAAAAAGACATGTGTCCTTAAAAAAGATCCTTAGGGATGGGGAAAAGCCTCATGATCTGTCATGCCAATGACAGAGGAACGGTTTTTGTGTTTGAGCGCAAGCTGCTGTGTTCCAGAAATTTTTATTCGTTGGAAATATGTATTTTTTTGGGTGGGAAGGGAAAGGGTCAGGGAAAGTCGAGAACAACTGAAGCTGTTTCACATATTTGTCTTGTAATGCGCGACACTAATGCTACCATGCGATTTAGTCATTAGCATATTTCCGACCTTTTCGCTGTTCACGCCTGCCTTAGAAAAGAGCCCTTACGGACGAACGTCTTCCGCTTACGGGGCCATTTTGAATTATGTAGTATCGCCAGAATCATTTCTGAATATGTCCCATGGAACATGAAACGTCACGCATTTGGAATGCTTTATATTTAACTTTGACGCCCAGCAGTCTTAAAACTATTTTAAATCACCACGATTCTGCCCATAGAACATAAAAAAACTACGTAAAAATTTGTTGATCGCAAAAGTGTCATTGCTTTTAATGAACCATGCTTTGCGAACAGTCCCCTTTCTAATTTCGTGACCTTGCAATATACATATATATATATATATATATATATATATACACATATATGCGCGAATTGGACCCGACCATGAACACTGACAGTGCTCTGCTGGAACGAATAATTTAGATTCTCGTGGGACAAAAAAAAACGAAGAAACGTATGCTTTATGCATATGGTTGATCCATATTCTCTATCTAATCGCTCGTTTCACCTGTGTCACAATATTCTCGAAAATGTTCCAATATATGACGGAACGCTAAAAAATATATTAAATATGTGCCAGGTTTCATTCTTCATCAAATGAATACTGGAACCATCTTAAGCAAACATGACCAAGTAACAAATAAAACTATACGAAAGATCGAAAACTTGTCCAAAAACGTCTTTGAAAAACAGCACGTTCCCAAAATATTCCAATATATGTGCATTTATTTGTATATACATGAAGTAAAATCCGGTTTTACGTGCCCCGATTTAACGCGGATGCGGCTATAACGCAATGGGTCATTGGGCCTTTGTTTGCGCTTGGCGGAGCTGAAAAGGTTTTTGGTGAGTTCTTTTCGTGTTTTCTTTTCTCCGTGTTCGCCGAATTCTTTAACCCTATTCCCGGCAGGGGGGGCGGAATCCGCCCCCCCCTCGGGTTTTTTGCTTGCCAATTCCAGGCTTTTTGACGCAGTTTCACGAAACTTGGTGACTTTTCCTAGCTATTTCTTCTACGCGCCGTGACAAAATTTCGAAATTCTATTTTGCTCAGGGGCGGAGCCAGGCAACGTTTTTGGGAGGCACCTCAGGTCATTTTTGGCCATGTTGAGGGTAAAAGGAAAATGTCTGCCAAAAACAGAGTTTTTAAGATAGAACTTAAAACTTTATATGAATATATAGCTACATAGTTGGGCAATGTGCATATGTAATTTTGTTTATCTGAGGTCACTTTACAAGGTCAGGTCAAGGTCAAAAGTCAAAATTTGTTTTTTCGCCATAATTTCGGCGCCGTTTTTTCAAATGCCAAACCCGGAATATATATGACGTAGAAAGATGTCCTCTACTTGTGTACCAAGTTTCAGCTTGATATCAGGTCAGGTCACGGAGCTATGATCTAAAATGTCAGTGCACGTATCCTATATCGCAAAAGCCAAAAAATGAATTTTTTCGAATAGAGTGAATTTAATCGATTAAAAACGTTTACAGATAATATTGAATGCACACGACATCATTCCAGGTGACCCCAAGGTCACTGGAGGTCATTTAAGGTCAAAGGTCACAAGTTGATCTGAGAAACGTGTGACCATGACAGTTCCCCCTTTTTTATGTCCCTGGCACCGCCTATGCTAACATTATACAAACATTGTAATGGGATTTGTACTTTTTTAGCATAACATGACTAGCAGAAGCTAAAAAAGTGTTTTGGCCTCTTTTGTTCATTCCGTTATTGGAAAACTAATCCCCCTATTTTTGAAACCCTGTGAACGCCCATGAATTTTCTCAAAATTTCAAATTTGCATACCCATGGTAAAAGCCCTATCCATAATCTCTCGATTGATGCCAGTTTCATCGAAATCGGTCCATAAACAACGGAGTTATAAGAAGTCCAAAAGTACCCCCCATTTTGACATTTTTGCCCCCCTGTATCCACAAATTTCAAAATTTTGAAAATTTCTTTTTATCAAAATGTAGTTCACGTCACGGCAAATCGATTGCCGTTTGTTGCGATGAAATCGGATAAGTAGTTCTCGAGATCTCGGGGGGGGGCCGAATCCGCCCCCCCTGCCGGGAATCGGCCATACCGTCTAGCCCTCCGGGAATAGGGTTAATACAACGGCAGTTTACTTCCTAGAAGACAAACGTGCAAAAATAAAGGAAGAGATAGGGGGGAAATAGGATGTATTCGGGGTGTGAGGTCAACCCTGTGTCGTCTGAACGCTGATTTTCTTTAACCCCGACTTAGCGCAACCCGTTTTTTTGCGGCGGCATTTCACGGACCTCAACGATCGTGTTACAACGGGTTCATGATATATATCTATAAAATGTCTACGTATATACGCCGGCTTAGCGAAGAGGGCTGCTAGTAACGAAAGTCCAGTATGTCCGGTGGAACGATGGTAGCGTTGTGATAGGCGTAACCATATGCCAACATTTTTGAATATTACGCTGTTACTGCGTTATTGCGTTGAGTCCGGTTTGATTTTCACGATTGTGGAAAATGAGTGGAACCGCATCAGTTCCTTGGATACCGAGATGAGCTGTGTTCGTTAACATGTAAGAGCACTATCCGGTTACAGTACTATCGTGTTTCGAAATGCCGCCAGGAGCGACGAATGTTTGGATGGCCTCAAATAGTATTCCCAGCGCTATAAGATCGATGTTGCTCAAGCCATATGGCCCAGGCTCTCAAGCACTCTGCCATTATTTTAAAACGCTGCGTCGTGGTTGTACCAAGGTTAATATTGTTCTTTGCACTGGCAGGTCTGTGAAAAGCTTCGCTCCTTCAAGTAAATCCAACTTAGTTGGTGTTTGAGCCACAGGTGCTAGAATTCGGAGAGGGCCAGGGGGTCCGTGGCCTCCGCGTTTTTTAATCTGACACAGGCTTTATGGAGAGAAGCGTCTTTGACCCCCTCCCACTTTTCTGGACACTCGTACGTTCCTGCTTTGTGCTTCTTTACTTAGATTAGTTCAATGAAATTTCTTAGGGAAAATTCGCCTAATTTGCTTCGGTTCTAATTCACCGATAGCTGCGATCTTTGAAGCAGGAAATGTAATTAACCTTTCCCATATTCTGAGAATGGGAATACTGAACTGTATTCATGTAAGGTAATTGGTTGCAAAAAAACTTACTGATATAAATGAACACGAGGAGGATGTATTTTAGCAGTGCAAGCGTTCTAATTCATTGCTCTAATTCATTGCTAAAGTTTTGTTGCATTGTATATACATGTATGTATAAAACTGTATTCTGAATAACTGTAACAACAGTAATGTATGTCCAAGGTAATTACCGACAAATAAAGAGGTGGTGATTCCTTGCGCTGATCTGAAAGACAGCATCTCTTTGCTGAAATTACCAACGCCGCCTGACTTGTTGGCAGGTTTTGGCCGCCCTCATCGTCGGACAGGAAGTAATGGCACTCGGTCTCAACTTCGGCCTGAACAGCGTCACCCTGATCCAGGTGCCCGAGCAGGCGGACCGCTTCATGAACGACGACCAACTCAACTGGACGATCGCGGTTGGTCATCTGGGCGCATTGCTGGGCTGCCTGCTGGCCATGCCCCTCGCGCCGCGGCTGGGCACCAAGCGACTGCTGATGCTGGCCATGCCGATGCACGCGCTGGCCTCGCTGATGGTCGGCCTCGGCGGCCACTTTGTCTGGGTGCTGGTGGGCCGCGTTCTGATGAACGTCGCGATCGGCTTGTCCGAGGGCAGCGCTCGCGGCTACGTCTCGGAGATTGTGCCGCCACACCGACGCGCGCTGTTCACGGCGTTCGTCAACGCCCTGCTGTTCTCAGGGCTGCTGCTGGGTCTGGCTTTCGCTCCCTTCATGCGGTGGCAGACTCTGTTCATCGTGGCCGGCTTCGGTCCGGCGGCGGTCAGCGTCTGCGGCCTCTTCTTCCTGCCGAACTCGCCCAAGTGGCTGCTGGCGCACGGCCACTCAGTGGAGGAGGCACTCCACGCCATCCGCTTCTACCACGGCAACGAGACAGACACTGAGGCTGAGGTTCGCAGCGTCCAGGAGTCACTTAAGCACGCGAAGGATGACGGCACGGGCATGCGGAACGTTTGGACGTTGCTGCAGGAGAGGGGGACGCTGCGACCGCTGCTGCTGGCCGCCGGTCAGATGATGCTGTTCGCTTGGTGCGGTGGCCCCAGTCTCGTCCTCATCACGGCGCTCATCCTGTCGCCGGTGAAGCTGCCACTGAACGCCTACCAGAGCGCCATGCTGCCGCCGGCGCTGGCTTTGCTGTTCGTCGTCCCGGCCAACGTGCTGGTCGAGCGCTCCGGTCGGCTGCCGATGCTGCGACTGAGTGGTGCGTTGACTTCGCTCGGCTGCGCCACCATCGCCGCCTACTTCTTCCTGTCTGACGAGCTGCAGGCTCGGCTCGGCTGGTTGGCGCTGGCTGGAGCGGCCGTGACGCAGCTCTCCTCCTCCTGCATCACGTCAACGATCACTTTCAACTACGCCACCGAGCTGCTGCCCAACAGGACGCGCGCGATCGGCACCTACATCGTCATATTTGTCCTCAACTTGAGCCAGTTCATCATGCTGAAGGTGTACCCCCTGATCACGGGAGCGATCGGCCTCGGCGGGGCGTTTGCCATCCACGCCGTGGTCGGTCTGTGTCAAGTGACGTACGCCAGCCTCTGCCTGGTGGAAACCAAGCGCCTGTCCCTGGAGCAAATACAGATGCTGTTCCAGAACACGGAGAAGATAGCGGAGCTGACCGTCCACGTCGCTGATGGCAAAGATGGCACTCAAACACTGCCGATGAAAGATGCTAGCTCGTTGGAAGGGACTGCCATGTAAACCCACGTGTATTGTCGTTGCGGTTTTCTAACTTTCAATTTGTTTGTTTGTCGATAACTAGAGGGGTGTTCCACGTGAGAACGACCAGGAGGCAACACACCATAGTGTCGGATTGTGACGAAATTTTGTCCGATGAGTGGTCTGTGGCTGGGATGTCAGATTTCCAATTTTCAGCTCCGTCTGAGGAGCGGTTATCCGCCAGAGCAATGTGAAATTCTTATACTTGATTATTTTTGGCCAAACCCTTGGTGAGATAATGTGCATTGATCCAATAACCAATGGCTACATTTTCTCAAAAGCTGTATGCTCTCATGAGGATGGAATGCTGGGATATTCAGGTATTCGCATTTTCTAAACCGAATTTTTGCTTTTTATTTGACCTGTAATCTATGTTTAAGGTCAAATTTTGGGACTGTGGCCAGCGATTCCGATTGAAACGGTGGACATGTAAAATGTTCTCCCAAAGCTTTTGATTCGTTTGAAGTCGAATAAAAGTTTCCCAATTTCGTGTGTAACACTATACATACACATGTAATTCATGGCCCGGCTTAAGAATTAGAGGTATAAATGGTTTATGGTATGCGTGTCAGTTTACCACGTGACACTGTTATGAGCAAACATTGAACAGGAATTCAGGTACAAGAAACACGAGGTGTGGCTCGCGACGTAATCGGCCACAAATTACAAAAAAAATCCCACGTTTTCAGTCGAAGCCGTCACAGACTGGGCAGTGGGCAGGCGGAATGGAGAGTGCAGTCGTCTTGGTTGCCAAAATGGTAACAGAAGGATGGAAATGAGAGTGGTTGATATGTTGACCACCATATTACCATTGAACCATTGTTCATAGGCTAATGTGAAGAATGTCTTTAGCACCCTGGCTTGAGACCGGTTGCCATTTGTTTCGAAAATACTGTAGGCAACACAGACTGAGCTGTTAGCAACTTCTGTCTCAGGATAGTATCAAGGGAGGCGTGCGGCGCCGTCAAATTTTGAGTGGTATTTTTATATCCCTTGCACACATTTTGGACAAAAATCAATTTTTGGGTCGGGTCAGATCACTGACTTAGGTCAGGTTAAAGGTACCCATGTCAGGAATAGTTAAGGCTTCCACAACATTAACAAATTTAAACAAATCAGATTAGGCCTTTGTGCATAACCTTACTTTACCTAGAGCCCGAAAACGTCTACATTGAAATTTTTCGAAAATGTTAGGTCAATGACCTGAGATCGGAAAAAGTTTTAGCCATTTTCGACAAATTTTATTGTTTGCATTTTGCTCATTGGAATTTGCATGACGGGGATAGAGAGTTACGGCATAGTATTATAAACGTAAGTGGACAAAAAAATGGCTGGCCTCAGTCATTGCTTTGTAGGTCCGGCCAAAGGCTAAGTTATTTTCCTTTTTGTCGCTATTGAGCTGACTGCAAGCATTTTGGCACAGCCTGTGTTAGTTTTATGGCGTAAATTGCTCTTTCATCCCAAATATCCGATGTGTACCATTTAGCGCACTCTAGGGGGTCGAGATCACCTGAAGTCATTGAAGGTCGTTTCGACGCTTTTCTCCTCGCTATCTCGGGAACGGAACGTTGGAGAAAAATGAGTCATGTTGTCGGAAAGACCGCAGTTAGTACGTTCCACAGCTCTTCAAATTCCGGAAAATTCTGAAAAATAATGAATGATTATGGTATATATATGCGAAAAATAGGAATTTCTAAGAAGAGCATTAACTCCCCCACTGATAAAACTCTGGTCGAGTTCTTGTCTATGTATGCTTCCAAAACGGAAGGCATGATTTGCTCCAATATTTTTTCAATACTATAGACTGGAAAGTCGTTGACATGACGTAATCTGACCTGGCCTTGTGGCGTGACCTAACACTCAACGATTTTCTTTGTTTTTTTTTCGTGCTCTGTCGAGGATCGATAATAATGAAAACAAAACGGCAAGAAGTATGTTTGAACTGAAGCCCCTTGGGCTCCGCAACCGCGATCAGTAGGGTGGTATGTAAGGCCGCTCGTATGACGTGACCTGACGTAGGATCACGACCTGATTTGAAGCGCTCTTGGGTTTCATCTTTTCATGTCTAGATCTGTCATTGACTCATGAATAAATCACGGAGATAAGGCTGGACGCTGGATGTAAACTCAGCTTCTCCTACAGTGACGTTGCTTGGCGTCAGATGATTTAACCTCATTTTACAGCATGGAATGGTCTTGGTACAATTCTGGACTGCAAAATCGACTTCATTGCCTTTTTTACCTCAGGGATCAATAAAACGGAGTTTTAGACTCCTTTTTGCTAGTGCACCCCGAATGTCAACTGACCTGATCTCATGGTCATTCATGCGGGTCAACACCATTAACTTTGTTTAGTGATTTCCGTGGCCCAGGAAGGCGTTTCAGACACCAACAAACCAAAGAAACAATTCAAAACCGTTAGAAATAGGGAAATATGGCGGCAGTGGAGCTGACCTCAGATCAATGACCCTGGTTTTTTAAACAAGTTTGAGGTAGCACAATTCTTAGGCATGTTGTTGACTACTGTCTCTCGAAGTTTTAGGTCGGTCGATCGCACGGCGCGGATTGTTGAAGACTTAAAAATCGGAATTTGACCTCTTTTACGTTGTCTAGGTCAGTGGTCTAACATGACCGGTAATTTAAAAAAACCTTCAGAATATTCAGAAGTCATAAGATGAAGTAATGAAAGCTTCAGCGAACTTCCCGAGTCGTGTTTTTTTGCTTTTACCAGAAGTCCTTGGAGAATGGGGATTCGAAACGCCCACTCTCCCAAGGACTTTTGGGAAAGGGAGGGTTAAGTTCATAGCATATGGAGCATATGGAAGTATAATGAGTTTGATGGTCGTAAAAAGAATATTCCGGCAAAAGTTGGTGCACTTTCCTTGGTATGATCAGTGACTGGGATAAACAGTAATATGGCAACCAGTTACAACGTAAGCAAAAACAAGGAAAAAGTCTATTAACAGTAATGCAACCCCGTTCACTGCAAACAACTTTGAACTTTTGAGGATGACTGGGTGACCAGGATATTAATGCTCTCCTCATAGATGACTAGAAATAATCTTGTTCAGCATTACTTCTGCCACCGTGGTATAACCACCAAATCTTAGTCAAATGCCGGTAATAATGCTGACAATTAATTATTGCACAAAAATTGACCTCGTTCGTCACTAACACGAACTCGCTCCTCTCTAGGTTGTGATTCTGTAAAAGGTTCGCTCGGAATTTCATATCTTATTCTGAGTTACAACTCTCGTCACCAGTTTATCATGGTGATCTTTTTTCTAAGTGAAGGGCGAGGAATGCATTGTTGAACATGAGGTCCTAAAAGAAATGCGGCGTTTTATCCGTTTTTTTTCTTATAATAATAGCAAGGTAAGCTTATCGTCTTTCTCCGTGTGTGAAGGATGGAAGCCGTCAAGCTGTGCTCCGAATACTGGTTTTGTGTACTGAATGGTACAATTGTACTGTTGTGTTGGCGGCCGCGGGCGCGGCACCGAGAGTGCAGGGGTCACATGAACTATTGCTCTTCGGAACGAGGGTTATAAAATGTCGTGTGTGTCCCCATCTGTCTTACCTTTGTCCGTTTACGCATCTAGTGACTACAGCGAAACGCATTCATTCGTTCATCCTCTCATGAAATGTAAAATAAACTGGCCAAATCCAAAGAGAGACAAGGATTTCGGGCAGACTAGGTTTAAATCCGCCAGCGTGGATCTCTCAGTAAAAAGACCGTGGCGGCGGTCCTGGCGGTAGCCTTGTCTAGCGGAAGTGCCGCGCTCGTGACCAAACAGAGCCAACAATTACTCATCCCGGACAGGGAATGTCACCGAAAACCACGTGACGCTCTGAGGCCTTGGCGACAAATTAGCATTTCTCTCTGGTTCCCGTCGCAGCGTTGGGCCGATGTCTCCATTTATGGGGTTTTGTTTGCTACCGTTCGTGGTGTTCGTAGGAGTCGCGCAGCAAAGTCGGTGGCATATATGACGTAATCTCACGTTATTTGCTCAAATTTTGTTCATGCACACGAATGGCATGGGTTTAAGAAGAATTTAACTGAATTGAATCCACTTGCACTTTCACGCAGCCTTAGGAAAACAAAAGTTACAGGCGGAGGAAAAAAATGCGAGAGAGAGAGAAAAAAGGACAACAGGAACAGAGACGGAAATAGAAACAGATACCGGTAGAGAAACAAAAAGAAAAAGAAAGAGAGAGAGAGGAAAGGGGACAGAGACAGAAATATATAGAGACAAGGACGAAGATTTGCGGCTTTGTCCCTAAACCGGAAGGGAAGGATCAGTTCGAGTAACCATTTTTTGACTTCGCTATGTGAGCAGTTTTCAGCGATCGACTGCAGGGCCTCATCTAAGGAATTTTGACTCGGAGAAGGAGAGGTGTTGCAGCCAAGTATTCCAGTAACACTTGCCTTCTACGGCGGCGTAGAAAGGAAATCACGAAAAATACGCATATATCAAAACCCCTTTTCGTGCTGCTAAGAGAGCATTCTGCCCCGCGCTCGGGTTTTTTGTTCATCATTTCCTGGGTTTTTGGACGGTTCTTCACGAAATTTGGTAACTTTTTCCAAAAAATGTTTTTCACATGTTGTCACAGAGTTTCTAAAAATTGCCATACACTATTGCGATGTCCTGTATAATGCAACGGACGGTTAAAATGGTTGAAATATTTGCAACCTTCACACTTTCAAGCATCATTAAGAAATACATTAGCCAATGGTGCATCCAGGGGCATGTAAAAGGAGGTGTTTATATTATTTTATTCCTAAGATTTTATGACTCGTTATGTGAACGAAACAAACTTAACGGATGACATAGGCATTTTTATTCTAATTTACGCTTATCACGGACATACCATATAGCCAAGGCATGTACATCTATAGAACCAGGGCATATATATATATATATATATGTATATATATGTATGTATATGCCCTGGTTACGCCTATGGTCCTATTATCTCAGAGTATGATGGATGTATGATGTACCAATGCGAACTTTAAGCAGGATACAAGACAGTATTCACAATACGTTTGATTATGATAGGCAGTCACCAATAGTTCACCACGTAGAAAGTTACCCCACTTTTTCTGAAAACTGGATCCGCCTATGAAAAATCTGTCACAAATTTATAATATGGCATGTAAGGCACAAGAAAATGTTTTTCGAACACAATTAAGCTCGCCAGACTCAAAACATGCGGAATGAATTAACACGTCGCAAAAGCGTGTACCGTTTTCTATGTGTCCTGGATACTCTCATGCATTCTGAAAATCACCCTCTGCCTAACATGTGTGACAGACCTACCAGTTTTCGGTAGAATGGCCTGGAGTGCAACAAAATCGGTCATAATATGATGGCAGAACGTTCGTTTAAATGAACCCCTATTGATATACTCATTTTTCCTCCCCCCTTTTCAAATTTTCAGCATTTTTAACAATGTAGATCTCACCAAAGGCTACAGAAGGCCGCCTTCCTCTAAGAAATCGGACCAGCAGTGTCTGAGGTTGCGGGGGAAGAACCTGTCCCGCCCGTCGCAGAATCGTACGTAACGGGCAGGAGCACGGAATAAAGTTAATGTGGTCCCTTGGAGCAACATTTTTCATTGGCTTACAGTGCTTCGCTACGCAGAACTGCCCTTTCCAAATTATGCCTTTTGCGGATGGAATAATTTTTCTCGACTTTCTCCCTCGTCGTGTGTGCTATTACAAACAAAATATTTTGGCCAGTTGGTTCTCTCGCCGTCATCAGGTGTTCGTTGATTAGATGGTAGATGGCTCTGAGAAGAACCAGCCAGTGCATGGCTTCAGCCATGAATATGTCGCAACATCGTGGTGCCTCAGAAATTATTCCGTCCGTTGTACTAACACGTTGTCTCGATAACTCCGCAAGACTCATGCATTTTGTCTTGAAAACGATCGTTTTTCCCGGTTGTTTATCTTATCATGGGCTAAAGCCTAGTCAAAACCAAACCAACCCTATGCTTTAACCCCGTCATTTTAAAAGCGGCTTTGCGTTTTGCCTGAGGCAGCCCCAATGATCTTAAGATGCGGGTTTCGGGCCACAGACGTAATAAGAAAACGTTTGTTTTTAGAAGCGGAGCCAAGACCGTTAGAGCGTATTGTTGACCCGGCATTGACTAGGGTATTTTGCCACCTTTCATTGAACTGGCGGGGACTTAATGTTCCCCCCTGTCTATCTAAAAAACAATGGGTCGATTTGGACTATTTAAACGGCAGTAGATCTCATCGGTCTGTGCGATCTTGTGACACATATTTTTTTAATTTTAGGGTCATTGATGACGTCACAAGTAAGGTCGAACACCCATAAGTGATTCTTTTGTTCAGAGTTGCCCGATCACAATGGAAAACAGACCGAGACTGACGTTTCGATGATCCTTTATCTTAAGAGGCTTGACGTATTATGCTGAGTGTTACCTCACTCAAGGTCATCAAATGTAAAGGCCATAGGCCAGGTCAAATGTGACATCTGTGCTAACGATTCAAGTCATACATGTTTCCGCTTAATTTGGCACGGGGATTCTAAAAATGGCACTTTCAAAGTGGTTTAAACACAGGTAAAGGATTTAAAGGACTCCGATTGCAGTGCACTTGCAATGTTGCAACGTTTTGTACTCTGCAATTCGGGGAAACGCGAACACTAGTGGGCTCGACCTGGAGCCTCTGGACGACCCAACAAGTCAGTCCGGCTCTTCTCGCACACTTTCACGTCACGGAATGTTGCACAAAGTTGCAAAGACTGATATTTCTACATCGGTCACCAGGAGCGCCAAACAGACACCACAAACTTACTCACTAAGCTGACATTGGTAAAGAACTATCAAAAATCAAACCGTAAGCAAATGCTGCCTTGTTGCAAGAGCCTGCCGCATGAGTTCACCACGCAATATCCTCGCACTTTCTGTTGGAAAAAACTTCTTTTGTATCAAACATCATCGGAATGCCGTCTTTCCTTCTTCCCATGTGCTATCGTCTGAAATTCAAAGTTTCTGCATAAATATTTGAACTAAGATGATCTAGTATCGGGCCGTGGGTGACGTATGTACACTGACTTCTCTCGTCTCCATGACGCGCAAAGCAAATTACCGTCGCCATGCTGAAGATTTCTAACTGTAACTATGAAGCGAGGTAGAACTGTGCATCAAACCACAAAACATGGCTCTCTTTAGGACGTCATTTTGACATGACCCAGGATGACCTTGATCACCAAATTTTGTCGGTATGTGCCAAACTGATGTAAAGAAAGGTACTGAAAGTTACAACGCGCTGCAGTCACTCATTTCGAAGATATCTAGAAAATGCGCCAAGGGAGGGGGCATTAAACGCCCTCCCCAGTCATTGGCGGGTTAATCTACAGGTCGGGAAGAAACGTGGACTAGATAGCAATGTGCGGCTATGAAATTCATATGATAACCTCATGCAACATGAAGCAAAGGATATCGTACAATGCCATCCCTTAACTGACAAAATTTCTTCACGGAACCGGATATGTACATGTATGTAACCTGTGAAAGCTAAATATCTCAACGGATGGACATTGTACCAGGACATCGACTCGATGGTGAGGTGAACAAGATTTCTGTCTGCCAAGATCGTGGACGGAATTCAATGCCGGGAGGTTTGAAATTTTCCCGTTCCTTCTTCCCAGGTTGTGACTGTTGTTGGCAGATGAGGCAATCAGCACAAACCGTCCCGGTGACCGGCGGTGTGTTCTACGGTTTTGGTATTCGAGATGCTGGAGAAAATATTGGCTAGCCCACTGTCATTCGTTATTACCAGACGGAAGATCCCTAGCAAAAAAAGTCACAGTTTATCCTCAAAAGACCTCTGGGAAAGAGGACGGAAAATTTTTGACATCCAGAACTCGAACTTCGCATAACATGTGACGTAAAATGCCAGTACGTTTGCAGCCACATCAGATCCAGTCGTGCAACCAGGATGTTTGACATCTTGGTTCAGCTTGGGAATCCCTTGAACCAACCGTAATCAAACGGTACATGCCAACGAAATTAGTGCCACTTCTTCGACAATGGCTGATTCAGGACCATTATGACTAAGAATACACCAAGAGGGGCTATACGCCGCGTGGAGTCAAATATCGGGTTATTTTGCATTTTAGTGGGTTCTCGATATGCTTGATGTTCAAACCAGTGATGCGTCATGAAAAGGCAAGCCCTTGCATTCTGAATCCAAAATGCACGATTTGAAAAAAGTAATGCTTCTGAAGTAGACCACCTAGAAACAGGGCAGGTCTGGTTTCCGGGGCATGACTGCATAAAAGATAATTGCGTTTTTCCAGACCCATTTCTTCTTTGTTTCTAACCTACTATCCAACATGCCATTTTAACGTCATATTTCGACCGCATTATTTTGGGCTTTTCTCTTTTTGGTGTTATCGCAGCATGGAAAATGTTATCAGCAATATCGTATGCATACGCTATTACTGGCCATTCCAGTGTAGGAAAAATTGCTGGATGCAACAGTCTTTTTTTTTGCAGTGACTTTCCATTGGGAAAATTTTATGTCCTCTACAGATGTTTCCCTGTATTTGTTGTATGAGCACGTATTCCAGTTTTACACATGTTTGGGGATACATAACCTTGTGTTTGTGAATACGCGAATAGGAGCTATACAAACGGATCTGAAAAATGGATGGACCAGCCATTTTTACAGTGCCTTTGCGTATGGAAAAATGTTGCGCCTCCACGGAAAATCCTGTTATGTATTTTACTATTTCGAACATTCGAATGCCCCCTCTTGCTCCAGCAGTTACCTAGTTTTACATTGACGGGGGGGGGAGTGGGGCTAGCGACTCCACTGCGGGGCTGAGCTCCCGTCCTCAGTAAACATAGTAGACCAGGCCCTGGCCGAAGTAGAAAGGCCCGGCTAGCTATTTCTTTTTCCGATGACGCACACAACTGCCATTACGCCCCCAGCGCCCACGGTGCAAAGTGATTGGCGATCGACAGCAGTTACGGGATTCCGTAATCGTCAGGGGACCGCCTCACTTCATTGCAAGGAAGTACCTCAGGGACTCTCAGGAAATGCACTTCAGCCGCGTACATGTCTCACCACCAGTCGTTCAGATGCGCATCTATCCTCAGCACCAGCAATGTCTCCGGTCTCTTCAGTCCGCTTTTCGGACGGGGTTCGGGTCAGAAAGGATTCCGCGTGCGGTTGAGGTGGTGGAAGTGGCCGACGGAGCCGTTGTTTCCAGTCCCGTGTAATCCCGGCTCTAGAGCGCAAATTTTCCAGTCAGAATCTCTAGACCACCGTTTTATTTCCAGCTCTGTTGGCGTAGACCGCAACAAAATAACAATCATGCTTCAATCCGATTACGGCGAAATGGAGCAAAGTTAACACTCGTATTAGTCTCACCGGCCCCGCGTTCAGCAATTTCATTCCCTCCCCATTGACCACGGCACGGATAGATTGCAAGCCCGCAGTGTTTCCAGCACCACCTGTCCAGTCAATGAGACACAGCAAAATATTGTTCTGATTTACCGTGAACTGTCTTGATTACGCCCGAAAACGTCTTGCCGTGTCAGTCAACTAAACGACTCGGAACGACCATGCGGTGAGAATGAGAATGGCCTGTTCCTCATTCGTCACTCTTTCTTATGCTATTAACGCTAAAAACCAACCCCTGGGGTTTTAACGCCAGATGGTGAAAACTCTGGCAGCAGTAAAATGATGTTGGTAGACAAACGTTGCGAACGCAGTCTGAAAACCAGCAGCGCCACCTATGCACGATCCACCTATCGGAGGAAGCAGGAACCCGCTACCCAGATTTTCACTGTGGATGCCAGACGTAAATTTTTCGTCACCCGTGACACCCAACCTCTCATCCTCTCGACACCGTTGTACCGAATCCGCATCCCGATAAACTCAGTCTTTCAAGCACAAATGACGCGCACGCAAACCCCTCTCCTGCCCCATGCAGCTCTGACAGCACTGATGTGATCGATAGGATTCGAGGGAGCCCCGCCCAGTTAACCAACCAGTCGCTGGGTCAGTCGCATGTGCCTCTGGACATTTGCACTGCCGTTCGCGCCCCCATCCTTCCCATTTCCGCATTTCTGATCTTCCCGTGAACCCAGTAGTACCACTGCTGCCTGGTGTCAGCTGCTAGCAAAAAATCACGAAGTCTCAATGTTGTTGAGTGACAGACAGCAGGATGACCCCTGTCGTCACTTCCCGTTCTGGCACCGCTGACTGGGGGTCAGTCCAGGTGGCCGGAGGGCATGAACAGCTGCAGGGGTCGGCCCCCTGAGAGGCGTGGGTCACACTGAGAGGTGGCAGATGACAGCTGTGCAGCCAGCCAGCTCGTCGCTCGTAGCTGATAACGTCTGAAGCGTAGCCCCATATGTTGCGAAACGCGCCAAACATTGCATTCAAAATAAGATTTGGAATGTTGAAAATTTTTAGGCATTTTTGTGTTATCATCATTTCCAATCTTGAAGAGAAACACGGTAAGCGGCGCTCTTGCAAGGTCAAAAATCCCCTCTTAACTAATAAAACAAATAAAAGATCCCCTCGCGCAGTTGGAAGGCGGCGGAATACCCAGGTCAATGTGCGGCTAGGTGACTTGCAAACGGCAGCCAAATTGAAACGACCGGAACTGCAGTGCAAAAGTGCAATACGGAATACTCTGAATTTTCGATATTTTTATTTTCCCCAAATCGGCTCGTTAACAAAGGGAAACAATGCCACCCCCCCACCGGGTAACTGGAAGGCATCGAAATACTTCAGTCAATTCAGGGAAAAGATGGCTCGGCTGCATGGTCTGCAATTCGAATTTGAATCGATGCGACCCTACCCCACATTCTTTCCTATCAGGATTTTCGGGGCCTGACCTAAAATTTTGGCGACCACATTACTACGTCGTTGTAGAACGCATGATGCCCGCTGCACGTGAAACCCGTGGCACCGAACGCTGCGAAACGGCGGCACCCTCTTGAATCAACCACACGCTTGAAATTCTCTGACCGCAAACCGCCAAGCCTTCTGTCGTCGTCCTGCACTGTCAGCACGTGCTCGCAGCCTAGTCAAACTCATTTGTGACGTATAATCGCACTTTTGCTGTCAGATGAAGATATGGTTGAAAATAATGAACCACGGGAAAACAATGCAGGTTTACGGTTTTGGTTTTCTCTATCACATTGCACTGCTAAGATGGATGAGGAAGCCTGTGAGATTTCTGGTGCCTTAGCCCTCGCGCGGCCTCGAGATATGGAAATATGACGCCTTGTGTGGCTTTGTGTTTGCGTTTCATCTAAACATTGACTGGGTATATATTCAATAAATGAATTCTAATCTGAAAAAACCCTCGCCCGGGTTTTCTCGTCCTTTGAATGATGAGAGGCCTGAGGAGCCCTGCTATCTCGGGAATAAACAGGTATAGAGAAAACCTGAAAATGGTGTTACAAAGCTGACGCCCTAGTGATTAAAATGTAGTCAATCAACGTTTTGTTTTAATTAACCTTTCGCATGTAAGCCTCGGTCAAAAACCGAGTGTTTTCTCTTGGAATTTATGTTCCATGTTTTCTGAAATGTGTTCGATTGGATATTACTCTACTAAAAAGTAGTCAGAGACCATAACAGTGTAGTCTTTGGAGTACCAAACTGGCATGTCTGCAATAAAGGCAGTAACTGCAACTTCCATGAAACTCTATACATATGCCTATTACGCTTTCACTAACGTTTACGATCCCGATCTCGGTGTCTTTTCCTCTCATCCCCTATTGCGGCTTTATGCAATGTCGCGCGTCTCTTTGCATTCGAGGGTCTGATTTAAGTCAGGAAACTGTTCACAGAAATAAGACTAGAGATTTTCGTTGACATACATCAAACAAAAAATACATAAAAAAATGTGTGTTTCAATGGGAAAGGCATAGAAACGAACTTGTCAGCAACAGACGGTGTCGACATACATCTGTTTTATCGCGACATCGCCGAACGACCTCCAGCGGACAACCGCAGTCCGTTTGCTTTTCTGATTTGCCAAACGCTCCTTTTTCCATCTATTTCCTTCATCTGGAAGCAGGTTCTCTCTATTTGCTCCACAAATACCCGCGAAGCATGCATCGGATATCTTGCCTTTTGTCTCTGCTGCGCCATTGCAGCAAACATTTAAGAAAAAGGCTTGAAACCGTTTGTAACTACGTCTGTAGGACAATGTGAATCATGGGCGTAATTATCTATTACTTTATGTGTTATAGTTATCTATTATTATATGTATTTAAAAAACGGGCAGTGGAAGGGGGTAATGCGCACTGGAATGAGACACTTTTGTGTCCCCTCCGATCTAGGCAACGGAAAGAGCCTGAGACATGGAATTTCAAGGGTAGGACAAGGTCATAAAGAGTTTGATTATGTGAAATTTTGATGACTCTAGGTTATTATCTCTAAGGTCAAATGAGATCGAGATGACCAATTTGGGGCACGTTTTCTGCCCGCACAGTCATTTCCGTACTGTTTTCCGACGAAACGGGAAAAGGGCGCATCTTAGAGCATTAAAACGTAGCATACGACAGCATGCAATCATTTGGCGTCTTGAGTGAAGATTTCGGGTTGAGGTCATGTCAGATTATTGGCCATGGCGTCATTTTTATCTTTGCAAATCATATTTCGAGTAACACGGGATACTGGCGTAGCTCGAGTGTAAATAAGGGCGACAGACGCATCATTTAACATAACGCACGTCCTTTCGGTGAAGATACCAACGTCAGTGCATTTGGTCAGTTTCAGCGTTCACTGACCTACGCATTGTCAAATGAAGTGAATCAAGGTCACTGACCATGGATGAATTTTTTTTACCTAAAGTAAATTCTGTTTCGACTGTTTGCACTTAACTTATTGCGTTATAATGACCCAGTTATATGATCTTATGATCTGATTGTTGTGTACCATAAACATTATATACATATATATATATATAACGCACAAACGTGTTTTCATTACGTTGTTTGAATGTTACGGCATACAAATCGGCCACGTTGGAAAGCAGATCTGGATCAGGTCACAAGTTGATGACCTTAACCTTCTCTGACCCTGGCTTTGGTCTTGGTCCATCCGTCATCCTCAGTCATCCCCCCATGATGTCGGCTGGTAATGCTGAAACGGTAATCTTGCGTAGAAGGCTTGTCCTCTCCCAAAGTTCCAATTTGTCTGCGACATCTGTTATTCCTATTATGTTTGTTTGACTTCAAATGCTTCCAGCTTCAAAAATTTCCGGCCGATTTTCGACTTCGTTGCGTCGATCGAGTTATTGAATTGTCATAAATGTCACGAAACAGGCGCAGCTAGCTCTCACCCGTTGCGATATTTCCAAGGGAAACAGGTGGGGGAAGGGCACAAAAGTGCCCCCCCCGCCTTCCAGTGCCCATGATGACATTTGATGGAAAGCTATGTTTGCGATGACAAAGGTTTTCAGTTTGGTAACCGAAAATAGGAGGGGCTGGGTAATAAAAACCGTAGAGAAAGAAGTCACGTTTGAAGTTCTTATCACTTATGGCCGTACAAAGTGTGTTGGCATGGAAAACAAGCGAAATATCTTAAAAGGTTAATTCAGGTCAGCCTGGGTCAAGTCGGACTAGATTCTTCTTAAGTTTAACAACTTAGCAAATAAGTTGTTACACTGGATTAGTGTTTCCGAAGCACAAATTACTACTGTCAAACATTGCGAAACTGTAAGCCGATGAATTGTATTTGGTTGAAGGTCCGAAAATTCGGCATAAAATGTGATATGAACCCAAACCACAGTTCAGGACGCACAATAATATGTCCGAAGGATGTGAGAAGCACCAAGATTAAATTCCAGCTTCAAAATCACCACACCAAACATACAAACTCAAGAGAAAACGCAAAACAAGCCAAAAATTTGGCTGGTCTAACGTCAATGACCCGGACATTTCTAAAAAAAATTGGAACAGCAGAATTGTTCCAATTGTCACGTTCTATGAATCTGGCAAGTTTCATGTTAATAAATACATTTCACGAACTGTCACATTATTTTGGGGGAACTTCGTCGTGCTTGACCTGTCTTTCGTCAATGACCTGAGTTGTTTCTGGATTTAGAAACTGGTATCAGATAAAAATGACTTATGCAAAGGTACACTTCGTTTCATGTTTCTGAGCTCTTTCGTTTGTTGGCTTTTCTTAGAAAACCGGAGGGGATTCTCAAACTCCCGGGTTAGCGAGGGTTGAGAAGGACAAAACTTGCATCAGTGTCGACCGAAGAACTAGGTAGATTGCACAGATGTTTTGAATCATACTGCTTTAGCCACATTCATAGTGGCGCTGCTTCAAGGTGAGGTCTGAGAATAAAGAATTGCGCTGTCTCAAAGTCTGGTTCGAGGACTTGCAAGCCCCATCCACGGCTTCGCTCAGGAAAAGTTGAATAAATCAGCTCAATTTCCTATCGGGACTGCCACGACAGTAGCGTAGGTGTAATGTACTTCAACGTGAGGCTGCTTCTCTTGACCACACACACGCGATCACGACGGTGCACTCATCACCAGAGCACCTGACTCGAAGATTAGCATCAGTTTCTGAGGAATTTCGTCAGCCTCAGGTTGAACCAGACTTTGCGGACTTTATCTTTGAGTATGCGGAACGGCCAGCTGAGATTTCTACCGCTGCACGCTATTCCCGGGATCGTTTCATGAAAATCGCAATCGCACCTCTCCAAGTCGCAGCAGCTCGCTGACCATCTCTTTTCAGGCCACGAAGCATGATTAAAATCATCGATTTCAAACTCATTATAAAGTACGGAAAGCAACCTGTGCTCACAGCGGAAAAATGCGTCGAAAGTTAGTATATGTATTTTGTCCATGGGGCTTCTTCAGGACTGCACGACTGGCAAGAACCATTCTAGATGTAAAAAGTTGCCTGTCGGGTCGCCTGTTGATATCTCTCTGCTTCTAATTTTAAAAGTTACATGTAAGATACAAATGGCACATTGCATTTGAGTCTTTTGAAGTCTTTCCACCAAATGCGGACTGCTTCAGAATGCGCACAAAAAAACCGTGTGCGAAACGAAGTCTGTCAAGCAAACGACGCGAACAATGACCGAAGCTACCTCGGAAGCTCATTAATCACATTAATGATCACAGCATCGCGCTGCGATATAACTGAAATAATGCCGACCAAAACCCAAAACTGCTCAAGGCGAATCCACATTAGGTTCATCGACCTCGGCCAGCCATGCATATTTGTCACTCCGAGCACTTGAACCGCCCGGCGCCAGCCGTCGCCTTGGCTTCTGCAAAACCAATGAGCTAGGCGAGTTATCGCCTCAGCACACCGAGAGAACACGGCATCGACTACATTGTTTATTCAAGGCCCAACCGTCCGGCGCTGCTGTGAATGCACGCCCTGTGTTGAACGGTGTGAACTGCTGGTAAACGCTGCAGCGCATAGGCTTCAACTCCCCCACAAACCTCGGCAGATGCGCTATCAACTTGTATACTTCCCTATGGTCTTGGCTGTTCATGAAATCCACCAAAGCCTTTTCCGGCACTGACGGACGCTGTCAGTCTCACATGGCAACAAGCGAATCCACTGGTCTCACGAAAACCACCGTTTTAAACTGTTTCTCGGCGCGTCGGCGGCCAACGCGCTTCAGTCAAGACGGCCGGTTTATTCACAGCTAAATACTCAACCGCACACTTCCCAGCTGTCTGAGCCGTGGGATGGGCAGCGGTCCAGGGGCCTCCTTTCGGCCCCTTAGCGTCCGGACACGGGGCCAGGAAAAACGATGGCACTGGGCCGTACCGGCCGTCCACCGCGGACTGCTGACCCGGAAGTGGCCCGGTTCCGGCCCCCGTTTCCGGCCAGACTCTGCCGGAAGGGGGCGCTGGCCTGCCCCTGCGGCGCCGCCAGCACTCGCTGCTGGTCCCTGCCAAATGTCTGCTGCAGGTTACGACCGAACGCCTGCTGCTGGTTACCACCGGACACCTGCTGCTGGTTACCACCGAACACTCTCTGCCGGTTACCGCCGAACACCCGCTGCTGGTTACCGCCGAACGCAAGCTGCTGGTTACCACCGAACGCCTGCTGCTGGTTACCACCGAACGCCTGCTGCTGGCTACCACCGAACGCCTGCTGCTGGTTGCGACCGAACACCTGCTGCTGGTTACCACCGAACACTTGCTGCCGGTTGCGACCGAACACCTGCTGGTTCTGGCCAAACGCCTGCTGTGTTTCCAGGGGCGACTGTTGCTGCCTCTGTTGCTGTTGCTGCTGCTGCTGCTGCCTCTGTTGCTGTTGCTGCCTCTGTTGCTGCTGCTGCTGCTGCTGTTGCTGCTGTTGCTGTTGCTGCTGCTGCCGCTGCCGCTCCCGCTGTTGCTGTTGCTGCAATCGCTGCTGACTAGTTAGCCTCCTGCCCTGCTGAAGACCAGCCAGGTACTGCAGCAGCGTGCTGTGATAACCGCCAGGGTGTGTGCCAGTCTGCGCCGACTGAGGGCGACACAGGACGGCCGCTGGGCCCAGCACCAGCACCAGCACCAGCACCAGAACCGGTACCACCGCTGACTGACGAGAGACCATGGTGCCTGCCGAAAGATCAAGCAGAAACTGAGTGAAGAAGGGCAGCCAAATAACGATTCCAGAGCGAAAATCCTGATGATCATGCAAAACAAATTCATAAGCTCCTCGTGGGGGTATCGTTCAGCTAAAAACGATATGCCAAGAGATGGCACTGAGCAGCTGTGAGGCAGATTGACAAATTAGCAGGTGGGATAGTGGGAGAGCGCTTGGGGGTGCCAACGAAGTCCGTGAAATATGACGTCATAGCGGACTTGTTTCGTTTTTTCTAACACATCGTTTAGTGAGCTGTGGAGAAGTCCACCGCATGAAAATCTGACAAATCTATACGAAAGCCTGGCAAAATCTGGTGAAAGGCACCGCAAACCACGACTGCCGGCGGGAAGGTCATGCAAAATGACTGAAAGCATGATGCAAACTAATGACATACCATCCAAGGGGATGGGTGGAACTTCACAAGATTTTCTGACCTGTTAACCCATTCTGAAGGGTGTGACGCCGCCGCTGCTCCACACAGCGCGAGGCACCTGCCACGAATAAGCTGCTCTCGAAAACAGGTTTCCGGTGTTATCCTTGAGTGTTGGCAGGCGGCCAGCCCCACCCTCACGGAGATGTACTTGACTCCGGGACGGATCTCGTCGGTTTAGACCAGTGGTCCCCAAACTAGACGTTATTACCCCACTCGGGGTAATCTGTCCTTCCTGATGGGGTAACGAATGGGTGCGGAGCCCTTTCAAAGACGCCGCTGATGCTGAAATGACTTTTCGATTTAAAGACCCATTCGAACTAGTGTTAGGGAGTTCCATCCCTTGTGACAAGGTATCACGTTTTGCTGCGGGTGGGATGAGGGCCCTGCGGTCACGGTCGAAAATGGGTAGCAATAGGACAAAGAAGGTCTGGCAGCTACTGTTTCACGCTGTTCTCCACGTGTAGTGCGTTGCTAAAGTATGCGAGAGGTGCGCGTCTCGTAACTGCCCAGGCGCTGTGTTAAACATGTCGTCTAAGGCTGCTGCATGACTAATGTGCTGCATGACTAATGACATGTCGCAAACACCGCCATTGCTTCTTACAGTGGCGATACCTTCGCCCACGGGGCAAATAATGGATTAACGTGCCTAGAAACACTCACCTCCAGCAATATTCGCAGTCGTCGACGTGTTCGCTGGCTGCCCTGCAAGCAGCGTCGAAGAAATCTCCACTGTGAGTCCCTGGTATCCTGACGTCTCTCTCTGCACTGAACGGTCTCTCTTACTGGCCTGTCGGGCCGTCTCCGTCGGCGGAGACGCCGGTGCTCGGCCCACGCACCGCGTCTCTCACAAATGCTCACCGCGTCTCTTCCTGCGGTAAACTGGTTCCTCTCTGCTGCAGCGGCGACGTGCTACGTCCGGGTCACGACGCTGACGCCGCACCGCTTTCCGCGCTGCCGCAGGCGGGCTTCCTCGGTCGCTTCAGCCCCGTGTCGCTCTGCTTCGGAGGTTGCGTCGCTGGTCTCCGCCGTCCCGTGCTCCGCGATCTCCGACACACCGCAGCCAGTCACGGCCGGCCTGCGAATGAACCCGGCTCCCCTTCCCCCCAAATACAGCCGGCTCGGCTGAGTCACCCGACACCTTGGAATCTCCGCAGTCGTCGGCGCCCGGCGGCGGCACGTGCGTCTGCTGGTCGCGAGGGAACGGTCGCACGTCACGGCGGAAGTTGGCTTGCTCGAGGGAAGGCGAGGTGAATGTCTTTCAGCCTCTGCGTGGAAGCAATTTTCGTTGGGGTTTCCTCCGCAAAATAACGGTGGAGTGCTGCCGCAACTTGTCCTCGCGGAAAGGTTTCAATGTTCGAGTAGGAAACTTTAGGTCGAGCAAAAGCCCGCTCTTATTCACTGATGTAATTGATACCGGATACGATCTCAGATGCTTTACGGATACTAGATAAACAATGTCCTTAGGACCCGAAAAACTTGAAATGTCATCTGCGTTGTATATATTTACTAGCTTAGTGATTTATCCGGCCAAGATACTATCTGGAAAATACGTAGACTGGAAAATTCCTGTAGAGCAGTCTGTCAGCAGTTCCACATGATATTTACACAAACGTAAGTAAAAGCCTTTCTTTATTTTTTGCTCATATAATGGTGTTCCGAAATATGTTGCTCTACCCGTTCAGCGTATCTGAACATTTCAGCAGAATTACGTGATCAGCATTGTCAACAACATATAACAGACTAGAACTTCCTCTTAAATGTCATACAAGCTGAGATGCCTAATGCCGAAACACACGTTTTGCCGAACATTCATTGACGGCGATAAGATAAATTAACGTATAGATGAAGAAGATAATTCGAGACATCTGTAACACAGAGCGACGCGTCGACAAAACGTTTAAGACTGACTTTCGTCAAGGCCAATACTCGACACCATGACGCTGATAGGACAAGATGGCCTGCGGTGCGAAATGCCATCGAGCACAAACCGCATTTATTTATATGTGATGTGCACGTAAGTGACACAAATGAAATGACTATTTTACATTCTCCATCTGACGGCATAATAACGAATCCGAAAATAGGTCTTTCGGACATGCTAGTATTTTGCTGTAAAAAGTAAAGCCATAATTGAACACAAGACAGGTTATTGCTTCGCGCAATTATTGCGCAGCACAACAAACAAACAACAGAAAACACAGACACATTGCTTTGCAAAATTGCGTGACGTGACCCGACGCCTAAACAGTATCAGATAGTTAAGCACGTGCAGTATCCCCAAAATAAGCGTCCCCGTGACGTCACATGTCCTGCTGGCGACATCTGGTAGCTAGCAGCAGGGATAACCCATGGGAATGCCGGAGTCGACCGAACTTTTTCCAGTGACGCAATAAACGCTGATCTCACGTACCATCAGGTGCTAGGGACGCGAGGAGGCATGAGTTTAGGCTAAAATTGGAGACAGCGGTACCAGACGCATGCACAGTGGCACCCTGCTCCCAGGGACGAATCCAGGGACGTGTTGGGCACGGCCTTCCTTTTGCTGGAAAACCCGGGGTCAGCACGTGTTCTGGCCCCCTCTTTCGGATGGAAATTGTAGATGTTTTGTTTACGAAACAAATACTTGTTTACGGACAGCTCAATTTCAGAAATGGCGAAACAAAGTGGTCGAAATCCCAGCAGATATAAATGTTTGGGGTTATGTTAGGTTGCACGGATGGAGGCCCCCACTCACCACAGCACACCTAGATCCGCCAGTGCAGCAGTCAAATGGGAACATCGCCGGTGAATTGGACTATTAGAACAGCGCGACCTCGACAATACGGAGGTTTAAGAGTGGGTCTCGTTTTTATCTTGCATATGAATTATGCTATGCTCGAAAACTGCGTATGATGCAAAGCAGTTCCAATATGATTTTCTTATGGGTTATTTCGTTTTTGGATAATGAATGCACGTTTTTCGTGCAGCGGTTCGTGTATGTTTTCGTTTCAAGGTGCTTCCACCTATTCCTTCCAAAACGTTTAGCGCAGTTTAGGCGTCTCTTACTGGCCACACCTCGCTCCTGCTTCCTTCTCTCTTGGAAGAATCCAAGCCGTCTGTACGCCGGTGGGGCTCAGCACAGTTCCTTGGACAGTTCCCGCAGTTCCCAAATTAACCGTCCGTCGCGCAGTTCCAAAGAAATCTCACGTTCAAGGCCTGCAACTCGACGTCCATCGCAAGGACAACGTGGCTTGGGAAGCGTTTTGAGCTCAGACGTCCTCGCTTGTTGCGCTATCCTCTGACTTGAGGAACTGTATCATGACGATGACGTAGGTCAGAATGGTCGACGTCGCGCTGACGACGGTGGAGAGTCGCAAGCGGAAGTGGCCGAGATCCCCGAACGTGTTGAGATTGCGCCGAACGGCTTTGGCGATCACACTGGCCTCCTCCCTCTCAGAGGGCCACTGCCACTTGATCTCCAGCAGGAGATCTTCGGTGCGTTCAGTGGCTTCCAGGGCCTTTTGGCAGACACCGCAAGGCGTCCAAATAGTTGCGGTTGATGAAACTGCATACATAAACGCCATCAACAGCCTCTGCAGGATCGCCCCGTCATGCGCAGACATCAGCAGGAGGAGGTACATGGAGATGTTACAGACGAGGCCGTAAGACATCGAGAGGGTCAGCTCTTCTCTCATGTCCTCCGTGAGGCGGGAGAAACAGCGAGACACCTGGGCGTGGTACCTTCCAAGCTGTCGCATCTCGCCCGGCATTGGCTCTAATTCGGCCGCCGCTATGGCTTTCAGTTTCTCGTTTACAGTGAGGAGGCCGCACGTCACCAGGCTGCCTGCAAACAGAAACTTGACGGGCACGAGCGCGAAGGAGCAGAAGAGCAGACCGCTCATCACGCCGCCCACAATCGCAGCGAAGCAGAGTGAGGGAGAGTTCGCCAGGCATCCGAAGATCACAACATTGGACAAACCGCCGCCGAGGAACGATAACAGAATCGCGGCGCACGTGATCCAAACATGCCGCACCGATCGACGAAGCGTCTCCGCCGATTCCGACTCCAAGCCCGGAGCCTGGGGTCCGAACAGAGTGCGCTGAACGAGCGGCAGCAGCGCCGCGTAGCGACGCCGACCAAAAACGTACGTCGCCGTCAGCGTGACCCACGAGATGATGGTCACGGCCCCGAAGAAAGAGGTCTCAAATGCCGCCATGACCTTCCCTCTGCTCTCGATCAGCCTGAGGCCGAGCAGCACTTGCCGGTACACCACGGACGCGGTGACAACCGTCAGCAGGATGTAGAGCAGGGTGGCGTAGGCCTGGGACCTCCAGCCGACGCCTCCGGTCGCTCCCACCGCCTGCAGCAGGCGGACGAAGGCCCGTGCCGGCGCCAGAGGCAGCTGCCCCTCCGGCGTCCGCCAGGGATCTTGCTTCGAGGTGCGGTGCGGGGCTGCTGGGGGTTCGCCTGGGTCGGGTCGGGCCTGGGTCGGTGGCGGCGACCCGGAAGGCTTCACGGCGAGGAAAGTCGATGACATGGCGGCTGCGGGCGGATACAGACCGGCCAGTGCCAGAGGTTGATGTCTGGTGCGATTAGGTGTATGCGATCTTTAGCGTGTTTGCGTTTCTTTAATCCGCGAGCCGCAGAACATGTTCCCCCTCCGCCTCACCCTCCGCTGGTTTTTACGGCAGAACATCTTAACGACAAACGCCAGACGCACCAAGTGTCAGCAACCCTACCTGTTTAATACAGCCGCGTTTTGAAGAAAAATAACAGTTGGCCAGGTCACAATGGCCCAGGATGTATGACGTCATATGACGTCATATCAGCAACATCTGAGTCATATACTGTTCTTTGTGGGGGGGGGGGCACTGCTAGGTCTTTTATTTTGCCTTTTATATTTGCCTTTTATTTTTCACCTGGCTTGCAAGAAGCTAATCAGGAATGCCAAAAAGAGCAAGCATCCGGTCACGCAGATCATAAGTGCCTCATATTAGTTATCCTATTCTGTTCAGGGGATGGTCCTGCCCCCTCCAGTTTTCCTGTCGTCATTCCTGGACTTTTGGGAGCTGCTTCACGAAACTCTATTACTTTTCTTAAACATGTTTTTCACATGTTGTGAAAAATTTCATAAATTTACCTTCTTCTGAGACGATTTCGGGACACGTTTTTCGGGGTCATGTATTACTTTGATGTTGTTTGTAATGCCACGGACAGTATAAATGATCAAAATGTTTGAAACGTAACACTTTAAAACATTTTTTAACACAACTGTCGTTCAGTGGTGGATGCAGAGGGATGTAAAAAGTTATTGATATTTTCTTGTTCGGAAAATTTATGACTCATTGTACGATTAAAACAATGCTGACGTGTTATATCAAAATGTTTATCCTAATTTAATCATACAATGAATCTATATATGCTGCCAAGGGCGTCTCCTATCGTTTTGGGAGCACATGCCTTCAAATAACATTTTTACTAGGCCTAACAGACGTCTGTATCTGTGTAACTGGTTCCGTTGCTTTTAAACATGCTGTGAAAACAAACAAAAAAATCAGAGGAGCCTCAAGGGGTACGTAAAGATGGTATTTTATTTTTAGATGTTCCTGAGAAATTATGGCTGGTTTTACGGAACAAAATACAGCCATCATCGTCTGGTTACTGTCCCCTCTTTTCTAGTGCCTGGATCCGCCTATGAGCACTTGGACTGTGAACATTATATGGGATGTGATACATAGTGGAATGTGATTTTCGATTTTTCAGAAAACACTGAAGCAAGCCCGACCTCGACAAAAAGAACAGACCATATATTTGGCACGATTTTGCTCGTCCTTGAACACCGATTCGAGTAAAGGGTCACACACCAGTGAACATACGTGCAGGGATTGAAAAAAACACGCGTTCATTCCCGCGGAACATTAATTGTAGGGCTATTTCTAAACAGAAGAAGTATCAAATATAGTTTTCCATACTATGCTAGTCGATACCATTGCCAAAGTCCAAACCTACTGTGACAAAATTATTTTTTCTTTCCCAAAAATTTCATCGGTTCTAAAGTAGTTTCAAGTAAGATTCCAAAGAATTCCTATAAATATCTCCATCTGTGGAACGGTCCCACTGTTCAGCCGTTCAAGGCCGAGTTCGACGTCCCAGAGAAGGGCGTCTGGGATACCCAAGGTTTTCTCGCTTTTAACAATGGGAATGTTGCGTTAGATGACATTTTTTATTAGTAATGTGACTCGATGCTTTCCGTTAAAAAGTCAGTGCAAGCAACAAACAACGCAGATTGGCGTCCAGTTTTTCTTCGAATCACTTTACGATGCCGCCAACTCTGATTGGTCCAGAACTCGTCATACTACCACTTTACGTCCTTGTTTGATGACGTTACCTTCCCTCATTGGTTGACATCACGTCAATTTTGCTGGCGCAGGTCGTTTCCGTTTGTAGAGAGTATAAATAGCGCCCCGCTCATCGTCATGAAGACACTTGCGATTTTGAGGGCATAGTGGAAGGATCTCCGAGCAGTGTGAGTCGCGGTATAGATGTTTGGTGAATGACTGAAGTGAATAGAAGTTGGGCTTAGAAGCTCTTTGATTGACTCGCGAGAAAGACTGGCGCGGGCGAGGTCATCACGAGTCCAACTATCATGCAGGCAGTTACAAATCTGCTACACCTTCGCTTGATGTGTTCTACCCGCTTAATCGATCGCTGTAACCTAAACTGCGTTTTACACATACCTGTCGTACAATCGTTCGCTGTAAAATAAAGCTGTGCTTTAGATCACCTCGTATCGTTCGCTATCAATTAAGGCGTGTTGTGCGTATTTGCCTATTCTGATCGTCCGCTAAAGTCCAGAACTACGCTTAATATGGTCGCACTACCTAATCATCCGCTGTAACGCTCTCCTTGTGCGAAAAATATACATTAATACACCATCCGTCGTGCGCTACATTAATTATCGTTGCTCTTAAACAGGTGAGACACGACTTGAATACGCTTTCATATCGGCTTAATCTAATCCCTTGCCTTAATCCCAAACGACATTTTACATACTTCGCTCGCGTAACCTTTTGCTACAACCTAAAATTACGCGTCACATTTCCTTTTTGTACACTATAAAATAAAGCTGTGCTTTATATTCGCCCGCTCAATCGTTTGCTGTCATGTATGTAGAGAGTTTTGCACGTCTGCTTCCTTTAATCGCCCGTCGCAACTTAAAAAACCTACGTTTTATATGGTCCCACTGCCTAATTGTTCGCTATATCCTCAGACTACGCTGTACAGAACCGATTATCTAACTGTTAGCTAAAACAATATTCCATATTAAACTTAACTGGAATTTACCACCCCCCGTTTAATGATGAGTTCGTTCCCTTGATTTCTATTGCCTCGCGTAGAACCCGATTTTTCCAAGGTGGCACCACAGCTTAAATTTTCCCGAGCATCGGATTTACATTTCTTTGCAGTAAGTCACATGTTTCACTATAGCCGATTTGTCTAACCCACCACCTGTGTCTGTAGTGGACGACCCATTTGACCCACCAGCATGTGTTTGACTGCAAAATAGATTTAAATCCGATACTCGGAAAAATTAGAGCTGCGGTGCCAGCTTGGAAAAATCGAGTGCCACGGGAGGCAATAGAAATTAAGTAAACGAACTCAACATTAAACAGCGGGGTAGGTACACTCCAGTTAAGTCCAATATGGGCTATTGTTTAAGCTAACGGGTAGACAATCGGTTCCGTACAGCGCTGTCTGAGGTCAGAGAAAAATTAGGCCCTGAGACCATGTAAAACGTAGTTTTTAGGATGTCGCGGGCGATTAGAAGAAGCAAAGATGCAAAACGCTCTAGATGACAACAAACGATTGAGTGGGTGAATATAAAGCACATCTTTATTTCATAGTGTATGATGAGGATATGTGACGCGTAAGTTTAGGTTGTACCAAAAGATTAGGCGAGCAGAATATGTAAAACGTGGTCTGGGATTGAAACAAGGAATCAGACCTGAATGCTCCTTCCGATAAAGAATGAGACCTGAATACGCCTTCCGATGTGAAGGCGTGTTCAGGTCGTGTCTCTCCTGTTTAAGAGCAGCGCCAATTAATGTTGCGCACGACGGATCGTATATAAGTATATATTTCTTCGTGCAAAGAGAACGTTATAGCGGATGATTAGGTAACGCGACCTGAACACGCCGGGGAGTTATGGGCACATAGTGCGAATGAACGTGATTAGGCAAATGCGTGCACGATCATGTCAGGCAAATACGAACAATATACCTTTAACTGATGGCGAACGACACGACGAGGCGAACGTAACGCACAGGTCTATTTTATAGCAAACGACTATACTACGAGCATGTGTAAGACGGAGTTTAGGTTACGGCGATCGATCAAGCGCATAGAACATTTAAACCTAAGTTTGTAAACTTGGTAGTGGGTTTGACTAGACCAACATGGAGAGCGCATTTTTGGTTCATATGCTTCTGTTTCAAAGAAGCAACAGGTTACGAGGGACCGATAGCATGTTTTTCGAGTTCTCGCACTTGTGTTCATCTGTCTGTGACCCTGCACTGGACGAGTGTTCAAGGACGCGCAAAATCGTTTGAAAAACATAGTCTTTTTTAAAGAAATCGACCGTGCTGCAGTGTTGTCCGGAGGAATCGAAAATCACATAAACTAACCTGAAGATAAACGAAACGAAAAGACATTGCGTCAGCTCATAGGAAACTGTTTTCTTGACAAAAAGCTCACCAGATTCAAAACACATGACAAAAAGCGTAACGTTTTCAGAAAAATACCCTTCTTTTGGGCCTTGATTATGTCTATGGTTCTATGATTTCGAAATATGATGCGCTTATAACCTCAAAAAACACCAACTTTAAGCAGAATACAAAATAGCATTCACGATAAGTATGAATATGAATAGCCAATTAACAATACTTCATCATGTAAAAAGTCGCCCACTTCATCTGGCGACTGGATCGGCCTGTGGGCATTTATCATTTGAATACAGTATGACATGTGACGCATATGGAAATGTTTACCGTACACAAAGAAGCTCACCAGACTCAAAATATGTTGCAGAATGGATTTCCATTTCTCAAAAACTTATGCCGCCTTTTATGCGCCCTGGATACGTCTGTGGGTTTTGAAAATCGACCTCTTCCTAACATATATGACAGACCTATCAGTTTCCGGCAGAATGACGTTAACAACAAAATAGATCATAGAATATGGTCAGAAAGCTCGTACAAGAAACATTTATACCCGTATTTTGACCCCAATATCCCTCTTTAAAAATTTTCAGAGCGCTTTTGTTTAGAAACGTAGATTCCTCTGCATGATATTGAACGCCGGAAAAAGGAAATCGGACCAATACATTTCGAGATCGCGGGGACAGAATCTGCCCCCTCCCCCCAGCACGGAATCGTACATACTGGCAGGAGCACGGAACAGGGTTAACATTGGTCGGTGCGTAGCTTTGCAGAGTCCATTTAACCGGTCCTTTGACACAGATCTGACACCAGCAGCTAAAGCATCGTAGCCACGGAAAAGCAAAATGATTTTTGAGCTCCTCATGAAATTCTACGCAAGAAACATGAAAAATATTAATGGTCCTATCATGAGCCAATGTGGCTTCATGACCTAGATCGACTTCGAGCCACGTGTTGCCAAGAAATCTGCTGCGTTGCAAAATAAATAAGATCATTTCATACCATACGTAGCATGTTACTACCTTTCTTGTTCATCTGATTTATTTTCGTGATATATTTATTAACACATATTGCCAGCAGTTATATTCAATCATATGCAAAGTCATAAGCAGTACGACATGCACATAGTCACAAATGTATGTAACTAAAACTCGGTTCAACTAAGACTGACGCATGGTCGTGACAACAGGTTTGCCTTAAATGTACGATACCACATGTCTTCTAAAACACTGCGAGTTATAAAGAATATCTGCTTCAGGTACGGCGTTTAAAAACGTGGTGAAAGGCTGCGGAACACGAATTGAAAAACTATGCGATATGGTGCTGACGCTGGCAAATGCCATGTAACACAGCTGGCTTGCGGGTGGTCCCTGCTGCCACATAAAAGTGAAATGACCATTAGGGAAAGGGCGAGCTGTTGCGGTAGTTCAAGAATGTGTCTAAAAAGCATGGTGTTGTAATGTGAACGCTGGGAGTCCAGAGGTGCCATTTTAAAATGGGTAAGGAGAGCAGAGTACTGCAGAGAAGGTGCCCAGGAAACCGTGTGAAACGACAACCAGGCTACAGATTTCCATTTCGATCATCGCAGTCGCATCCGTGGTCCCCGATATAGAAGGGGGTGGGATGCCCCTTCAGTAACCGGTGGTTTGCGAAATATCCAGTCAGCGCCGGGTTAATGCTCAACACGCATCTGCCAAATGTTTTCAAGCAGGGGTTTTCTTAAAACTTGGATGTTTTCCATTCTTTAAAACAGTTTTCCAGTGTTCAACCGGCCTTGCAAATACAAAATCCGAACGGCGTGGGAAGGATCTTCGCTGGCGTTAAAAAAAACACACTTCAATCGTAACTCTGACATAAGCTGTGAAGGATGTTACGAATCAAAATATCACCTGACCAGACGCCTCCCTGTCACTCAGCATTACAAAATATGGAGGAATATTACGCTCGGCCGACGGCACCTGCACTAAGCTACTCACCTGCTCTAAAATATTGCAATTTCTTTGGCTAAAAGACTTAAAACACTAACCGGTGCCCACTAACCTTCCTCGTAGGACGCAGAGCTGTGGGGGGTTAGCCCTAGTTGCCAGTAACATGAATCAGTTTCACAGTCACGCACCCTCTTCGCTTTCCGCTGGTCGTGTGCGACGTTGACGATGGACTTTCAAAGTTCAAAGGTCAAAAGTTTTCCTTGGCCTGCGGACGGTGGAACTTGTTGGCAGTCACGCATGGATGCACTGGCGCAAAGGCCCACATCGACTGACGGCGATGTCAGCAGGTGCCCATTGTGCTGCCTGTCTACTTTATTGGGTTCTTTTGGAGGGGCCAAATGGCATGACTCCTCGCTGTGACCCACATGAAACGCTTGGTCGAAGGGAGCAAGCAAAGAGGCATGACCTCGATTCAAATTGCCAACCATTCCTCGTGTTTGGATTGCGCTGCGGCAGCAGGCTTTGTCATTCGCGGAAGGCGAATGGCAAATTTGCTGACCTATGCATTGGTCAGAAATGGGTGTGCTTATTAAACTACTGTGAACATCAAACCCAGCGTTTCCTAATTTTGCAGGGAAAATTTCCACAGTTATGGCCAACCGTTTAGGGTGTGATCCTGCGACATGTTATGTTGATTGAGCAGCAGTAGTATGTTGTGTTTACAGAACGTCCTGTTTCCTGTTTCCATGGTTACCGATCAGCGCTCTGGATTGGTGCCCCACCATCGTCTCCGCCAAATACCATTTTGGGCACGCATGGCATGAAGCAGACATCGTGAGCGAAAGATGGTCCCATGATGTCTGATTGGTCACTCAGCTGGAATCAGTAAACTTCCTATAACTGATGTATGTTTTAAAATGCGCCTCATTTAACGCTAACCGCTAATCGAATCCATTTACAGTCGAGCGGCTTACACCAGCTAAGTCGCCGGATGGTCGGCTGTTTGCTAAAGCATAATATCGTAACAGGAAAAAAGAAGAAACTGCATCAGGGACACAGGACAGAACACCTATTCAAACTAATATTGCGCAATTTTCAGTCTCCTCTAAGCGAGTTTCCTCATCTGCCTCATTTTGCACTTGGATTCCGCCATTTTGAAACTTGGATTTGCGTGAACGTCGTTTAATTATTATTCACACATAATTTGTATTATTGTTTATATATATATATATATATATATATATATTAATCAAAACTTCTCCGTGAGAGCATTTTCATAATAGTCATTTTCACGTACACAACGACTTTAAACATGGCCTAAGCATTGAGACATTTCCATTTCACCAAGACTGTCGATCAAGGAAGAGTAATTCAAAAGTTACCTTTAAATTACATTCAAGCACGCAAGAAAAGACGCATTCAGATTTCCGTTCTTGTCAGCTGTATGACTGCGTTCACCTCTTCGCTCACTCTCTCCGTCTGAATGAAGTGGACGTTAATTATTCGCCTGAACCTTCCACGGACGAGGCGTTGATGGATGCCATCCTATCCCCCCCCCAAGCAGTGTTTTTGGGACCACGGCAATACGGCACAGGATAGCGCCGTGAAATTTAAGAAAATTGATGACACTTTCATTCCATTCTTTGAAACAAAGAGTGACTCAGATCGTCTCAGGTCACCGAGCTATGATGCCGTTACTGAAGACTTGTAAGGTGATTTTTGCGCCAAATGCCGATTCTTTGCTGTCTTAGGGTATACATAAACGGATGCGACAGATGAAGGGCGTGAAATCGTTGCAGAATGGTTGCCCACACGTGAACAGCTCATTTCAGACACACCGATCACCTTTTCAAGGCCAGACGAAGTCTCTGACTTATATAACATTCAGACCTTTTTAGTCCCAAGTGTGTCATTTTTAACTCCTCAAAATCGACCTACAGTCCCCAAGCATGAGATTTGACCTGACCTAGGTCAGTGGTTGATCTGACAAGGTTGAACTGGGTAGTGTTGGATTTATTGGGCGCACAGCTATCAACTGCTTTTTGTCTCGTGGCGCTAGCTCAGTTGAGGGCCAAATGGCGAGAGCGGTTCCCTCCCCCTATCGTCGGTGCGAGTGGAAATTCCTCCGTCTAATTTTTAATAAAATTCTACGTTTTTTTAATTAAATTCTTCGTCCGGCGAGGGTTAATGATGCATGAAACGGACTACACTACACACAGACATTCCGTCACAACTGGGCCAAATATTTTTTTGATGAGCATGCTTTTGGCGCCTTCACCACGTAATCTCACGTGACAGCAAACATATCAGTGACTTGTTAGCAGCTATCCCCATGTATGTAGACGACTCTACTGTCCATTCGCCAGTTCTACATGCCCTTATTAGGGGGAGGGGAATTGCAAAACCACAGTTGTTCTGCAATTTCTTTGAACAAGCATGGCTAGAGTGGCGTATTTTCGCCTGTCTTCTCCCGTACTTAGCATACTTCGTGCCGTTCCTTTTTTAGATCCTAGCAATATTCTCATCGTTGACAGCCTTATAAAGTCGGCAAGTCTACCGAGACACCATTCCATTGTCGACGATGAACGGTAGTAGGCTTGCTGGGTTGCCGGGTGGGCACTATGGTGGGTGTGCCATGAGATTCGTCCACTGTTTTTAGGGCTCTTGCGTACAGGAACCCTAATTAACCCCTAAAAGCAAAACCCCTAAAAGCCCTATCCCATTGTCATGCGGTGAAACAATCTGGACGCCGTGGCTGTGCCAACTTCAGTGTCAAATGTTTTACAATACAATTTGCAGTATTTCTGCGAAATTTTGACCATGAAGCAACGGATGCAGATGAACTCAAGAAAGAGGGTAATGCTGTGCTCTGGTTAGTCTGAACTGAAAAGTGCATGATTTTGCACACGAAGGCCGTTACAACCCATCCAATTATTGCAAATAATAATCCGGTTTCTGTACGTTTGTCTGCTTGTTACCGTAACGCAGCAAAAGTGGCGCATTGCAGCGCAATTTTTGTTGAGCAAGGTGCTGCTAAAGTGCCCTTAGTTGAAGAATAAAGTAATTTTCAGTTCAGTCGGGCCACCGGTTCCTGAGCTGACTCACTTCTGGCCTAACAAAATAAATTCTCCTGCCTAAAAAAATCATTCACGCACGCTGGCAGCTGAGTAAGTCACGTACTCCTACTAAAAATAGACGAAAACAAAGTGTTATAAAAGTGTTATAAGTTTGCAACGTAGTCACTTAAAGGTAGTTGCTAAATAAGCCAAGTTTTTAAATGATGTCAAATGTAACTTATTCATTTCATATGATGGTATAGTGCAGTTTAGCATAGTAGCAAATACTACTCAGCGATTTCGCTTTTCCTTCAATTTCTACAATACTTTGTTCCTATTCCGAATCATTTAGACAACATGTTATCCTTTCATGTTCAGTTGTTTCAGCTTCTAAAAATAAGTCTGGAAATCTTACCCTACACTGATTGAACTTTTGACTGGAAAAGTGCTCGTCTTTTATGAAACCAACTTACGGAACCCAATATCCTGAACAGCGGATATCTTCTTCTTGATAAGTCGATATTGTCATTCTTCTGCACCTTTCGATAAATGGCAATGGATGTTGTAAATTCGAGTCATTTATTTTATGGACTATGCCTCATCCAGGAAAAAAACAGGGCCTTCAGTAGACTGGCAGTGACAGGAATGTTTCAGTCTTTGAGCCAAAGACTGGACAGAAGGAAGACGACTGCGTGACCAATGTTGTCTTCAAAGAAATTCTCCGGTAAATTGATAAAACATTGTCTGATTGGTTATTGTAACAGCCTTTTGCTTATTTCTGCCGGCATCTTTTAACCCTTGCTCAGCCGGGACGGGAATTTGTCCCCTAAGGCTTTCCGAGCGTAGCGAAAAAAAATGGCGGCGCACAGCGCCGCAAATTTTGAATACCTTTCTCGTATCTGTGTTACACCCTATGTGAAAATTTGAAGCTCCAAGGAGGTAAGGCCACTGGCGGAGGTCAGGTCGAAGAGGTCAACGTCCAGAAAAATGGTAACCCTAATAACTTTTTAGGGTTGGACAGATTTGTATGAAACTTGCATGAGAAACAGGATGTAATGAGCGTCACATGTATTTTTTTTTTGGATTCCTCGAAAAATCCAAGGTCAATGGCCTCGGGCCAGGTCGCTTTTGAGCAGCTTTTGATATTCTGCTTAAGTTTCAGCGAATTTTTGCGGGATTTGCACACTTCGATATTGTCTAAAACATGCGCAATAACATAAGCTACCTTCACATTACCAGAAAACGCCTGACCTTGGCTCAGGTCATGACCCTCGATATGGGTATCTATTACCCACAACGCAGGATTTCCATGAGATCAAAACTGCCTGTCGAGAAACAATAATTTATCGTTTTGAGGGCAGAAATAGGCGATGAAGTCAAACTCAAAGCAAAAATAAGCCTATCTAATGTCACCAGAGGTCATTAAAAGGCCAACGGACTCTGATAACTCAAGATGACCTCTGATGACTTGAGCTAGCTTAACCTTCAGGGCACTGGCAAATGTTTATCAAGTGTTTTAGTGTACTACGAACATCATCTGCAATCGCGCTTGTTATCAAAACCACCGAGTAAGTCGAAGCGCGATTCATCATCCCAGCACCACAAACACATGAAATTAGTCCGTGGCTTGAACTGACCTCATTGATTAACTGGGTCATCCGCGCTCATAGTATGTTCGGCATGTTGAAAATCATCTTAGCACTCCATGGAAATGAAAATCAGAACCTAACTTTCCTTTTTATTTCATTCCACTCTAGCTCAGTCCGGCCTATCATGACCTCTTAGTGCCTCAATATTGACCCAGGTTTAAAAGAGTTGTGCTCATTTGACTCGCCTTGATGAGTTCTCTTTGCCGGTATTTCTTTTTTTGTGCAATGCACTGAACCTGAGATCCTGGGGGGATAGATTCCCGGCCGGGCGAAGGGCATTTTGAGGAAAAAATTAAATTCGCGCCCTGCCGGGCGCGAGTTTATTTTTCTCTTCATATGATTAAAGAAACATGATAAAAGAGATCTTCGTTGTCCCATCTCTCTTATTTTGTCTTATCTTGTTGAAAATCGATATCTCACTGTAACTGCAATATGCACAAATATATATATATATATATATATATATATATATATATCAATTCTAAGCGAGAGCTGTGAGTTGAGCGATGCCAGGATGGTCGTTTTTCTAAACGGGCGTCCTAGCAGGATCAAATAACGAAACATTACTCTCTCCGTTTCTCTCATGGCACGAGTAATTCCAATTTCTGTTTCCTTTCGATTGAAGATATCAAGTGACTTGACGTCAGGCGGAGACCGCCGGAAGCGTCCTTGAAGCGAATCGTCCCAAAAGTTTGTCTTTGTTTTCTCTAAAAATATAGAAAAGGTAGAGACAACGCGGATTCACAGGAATACCGAAATCATTTGCCCTTGAAAGTGGAGCAGCCACGGAGTCCAAACTGTTTCAATGCGCGATCCTATTGTTACAAATATGGTACACGCAACATCACTGAGAATGAGAAATGGGCTTCATGGCGACATTTTCTTCTTGCAAGATTGGTTTATTATTGTATTTTGGACGTCAAGCATCCTAGACACGTAAATATCATGGCACAATAAAAGATACGTAACAGTATTAAAACAGGCGCAAATCGTCTTTGCTATCGCGAGAGATGCATCCAACACATCTTTTCCAAACAAGTCACTCCTAAGGCGTCGTCTATCTCTTCCGTTCCCGAACGCCCAACTCCAGCACGAACAAAGGTTACCCTAATTCAACTGCCTCTTCCTCCTTCTGAAACAGCTTTTGAATCTGCTCCATGCTGAGACCTTTCGTTTCGGGTAGGCAAAATGTCGCCAGTAGCACCTGAAGTCCGCACACTATGAGGTGGATCACAAACACACCGCCGAAACCCAGGGAATCCCGCAGCAACGGATAGGTCTTCAGGAAGACGAAGAGATCGATGTACAAGATTCCGACGGCGATGTGGACGCCGAGGAGGCGTGTTCTGTTTGGGAGAAGTTCGTTGGCGTAGGTGAGCGCGACGGCGGCGATGATGCCTGCCCAGGCCACCTGCGTCAGTGCTGCACCGACCAGCATGATCCATCCCGTGCCCTGCCGCAGCTCCGCAGGCAGGAAGAAGAAGGCGGCGATGGCGGCGCAACCGAGCCCCGAAACCAAGCCGCCGGCCCTCAGCAGTGGCAGACGGCCAAACCTATCCACGAGCAAGCTGCCCGGGATGGCGGCGACGGTGGCCACGCCGAGCGGCAGCACCGCGCTCTGGTACCCGTCCAGCGGCAGGTCCAGCGGCTCCAGGACGAAGGCGGTGATGTAGTTGATGCCCATGCCGCCGGTCCAGATGATCATGACGAACTGGGCGGTGATCAGCAGGAGGGGGTGTAGCGTCTCCCGCCGGAAGAACACCTTCCGCATGGGGATGAAGACGCCGTCCACGTGCGTGTGCTTGAGTGACTCGCGAACGCTTTGCACTTCCGCTACGGCGTCGAAGTCCTTGCCGTGGAAGAACCGGATAGAGCGCAGCGCCTCCTGCTCCGAATGACCGTGGGAGAGCAGCCACTTGGCCGAGTTCGGGATGAAGCACAGCCCCGCCAGGCAGACGGCGGCCGGCGCGAAGCCTGTGACCAAGAAGAGGGTCGTCCAGCGCAGGTGCGGCCCCAGCAGCATGGCGGCCGTCTGCGACACGAAGATCATCGTGTTCAGGACGGCCGTGTACAGCGCGCGCTGCTCGGCCGCCACGACCTCCGAGACGTAGCTGCGCGCCGTGCTGTCCGACATGCCGGTGGCGACGTTCATCGCCAGGCGGCCGAGCAGCACGCAGGCGAACGTGCCACCCAGCGCGGGCATCAGCGAGGCCAGCGCGTGCGCCGGCATGGTCAGCATCAGCAGCCGCCGGGCGCCGAGCCTGGGCGCCACGTACGCCGCCAGCAGCGTGCCGACCATGTGGGCCAGAGGACAGGCGGCGATTGTCCAGTTGAGCTCGTCCTCGTCCATGTAGCGGTCGGCGTCCTGCGGCACCTGGATGATGGTGATGCTGTTCAGCGCCGCGTTTAGGCCGACGGCCGTCAGCACTTGGCCAGTGATCAGCGCTGCCAGGAGCTGCAAAGGAAGCGTTCTGCTAAACGGCGATGCAGAAGGCGATAGGTTGGTTGGTCAGTTGGCTTGGGTAGCGCACCCAGGCACACTGACTTAGGCCATATATATATATATATATATATATATATATATATATATATCGAGCATATATATACATATGCAATTTGTATTTCCCTGGCCATCTTGAACACTTGATCTGATCTTAAAACTTAGCTTCGGGAACACATTACAACAGGGCAAAGTAAAAAATGACGTGACATGTGGGTACGGGCAGGATGAAGAATCCCGAACAAAAAAGCAAACGCTCTGACTGCTCCCAAGTGGTCGTTTTGCTCAGAAATGGCAATAACTGGGGACTGAAGCCTTGAAACGGTAAGGTTTAAAATCGGTTGACCGTAAAATGACTGTTCGACGGACGTCTACAACAAAAAGTGTCCCATACATGTCGGGAGGCGTGTGCAAAAATTCCTTGGCGGAGCATAGAGTGATAATCGTGGAAACCGGGGCAATGAACAGTTCGGTGACATTGTTGCCTTTATAATAAACATCCGCTGAGAAAAACGAGTGACATGAATGTAACCATCATCTTGCGTCTGCAGTCTCTGCACCGCATAACGGTGCAGAGAATTATCATCAACACCTTACAAAACCTGAAGACAGAGGTGTGGTAAACATTCCCTCGCGTGAAGTAGACAGCAAAGTAGTGGAGACAAGAAACGTAGGTATTTCATGTTATTTTGTGCATCCTCTGCCTATATGTGATGTCAAAATCTAAGAAACAAGTAGTTCCAGTTTTAATCAGTAGCCAGATCCCTTCGTATCAGTTCACTTTTACGCATTCTGAGGTAATGATATATTTGACATCAGCGTGCCGAAAACTTTTGGCATGTTCTTTTCGAGCAAATCTGATGTCCTCGTCAAAAGTCCATTTACCTGGACAACAAGAAGTATGGACTCAGCAACTTGAGAAATATACACAAGTTGGCTGAAATTAGGAAAGGTTTGAAATATTTCGCAAAAGATACTTTCCGTAGGCGTAGGAGGGTTTCAGAAAGTGGGGAGCGCCAGGGGTCAATCATTAAGGCTGACGAGGGGGGGATCTGACGAAAAAAGTTTGGTCCAATGCCAAAGGGAATATACGAATTTTAGCGGCTGCTGAGAAACACGGTTATTTGGTGTCTCATGACCTTGTTTGAACCTTAAAGATGACGTGCAATTTTTTCACTTAAAATAGCAAGGAATAAAGCGAAAAAGGTATTTTTGTGAGATATCTGTTTCGTACTTGTTGTTAAGGTACTTGCGCTCAGATGCTGACATCGAGGAGCTGTGGACCAACACCTGATCTTCGTTGCGGAGATGTCAGTGACAATATAAATAAACTATTTTTTTACAGTGTCCGCATTTGTGATTGTTAACCGAAATTTGGCTCTGTGCCTCATTGATGAGTCGAAAAAGAAGCAAGAAAAGAATCGATTCGTGTGAAGGAATCAAGGACTCCCAAGGCTGTCTTATTCCCCTATTGACCAATGGACATTTCCCAATACACTGCTTCCTTTAACCCGTCCCCGACTGGGGGGGGGCAGTTGACTGCCCCCCCTGAGGTTTTTCTGGGATTGCGAGAGAACCAACAAACACAGAGTCACGAAACTTCGTAAACCTTTTGCTTCATCAATTTTACGTCTCGTGTCAAAATTTTGATCTCAGGTCAGGTCAGGTGCCTGACCTAGATCAGGTCAAACAGACCTATGTCAAAAAAAGTTTACCGCCCTCTAACTTTTTCGCAAAACAAGATATCTCAACAATACTTTCAGGGATTAGTCATCGTGATAGATGCAACAAATCTGCTATCTCGGATTTTTCGGAATTTTCCGGGGCATTGACCTAAGGTCAAGCCCATTTTTAAGACATATCGCCGTTTTTTCGGAAATTGACGGAATATTCCATAACATTTTTTGTGTGGAGTGAAGCAGACATCTAGTTACCGTCATTGGGCAAAGTATCAGTGACTTCCAGCCATTGACCTTAGGTCAGGTCACGAATAACTGTAGTGGGCCAAAATGTACCACCGTCAAAATTGACGATGAATTACTCAGAATGGGTAGAAAATGGCAGAATTGGCTTGCACAGACGTAATTAATACCAGGAACCTCAAAAAGTTTGAAAAAGTAGCATATTTTGCAAATAAACAGGCTCTCGCGAATAAAGCTCCGCCAACTTTGTAGATTGGCAACTAATCAATTTCTCAAAAATTTAAGTATGAGAAACCATCGCAAGAACCACAAAGATCAATAAAATTTACATAGATCGTCTTTTTTCGCGAAAATAAAGGAACGCTAAAATTAGTTCCCGTCAATTTGGTACCGCATACGACAGCGGCGCACAGTGACGGCTGACGGGAGAATTACGGTGTCTTTAACTCAACGTTTCGGCGTATATATTGAACAAATCTGGGGAAATTAGACGTGTATCGGCATCCGCGAACATTTACTTGTGCGCTGGTGCCTTTACCTATGCGTTATTAGTCACAACCCTTGAGATTCAGGCTATTTCTCGGTCTCATGCAGTTGGCTATGAGAAAACATATATAGGGCGCAAATTGGCTTACATATTATCTAAAACTAAAAATGACACCAGTTTCGAGCTCTACTCGTGACAGGCTTTCCAACGGTATGCATATTTTTATCGTGCAACCAACCGTTCGTGAGTTAGAGGGGGGGGGGGGAAGTCAACTGCCCCTCCAGTCGCCGATGTTCTGGACGGACCGACGGTCGTGCGCGGGTTAATACTACAAATGTTGCCTGGCAATCTGGTAATTTCAGCTTCCACTTCCCTCGCGCGCAGCAAGTGTAGCGCAGTGATGTCCATTTGTGTCTAAACCTATATGAATGACAATGTTTAATTTAAACCGCATCAGCCACCTCCAATCGCCAATGAACACATGTGGAACACACAAGTTTAAATTACCCCGCCGCGTAAGCCTGCACCTTCTAAGCAAGAGTTTGCGTGCCGGTACGTTAAACCGGCACCGCCCGGCGTATTTTTATACTGGCGACCGCCCGGGATGTCAAAAAGGGCACCTCCCTGTTATCTCAGGATCTTACCGTCGAATCTGAACCAGTCTACCACCAATCAATAACCCTGAGTCTCGTGGTTCAGAAAATACTATGTTAGCCTTGGTCACGTGACTGATGATGTCACAAGTCACGTAAAACGCATAATACAATAACAATAAAACATCGGAAAAACTGACACCGGTTTGCACACCGTATCATCGGCAACATTGGTTTTAGAGCTTTTAACTGGGTGCCAAACAAAACGTCACGACCGTCCGCATGAGAATCATGCCGAAATGTTAAAAAATATTCGCTGAAGGTCAGTGGAGGTGAAGTTAAATAATGGTCCTACTTTACGAGCCAAAGATCGGTACTTACTCGCACTGGTATTGATCTACGTGAAAAAAGACGAACGTCAACCCTTATGATGATCAGTTTTGCATTAACTACTTTCCATCCAGCTAAGGTCATTTTAGGTCAGGTCAGACAGAGTTGTATTACTCTTCCTGACAAAGAGCAATAATTGCTCGTTGGGATTCTTAATTGCGTCAGGTACAGAACTGAAATGACATCTCGGGATCACGAAATCTGCTCTGCCTGCTCCTTATCGGGTCAAGGTCAAGCTAGGTAAGGACAGGTGGTCATTTTTTGTCTTCTGACTGAGAACAATTATTGCTTTCTGCTGCTGCTGAACGATCTTTCTCAGACAATGTTGTATTTACTTTCGCTTTGACATCAACCTATGACGTGACCTGACATGGCCTCGCGTTGAATTTGGTGAACCTTGCTAAGAGTCGCATATAGACTTGCTTAAAGGCTTGAACGATGGGAAAGTTAGCGGCAACCACTTCTATCATCCACAATGCAAAGCAGTTGAACTGTCATCGTGCATGTGACCCAGCATGACCTGTAATGCTGACGTGTTACAGTTTCATATCCTTTTGGGGATTGCATTCTATGTAAATCCAAATATTCATGCATTATATTCGCAATTATTGTAAAAAAAAAACAACATGTTCGTGCCACCGTCCGAAGACGCGAAAACATGCTTGCAAGGGTTCACGTGTGACGTCATATCTTCGTGATCTTACCTATATGGGTCATTCCACGCCAACTCAACCAATAAAAGTGCGATTTTACACGGCACCCCCTCAGATTTTTACGGCATTAAGTCCTATGGGGTTCTTCATAGCCCGGATCCCGAATATCGGGTCGAAATCGCCCTCAAGCAAATAGTTTGGTTGCTGCAGTGACGTCAATTTATGACGTCACACAGTGTTTAGCAGTCTTTGAAGCGTTGTATCTCCGAAAGTTGATAAGATATCTCAAATCGGTGTTCGGTATTTCAGAGACAATTGTTTGACATTTTATTTGTGCACCAGTTTTGTATTTTCGACTTGTTAAAAATATATTATATTATCGATTAAAAAATGTAAAGTTAAATTTCAACACTTATGTGGCCTTCGATTTTCTTGAAAATGAGGTATATGAAATCTGCATGTTTTCTTACCCTGGAACCGTCGAGAAAATAATGGGTATCGCATAACAACATATCCTAATGTCCCGCGTTCTCCTGTGGCTTCTCGCCAGACACTCGCCGGAGCGCCGCGCCGATCACCGCGTCACTAAGGTGGCGCTCGGCGCGGCCGCGGCGGCCGAATGGGAGTGGAGCCTGGGGGGAGGGGAGTTGTCGCCGTCTTGTTTATGATCACCCCTTTGACCATGATTGCTTTGGAATGTAAGGAGTTGACAAATTGTGTGAATATTGGATGTAGACCGACGTGGACCGTTTTATCACTAGACATCGCTCCGCCTGCCCTAAAATGAATTACTAAGCGATGTTTGACAAAGTTCACTGTGTGTTGATCACTGTATTCTGACAAGCATGCGCACGTCGACTGAAAAAATTATCATGACATGGGTACCGCACAGACACGATCTTCCTGTCGCATTTCCTCACTGTTACGAACAGAGAACTGACGTATCCACATCATTCCATCACACGGTCTGAAACCTTCGGCTCGAGATGCTTGCCGATGTTTTGTATGCGTCCACCGTTGTTGAATTGACAGGCCTAAAGCAGCGAAATCCCTTGGTGCCTTTGATTTTCCTGGCTTCATCAAATCTACTCTTCAGCTTGGAGTCCTTTTTGGCTATGTCGGGCTCCGAGACGAAGAAGAAGTGAATGCCTAGAACAAACATTATTCACAGCTCTTAGTAGCCTATTAATATTTCCAAATCCAACAATGCACGAACTTAGTCAGCAGCTATTATCGGTTATGCAGTACAGTATCGGAGAATACAGCTGTCCAAAAAATGTTAAAAATTTCTGCTGAATCGCAAAGTTATCTGACTATAGGTCAATTGATTTACTGAGATTACACCTTTTGTAGCTTAATGTTTTTGCAAGTTTTTCTTATAAGACATTATCACTAAAATATCGATGAAATCAATGTGAGATTGTTCAGGCTTAAAGAAAACAACATTTGCAGTATACAATGTTATTCATTGTGTCTTACCATGCACTGAGGTTTTGCAGAAGAGGAACATGGCCTCCGGCGTGCAGATCTGGTCTGCCTCTGGTCTTTGCAGGCCGGCACGAGCTGTGAGTCTTTTTGTGGTGCCACCAATGCCGTCACATGGCCCTTTGCCGTGACAGATGGCAAAGAAATGCCACTCACACTCTATCCCGAAGTCTTCTTTGTGCATGGTCATGTTCCTGATATTAAATTTGTTCTTGTACTGTGAGACGGCACCGTCGGTAAAGTAGTGAACTTTGCGTACGACTGGGTGTCGAGATTTGACGCTCTCCAACACTTCACATTGGAATGCAAAAACAGCTTGTGTACTGTGTTTCAGGCTGTCGCTTATTATACAGTAACTATCACGATGCACTTCGTCGCCAGATTTCGTATACACTACGAAAGGGTGTACGGTCGCTTGGGCATTTTCCCAATAAAATCCCTGAATTGCGTCTTGTACGACGAAAGAGTAATTTTCAGCAAAATCACCCATAACTATCGCCTCTTGGGCGGTTAGCCTGCCTTTCAGCTCCTTTAGATGAGTGTTTTGTGCTTGTGCAATGTAGTGATGGGGCCGAAGTCGTGCGATAGAACTTACTAAGGTGTCTATAAACTCGTCCCTGGTTTGTCGTACAGAGGCAAGAGTTGTTCGATCTGTGCTCAACCACTGCTTGTATTCTACTTCCTCTACGCCCAAGGCCTCTTCCTCGTCTAAGAATGTTCGAAGTTTCCCGTCCCCGGGACATTCCTTACATTTGCCAAGCATGCACGTTTCTCTCTGAAGACCGCAAACTGTCATTTTCATGAGGTCGTCAGCGCTAAGATCTGGGCGTACTGACTTTAGCATGAGTTTTGGATTTTGATGGTGGACGCAAATGCATACAGAATGCGTGCCACTTGCTCCTGCCAAAACGCAACATGGCGGCCTGAGGCTGGCAAATACTGAAAATCCTACGGGCTCTGCAGTTTCAGATTTATACTGTTGGTAAATTTCTCGTAGATTTGAAAGCACCAGACGTTTCTGGTGGTGACGTTTTTCCCCATCAGGATCACGTACGCTGACCGTGTCTTTTTGGCCAGGACACAACCTGCTAATATCGTCCCGTTCATAAAACTGTTGGACTTTTTTCTTTTTCTCGTCTGAAACGGTAAACGACGGCTTCTTTGGACCTGGCTTGGCCATTACACCTTCCGCTGCCTTTAGCGCTCGACTTCGTTTCACCATTTGAATGCTGGAGCCAAACCTCTCGGCTGTTTTTTCGATCGTGAACGGTGATAATGTCAGAATTTGGAGCTTGGTTGCTATGAAGATGTAGGATGATTGAATTTATCAACCAGCTCAGTCATCATTTTTTCGTACAACTCTATGTTCGGAACCGCCTGGTCGCCTCTGGACTTTTCTTGGTCAGAATCGACTTCAGTACCATATGAAGCTGATAGACGTTTTGCCACCGCAGTTTTCACAGATGCTAGTTTGCTTCAGCCTTTCTGTTTCCTTTGATGCGCTTTCAGCCCGCCTGAAACAAAAGAGAGAAGGGTTCTTTTCTAAACACTTCTAAACCGACTGTACATGTTTTGAGACTCCTTTCAAAAGATTCGATTTTCTACATGTCCATTATCAAATAACACCTGATGCGGGACCTATATAACGTACAGAATGCTAAAGATGTTCTAGCATTCGAGTGATTTTAAGTCAAAAACCCCACGGAAAGCGTTAGGAGAAGTGAACTAGTACATCCGCATATTGAGCACCTATGTGAGGACAGCGTATTCGGACTCTGATACTGTCAGTACAAAAAAAATCATGCCGTGCTTTCGAGAACGCATGCCCATTTGTTATACGAACAGGGTGAAAGTGATGATTGTTGACATAGAATTGATGCATTACGACTTTAAATCGTGAAATTTTAATGATCTTGGAAAATATTCATTCAGGCTAACAAGTGGGAAGTGTTGACAACAGCCACCATTTTAGACTTTCCAGTGCTCCTAGTTAGGTGTCTACCAAAATAAGCAAAAGTCGCCGCTTGCATGAAGTATCGACATGTACACAAAAACAAGACCGTCATTTCAGTGCGACCCACCTGTTCGAACGGGTGTTTCACCGAACACGTACATGATTGCATCTAGTTCCTCAGTCGCAATATGTTTCATTGGCGTTCCTTCAGTTTCCGAAGACGACGGCACTGTTGAAGGGGTAGATGATGAAGCTTCTTTGTCTTCCGGATTTACGTCAGGGATCTTGTCTCTTGTTGCTGGCTGGCCAGATGGACCTGGCTGTGGTTCGTCATGTCCACGGGCGTCAGAGTCTCTTTTAGGAATTAGTTTCCTGTTTAGACACACTTTATCGCCAGGTGATAGAATGTCGTGTAACGACTTGTGAGCTTTGATGAATGATGCCGACACCGGTCTGACAGAGCTATAAAACTTTTTACTATGGGGCAAGCCGAAAGGATTTGAACAGAGTTTTTGCTTTTCTCTGTAACTGGACTTCATTTCACACCAATGCACTCTCGCGAATGAAACACAAAGGTCCGTCGCCAGAGCCTCACTGCACACGACTGTCGGTGTTCTACAACTGCATGCGTAATGGGAGACATTGTCGCTTCAGATGGTAGACCGACACTTGAGCACTGTCGCTAACAAGATACCTTTGGTTCGTTGTCAGACGGTCACGTAGGTGATCTGTCGCCTCCTCCTCCTCTTCCCCTCCCCTCCCCCCACCAGGCTCCGTTCCGACTCGGCCGCCTCGGCCACGCCGAGCGCCACCTGAATGCCACTATCGGCGCGGCGCTCCGGCGCGTGTCTGGCGGGATGCCCAAGGAGAACGCGATACGTTACGATATGATGTTATGCGATAGCCATTGTTTTCTCGACGGTTCCTGGGTAAGAAAACATGCAGATTTCATATATCTCATTTTCAAGAAATCGAAAACCACTTAAGTGCTGGAATTTAACTTTGCATTTTTTATTCGCTAGTATAATATATCTTTAAAAAGTCAAAAATATCGAACAAACACACAAATAAAACGTCAGACATTTGTCTCTGAAATGCCGTTGACCGATTTGAAATATGTCATCAACTTTCGGAGATACACCGCTTCAAAAATTGCTTAACACTGTGTGACGTCATAAATTGACGTCACCGTAGCAGCCAAACTATTTGCTAGAGGGCGATTTCGACCCGATATTCGGGATCTGGGCTGTGAAGAACCCCACAGTACTTAATTTCCTAAAAATCTGTGGGGGTGCCGTGTACATCATTGGTTGAGTTGGCATGGAATGACCCATATGCCAAAACATGTAGAATTAATTAGTAAACAGGTATTGAAAGTTTGGTTGGTCTGGCTTTTGTGGTTCAGAAGTTATTCACGAAAAACCGAGGGGTGCCCTAATGGATAGGGGTGCCCTTATCGGCACCCCTATCAGGCGGTGCCGAGTCAAGCAACAAACGTAACGTCGACAATGACGACGTAGGACCGACGAACTGGTCTCAAAACGCTGCACTACTAATTATATTTTGCAATACGGGCAAAGCTTGAAAATTTGTTTTCCGATTAAGGATAAAATAAAGCGTTGTCATAAGAAAAAATGTCATCAAAACTCAACAGTCTTGTTCTTTTGTCTTCAGTTTTTTGTTCTTTTGTCTTCTCAACAGTCTTCTTTTGTCAACAAAACTCAACATCAAAACTCAAATGAGTAAGTTCCCCAAAAAACCTTTAAGTGGTAATATGCCTCAAAAGGCTACTTAAAACGAAGGCGCTTGCAATGAAACCCACCCTTTTTCGAGGTACGGAATACTTTAAGTTTTCAAAGACGTATTTTGCAGCCTTATTGCTATCTGTCAGCATTTCTTTGACAGTTTCCCAACTTGAACTGGTCTGTAGATCTCGATTCAAGTGCTAACTCAATCTTGTTGAAAAAGGCCGTACATTTCCTTTAAGTCAAGTAATTTTCTCTTTTTCTATACGCAGTGACAACGTGAAATGTTCTCGCGAAGCGGGGCTGAAATGGGACATGGTTCTCAAAGGGTTTCATATGAGACATATCTGGACACACCCCATACTCAAAATATCTATAATCAAAATGCAGTCAAATGAGAAGAATCGGTCCTGCCCAAAATACAGAATACAGTTGCCCTTCAAATGTGATTTTATATTGAACCTTGGTGAAGGCAAGGCAGCATCTTGACTTCCACCAGATCAATGTACGTATTTTGAAAATGCACCTACTCTCTACCTTTCCCTGTCATGACTTTTTGGTGTCGTGTTTTGCCTTTCCATCCTGACGTGGAGTACTTTATTGTGGTCCATCGATCGTTTGTCTTGTAATACCCTTTATCCTAATATTTGGAATGTTTTTTCTCCTAAAAAATGGCCAGGGAGGGACTGCATTTCCTATGTATGTCACAACGCACGTATATCGGCAGCGTAATTCATCAATGCGGACAGTTCTGCTTCAGTAACTCAGTCTAAGTTTCAAACACGTCCAGATCAGGTCCATGGAGTTCGTCAGTTTTATGTGCATTTTTCCGGATACCGTGCCACTCACATTAAAATACCTCGTCAAAAATCGACTTACCGTTGTGGGGAACATCATAGCACGGACAAACCGGAATAGGCACGGCTGGCACCAACACGCAGAAGGCAAAAGTTCTCCTGGCACGTCTCGCGTGATTCCGTGCGCCTGTGCGGATAAGTCACAGGACGACCCGATCCACGGCTCAGGCGTGCTTGGTACTGGACGCTTCAGTGGGCCCAAGGAGTTTTCAGTACCGCTTTTTTTATACACGGGGCCCACACGAGATACTGCCTGAAGGCTATGCTGCATTCGTTCCTTCGTGATATCCAATATTCATGAATTTCCTTACCACAGATTCTCTTTGCAATGCTGTCACGTTTACATTCAGTGTTACTGGTGCAATATTACCGGTCACGTTTACATTCAGTATTACTGGTGTTTCAGTTCCATAGTCCTTGCTATTTCGGAGAACATGGAACATGTATTCATACCTTCGATGCTTGGGCTGAAGAAGAATCCGAAGCCTGATGGCAGGATTTAATGCACTGGAACCGATAACGTATTTTGTCCACGTGAATAACCCAGTAGCCCAGTGGTAAGCTCACTCCTGTGTGTATTTTCATATCAGTTGAAGGTCGTTGCATATCGCCAGCGTTGCACGGTTTGATGTGGGTGAAGTGACGCCTGTCAACAACTTCAATCACATCAAATGACCGATGCATCGATACACAAAGAGGTCCCACTGCCAATGGTCATGGTATTATCGGCCGGAAGGCTTTATTTAACCAGCGCCCGTCTGTCAGTCGGCGCCACGTACGTCCCATTGGCAGGGGGCGGTTGACCGTCCCCTCTAATTTACGAACGGTTGGTCAAATGATGCACACCGTTGGAAAGCTTGCAAGGAGTAGAGCTCGAACGGACCTCATTTTTAGTTTTGTATAATATGTAGTAAGCCATTTACGTTCTATACACGTTTTCTCGTAGCCGCCTGCATGAGACCGAGACACTGCCTGGATCCAGAGACGCAGCCGGGGGGGGGGAGGGGGGCAGACCCCCCTTAGGCCCGCAGTTTTTGCGAAAACCATTGCACATCGTCTTCCCGGCAGGCCGTTTTCGGATGATTTCAGTTCATCCTGAGCTCCGGCCCCCTCCCTTAAGAAAATCCTGGCTGTGCCCCTACCTGGATCTCAAGGGCTTTCACTCATAACGTCCAGATAAATGCATCAGAGGACAGGTAAAAGTCCGCAAATGCCGATACATGTCTAATTTTTCTAATTAGTTTTATATGTACCCGGAAGCGTTGAGTTAAACACGCGGCGATTTTCGCAACCTTGCACGGCGGGCGCCGCCCACGCAGGTGGTATAAAATTAACCCTATTCCCGGCATGGGGGCGGAATCCGCCCCCCCTCAGGTTTTTTGCTTGCCAATTCCAGCCTTTTTAACGCAGCTTCACGAAACTTGGTGACTTTTCCTAGATACTCCTTCTACGTGCCACGACAAAATTTCAAAATTCTGTTTTGCTCAGGGGCGGAGCCAGGCAACGTTTTTGGGAGGCACCTCAGGCTATTTTTGGCCATGTTGAGGGTAAAAGGAAAATGCCTGCCAAAAACAGAGTTTTTAAGATACAACTTAAAACTTTATGTGGATGTATAGCCAAATAGTTGGGCAATGTGCACACAAACTTTCGTTTATCTGAGATCACTTTCCAAGGTCAGGTCAAGGTCAAAAGTCAACATTTGTTTTTTTGCAATAATTTCGGCGCCGTTTTTTCAAATGCCAAACCCGGAACATATATGACGTAGAAGGGTGCCCTCTACGTCTGTACCAAGTTTCAGCTTGATATCATGTCGGGTCACGGAGCTATGACCTAAAATGTCAGTGCGCGTACCCTATATCGCAATGGCCATGAAATGAAATTTTTGAAATAGAGTGAATTCAAATGATTGAAAACGTTTACAGATGATATTGAATGCACACGACATCATTCCAAGTGACCCCAAGGTCACTGGAGGTCATTTAAGGTCAAAGGTCACAAGTTGATCTGAAGAGCGTGTGACCATGACAGTTCTCCCTTTTTCATGTCCCTGGCACCGCCTATGCTAACATTATACAAACACTGTAATGCGATTTGTACTTCTTTAGCATAACATGACTAGCAGAAGCCAAAAAAGTGTTTTTGCCTCTTTTGTTCATTCAGTTGTTAAAAAAAACTAATCCTCCTATTTTTGAAACCCTGTGAACGCCCATGAATTTTCTCAAAATTTCAGATTTGCATACCCACGGTAAAAGCCCTATCCATAATCTCTCGATTCATGCCAGTTTCATCGAAATCGGTCCATAAACAACGGAGTTATAACAAGTCCAAAAGTACCCCCCATTTTGACACTTGCCCCCCTGTATCCACACATTTCAAAATTTTGAAAATTTCTTTTTACAAAAATGTAGTTCACATCACGGCAAATCGATTGCCGTTTGTTGCGATGAAATCGGACAAGTAGTTCTCGAGATCTCAGGGGGGGGCCGAATCCGCCCCCCCTGCCGGGAATCGGCCATACCGTCTAGCCCTCCGGGAATAGGATTAAGTTACCAAGTTTCCAAAAGACCTTTCAAAAGACAAAACGGAATCACCTTTGGTGCGTCGACTGGTAAAGGTTTGCTGGCGACCGGTCCCATGGTCGCGGAGCATGGGATTGTCTGCCACCGAAAATGGGGTTTTTCCTTGTTTTGGACGTAACTGGCCTGAGGTTTTTGTAGGCAACTAACCGACTAACCGAGGTCACCGAGATCTGGAAAGGAGAAGAAATCGCATATGGTCCTTCGACTGGTTAAGATTTGTCAGTGGTCGGTCCCATAGGGCAGGAGTATGGGATTATCTAGAACCGAAAATGGGTTTTTCTTTGTTTTGGGGTGACTGGAGTGGCCTGAGTTGTGAAGTGACAGGGAAACCGCATATGGTGCTTCGACTGGTGCAGGTTTGGTGGTGATCGACCCGACGGGCTCGGCGCAAGGCTTGTCTGCGGTTGTCGTCCATTGTTTAGTCTTGCCCGGCTCGCGAGCCGCCCTTGTTTCGCCGCCAAAGCGATGGCCTCCGAATCAGCAAGATAAAACAATAAGGAAACCTGGCGTGTGGTCCCGACGATACCGCAGGACGTCGCTCAAACCGGAGAAAAACGTCATGCAGGAGAGGTGACTTCTCTTGCACAACTGCCCCCGGTTCTCAAATGCAGATATTGATTTGTATCGACAGGATGAGCCATTCTGTGAGATGCTTTTTTACTAAGGGTTACCGTGGGCGAAACCAACAGTGACGAAGCCAAGGGGAGGGGGAGGCATGGGGACCATGTCCCCCGTGAGACAAGCGGGGTACACTATATATATAGATTTCGCAGGAATGCGTAATAGTGATCACACACACACACACACACACACACATATATATATATATATATATATATATATATATATATATATATATATATATATATGCTGCAAAAGCAAACATTTTTTCTGTGCGGTGAACATGAAACCAAATTGCATAAAATTGCTGCTTTTTCCTATAAATTTCGTCATGCCAGTAGCATACGACAAAATTTGGTACTAGGCCTCCCCTTAAGAAAATCCTGGCTATATGCCTGCTCATACATGTCATTTTCATGGACTTATCCTGACATTGTATAAATTGCATTTCGCTCAATTCGAACACGTGACAGTCCAACCTCCTCAGCAAGAGGAGCACACGCATTGCTGTCCTCGACTAAATATATTTCGAGCGCAATGAGAAAAATATCGGCCCACGCAAATGTAGGCATGTTTCGTCCGTACAGCGTTGAGCGCACACTGCAATCCGGTCAGTGATCGTTAAAACATAGCTGGGTTGTCTTCAGGCCTCGACAAGGCAAAAGGCGACACAATCCAGTCCCCACGGGCAGGGTATCGACGGTATGGCCTGAGCCCTTCCAAACATCGGAAATTACCAAGTCGTGTCGAGAATCGGCTAACTACACTCCGTCCGGCGCCACCGCATGAGCCGCGCAGTCCGCGAAACACCTCGCAGTCCCCGTCTTCCAGCGGCGGCTCGGCGATCGCCCGGAACTGCAGCGGGCCGTCACGCAACGCCCGACGTTACCCGCACGGCTGGCCTGAGGTCCGCTGACGCCGGGGTCGCTGCCGCCAGCCGTCCCACCGCCGCCCGCGCCAGCCCAATCGAACTCCGGCACAGCCACGGACACGGACACCGCAGACATGGGCACCAGGCACCAAACCGAGGACGGCAAACACCGCAAACCAGACGCTCGAATGTCGTGGGCTGCGGGAAGGCTGCGCGCACTTCTCTCGCCCACAAGCCGGCAACGGAACTCCAACACAACCGTACAGCGTTGGCCGAAGGCCCGCCAGCGTCGCCTAGCGACCAAATTCATCAGCTGATCACGGTTGCGGGCGAGTCTATCTCAGCCACGCCGGGGGCGGCCGCCTTGATCCGCACTTCAGCCTGGCTGTCGGCCTCTGCGACAGCCGGGTCGGCTTCAGTTCGCCCCTCTGTCACAGTCGACAGGTCACTACCCTTATCCCCGACCAAGGCCGACAGGTCACCACCTTCACCTCCGACCCCAACCGGCAGACCGCCACCTCCACCTCCGACCGAGCCCAGGTCACCACCCTGACCTTCAACCCCAGCCGGCAGGTCGCCGTCCTGCCGCCGCTCCGGCCGATCCTCCGCCTCACCAGGACACCTCCCCGCCGCCCTCGACCGCGCCTGGACGCCGCCCTCCGCCGGCGGCACCGCCCGCCGCCCCCGCGCCACCGCTGAGCCCGTCCTGCAGCGTCGCCTCGGCCTGTAGCTGCCGCGCCCGACGCCGCTTCGTCCTGCAGAGGATTCGGTGGCCCGCGCAGTCCAGCTCCTCGTCGTAGCACTTCTTGCGGCAGTGCAGCTTGCACAGCTGGTACTCGCAGCGCAGACCCTGCACGGCGCGGGTCGGGTGTCAGAGGTCACGGTCAAGGTCAGGACGCCGGGGGTACGCGGCCGCCCGGTCAGGGGTCAGATAAGGTCACGCTCAGCGCCACGCTTCATGGAGACAAACTTTGACCTACAGTTCCTAGGAAATAACCATTACATTCTGGGAAACAATCATCACACTGAGCATCTGATTCAAACCAAGAACACATACAGGAAACCAAACCATCCCATGCGAATTATTTCACCCCGGTCTGCGGGAAATCGAGTAGCAAACAAATTCATCTCCAAAAGGTGAACAGCGCAAATACAGAAACACAGGTGTCTGCGTCGTAAGGCCACAATCAGACAGCAGACGAGCCGAGCCACTGCCCTGAGCCAGAGCAACACGTCCACCCCAGCAGCATCATCCCCCCTCCTACGAGGTGTGCCGTCGCTCCCGGCTCACCCTAGGATTGCAGCAGAGAGCGCACCGCTCCATGGCCACGCGGTTGACGCCGATCTTGATGCCGCGCGCCATCTTCTTCAGCTTGCGCTTGCTGACGACGTCGGCGTCCTCCTGGCGGGGCCGCTTGGCCTCCGGCGGGGGCTCAGCCAGCTCACGCTGCTGCTGCCGCTCCTGCCGCTGTTTCTCCTGGTTCGCCTGCGTCAGACACCGCGGTCAAGGTCGAATAGAGTTTACGTCAAGGTCACACCAAGGTCAACTTAAGGTAAAGTAAAGGTTAGCTCAAGATCAGACCAAGGTGAGGTCAAGGCGAGGTCAAGGTTAAGCCAAGGCCAAAGTAAGGTCAGGCCAAATCATGTCAATGTTACGTAAAGGTCGGATCAAGGTCAAGTCAAGAACGGGTTAGAACAAGGTAGGATATCTGGTCTTTGTGGTGTCAGAGTGCTATTTTTGCTTTAGAGCAAAAAATCTAGTAGAGTAGTGCTATCTTAACCCTATTCCCGGCAGGGGGGGCGGAATCCGCCCCCCCTCGGGTTTTTTGCTTGCCAATTCCAGGCTTTTCGACGCAGCTTCACGAAACTTGGTGACTTTTCCTAGCTATTCCTTCCACGCGCCGTGACAAAATTTCGAAATTCTATTTTGCTCAGGGGCGGAGCCAGGCAACGTTTTTGGGAGGCACCTCAGGTCATTTTTGGCCATGTTGAGGGTAAAAGGAAAATGTCTGCCAAAAACAGAGTTTTTAAGATAGAACTTAAAACTTTATACGAATATATAGCTAAATAGTTGGGCAATGTGCATATGTAATTTTGTTTATCTGAGGTCACTTTACAAGGTCAGGTCAAGGTCAAAAGTCAAAATTTGTTTTTTCGCAATAATTTCGGCGCCGTTTTTTCAAATGCTAAACCCGGAATATATATGACGTAGAAAGATGCCCTCTACTTGTGTACCAAGTTTCAGCTTGATATCAGGTCAGGTCACGGAGCTATGACCTAAAATGTCAGTGCACGTACCCTATATCGCAAAAGCCAAAAAATGAATTTTTTGGAATAGAGTGAATTTAATCGATTAAAAACGTTTACAGATAATATTGAATGCACACGACATCATTCCAGGTGACCCCAAGGTCACTGGAGGCCATTTAAGGTCAAAGGTCACAAGTTGATCTGAGAAACGTGTGACCATGACAGTTCCCCCTTTTTTATGTCCCTGGCACCGCCTATGCTAACATTATACAAACATTGTAATGCGATTTGTACTTCTTTAGCAAAACATGACTAGCAGAAGCTAAAAAAGTGTTTTGGCCTCTTTTGTTCATTCCGTTATTGGAAAACTAATCCCCCTATTTTTGAAACCCTGTGAACGCCCATGAATTTTCTCAAAATTTCAAATTTGCATACCCATGGTAAAAGCCCTATCCATGATCTCTCGACTGATGCCAGTTTCATCGAAATCGGTCCATAAACAACGGAGTTATAAGAAGTCAAAAAGTACCCCCAATTTTGACATTTTTGCCCCCCCCGTATCCACAAATTTCAAAATTTTGAAAATTTCTTTTGATCAAAATGTAGTTCACGTCACGGCAAATCGATTGCCGTTTGTTGCGATGAAATCGGATAAGTAGTTCTCGAGATCTCAGGGGGGGGCCGAATCCGCCCCCCCCCTGCCGGGAATCGGCCATACCGTCTAGCCCTCCGGGAATAGGGTTAAGCTGGTGTTCTTGGTGTACGTCAGTTATGACTCATACCTGCTTCTTTCTGAATAGAGACAGTCATTTGCTTGCAGAGTTAGAAATCTGTTAACATGCTTATAATGTAGCTTTTTGGTGGGGGTACAAGATCGGACTTTTGGAGTATAAAATGTTTCCCGAGCACATATTTTCTGGTGTTCTTCAGCAACAAAAACAATACTTTTTCCAACCTTAGGTCAGGATCAGACCAGATGGCAACCAAATGCCCAGACACTCAAAAGCCCAGTCTGAGGCGTTAGCCATGCATATCAGTCCCATTTAGCTTTGACCATATGTCAGGCTAAGCAGACCACCGATGAGACCGTCATGATGGATGTTGTTTCCAAGCCGGAACGAAGTCCATTTCCAGACGGCATCAGGAATCAATCGATGTGCGGTGTCAATGATTGAGAGATTTACTGAGAGCGTCGTAGACAGCTTTCGGAACACACTGAGGCCCACCCAAGAAAAACGGCAGAAACATGTCACGAGGAATTCAGTCTGAGTCTGCAATTTGTCGGGACAACTAACAACATGAACGGCTTCAGAAGATTCCCGTGAAATGACCCCTAATTCAGCATTCTGTTGTATGAAGCGCTTTCTGTTCCACAACCGCTGTCTGTCAGGAACTTCAGTAACAGAAATTAAGAGCCAATGCCAAAACAGCGCAACAGTTCAATCTATTTCAACACTCAGCGACAACCTAAAAATGAAAGCAACCAACTACTGGGAACGATCATTCCCAACGCGAACGCCTTGGTGGAAATCCACCAGCCACATTGGATCACATTAATCTAGACGTCGACGGAACAAGGTGGACATTAAGAGGACGGGAGATGCGGGTGGCGGGGACACCACGTACCTCCATCTTCTTCAGGTGCTGCTCGATCGGCTCGCGCTCGTGCGGCTGACACAGAAACGGCGACAGCGGCAGCTTGCTTACCACTTCATCTGCCAGCCACATCAAGTCATGTCAGGTCAGGTTATGCAAGGTCAGGTCCACGTCTGGGCAACGGCGGCCAGTTCGCCACCTATCTGTGCCCAGGTCAAGCCAGGTCAGCTCAGGTCGATATCTTAACAGTGTCAGATGCTTAGCATCGCATCTGACATTAGATTACGTTATGACGGACCGAAATCTAGACAGCAGCAGTCGACTCACCACCTTGGCAATATTGTCATCAAGTCAGTTTGGCCTAGGTCAAACAAGGGAGGAGCAGGTCAGGACAGTTCAAGTCATTTCTGGGCATGTCCGGCCAAACCAGCGCTTCACCACGGATGCATCAATCTGACGTCGCCGTCGCCACACTCGGCAGCGCAGCAGACACACCGACACAGTCATTCTCTTTTATCATACAGTCAATCCCAACGTACATTTATCGATATTTCCACACAGATCTTCGCAATTTTCCTCCAGCGTCCCCTAAACCAGAGATGTGTCCCTGCCCTGCTCCCCCCCCCTCCCCGACAATCCGCACCACCCGGGCCGTGACTGCGTGTCTTCACTGCACCACTGACCCTGCCCCAGTCCACTCAGCACCTTTCGGTCCGTGACTGCAGAAGGGTCCCCAATGTACCGCTAACCATCGCCCAGTCCACGACCGCAGACGGGTCCTCCGCGAACTCTTACCCTTCTCCGGCCAGTACCAGCCGTTCGGTGACTGCGGCTCCCCGCTGTGCCGCTCCCCTCCCCGGCCCGTACCTCCCGGTCCAGGGCTCCAGACGGGTCCGCCCTGTTCCGTGTAGCGCTGGTACCGCTCCCCTCCCGGGCCCGTACCTCCCGGTCCAGGGCTCCAGACGGGTCCGCCCTGTTCCGTGTAGCGCTGGTGCCGCTCCCCTCCCGGGCCCGTACCTCCCGGTCCAGGGCTCCAGACGGGTCCGCCCTGTTCCGTGTAGCGCTGGTGCCGCTCCCCTCCCGGGCCCGTACCTCCCGGTCCAGGGCTCCAGACGGGTCCGTCCTGCTCCGTGTAGCGCTGGTACCGCTCCTCTCCCGGGCCCGTACCTCCCGGTCCAGGGCTCCAGACGGGTCCACCCTGCTCCGTGTAGCGCTGGTACCGCTCCCCTCCCGGGCCCGTACCTCCCGGTCCAGGGCTCCAGACGGGTCCGCCCTGCTCCATGTAGCGCTGGTACCGCTCCCGCAGCAGGGCCACCGCCTCGTCCAGCTGTTCCAGCCGGCTGGCGCGGGCCAGCAGGGCGCGGGCGTCGTGATTGCTCGGCATCAGCAGGCTGCGGGGATGAACACACCACGGAGTGAGGACAAACACAGTACGGAGTGAGGACAAACACAGGGCGGAATGAGGACAAAAACAGCGCGCAATGAGGGCAAACACACGATGGAATGGGGAGAAACACGGCGCAGAATAAGGAGAAACACAGCGCGGAATGAGGAGAAACACACCGCGGGATGAAGACAAACACAGGGTGGAATGAAGACAAACACAGGGCAGGATGAGAAGAAACACGGCGCGGAATGAGGGCAAACGCAGGGCAAACACTGGCAGTCGCCAGACGGACACCAGCAGACTGATGATGAACACCGGCAGATTGCTGATAAACACCGACAGACTGCTGACAAACAATGGCAACTGAGGGCGGAGTGCTGACAGATGCTGGCAAACTGGGGACAGACTGTTACGAAACACCGCTAGACTGCTTATAAACACCAACAGACGGACGAGCCCACAGACAAGCACCAGCAGACGGGCGACAGACTGTTTCAGACAGGAGCTTTATGCTGACAGATTGCTGACAAAATTCGACTGACTGCCAATACAGCTCTGGCACAGAGACGGTAGACTGTTGATAAACTTCTGACAATTTGTTGTCACCACGTCCAGAAGACTACAGAAGAATGTTGACACGATGTGCAAAGACAGCATTTCGACAGAATGCAAACTGGAGAAAGACTGGAAATATATGGCATTCTACCGTGCCAAGCTTCTGACCATCTTAACCACGCCAGAACACCAATGCAGACTAAGCTAAACAAGCTGTCGTCATGGTCGCTGTCATACCACACCAGGCTGCAGGCACAATGAAAACCATCAGGTCGATGCTGCGAACGAACATTTCCTCGCCCGCCGCCACGCAGCTGGCACCGCCACGCACCAGTAGTGGAGCATCTTGAAGACGTGTCCGCGCGCGTAGCTGAGCGGGCACGGGTAGCGCCTGGCCAGCTGCAGGTACTCGGCCGCCACCTGCCAGACGGGCAGGTGCAGGCCCGCGAACAGCGCCGGGTTGTGCAGGTTCCCCTCGGCCGACATCACCTGCGGAGGGTCCGGACGTCACGGCGACTCGGGGCGGAGAGGGACGGGTGAAATCGGTGTGGAAACTGGCTGGGCCGTCGGCGCGAGTCGCGCTCAAAACAGCCGATCTCGACAGAAAGTGACGAAACTCTCCGGTTAACCGATTCTCACACTAGCTCTGCCATATAATGCAATCCTACGCAACTTGGCATACACGCCTAACACGGAATAACAGAACCGTGAAACGCACTTAGTCAAGGCAAACTAGACAGGCTTTCGACACAAGACCACTGGCACGTTTTCTCGCACAGCATCTGCCTCAGTGCCCAGGGACGACCCCGCCCCCCCCCGACCACTGACCCCCTGGACACCGGTGTGCTCCAGGCAGCGGTGCACATCAGCCAGGTACTGGATGTTGCCGTTGGCGAACACGGGGATGTTGACCGCCTCCCTGGAAAACGGCGGCCGTCAGCGTGACGCATTCTCTTTTATCCTCATTGAGGCCAAAACATTTCATGAGAATGTGAACACTACTGTTTTTTTTTCTTTACTGCATGTCTCACTGTCATTAATATAAAGATCCATAATAGCTGCTTCCTGCAGAAAGATGCCCAAATACATAAACTGGAGCTGACACTTCCTTTTTCCTTTCTTGGCAGGGAGTCCAACGACTTATATTATTCTCCTTGGTTTGCAATTTTGATTTCCCTGGACGTTAACGTAAGGTGATCTGCGTCGTGATAAATTGGAGCGGGAGCACTCCTGGCTACCTGATAACGCATGGTGGGTAGAAAAAATCGACGAAGATAAAAAAGTGAAAACTCCAGGCCACGCACACGGTCCCTCAGGGCGAAGCCAAATGAATCTGCACCGACACTGGGTCTGCCCGACCACCGACACGGGACACTGGGTCTGCCCGACCACCGACACGGGACACTGGGTCTGCCCGACCACCGACACGGGACACTGGGTCTGCCCGACCACCGACACGGGACACTGGGTCTGCCCGACCACCGACACGGGACACCGGGTCTGCCCGACCACCGACACGGGACACTGGGTCTGCCCGACCACCGACACGGGACACTGGGTCTGCCCCACCACCGACACGGGACACTGGGTCTGCCCGACCACCGACACGGGACACTGGGTCTGCGACACGGGACACTGGGTCTGCCCCACCACCGACACGGGACACTGGGTCTGCCCGACCACCGACACGGGACACTGGGTCTGCGACACGGGACACTGGGTCTGCCTGACCACCGACACGGGACACTGGGTCTGCCCGACCACCGACACGGGACACTGGGTCTGCCCGACCACCGACACGGGACACTGGGTCTGCCCGACCACCGACACGGGACACTGGGTCTGTCCGACCACCGACACGGGACACTGGGTCTGCCCGACCACCGACACGGGACACCGGGTCTGCCCGACCACCGACACGAGACACTGGGTCTGCCCCACCACCGACACCGGACACTGGGTCTGCCCGACCACCGACACGGGACACTGGGTCTGTCCGACCACCGACACTGAAGCTGAGACTCTCGTCAACGCGGCAAGATCGCCGAAGTGAACGCGAACACTGTCCGACGCCGTCTGACGCTGACGTGACGGTGTCTGACGCTGACGTCGCTCGGGCCGACACCGCCACTCCAGCGACGGCCGTCTGACCGGCGGTTCCGCCGGAGCACGGCAGCGGAAGGCGACTGTCTGGGGTCTCACGGCGGCGGAACGCGGGGCCCGAAGGTCCCAGAGCGGGTGCTGGCCAGGGGGGGGGGGGCGCACCTGACGGCCTTGATGACGTTCCAGTCGGCCAGACCGGTCAGCGGGCCCTTCATCTCCCGCGTCCGCCCGTGCACCGTCAGCAGCTGACAGCCGGCAGATTCCAGCATTCGCGCATACCTGACGGACGGGCAGAATCAGTCACACAGACTCCTGCATCCCAGCATACCTGACAGTCAGTCACATATGCTCTAGTTTGGTAGCATACACCTACCAAACAGCCAGTCATATGGCCAGCATCCTGGCATACCTAAAAGGCAGTCATACGAACTTATGTGTCATGACATAACACCTGACAGAAACAGTCACAGAGACTCCGACATCCGGACATTCCTGACTGACGGACTGAGGCAGTCATGCAAGCCCCTGCATCCTGGCATGCCTGACAGATAGTCAGTCATACAGACTCAGGCATATATCCCTGCCTTATCCTAGAGAGTAGTGAACTACACTTAGGCAAACAAACCCAATATGAAACAGAAACGCTACTTCGGTACATAACAAACCCAATCATAAACCCTTTGGCACATATGCTTCATTTGTACCTTTCCATGGGACAGGCCTGCATCGCGACCATCACGGTTGTACCGCGTCCTGGGAGACTCACCTGATGGTTTTATCCACGTCATCGAACACCCGGATTTTACAGGTGACAGGTATGTCCGTCTGGGAGTGCACAACGTTCACTGAAGAAAACAACACCACACAGTTAATGTTCGCTTTGAAGCATACTTATAACGTGCAGGACTGGCCGCATCTGTCCGTACTACCATCAGCGTCAAACACTGCGTTCTCAAATGCCCCGGCACAACCTCAACAAAAACGGCTTAACATTCACCAAACCTTGCAGATGACTGCTTCACGCAAGTGCCGATTTCTGGAAACCGTTTGATGAAAACCACACAACAATGAGCGTCCTTCCCATGAAAGCCAATGCTTATTCAATTCGCGCTGGCAGGGCTGAGATATTCATTCCTGACGCACGTGTCTATTGAGTTCCCACTGGTCGTGCACGAGGCCCTTTCCTCCCTCGGCACATCCTGTCACAGCCGTCTTATGACTAGATTTGTGGCCTGATTCAGTGTGGTGCCCATTTTGTGCGGAGCATTCTATGAGCGGTTCGGCAAGTAACGAGACCGTTCAAGAAAAATGTGAAACGAAATGACAACGAAAAGGTCGGAAAAAGCAAACAGAGAAGCAGTGTTCCGAAATTAAAGGTTTCGTGATTACATTTTGTGCAGACCTAACTTTACATGTTTATGAATCCCATGCAAGGGCAATAAATGAAAAGTGCACCCATAAGTCCTAAACCTAGTCAGCCCTAGTAGTCAGCCCTAGTAGCCAATAGCCATGCCCTGAAAAAGCAGCATCTCTACTAGGTTGATCGAACCTCAAACTAAGAATGATTCAGCAATCCAATTCAATTCTGTCCAGACACGGAATCAGAGCGCAAGTCTGCTGACCAGCACCCCACCCAGCAGACCCCAACACAGGCTCAGCACACCAATCTGCTGGCCAGCAACCCACCCAGCTGCCGAATGAGCTCCCACTCGTCCTGCAGGAAGGCGCCATAGTGCCCGCGGCGCGCTATCGACTGCGGACAGCCCAGGTTGATGTCGAGCGCGTCGAAGTGGCCGACGCAGTGGCGGGCCGCCTCCAGCAGCACGGCCGGGCTGTTGCAGCAGAACTGCGGGCAGAACGGCAGAACTGAGCACGGGGCGGCAGAACTGCAGCAAAACACAGAGAGGCAGGACTGCGGACAGAATGGCAGAGCCAAATCCACAGCAGGCAGAGCGGCAGGGCTGCAGCGAAATACAGAGAAGCAGAAGTGCAGGCAGAATGTCAGAACCAAACACAGAGTGGACCGAGCGGCGGAACTGGACAGAACAGCAGAACTGAATGGCAGAACTGAATGCAGAGCGGCAGAATAACAGTAGAGTGGCTGGGCTGCGGAATACATGGCAGAACTGGAAGCAGAGCAGCAACAGAGATGTGGACATGAACAGCAACAACATGTGGACAGAGTTGTAAATATGAAAACACAGGTAGGGCTGCGGACGAAGCAGAAGATTTGAACTCTGCGCGACAGAACTCCGCGCAGAATTACACAGCTGAAACCTGAGTGGCAGAACTGAAAGAAGAGTAAACGACCACTGCGCCATGGTTGGAGATCTGGTTTTTAGAGTTAAAAATTTTGTTAAAAGCACTACTGGTTTAACATGGCATTCTTCGTGTAATTCAGTTCTGACATCATGGCTGTTCCTTACTAAAGGAGACAGAGTCCTTTGCTTGCAGGAAGAAATTTGCCATCATGATAACAATGCAATTTTCCAATGGAGACACAGGATCAAACTTTCGGAATATAAAATGTTTTCAGGAGCAAATATTTCTGAGGGAATCCTTCCACACCAGAAAACACATCTTCTCCAACCTTGCTCAGGGCAGCACAGGATGTGCAGAAAAAGAGCGCCGGAACTGCCGGTAGAAATGCAGAACTGTATGCACAACAACAGATCTCTACACAGAATGACAGAAGCATAGACGATGCAGCAGAAACCGAGACGGGCTCGCAGAATTTGGAATGAAAAACAAATTGGGTGAACCTGAAGAGGACCATGACCTGATCTGGAGAAAAGCCCAAAACACAATGAAGAAGCTGGAAATGAAGTAGAACTGGAAGCATAATGGTGGCAATGGGAAATGGGTGTTGCTGGTAACCAGGACAGGCAAAGCTGGGAAGGTTACAGAACGACTGAAACAGTGTGGCAGAAAAGAAACAAAACTGGTGTCACTGTGCAATAAAGCATGGCAGCACCTGCTCTACGATTCCTGTTATGACTGGACTGAAAACGGCTGTCCGTCACTGGAAAGGAATTTAACAATCTAAAGCCAGTTTTTCAGCAGCAGTGACTAGGGTGATCAGAGTAAGGGTCATTTTCAGGGTCTGATCAGGGACCAGTCTTTGGAATTTGAGGAACACCATCTGGCTGTAGGCCCGATTCCCTCCAATTTCCGAGTGAAACAATTCTGAGTAACGATGACAGCACGAAACTACTAAATCGATGACAGCACAGAACTACTGAACCGATCTGGAATCGAGTCAAATCGGCTCAGAATCACGCACATGCGTCAGTGATACCGACCTGAACTATCAGAGGTCGGTCCTCGGGGTACGTCGTGAGGCACTCCCGGCGGTACTTGACGTCCTTCACGAACACGCTGGCGTGAAACATGGGGGTGTAACAGAGCTCGGCACCTGGAACATGTCAGTGACGTGAGCAACATCATTCCACAAGGGCGAGCTGACACCTACTGCAATTAACACAACAAGAATCAGGAACGACTAGTGAACTTATACTGCTGAGTATTGTCTGAGGCCAATGGCAAGTAGATAACCTTAGACAAGAAACCAAATTTGACAACATCACATTGGCACATAAAACAAGACCATTATGACTTCATTACTGAGAGTTTTGGGAAATGTAGACAATGAGTAGACTTTCTGTCAACCTCCTCAGACAAAATATATCAATCTGAAAACCTAGTTTTACACAGACAGGGGAAAAATCCTGCCATCAAGAAGCAAAATGTCATGCCTTGTTTCCTCTTAGGGTGATTTTCTATTGTTATCCACAAAAAAGCTCAAGTCAGATATCTGCATTTTACTTTTTGCCTTTGGACACCAAAAATAGGTAGTTATGGCCACCACATGACTCACCATATTTCCTACTGAGCATTCTCCAGGCAGCTTCACTCTGATCCACCATTGGGGCCACCACCATCCGGGCCGAGGCCAGTCGGCCATGCCACAGCTCGAACCCTCCTGGCTTACTGCCAGGGGCTGATGATTGTTCAGCTGGTGCATTCTGGTTCTCCATGTAGGGCCTACAAAAATTAAGTACTGAAGTAAATTAGCTCCTGTTTTCTTACAACTTATCCCCAATTCTAGAATGCTTTCTGGTGCAATGAAATCTGTAGTAAGAAGCTGTTTTGTGACAATTTAATATCATCACACTCCTAAATGCCAAAATAATACAGGATGTTTCAGGGCTCATTGTGTTCAACCTTGCAAATACTTTTAATAAACATTAGCAAATACAATTGCATTCTGGAGACCACATCAAAGTTACATGAATGCTGACTAAAACACAGCATGTTTGAAAAGTAATATCACATATCACACACACACACCACAATCACCTTTGTTATAACCAGGCCAAATGGCACAGGATTGCACTTGCAAATACCAGAGCAAATACAAGCCAGAAGCATACTTGGTTCAGGTAATGATGGGAAACATAACATTATTGCATTACTAATATGACACAGCAACAATGTAGGTGCCAAAACCATCCATGCACTTCATATCAGGTAAGAGAAATCATGCACTTAAATAACCTTTCTACCTAGAATGAGAAAAAGTTTGACTACATACATGTTCTTGAAACTGAATCATAAAATAGCAAAAAAATTGCAAAACATGAGGACAATTAAAATAAATGAAAATAGTGGCAATAATTGGATAACTGAGGATTAGACATAAATAAAAATAAAATAAGAACTAAAATAAATCATCATGAGATAAAAATACTTACCTTTCACCTTTTCCTAGCTCTCATGATCTTTGGGTGCTTTCCAAAAAAAAATAACTTGCATGCTTCCATGGTCCCAAAAATACTTACATAGCCATGTTCATAATAAAAATAAAATAAGAACTAAAATAAATCATCACAAGATAAAAATACTTACCTTTCACCTTTTCCTAGCTCTCATGACATCTTTGGGTGCTTTCCAAAAAAAAATAACTTGCATGCTTCCATGGTCCCAAAAATACCTACATAGCCATGTTCATATCCATAACACTCTGCTCTACAGTATCACACAAAAGCAGGTAACAACAGGGTCTAATTACATAAGTCTTGCAACAAAATCATCAATACTTTATCCCTTGTACTTAAGCAATGAGGCTATATCATTTTAAAACACTGGTGATGGTGACTTTGGGTAAAATAGGCCATATGCCCAAAACCCAAATTGGGCAAGCCCATTAGGACTGCTAATGATGAGCACAATATCATGGGAATGTCATCATCTGACATAACCATTTCAGAAGTCATCAGGAACATACCTGGTTTTGACACAGATATTTTCAAAACATCACAGATAATGCCTTATTCAGTGCACTGAATCTGGCACTCAGCCAAACAGTAAATTATGGTAATTTCAACAAGATCTCATCAGTGCACACCACCTGGAAGCCAGTGCAAATTGGCGCACACTGAGGCGATGCCTGGTGTGCTGATGTGTTCCGAATAAAATGCCAAATGTGTTGGTCGACAACGATTGGTACAGACATCACGGGAATCGGTCAAACAGGCTCGGGGCATGGGAAGTTATCGTCAGTCCTTCAATCCTTTCGACTCTTCGAGTCCCCTGGCATACTTTGCAGACTGGCCGCTCAATCCCGAAATGTCCCAACGCTTCTTACTGATGCTTAGATGCTTACGAATATTACCTGGTCCTGATGCTTGCGTGGCAAGGCGAACGAATGAGTAAGACCCCACTAAGCCCCTAGAACAACGACCCAGCAGGATCACGCATCCTAAGCCTTCCTGCCGTCCACAGAGGCGTCGGCCAGGTCGGTCGCTTGTTTGTTTGTTTGTTGTGGGTTAGGACGCACAGCCTCTTGGGCTCAAGCGTCCGTGTCTTCAGTCAAGTCTTGTGTCCCGTCGGGCGTCGGTCAGTCGTCTGTGTCACGTCTTGTGTCTCGTTCAGGTCGGTCGCGTGTATTACCACGTTGCGAAACTTGCGCTACGTGCACGCCTCACATGCGCCATAGCTGGGTCGAGGCACAAGTAGATATGGTCGCCCTGTCAGCTGCCACCTCAATAAAATGTTGGAAAAGTGATAACCATTCCTTTGTATTTTTTGCTCAACCCGGCACCGCCTGAGGGTGTCAAATAGGGCACCCAACTGTTTTTAGTAAATAAATTCTGAACCGTTGGAGTCAGCCCAACTTAACTTGCATTACCTGTCCATCAATCAGGGTGGATCCAGGATTTCGCCTGGAGGGGGGAGCGAATGGTCAGGCTGGGGCCCTCCCGGCCGGCCCCCATTCTTCACCCTTCAGAGATAAAAAACGTTGATCTGCTCATATCCAGGCTACAATATTCCATGTAATGTTTTCATGTAATCATGTGTTCCGTTTTGCCATATCAGGTAACCGCAAAATTCCAGCGCGTAGACGCGCTTGAATGTTTTCTGTTACACAAAATTTTCTCAAATGAGGTGATCACCACCATGGGGAAAATTTTGTGTTTTGTTCCCCTACAGATCGGCCGAAATATGACAACGACGACGGGATTTCAGGAGGCTACGTCTCTCCCTCTTCTTGAAATATCGTGTCCGTATCTGGTCCTCTGCCCCCTCGTAGTGTAGACTCGCGCGCGCACTTCATGCCAGACACGCGTTTTTCACACACTACCGACCCGCGCTTTGCACCAGCCGGCGACGCCAGACCTCGCAGCTTCCCGTTCATGACTCGGTCCACTGACGAGGTCTCCTCTCAACACAAGGCTACCGCTACTGCACCGCCTGCAACACGGTTGTTACGTGCAACCTGGTTGGCTGATTAGCGTTCACCGTAGAGCAGCCTCGGCAGATCGCACGAAGGAAAGGAAACACTTACAGTTAATTCTCAAAGGCTATATTAAGAAGCGAACATTTACATCAAAGTGACGCGGACGAGCACATATGATGCACTATGATTTACACCAAGCTCAATGCGCAACATAGGGAAAATCCCGGCCCCTAAATTCCGCTACCCTCTTTAGCCCAATACCCGCAGGACCTACCCCAAGGAAGCCACGGTGCGAACTGCCCCGATGGGCGGGCTACACACGCAGACACCACCTGGCGGCCGCAACGCCGGGGCACAGCCCTTGCCGCCTCATGGCGGCCGCACAGGCCGCGGCTCAACCTGCCCTCTAGCGGCGGCGCTCCGAGACGGTTGTGTGTGCGGCCGGAGCCGGAGCCGCGCAAGGCACCGTGGCCTTATTATTCTTTACAGTAGTTTCTCGAGACTTTTTGCTAGCTTTTTGGTGGTCTCCGGCTGTTTGCCGTGCTCGGGCCCTCTATTGGTCTCAGGTTCCGTTTGCAGTTTCGCATTTCAAACGGGACGTCTTAGGCGCTCCTTTGGGAGTTCAGGAACACCTCGGGCAGTGTCATGGGCCCATCTGGCGGCTTTTAGGACACTTAAGATATCTCGGGTCCCCTCCTGCCGCCCCTGCAGATTTTTTTCCATCTGAGAAGCCCCTGAGGTAGAAACAAGGGTCCTTTATAAGTTTCTGTCTGCCGTGACAGAGGTGTTTCCGGCAATGCTCCAGGTCCTCTGGCCGTTTCAAGAGTTGTCTGAACGTCTTAAGGCTTAGTGCTTTCAGGGGCCCCTGTGATCGTCTCAGTGGGCCCCTGGTGTCTTAGGCGCCCCTGTTGTCGTCCCTGGGGAACGTTTGTGCCGTATCAGGGTCCCTCTGACAGTTGAAAAAGACCTTTGGCGATTTTAGGGCCTCTATGAAGTGTCATGGGCTCTCTGAACGTCTCCGGTAGTCTGCATGGCTGTATCGGGGATCGTCCTCTGTCGCATGGAGTATACCTGGCAGTCTTAAGGCCCTCTAGCCGTATCAGTGGTCTTTGCTGGCGTTTCAGGGGTCTTACTAGCAGTCTCAGGAGGGCTTTTTCTGTTCCAGAGGACCGCCTAACATACTCGGGAGCAGGTGTGCATCCAACCAAAAATTTCGGTGGAGGGTCTTCGTCCTGCGATGGACCCTCTCACTTCATGTGGGCCCTGTGGATAAAAAGTGCTGACATGCAATTTTACAACAGGCTTGCAGTGGGGTAGAACCAGCCCAAAATTTCGGGGGGGGGGGGTGCGTGACCAATGGTGAGCCCGTATCTATTAGTGGGACCCTGAATGAAAACAGCCAGTGAAAATTTTACGGCAATGGACGCTTGCCGTTCCTAAACGTTATTAGTTACCACCAGCTAGCCCTTCTCCGATTGTCGATGATGGCGTCAAAAACGGTTTTTACGGGGCGGGGGGTGGCTCCGCAGATGTCAGGGCCCCTCTGCAGGCCGTCTACACGCCAGGGGTCTCTCCACAGGCCGTAAATCCCCTCTACAGACCGGCAGGAGCCCTACAGGCGGCGGCAAAGGCCCCTTCCTGTCAGTAGGGGCCCCTTCATGCCGACAGGGGGCCAACTACAGGCAAGCAGGGGGTCCCTTTCGATCGGCAGGGGCCCTTACAGGCCGACGGGACCCCATAGAACAGCAGGGTCGCATATATTAGCATAAAGCAGGGGGTCCCTCCACAGGCCAGCAGGGGGCTTGGGGAAGCTGGCATGAATCCACAGGCGCGCAGGGGGCCATGAAGACCAGCAGGGGCCCCCTACAGGCCGATAGGCCCTCAGGGGGTCCTGTAGGCCGGCATGGGGCCACTGTAAGCCAGTACAGGCCCTTACAGGCCGGCAGGGGTCCCCTACAGGTCGAGGACACACCTGACCTCCTGATTGCATCAAGAACCCCTCAGGTTTCTAAAAAGATCAGCGTAGCCCATTTGCGGCCCGTCTCGAGGTTGAGAAGGTCACTGATGAATCCCTGTTCACGAGTTCCTTTGGTTGGTCAGGATCTCGTTATGTCGTGCAAGGCACCCTCTTAAGTTCTTGCCGTCTCAGGGACCTCTCTGGCACTTTGAGCGGTCTCATGGACCTTTGCCGTGTTGGGGCCCCTCTTGCGGTTCCAGAGACCCTTGGAGAGTCCCAGAGGCCTTTCTATCCATCTACGGGGCCATCTTGCCATCTCATAGTCTTATTACAACTCCTGGAGGCCCTCTGACTGCATCAGGAACTTTAAACTTTTTACAGATGTCCGTGAAACCCATTCGGGGCCGCTATGCCATTCCAGGGGCTCCTATGCCGTCCTAGGCACTCAGTCCTCATCTTGACTCCTCAGGGGCCCTGTGACCCTTCTGGCGGTCTCAGGGACAATCTGCCGTATTGGGGCCATACTGTGGTTGCAGGGTCGTTTGGGAGCTTCAGGGGCCCTTCTGTGTGTCTCAGGAGTCACCTAAGCCTCCAGAGGCCCACCTGACTGCATCAAGAACCCATCACGTTTTCACAGAGACCCCGTGAAGCTCACACGGGGTCCCTTCGGATCCCTTTTGAGTCTAAGACGGCCCCTCCGGGGCCGGCACGAGAGGGGCCCCTTCTCAGGCCTCAGAGGGGGCGACTGCCCCATCACCCCCCCCCCCCCGATCTGCGCGCGCCACCAATCAATTTTGCATATTCTTACATCAAAACCATTTCCATGGTCATGTCATGGAGATATGATACCATAAGTGAACCCTTGTATGAATGTTTTCGCCGCTTCGGGTGGTGGCGCAAACGCCCTTGTTTTTTCTATAATATTCCCGAAAGTAATGCAAGGATTATTTGGATTTACACAAGACACAGTCCCTAAAAGGATGTACAAAAGTTTCACGCCGACATTAGAGGTCATGCTAGGTCCCATGCATGAGGACAGTTGGACTGATCTGCATTGTTAGTGATAGAAGTGGTTGCCACTGACCTTCCCCATGGTTCAAGCTGGACAGGCAAAACTATATGCGTCTCTTAGCAAGGTTTACCAAATGCACGTGAGGTCAGGTCAGGCCTCGTCATAGATAGATGTCAAAACAAAATAAAATACATCATCACTTGTGGAGCACCGTTCAGTAGCAGCAATGAGCAATTATTGTTCCTAGATAGAACTGTCTGAACTGAACAGAAACAACTGTCTTTCCTGAACTGGTTTGACCTTGACCCAATAAAGATTAGATAGAGCAGATTTAATTATCACGAGATATCATTGCACTTCTGTATTTGACTCAGTTCAGTAATCCAATAACTACTTCCCTTTCTGATGAAGAGAAATGCAACCTTACCTGGCCTGACCTCGAATGACCTTGTCTAGTTGAGGAGCAGGTAATGCAAAACTGATCACCAGAAAGTTTCACTCCCGTCCTTTCTGTCACGTGGATCAAAACGGCTGCGAGTAAGTATCGATCGTTGGCATGCCAAGCAAGAAAAATACTTCACCTGACCCAGGTTGACCTTAACCCGACATTTTTAATATTAGGGGATGCTTCTAGTACAAAAGATCATGGAATTTCGTGTGAAACCCAGCTGAAGGCTCTAAGACCAGTATTGCTGACGACATGACGTACGAACCGGTGTCAGGTTTTCCGACATCATGTTTAAGTTTTGCGTGACCCATGAAATCATTAATAGCTTGACTAGGGCTAAAATAATATTTTCTGAATCGTTATTTCCTGACTCAGGACAAGCGACTGGTGGTAGACCGGCTCAGATTCGACGGTTGGACCTTGGGGAAACAGGGGGGGTGCCCTTTGAATAGCCCCCAGACGGCCGTGGGTGCGAAGACACGCCAATGGGTGCCGGGTTAAGAATCAGAATTGAATTAATTCATAAAGTTCTTGGGAATCAGTTCCCGTATCATGATTCTTTGAAATGAATATTTTGTTTACCTACTAAATGGAACTGTTTATTTTCAATAGTTAAAATAATAACTAGCGTCTGTTATCGCCGAAATCATAACTAAATTAGAATAGTAAATGAAAATGAAAATAATAATGGTAAGTGAAATGAAAATAATACATGAACTCTCGACACACAATGCAAACTGAAATTAGGCACAGTGCTCCGTGGCGTGCGCATGCGTAAAGATGTTATGCTGTAATGTTACGCCGTATCATTGTTATCCAGTACTATCCCCTAACCTAGGTGGAACTTTCTACACGATGATGTATTTTAATAAGATTTCTTCTGGACCAAATGCCCACCTACGAACTATTCCACACACCGCACAGAAATTCTTTGAGCTTCGCGGTAACTCGCGTTCCGCTTTGTGCGACTTCTCTGACGATGCTCAAATTCATGTTCCTGACTGGTGAGGCTAGCCGAGCACAAACTGATGCGCCCGTGATCTCGGCGACGCCCACATTGTATCGCTTTTCACACACGGTGACGTCCAAACGAATTGCCCCACATGGCAAAGAACTACAGCTCAAATGGGAGATGCAGATCTGTATAAACACGCTTTTCTATGTACAAGGACTCTGTCGTTTAAACCGGCATTGACTGGGTATTCCACCACCTGCCATTGACAGGGGGGGGGGGGCGTTTAACGGCCTCCCTCTTTGTCCCGAAGACTAATCATCCGATTCGACTGATTCAAACGAAAACCAATAGCGCCGAACCTTGCAGTCCTGTGACATATGCATGTTTTCACTTTCGGGTCACTGATGCCGTCACAGGTCCGGTCAGACACGAAAACGTGACCATTTTGTCCAGCGTCACCTAATCAAAATGAAGAGCAGACCGAGAATGAAACCGAAGAGACAATATATTCCTGGCAGTCTCCAAATGGCCCCATTCACCATGCAAATGCAATGTTGTAACTTCTTGTAATTTCAAAGTTCTATCATGATCACTGCAGTGATCTCTATCTGACATTTGTAGATGTCCCTACAAGTCAATTTGTCCTATGGTGCACATTAATACGGAATCCCGCACAACATTCCAGATGTAGATATTTCCCAACCGGTCATCCAGAACGTCAAACAAACGCCACTAGTTTTTTTTTGTTACGTTGGAATCTGCATAACACCGCCAAGGTCAAACTGTGAAAAACCTGTTGCAATGCTGCGAGCAACTACTATGCAAATTTTACGTACAGTTCGTTGCAAGAGAATTTGTGATCTATCTGGCCGTATCAAGAAATCATTTTACTCATATGGCATTTCTATAATGTACTCTTACTGGAACCAGACAAGGGAAGGTACATGTTTGGCCTAGGATGATCTAGCTTGACGTCAAAGGTGTTCCGTACCGAACTCTCAGGTCATGCTGATATGCAATGCAAATCACAGTCACTATGCATTGTAAAAACACCAATAATATGTCGTCGAAGAAAAACTGAACGTCGAGTTGCAAAACATAGCTGTTCGTATGACGTCAGTAAGACGTGACCTAAGATCGGGTTTTCCTGACGTGTCGAATTTTCCTGACGGAAGAGTTTAATCGAATTCGGAGAAACCGTACGCAGTGGATAATTGTAAGACTTCCCGACGTAGGCCATCGCCGGGACCGTCAGGCTTCCGAGGTCGATAGCATGAGGGTCACCCTGACTTTTGACAGAGAGGCTGACATTCCAGGGACACGCACCCGCTATGTGGCCCGCAGATGTCTGAGTTCTCGTGTCTATAAATCCTGAAAATACTTGATACTGTGTTACACGTGTGAGGGAGCAGGGGTAAAGGCAGAGAAGGCGTGAGGGACAATGGGTCTTCCTCCAAAGATGATTACGTACTGGTGCACCAGCATCATTTTGCGATTTAAAACAGACATTTTGACATTTGTTCACCAAAACACCTCTATACTGCTGCCAAAGAAATGAAGATGGCATTACGGATGTAACATTACCGCGATCGGTAGCTCAGCTGACAGGGCGTCGGTCCCCCTGTCCTGGCAAGACGGGTTCATGTCACCACGGCGCTCGATGTTTGATCCAAGGGTTAGCTGACAACTGTCCAACATTGGATCAAGCTGATTATATCACGCGGCCGCGTCGCACCCTTGGAGGCACGTTCAGCTTTCACCACAAAATTAGCCGTTACGTGGAGTTGTGCGGTTGGGTCTGTGGGTCGGAGCCCGTGGGACAAACTACATTTAACATGCGCTTTGGAAGAGGGTCTTTTTGTACACCCCCCCTCCACCTGTTGTTCTTGAAAATTTCGAGAACGGATCGGAGCTGGATGCTGCTACTTTGTGACATTTATGACAATTGAATAACTCGTCGATTGACGCAGAAAAACCGAAAATCGGCAGAATATTTTTGAAGTTTGAAGCATTTGAAGTCAAACATAACGAAAATATCGGTTGTCGGTGACGAATAGAAACTTTGTGAAAGGACCAGCGTTCTACCTAAGATTACCACTTGAACACAATCAGGCGACGTCATTCGGGCATAAATCACAGATGTACCAAGACCATAGTCAGGGTCAATAAGGGTCAAGGTCAACCAGCTTGTGATCTGGTACAGACTTGCTTTGTAACATATCGGTTTGTATGAAATATGCATTTGGAGACTCTAATAAAAACACGTGTACACACTAATACGCTTACATATACCAGGGTCAGTGAAGGTCAAGGTCATCCAACGTCAAGGCTAAATATCTTGTGATCTGGTCCAGATTTGCTTTGCGACATGCCGATTTGTATAAAATATGCATTCAAAGACCCTAATAAAAACACTTTTGCGCATATGGATACGCCTATACATATCAGGGTCAGTGCAGGTCAGGGTCATCAAAGGTCAAGGGTAGCTATGTTGTGACCTAGTCCAGATTTGCTTTGCAATGTGTCGATTTGTATGAAATATGCAGAATAAAATGAATATGTAATATGTAATGAAATGTGAAATAAAAAAATGAAAGGCATTTTTCGTTATATATATATATATATATATATATATATATATATATATAACATGCATATATAAATATAAAGGCTGGAAGTGATTAAATGTATTGATGTTGGCTACCTTCACTGAAAATACGCCAACAGATACGTGTAGCGCCCTCATTTACACTCAAGCTATCCCGCGTTGCTCGAAATCTGATCTGCAAAAGATAAAAAATGACGTCATAGGTCAATGACCTGACATGACCTCGGCCCGAAATCCTCAGTCAAGACGTCTGATGAATGGAAGTTGTCGTGTTCCACGTTTTAACGCTTAAACAAACACCCTTTTCCCGTTTCGTTCCAAAAGTTGTGCGGAATGGCCTGTACAGGCAGAGAAAGAAAAAAAGAAACCCTTTCGAGCCCATTTGACTTTAAAAATATTGACTTAGGGTCATAAAAATTGCAAGAAAGAAAAAAAAGAAACCTTTTCGAACCCATTTGACCTTAAAAATATTGACTTAGGGTCATAAAAATCGCACGCATTGTAAATTGTTATAGCCCTACCCTGTCTACGAAATTTCGTCTCTAGCTTTTTCGGTTTCCGAGATCTGAGAGGATTCCTTTTGTATGCCCCTTCCAGTGCGTGTTAGCGTGAAACCCCCTTCCACTGCGCGGGTTAACATAGGTTCTGAATTTTATGAATTAACGCGGGAGCAAACTACATTACGCTCTGAAACGACTCGGGCGGAATTTACAAAAACGACATTACAACTCAATGTGGCGTACCTTGCTGTTCAGTCTCCCCTAGCAAGTCTAACTAAACTTAAATTTTTGATATTTTTCATGAAAATTTTACAAAAAGATAAGCAAAAAAATTGAACACATAACTACGCTAAAAAGAAACTAAAAAAGTCCGGCACCTGCCAAAACTACCACATAGATCCTCCCTAGCGACGGTGCAAGGCCACGTTAATCCGTTTCGTTGCCGGAGGCGACGGCTTGTTCAACCGATGGGACGCCTTCCAGCTGGTTCGGCGCCTTCCTGCCGGCGGGATGCGACCCATTAACTTCGCGCCTAGCAGCGCTTTTGTCTCGTCTGAAGGATGAGCTGTGGCGAGCGCGCTCGGCGAACATGCAGAACCCCAACGGTCACATTCACGGGCCGCGTGAACCATACTTTGGAAAAGATTTCACGCCGCACAGTGAACGGAGGTCGTGGCGTTACCGATAACTGTCAGTGCCACGTCGCAAAACGCTGATGTGGCTCCGCCGAAGAGTAAGGCTGGCCGTCCACTTGCACTATTCGGCGCGTAACCGAATGACCGAATGGCGGAAATTACGCACCGAATTCTGGGACGCCGTCCACTGGTGCTTTTGACTCACCGAAAGAATTTCCCATGACTTTCATAATGCAAAACAGCAAAACAAACACTTCTTTTCTTTTAATGGATTAGTAATGCATTAATAACAATCACAATGAAAATTAATTTTGCCACATTCATATGCATATCTGGACTGTTCTTATATCACAGTTAAGTAATTCCAACGATCATACCTGCGACAAAAAGTTGTCCAGTTGACTACAGCATCCTTTAATTTAGCACTGCCACAACAAGTTCTAATATATCCTTCAATATCACGACAATTTGGACGGAAGTACTTACTTCATTGTCCTCTATGAGTCGACTTCCATCAAACACGCTTGCGTCTCAACAACTGTTTGCCGCCGAACGGCCGAAAAGTTGAGCTTTTTCTACTTTTCGGTTCGGCGCCGAAAAGTTGAACCCGCCTACTGGCGTATTCGGGCGTTCGGCGTCAGCTGACGAACATTTCCCCTTGGCCCAATGTTAAATTCCGCCATTCGGTCATTCGGCTACGCGCCGAATAGTGCAAGTGGACGGCCAGCTTAAGATAAAGCAAATAATATGATGTGATTTTTACGTCTTTTTTCGACTGGGTAAAGCTGAATGTGTATGCAGGCTATCAGGTCAATGGAACAGCTGTGGTTTTGCTTGTTCAGTCAGAAGGCAGGCTCTGCGAAGGTGGCGCTCCTCCGAGCCAACCATTTTGCCATGTTACGCAATGCCAGGCCACGCAAATACGTCTCCATTGAGGATTCTGACCAGAGTTTCGTTGGCAATTAGGCACGACAAGCATCGCCGTTCGGGATCATAGTTTAAAAAAGGAACCATAGGTGGCAGCACGTTGAGCAGAACCTCGCCAGTCAGCAGCTTGGAGCATGGCTGGGAATAGAAGCTCGGCTCAGGCTGGAGTCAAAGGAAGGGCAGAGCTAAAGTAAATTCGGCAGCACTTCAGTCCACAGCGGAAGTGCTGCAATCAGCATATAAGAGGCTCCCGCCGTTAGGTGCAGACGAGGGGCGTCGGACCGGGGGGTGAAGGAGGCAGCTGCCCCCAACTTTGAGGAACATTTTACACTAACCCCATGGTGTTGCATGGAAAGAAACGAAGCGAGAATCACGTTTCCCCATCTCCACCGCTCCTGGTGCCGACAGAGGCGGATCGAGCTGCTCAGTTGGGGGGTGGGGTGGAAGGGGCAAACCAAAATCTGCCGGTACTGGATATGGATGGCAGGTCAACGATTGGGGGAGGGGTGGAAGATGCTGGTCGTGGGTTTGGAGCGTCCATCAACCCAAACTCAAACTCTAGCAATAGCCAGGGGGGGGGGAGTAAATGCCTATTTTCCCCTAATCGCAGTTGGGGAATCATGACAAAGATACCCCCGGTCCGCCAGTGGGTGTCGATATTGCCTCGGTTTAATGGTTGCGTTTAGGTTTAAACACGTTGGAAAGTGATTCAACAATGAGCGCAGCCTCAGTTCGGCTACAAATTGCCATTCACACCAGCTGGGGCTTCAGACTGTAAATTACATTTGTTAATCGGTTTCAAGTCAAATGCTTCCGTTTTTTGTCGTATGTAAACTGCATTCTTCTTCTTCTTCTTCTTCTTATTATTATTATTATTATCACTATCATTATTACTATTGGTATTATTATTATTCTCATCAGTATCACGGAGATACAAACCAACATTTCATAAGACTCTGAAATTGCAGTTGTGATTTCATTCCTTTTCAATCGGCAATGACTCGTGTTTTTCAATGCAGTTTCAATCCTGTTCCGCATGGTCCAGTTCGCTGCGTAACACTCTCCTGAAGCCGGCTTTTAGGGACCCACGCCAACAGAAGAGTAAATATAAAAGCACAACAAATTTTCCAAATCACAGTCATGCAGTCAACCATATCCGTCACATGACGACGAAAAGCTGTTTGGCGTTCACGGCTTTGGACAAGGATTCACTACGTAGTCGAAGCTCAAAACGACGGTCGACATCAAGAACTTTTACCGCCATGCCATTCTTGGAGTACATGACTCATCTATATCTGCTTCACTACATATGGGACCGTTGTAACTCATTTAAATTCGGTTTACGAGCGAGCTGCAAAGCAGCGAGCAAGCTATGAATTTTTGAAATTTCTATTCGATGATCGACACAGCTGCTCTGGCCCAAGCCGCACCGTCAGACGCATCCTAAGGGCTTATGTCTGGCCCTCGAGAGCTATTGGTGGTACAGCTATCTACTTTGTCCGCCGTGCAGATGGATCAATTTAAACATAATCTATTACGACAGTCCTTCAGACCCCGGAGTCAGGGACGGATAATCGAAACTGGCTTCCCAGCCTGCATCCCGCTGAACCTCCGAACCGGATGGCACCTCTTCATGGCCTGTTTGATGTGTGGCTGAGGATTCAGAGATTGTTCATAGTCCGACAACGGTTCTGAAAAAGTTGCTTCAGCCAACAAACTGAAGGCGTCTTATTCATACTGAAAGCCTCCAGTCTGTGAGACTGTTGGTTTGTTCGCAGTGCGTTCAAATGAGCCTTGTACTAATATTATTTGCACAAAACAAATGTATCAATGTATTTGGGAAGCAGGCGCTCTCGAGCCAAAACTATGAGCTCATCTGATGGCTGAATTAGGACTTGAGCATTGTTTACTTTTATAAGACTAATTATGATAGAACAAGTCGGCACGTAGATTGTTTTCTCTGGATTGTTTAGGCATGCGGCAGAGAAAGGCGGAAACAGAGTCCAGAAATATTGCAAGCAATTGTGTATAAGCACAACCTGTGGTCCGCAAATCGGGATAAGTTTTCTGTCCTCCGATAACACACAATTCTGACCTGCGATCTCAGCCTACCGTTCTACTTCACTTCTGACCACAAAACCACGCGGATTACCACACGTCGCATCGGATTCATATTCAGATTCAGCCTGAGATGTGTATTCGCCGAGGGTTCAGGACGCCGATGGCTTTTCGCCTGACACGTCAGGCTGAAGATAAAACGAAGAAAATGAAAGTGGAGGACGGGGCATCACTCCAACCAGACACGGGGCACACACGACAAATGAACATAGATGAGACACTGCAGTGACGTCTGGACGGTACGGCACCCCTCAGATTGACTGTGAACGATGGAACGTGCGGATCTGTCTTGAGACGTTTAAACGTCGCGACCCTCCTGCTGCACAGTCGGCGCCTGCCGGTTTCGGTTCGGATCCGAGGTAGCGTAAAGTGGTCGATGTCTCGGGTGTTGCGGTCGTGTAGCTCGCGGGCGCGCTGACCGATGGTGTCGCTGGCGTACTCTAAGTTACCTGTCGTGATAGCGTGTTTGACGGCGAGCACGGTGCTGTATTCGACTAATTCGCTTGGCTGGGGGGCTAGGGAAGTCCAGTTCTCTGCAGCCAATACGCATTTATACACATTACACCCAATACACGTCTGGCGCACATTACCACGGCTGGTCAGTCAAACCGGCTGTGGCCAATGACCACCGACCCCCGGCGCGAAGACCCACCCCTGCCGCGTCACCACGTCACCACCCCGGCCGACGGCCGGCGGCGACCACGAGACCGCGCCGCCGCCGCCGCCGCCGCCGCCACCGGGCCGGCCCCAGTGGGCCCGCGGCGTCGGTCCACGTCAGACGGGATGCCGCAGGCGGCGGCGCCCGATCGGCGAGCGCTGCCAACCACCCGAGACCGGCGCTGACCGGCCGCCATGCTGCTGGCGCTGGTGCTGGCGCTGCGCGTGCTGGCCGCCGCCGGCTGGCAGGCGTCGGCGGTGCTGGGCGACGGCGCGCGGCTCTCGTGGACGTCGGACGTCGACAAGGAGGTGATCATGCTGGAGATCAGCGCGCCCACCGGCGGCTGGCTGGGCCTCGGCCTCAGCCCGACGGGTACCATGGCCGGCGCCGACATCGTCATCGGCTGGGTCACGGACGACGGCCAGCGCTACTTCCAGGTAACAGCGCGGGCCGTCGCGCGCTGGGCGGGCGGGGCGGATGGTTGGGAACACGCTGAGCACTGCGCGACTCCATGCTGTACCCTCTCTGCCGCCGCGCGCGCCGTGGTAACAGCCAGGATCATGGCATGCTGTGATAACGGTGTCTGTGGTAATGTAGCTGGTTCACGTACACGGATAATTCAACAGCCGATTTATTCCAAAGAGCGGTCAGTTTGCTCAGACACATGGTATGACGTCGGGATACTTTACCTTTCAGCAGCATACTGTATCTCTGTCAGGAACGTTGGCAAACGTTTTGTAAATTTATGTCCATTAATGTCACCAAAGTTTAGATTGGGTGAGGTAACGACAGGCCATCGACAAATACCACTTAACTCTGATAACGCGAGCTCGTTTTTTTTTGTTCTTATTCAAGCGATATTGTTAGCTCAAAATGCAGACCAGGATCGGTGGAACATCAGTTACGCATGTTTAGAGGTAATAGATATGAGATTATCTTGAACTAACAAGCGGTGAATTTCCGGCATTTCCTCGAGTCTTGGGTTTTCTGGCATGAAAATGTCATTTTGATCGGCGTAGCAGAATTTCGTTGACATTTTTTTGGTCGAATTCTGGGTACTGTTCGAAGTTATCGGATGGTGGACGCCAGCCGGTCCAATACTGCTCTGGCTTTCGATTGGAACGGAACGTCGGCCCAACCAATTTTTTGTTTTTAGGACGGAAGCATTGGCCGTGTTGAGGCTGGGACAATATATCCCGAAACAGCCGTGTGTGGGTATTTGAACAACCATTGCCTAGTAGAGACTTACAGTCCTCTACCCCTTTCCCTGCCGGCTTCCCCAGAAAACGGCCAGAAAGGGAGGAAGCACGGGGTGGTTTCGTCGGCCTGCATTCGGACGATATTAGGATTCGCATGCATTTCGGGATTCGAAATCCGATTCCTCTTTAAGTGGGTGGAATCGGAGTCGGATTCAGATTCGAGATTAGAATAGATTTGAATGGATTCGAATCTTTGGATCGACGCCTCAGAAGTTATATGTGAACGTTAATATAAAAAAACATGAAACCTATACATGCTACATTTGAAGAAAACTTACGCCTAGAACCTATTCCAGTGCATTCATTTGCATCTTCAAATCGTGGGTTTCGGGATTCGACTGTCGTTTGTCGAATTCCAGTCCTGATTTTCTGGGTTCCAGTCCTCGTTTTCAGGATGCAAGGACTCGCAGGATGCGAATCTGTTCCGATCCTCCGAATCCGAATCCTCGGCTCCGGGCGACATCCGATCTCTCCAGGCTACACCGGGGGCGAAGTGGACTGCCCGGACCGAAAACGCCAGTTGCCGTCGACGGGCATCCACGTGGGACAGCGTGGATCAGACCATTCTGTGCCGCCCTTCAGTCTCTAGGCGCCAGACTGCGAAATGCAGCCGAGGTTCTGGCCTAAGGCAAAACTTGAATGAAGACAGTGCTTACGGTTTGCGGTCACCGCAGTATAGGGCATTCGAAATGAGACAGGCCCTCAGCCAATAAACAACACCAGTTTGGTACTTGCGCCGCATGACAGAATCATTCTATTTTTATTCCAGTGCCAATCCGAATCAAACGGTGTCGAAAGTGTCATGTTGGATAGTGGAGTATGGTTTTGTACAATGCAAGAAAACAATTTCATGGTCCCCGGGATAATCGATGTGGTATAGATACTGTGGTATTTTATGCACGGTTTTCTAACAAAGGTGTTCATGCGATCTTTAACCATAAGTGCGTTTGTATTCCTTGCAAATTTATATTCGAATACGTTTTTGACAAGAAACAGTATTCTACATAAAAGAGAAAATCAAGCAGTTAATCCCGTGTATTATGCCGCCATAAACAACGGATTTAATTTTAAATAGTGATACAAGCTTCTGCCAACAAATAACAAATTATCATATGTTTTCGTATCCTACCTAACCGTTTTATATCTTTTTGGCATGACTAACATCAAGCCAAAGTTATTGGCGTCATATGCTACCCATGGTGCCATAGCATCTTTTTCAGTTGTAAGGTATCTTGGGTTAGTATCAATTTATTATCTTTGAGCGAATATGAGTTAGACATACATGTTACTCATTTTTACAACAAAGTTGTAATGTGGCCTGGCATGATCCCTTGATTTCCAAATCTTTGAAAATAGAATGGAGCTAAAAAGAATGAGTCATCTCTCGACAGCGATTCCAAAGCTATAGTGTTTCGGGGAATTCCCATTTTGCCCTTAACCCGCCCCCGACTGGGGGGCTGTTGACAGACCCCCCTGAGGTTTTTCTGAGGTTGCGAGAGAACGAACAAACACAGAGCCACGAATCTTTCTGTACCTTTTGCTTTATCATTTTTACAGCTTGTGTCAAAATTTTGACCTCAGGTCAGGTCAGGTGCCTGACCTAGGTCAGGTCAAACGGACCGATGTCCAAAAAAGTTTAGCGCCCTCTAACTTTTTCGCAAAACAAGATATCTCAATAATACTTTTGGGGATTAGTGATCGTGACAGATGCAACAAATCTGCTATCTCAGATTTTTCGGAATTTTCCGGGTCATTGACCTAAGGTCAAACCCATTTGTAAGACATGTCGTCGTTTTTTTCGGACATTGAGGGAATATTTTATAACATTTTTAGTGTGGAGTGAAGCAGACGTCTGTTTACCGTCATTGGGAAAAGTATCAATGATTTCCAGCCATTGACCTGAGGTCAGGTCACGAATAACTGTAGTGGGCCAAAATGTCCACCGTCAAAATCGACGATGAATTACTCAGAATGGGTAGAAAATGGCAAAACTACCTTGCACAGACGTAAGTAATACCAGGAACCTCAAAAAGTTTGAAAAAATGACATGTTTTGGAAATAAGCAGGATCTCGCGAATAAAGCTCAGCCAGTTGTGTAGATTGGCAACTAATAAATTTTCCCAAAATTGAAGCATGTAAAACCATCACAAGAGCCAGTAAGATCAATAAAATTTACATGGATAGGCTTTTTCCGCAAAAATAAAGGAACGCCAAAATTAGTTCCCCTCAATTTGTTACCGCATACGGCTGCGGCGCACGCCGACAGCCGGCGCGAGAATTGCCGTGTCTTTAACTCAACGTTTCGGCGTATATATTGAACAAATCTGAGAAATAAGATGTGTATCTGCATTTGCGGACCTTTACTTGTGCGCTGGTGCCTTTATTTATGCGTTATTAGTCACAGCCCTTGAGATTCAGGCGATTTCTCGGTCTCATGCAGTTGGCTATGAGAAAACATATATAGGGCGTAAATTGTTTACATATTATCTAAAACTAAAAATGAGACCAGTTTCGAGCTCTACTCGTCACAAGCTTTCCAACGGTGTGCTTATTTTTATTGTGCGACCAACCTTTCGCGAGTTAAAGGGGGGCTGCCAACAGCCCCCCAGTCGTGCATGATCGTAACGGACCGACGGTCGTGCGCGGGTTAAAACTAAAATTCAACGAGTCCAAATGCGCGAGAATAGTTCCGGATTTACTGTCGTGGAAACGCCTGTTATTCCTTTCCTCCGGCACAACGTCTCTGGCTTCGCTTTGGCACAAGGTCTCTGGCATTCAGAAGTACCCTAACGCTTAGAGTTCCTGGCAAACTTCGCCATCAGTCTTGGCTGTTGCGACTATAGGCATATGACGGTTATGTATTGCCACATAAGCACTTTTCTTGCGAACGCACCTGGCGGGTTTCGTAAGAAATACGGCAGTTTGGAGAAATGTAATTCTGTTTCTCACAACGTATTTCTCTAAGGCGGAAGTGCATTCCAGTGTACCAAAATATTTTGGAGTGCAGCTACTTGTACATCTAGTTCCTTGTGCATTGTATCGTGCAGTCCCTTCAAATCATTTCCCTCCACTCCCCCTCCTCCCAGCGAAACAAATCTCGCCAGTCCTTGGGAAATGAGCTGATTGTCCTGCGTCATCTCCCCGCGGAAATACCCTCTTGTGACGTCATTTCCCGCTTTGCGCGTTGTTTGCGACGGTTTTGGAAACGGCTACTCGAAGCCAAAGCTATCAGTCAGTGTTTCCGACCACGCCCGCGACCGCACTGCCAAAAGAACTTTGAATCCCGGCCGAAATGGAAGTCGATCTTCTCCGAGCCGCTGAGCGTTGTTGATGGCTCTGCAAGCTGCGGCAGTTAATCATTCAGCCGTGACAAGAGCTATTTTGTTTCGTATATGGGCCTCGACACTGGACCGGCGGCAATAAAGAAGCGGATAACCTCAGCCGTCGTTTCTCCATGCCGGACGCGCGAGATAAAACGAGGACGCCAGAGACGAATTCGAAATCCTGATGTCTGGTGTCCTCTTGATCGATGAGAGGAATGAGCGTAAACTTTTTCTCTTTTCGGAGGATAGCTGTTGGTTAGTTCATATATTTCAGCGACATATAGATAACGCCCTATCTCATCCCCCAGGCAGCACTACCCGGACCTCGTGGCTGACTTTTGAAACACTAGCAGTGTGTTATATGACGTCCATTCATCAAAACCCTGAGACACTTCCGCGCCCATGTAATAATGGTGGAGCGACTGAAATGTTGCTGGATTCTGCTCCCGGTTAAACAGGTGCGGTTATTTCAAATGTGGGAGGGGGTTCAGATGAGTCTGTAGTGAAATGGCGTAGTAGTAAAGAACGCCGCAGCCGTTTGTATCTCCTATTGCACCGAAGAATCCTGTGATATTTTCATTTGTAGATTGTTGCTTATCAATGAATTGCCACAAAGATTACGACATCAGGGGAAAATGCAATCGAGTTGTCGACTGCCTTTGACATAAGCTTTCCTCTGGTTATAAGATCTTGAGCATGACTCTCAGACTTTGCAAATGTAGCGTTGTTTTTGGCAACTGACATTTTATTCGTTGGGACATCGTTGTGATGTGCTAAAAACACCAACCCTACAGTAGGAGAAATACTGTGCATATCGACATACACACTAGGAGGCAGCGTCAAAAAAGTCGGAATGTGACAATTGGGTAGTTAGATTTTATTGTATCTATAGGTACTGAACAACTTTCAACCAGGTCATTTTTTGATGTTTTTGTATTTAGCTGTGCAAAATCGCAGGTTTTATAGCGACACCTCAGCACATTCGGTGACTTGGCGCAAAACGCCTCACAAGATTATTTGTTTTGTTTCGAATCTGCGATGAAACGTGCCGGATTGTTGGATCATGCCATCGTGTGTATGGTGTCAAGAGTTCACGTTCAGTGCGTACCAGGTAATCGGCTGAGAGGTGCTTGAAAATGACAGGTTTTTGCCTTGAAAGTCGACAGCGGCACGCTGTTGACTCGCTGTATCATGAATGATACCGATGCCAATTTATGATGTCTGGAGGAGATTATAAACTCATGCTAGAAATCGGTACTGGCTGACCTTTGTGAGGTCAACCGAGGATCATACAGTGACCTTTGCAGAGGATAAGCTTTGAATGACTTAATGAATGCATGTTGTCTTCGAGGAGATTCTTAGGGCTGCCAGTAGAAATAATATTCATCCTGTTCCATGTCAGTGCAGATTTATTGAACCTCCCATATGTTCTTTAATTTCAGATGTTTTGAACTTCTTTACGCTGAGAAGCTATGACTAATGGGGTCGAAACCCGCCAACATGAAGGTAGTGGCAGGAAGATGGTTGAGATCCTCGGGTTGGGACGTGAGTTTATTCAGAACGAGCTACCAATTTTGAGAGCAGTTCTTAGATATGGTTTCCATCTACAGGAGATGAGACTGCTCAGTGAAGATAGGGATCGACGCAGCTACCAAGTGGATGACATCATGCGTGACGTCATCCCGCCTCTTTTCGTCCAATGGTCCCGATCCACTGTTCAGTTCAAACCTCCCGCGGCCGTAAATGAACGGACAGTTACCAACATAATGCGTGGCAGGTGTCCAACATAGTCAGAAAAACGCTGACGAACAGTGTCAAGGCGCAGAAAGTCACAGACAGACTTGAGCGTCCGTTAAACAAAACCAAGTGTAAATGTCCGATCGTTCAATACGGTCAGACTGAAAACTGCAGTGGCTGTTTTTGAAAACTGTTAACCCGCGCCCGACTGGCAGTCGGCGCCACCCATGCTTGACTGGGGGGGCAAGGCGGTTGACCGCCCCCTTTTAACTCCTGAATGGTTGGTCGCACGATAAAAATAAGCAAACGGTTGGATAGCTCACGTAGAGTAGAGCTCGAATCTAGTCTCACTTTTACTTTTGGATGATATGTAAGCCATTTGCGCCCTATTTATCTTTTCTCACAGCTGACTGCATGAAACCGAGAAGAGGTAAGAGAAGAGAAGGGCTGTGATACGTAAAGTCTAGATAAAGGTACCAATGAAGAGGTAAAAGTTCGCAGATGCCGGTGCACGTCTAATTTCCCTGATTTGTTTAATATATACGACGAGACGTTGAGTTAAAGACACGGCGATTTTCGCGCCGACTGCCGGTGGGCACCGTAGCGAAATGCGATATGAAATTGACGGGAACTCATTTTAGCGTTTCTTTATTTTAACAATATAAAGCTTTCGATGCGATATGCCTTGATCCTAGTGGTTCTAATGGTGGTTTCTCGTGCTTAAATTTTTTAAAAAATCAGTAGTTACAAATTTTCACAACTGACAGGGTTTTACTTGTCAGAACCTGTTTATTTCCAAAAGATGCAATTTTTAAAGGTTTTCCAACTCTCTAGCATTACTTGCAACTGTGCGGGCCAGTTTTGCCATTTTCTACCCGTTCTGAGTAATTCATCACTGATTTTGACGGCAGTGCATTTCGGCTGATAACAGTTATTCGCGACCTGACCCCAGGTCAATGGGGTGGAAGTCATTGATACTTTGCCCATTGATGGTAACTATATGTCTGCATCACGCCCCCCCCCCCCACTAAGAATGTTACGGAAAATAACGTCAATGTCCGGAAAAAAACGGCAACATTTTCGAGACGACATGTCTTTGGCCCAAAAATTTCAAAAAAATCTGAGATAGTAGGTTTGCTGCATCTATGAAGATCTTTCATCTCTGACAGTATTATTGTGATATCATGTTTCCGAAAAAGTAACAGGGCGCCAAATTTTTTGGGACATAGGTCCGCTTGACCTGACGTAAGTCGAACACCTGACTTGGCCTGAGGCCAAACCTTTAACACAAGGTGTAAAAATAATCAAGCAGAAGGTCGACGAAGTTCCATGACGCTGCACTGGTTGATTCTCTCGCAATCTTGGAAAAATCCCGGGGGGGGGGGGCAACCGCCTTTGCAGTCGGGGACGGGGTAAGTGCGCATCTAGTGCGTCTGCCAACGAGCGCAGAGACTGTCACTAGTAGACCCGGCCTTCATGAATGCTCAGGGGGAGGAGGAGACTGGGGAGATCATTCCGCTCAAAATTGGAATGAATGACGTGGTCGGGGCATCCCGCCAGCTCAAGTCCTAAAAGGGAAAACAAGCCGAGGACGTCAGGAGGGAGAGGCAGGAGAAAAAAGTGAGGGATGAATACGAGGAGGAGAAATCAGCTATTAGTGAAGCAAAATGCTTAGTAGAAATTTGCTTCTCTCTCGTGCCGGCGCTGTGTTGGTAAACATTTGCTTTCTTCTCGTGTTCGGGCTGGTGGAGTAAATGTCTAGCAGACGTTCGCTTAATCAACAGCTGATTGCTCCTCCTCCTCATATTCGTACCTGACTTTCTTCTGCTGTCTCTCCCACCTGACGTTCCAAACTTCTTTTCTCTTTTGGGGCTTAACAGATGTCTCGACTGCATCACTCCCTTTGGAATGAGCTGATCTCCCCAATCTTCTCCCTCTGAGTCTTGGCCAGGTCTACTACGAACAGCTTCTGTTCTCGTTGGCAGATACATCTGATGCGCACTTTGACAGTGCAACCACTGCAGTCTTCGGTCTGATCGTACTAATCGATCGGACATTCACACTTTGTTATTTCAAACAGACGGCCAAGTTTATCTATGGTTTTCTGCGCCTTCACACTGTTTGTCAGCCTTTTTATGGTTAGGCATCTTCCATACCAGGCATTGATGAGCTTGTTGTTTATTTCAGTTTGAACCGCGCGAGGCTTGAACTGAACATTGGCTGGCTGCGCAAAAAGAGGCCGGAGACTTCACGTATGATGTCGTCCACTTGATAGCTACGTCAATCCCTATCTTCGACAGGCAATTTCATCTCCTGTAGATGGAGACCATATAAAAGAACTGCTCGTAAAGTTGGTAGTTCGTTTGGAATAAACTCACGTCCCGACTAGAGGATCTCAGCCATTTTACTGCCACAACCTTCATGCTGACGTTTCGGACGTAAAGAAGTCCAAAACAGCTAAAAATTGAAGAAGAACAAGCGGGAAGTTCAATATCTCTGCGCTAGCATAAAGCAGGATGAAAATGGTTTCTACTGGCAGCCCTCGCCATCTCCCCGAAGACAATACGCTTTCATGAGACCAGTCAAAGCTTTTCCTTTGTAAAGATCACTGTATGATCCCCAGTTGACTTTACACAGGCCAGCTACCACCGATGTCTTACATGTGTTATATCTATCCCAGACATCACAAATTAATACCCTTATCTTGATGTTGTCCTGATGATACATCGAGACAACAGCGCGCCGCTGTCGACCTGCACGGGAGAAATCTGCCACTTTCAAGCACCCACCACCCTGGTACCCGGTACGTTCAAGAAGTGAACTCTTGACATTATCCACACGATGGCCTAATCTCACGACCTTGAAAGCTTCATTGTCATTGTCTCATCCAATCAAAAGAAAACAAATAATCTTGCGCGACGTTTTCGTGTCAGAAGTCGCCGAATAGGCTGAAGTGACGCTTTAAAGTTGCGATTTTGCTCAGCTAAGTATAAAAATATAAAACAATGACGTGACTGAAAGCTGTTCAGTACTGTAGACAGTACTGTAGACAGTACTGTAGACACAAAAATCTTACTACCCATTTCTCAAGGTCCGACTTTTTATTTTGACTCTACACGCTAATGCACGCTCCGAACTATTAGAACTTTGCCAGAAGGAGAGTACAATTATCCCTCGGAAACGCTTCATAGCCATGATATCTCTTAAGCCTTTTAATTCTCTTAAGTTATCGGCTGAAGCTTAGGTTTCTGCCCTCGGTGATGACATTGTTAATAGCGACCATTAACATTTCTGTTCCACCTTCCCTTGTCTTTTCTAGTTGCTTCAGTTCCACGAGGATTTCGAATAGTGTCTACTCGAAAAGGAATTGGTCTCTTCAATGTCGGACATTTTCATTGGGTCCACTTAACTTTTTTACCAAAGTGATGCGTTTATCATACGTTCAGACATGGATAAAGATGCCATGGTTAGGGTTGTTGTGCTTGATCCGCTGTTCAGGTGATCCCATGAACATTATGAGGACATGAATATTATATGAAACAGACGAATATGCCCTCTCAATAGTTCCGGTGCAGGTCGTGATTTTGCGCGGAATCGACACAGTTCGAATCATCGTATTCCACCACGTTCTGAAACTGGAATTCAGCGCAAAAATCGCGCTGTATTTATATTTTGATTTTTTAAGCGTAAAACTTGCCATGTTTTGAATTAACCCCATTTCATACCCTTATATCGCATGTCCTACACGGATTGCGAGACTCATCACTGACTAACACTGGTGTTAGTCATTACTAACACCAGTAACACCAGTAATACAACACTAAGTTAGTCAACACTAACACTAACACTAACACACTGGAGCGGATTGAGAGAAAACAGCGGAAATGGTGTGACCTGAAATGATTCTTGTACTGTAGAAGCCATAGTATTTAACATAATTGGGTCACACGGGCATGGAAAGGAAGAGCGCTTTCGCCTACCCATTAGGGTGAAGGGGACAAAAAGGTGTATCTGTCTTTTGTCAATACGGCGCGACAGAGTAAGGCTGCGTCTGGTGGTGGTGAGTATAGCGAAAAAGAAAACTGATTAATCGGTCACTTGGAAAATGCGCTGGCTCGGAAAGCCCGATAGGTCCCTTTGGCAGCCTGTCGCGAAAATGTCATTCGGGTCGCATTGTTGACGTACGTTCATGAGAATAGAGGTTGAGATAGCCATATGCTTGGAAAAATGTGGTTCATTTTCTGCAGGTACACCCTTCATTCTTTCTAAAATGGAATCGGCAGAATATAAACATATATATATATATACATATATATATATATTTGTTTATATATGTATATATGTGTATATATGTACACACATAGAGAGACAGAGAGAAAGAGTGAGAGAGAGAGAGAGAGAGAGAGAGAGAGAGAGAGAGAGAGAGAGAGAGAGAGAGAGAGAGAGAGAGAGAGAGAGAGAGAGAGAGAGAGAGAGAGAGAGAGAGGTTGAAGGTTGATTCGTTATATTATTTTTGACCCCGAATTACGTTTCAAATCTCATGATGCCATTTTATGAAGCATGCAAGTTATAGCTATAAAAAGGTGCCGAGTTCACTTGAACCTTTGGTAAGCGTCATCTTATTATCCAGGGATGACAAACTTCACCAACCAAAGCATCAGCCGCACATTGCCATGCTCTGCTACTGAAAACTGTTCAATACCAATCGGTCCGTCGTTGTCTGCAGAGAGTATAATACACATAGCTGAGCTGGAACCGGCGATCTGTGATCAGTGTCTGCGATTTTTGTCTGCTGCTTTGCGCCGCCTGCCGCTGTCCGCCACCGCTTGGTGTTGTCTGCTGCTTGGTGCTTCCTGCTGCCCTCTGCTGCTGTGCGCCGTCTGCTACTTCTCGGTCACGGTTTGAATGGCTGGTGCGAAGGATGTTCGGGATTTCAACAGCCAATGCAACCCGTAGCGTAGCCAGGTTTTTCGTAAGGGAGAGCCAAGGCTAAGCTAAAACGTTTTGGCACTACTCTAACAATTTTATCGCAAGCCTGGTAAAACAGACCCTATTAAATAGCACGCATGGATATTTGGAAAAATAAAAGCACATTACTTTTGGTTTTCAAAAGAATACACCACTTTGTGATAACAGCTAATTTTCGGCAACCTCTGACCATAAGGTGCGTCAACTGACCACTCCGACCCTCCTCTGACTACGCTGCTAACTGTGACCCGCATAGCTGCTGCTGGTTGCTCCTGCTCGCCGCTGGAGCCTCTCGTCAGTAGAAGGAGGAAGACTCCAGCGGCCGATGTTTGCTGTGGGCTGGGCCCGATCACAGCCTGCTCGTCAGCGGTGGGCGGAGAGGGGGGAGGCCGGGAGGGGGGAGCTCTAGCAGCCGAGCACTGATCCGTGTCGGAGGCTAACGCACGCGTCAGGGGTGACTGATGAAGCTGGCGGAAGTGCGGAACGGAGGCGGAAAGGTTTTGGTCGCTCCACTCATCCGGAACGGAGGGCGGCCGATCCACGGTCAGGGCTCCGAGGTCAAAGAGGTCGGCAGGGAGCCCGGAATTTTCCGGACTTTACGGATTTTCCTGCCCCAAGAGGGAGCAGGAATTATGAGGTTGTCAGCTTCCGCAGATCGATGTTAAACAGCGTCGAAGCAAGACCTGGATCTCTCTCTCTCTCTTACGCATAAAAACAGACTCTCTCTTTCATGGACACAGGCGATCCATGAATATGCCTGGAGGGCATGCACCATGCGTATAGGTATTTATGTTTTGTAAAGCTGAGACTGACAGAATGGGCTATTTGAACATAGCTGTTGTGCAGTGACTAATCACGTGCAAATAGTGGTAGATCTTGCTTGAAAACCGAGCCGAGGGCCTGACAGCCTAACCTCCTCCAAATCAATGTTCCTCAACGGATTCAGCTCATTTTATTTTGACCAGCGGAAATTTAGAAGATTCTGTTATTTTTTTATCAAATGAAAAACTGCTTTTATCCCCATTTACATAGTTATATATATATATATATATATATATATATATATATATATATAAATGGAACATATAAAGATAGATAGATACATCACTTGAGCTTTGTTTTTTTACTTTTTGCTCATCTCTTATCTATTGCGGCCGTTCTTTTACTTACTTTTACTCATTTCCCTTTAAAACTGGCAGCAAATTTTGGGGGGAGGGGGCAAACAAACATTACATTGGCCCAGATCAACGCTGGGTGGGCAGGGCCCTCTCAAAAAAATACAAATCGACACTCCCGGTGGCACGAAGTCAACGGCTTTCACGGAAGCGGCTGCCAATCGGCATGTTTGCTCTTTGAAACCAGCAGCAACATGTCATCTCGGAAGGTAATAATCCATTTTGCGCCACAGACACCACAGTGATGCATACCAAGTCCCGTCGAGTCGTCGCAAAAAGCTGCCGTGTCCCGCAGGACTGCTGGGCGGCGCAGAATGGCCCGCCATCTGTTGACAGAAGAGAGAACTGGCAGCTGCATACGGCGCGCAGGAACGGCTCGCACACGATGCTGCGGGTTCGGCGCAAACTCTATACCGGGGACCCGGAGGACGTCTACATATCGGTGAGTGTCGAGCGACGCAGCTCTGAGTCCGCATCCCGGGACCTGTGCCCGGACGGTCGAAACCATCCGCTTCACAGGCGCCTTCCGGCCACCACCCGTCGGATATGTTCCTGAGCATCTGATAGAAGTTCAAGGCAATCTTGTCCAAAACATTCTCCAAAACATCCAAGAAAACATTCTGCTCAGGTTACACCTTTTTTGGACGATCTCTGTTGTAGAGCTGCCACATGAGAAATTGTCCTGGCTACCAAGGTAAGCAAGGTACAACAGCGACTTTATACACTGAAGATGAGTTCCGTAATCCTTTCACAAGCCACCAAAAATGATCAAGGGAAAACTGCGGAAAATTTCTTTCCAAACTTTGTGCAGGTTTGGTTGGCTCTTAAGTCGCTGATGCGCTGAGATAGAGAGCCCGACGAAACAAATGGATGATGTTTACGGAACAAACAATGCTTATGTTCACCACCATCAAAGAACCCATCTTCTTTCGGTGTTACCCAAAGAAATACCTAGAAACCAGAACAACCGTGGGTGTTACCATGTAGTGCAGTAATCTTGCCATTTAGTATAAGTCACATGTTAATGCACCTGGAGAACACAACACAACTGAAACTGTTTCTTAATGACGTTTTTTGACACTATGGTTTTAAAGGAAAGAAGTAAATATTCAAAATATAAATTAAATATATAAAAAATAAAAAAGTGACTGCTTCCACCCATATGTGTCCATCCGCCTCTTAAGAACCTTTGTTTCGATTCTGGCGTTGCGTGAGTAGGCGAGGAGCTAATTCGGCGCCACGGGGGGAGGGGAGGGGACAACTGCCTCTGACTCGGGAGACATTTCCCATTATTCCAATGGCGATGCACGGAACGGAATGACTAGGAACTGTCGTTTGCCGCCGCTGTCCCTCGCACGCGGCGGCGCCGCCGCCTGCGGCAGCGCCTCGCCGGGCCTCGGCTGGCAGCCGCCCGGCTCCCGGCTCGTCGTCGTCGCCGTCGCGGCGTCCGTCGCCCCCCGACCGACCTGCCCCATCCATCGGGCGTGACGCCGGCGGACGGCGCCGAGTGGCTGCTAATGTCTCGGCCGGCCTCCGCCGCGGCGTGACGGCGTCATCAGTGTCACGCGCACGCGGCGCCCCCGCGCCGGCCGGGCCCGGCTGGGTCCCGGGTCCCGCCCGGCGGGACCCGCCTGGCAGATGCCGTGCTGGGGACCCTCTGACGGCCCATCTCGGACAGACAGGGATATTACCATTACCATTACCATTACCATTACCAGGAAATGGGAATCCACTGATGGCCCCATTTACGACAGGATTTTCTGGCGGTGACATCGAAGGGGACCCTCTAACGTTCCATCTCCTTCAGGAGCCCCTGATAGTAACATCCAAGTGAGCCCTCTGACGGTACCAACAAAGAATCCTGTCGGAGATGGGACCGTCCGAGGGTGCCATCTCCGGCAGGATCTTCTGATGGTACCGTCAGAAGGTCCCTGCAATGTTTGGCGTGAATCGACCGGTCGAGTCAACTAACATGAGACATGGCTCCAGCGCGTCAACAAAGCGTGATGGCGAGCCCCCTGTCGAGCGGGCCGGTCTGAGCTTGATAATGGATTCGCACACTCAAGCAGGTCAAGCAAATTTGGTGAGGTCCCAGGGCATTTGATTTGACTTATGCTATGTTCCCCAGAGTTAGTCATGCGCATCCGAAACGCATCCGATGCTTTGCACCTGCCTCTACTGGTGAACTGTTGGCTGGCCAAAAATGATAAGTGACGTCACCGTCACATAAAAACGCCGTGATTCGGCCACACACGTTCATCATAACCCCTGATATCTTCCTTACGCAGGATACCCCGTCCTAGTCAGTGGCCATCCCGTGTCTCGGTGTGCATCGAGGCTGAAAGATTTGGCGCTGTTTTAGGAACGCTACATAAATAGTCGTTCCCAGAAATTTTTGGCGCGTCCCCTTCGCGTTGTTCTCCACTGCCACTGACGTCAAATCTGCAACGAGTGCACGAATCACGAAGCCGAGATAATTTCGGACCCCGAAAGGTATGTTTCGCATCTGGACAGGACGTTGGACAGCCGTCAATGGACATCTCTGACCGACGGCTCCCCCTCTCCTCTCCCTTCACGTAATTACTCGACTGATAAATGCCCGTCGTTTGTCTCCTGTCTATGGCCCCGCCTCCCCTCCCCCCCTCTTCGGCTCCGGCTGGCGCTGACAGTGACCGGCCCGAGTCGGACACGAGGGGGGGGGGGGGGGGGTTACCAGCTCTGGCCCGCCTTGGCTCCAGCTGGTGAAGCCACCGCCTGTGCTGCGCTGCCGTCATAGGCGTCGACGCTTGAGGGATGTATGTAATGGCGTGGACAGAGGCAGGCCTGTATATGTGGTACCGTTCTCGTTGCGCTCTTTTGGAGAGAGTCCCAAACCCAGCCAATTTAAATTTTGGCTCCATCCAGATGAATCTGGACCCCACTGCACTCGTCCAGAACGAACGTAAAACATGATGTCTGAGCCGACAGTCGTTCCGGAAAAAAACGGAATTTTGCTGGCACACTTAGATCGTCGTGGGATGGCAAACTAAGTTAGTGGGCTCAGCCACATATCGTTTCAGAGACTGAAACGATAAAGACAATCCAACCCATCCCTTAATCATTTTCGTTTCTGATTTGGGCCACATGTCTTCGCGATTAAACAAATATGCAGAAATGCATGATTGCCCATGAGTATCTGAAAGGAGCAATAAATCTGTTTCGGTGTTAAGTGCAAAGTTAGTGGGAAGTCCCCTACAAACGTTTTTACTCAGGCACTAACCTGTCCTGCACTAAGTGTATCTACGCACATCAACACTTCACACGCATTGCATTTACAGACAAATATTTGGCGACAAACCTATATGAACCAACTACTGCATGTTTACGCATGTTTGTGTAGGTTATGTATACATGTAACTATGGAATTTCAGGGTAACAAACGGCGATTTTTTAAAAATGGTGTCAAGGAACACAAAGTGGCCCGAATCCGCCGAGGAGCTCACGTTCGGAGAAGCCATGCCCCTCAGTATCTCGGGACCCCCCCCCCATTACTTTCACAAAACGCCCAGCGGAGACGGTAAAATGGCAGCGGACTTAGAAAGCATGTTGCCAGTGGGGATGGGGGCCAAAGTGTCTGTGGGAGACAACAGGATGTGAGTGAGGAAGGAGGAGGTGGACGCGGGGGTCTGTAGGAGGTAACAGGGTATTAATGGGAGATGAAATGGTGTCTGTAGGAAATAACAGCGCGCGGAGAGAAAGCATAGCGGGAGGGGGCCGGGTCCTCCCCCTTGAGGTGAAAAATAGTGAGGGAAGCGTTTCGAAATACACATTTCAAGTGTTGCGAAGGCGAAGGTGAAGTAAGCGAAGGCGAAGGTGCACATTTCATGTGCACCTTCGAGCGACCTCCTGGGAAATGTCCCGAGTGCTTCCCTGGTCAGGAGATACAGCAGGGACACGGTGGGAGTCACTGGACATCGGTGGAGACTGCAGGCGTCCGTGGGATGGCGGTGACATAGTGCCTGCGGGCATTGACTTGGCCGATATATCATCAAGGGAAGATCAAAGTCCTGAGGACCTGGCCAGAGGGCCTCCTGTGAAAAGGATCTCCGTAATGGGGTGGATGTGACCGCTCCATTTCAACCTCTCCCATCCTCTATTCTTTGTGTGTGCTGCTGCTTTTTTGTTTGTTTGTTGTTGTTTTGTTTTCTGCACAGACAGGATGGAGACCCAGGTATCACCAATCAAGACAAATAGTTCCAAAAAAAAAACGACGGCGCTCGGAAACAGCTGCTACACAACCTCAGCAACAAAAATATCCAGTAGAGGCTCCTTTGACACCATGCTCTCCTCAAAGAGTCGAACTCATTATTTTTAAATTTCGACGCATTCCTGTATTCTATCTCAAGACAGAAACTAAGAATCCCGGCGAAAAAGGGACTGCTCGGTATAAGTGTCATTGGACCTTGCTTTGAAAGTGTCTCGGCCGACGCCATAATGTATTCCAGCTGCGCGAGATCCGAAACTGGCCTCGCGTCACCTGCTGCGCTCCGAACAAATTATGCACTCGCGCAAATGCAGAGAAGAGGAAATATTTCCTCCAACTTCATAACTCTGACTAATGATCGAGTTGACTCAAAGTTAAAATTCAAGGCAGAATAAAAGAAATCTAAGTGAAAACATTCAAATGCATTACTAGAAACAGCAAAATAAATATAGCGCACTAAAAGCAGATTGCAGAATGACTTTTCCCTTATCACTTATTCACCTTACTATACACAAAACAGTGCAGTTCTTGAATTAGGTAGAGTAAGTAACTGCGACCAGAATTGTTCAGTGAAGGGAAACCATGCCATTAGAAGTGTTACTGTGTCCAGATTACTGGTGTTACCATTCGTAGCTAGATGTCCGTTGTTCCCACGCACCGACATATCTAAAATCTAAATTTCAAGATCATCGGCGTTGCAGTTGCAAATTCTGGGGTGCAACCAAAAGTATGCACATTTGTTACACCCCTGCGCATTTAAAACTTGTGAGGTTTATGTAGTTACTATTGGTGGATATTCCTTTGTATATTATATATATATTTATTACCATATATATTATAGTATCTTATTACTATATGTTAAAACTATGATGTAGTTAGTCATCGATCGTGACAAGCCTACCAAATTCCTGCCGATTTCAGTCAAGCCACTTCTTTCGTAAAATTTTGTAGTCATTTGTATGTGAACCGATTTTGCGGAAAAGCTATTATTCACTTGGTACCATGCAGTTTGGCAATATTTCGAACATATTAATGTGCTTCATGTCACACTATCTGGCTGACATGCTACACTTTCTTCTCAGAATCACTGACGTTCGGCTGTCTCCTGCCATGCAGTGCGTGGTCATTCAAGAACGTTTGCGATCTGATTTATCACATAAAGTTAATTGCAAAATGCGTCAAAACGCAGATGCCTTGCTGAGCCGTTTCCTGGATGAACGATTTTTTCACCGGACAACAGTAATGCGTCTGTCTTCATAGTTTCCTTCATTCAACGGCGGCAGGGCAACTTGTTAAACGTGTCGGGGTGCCAGAGAGGGCTTCCGTAACTTGTGGGACGACCCAGGGCACAAAATTTAGTCCAGTCTGTTGCCTTCCCGTGATAAATGACTGTTTAGGCGACGTCACTCATGTCTGAAAATATGTAGACGGCTTCGCTGTGGTCGCCTCGCATCAGGACTAGAATACGAGACGAAGCTGAAGAACATGCTGGGTCAGTTCGCGGTTTTGACTGAGAACAGGGTCATGAAAATTAACGTCCCTAATGCGCCTTCATTGTAGACTTCATCCGGCATTGTCCTGCGGCACCCACTGTGAACATCAGCGGGAACACGTCGGAGTGTCGTACCGAGTGTGAGCTGGTAGGCCTATATCGAACTCCTGATCTGAAGCCGGATAGAGATGCCGCGACTGCATGAGACTTACTTCAGACTGGATATGCTCAAACATGTTTAGAGATCCGGTGCTCCAAGAGCTGATGTACGCAGTGCTTTACATCCCCTATGCGTCCAGTCAAGGAGCACGGCTGCGCGGGCTTCCATTCTGGTTTACCTAAGTGTTTTTCCGGACGAAACTGAGGATGTACAGAAAAGCGCCTGCCGTATTATTTCAGGCCGTGAACACATAAACTGCAGTTCGGCTTCAGAGGTTTTTAGTTTGAAAACTAAAAGCGTTAGGCATCGGACACCTCCTGAGAATCTTCGTTGTGAACTCGGATGAGGTGACGGTAGCAGTATTTTACCGTTGTTGTTGGTACCAGGCCGCGCTCTCAGCTTCGTGTTGCGCCACCGCTGGCCGGTGCCGTTTGCTCGCACCGAACGGTTTTCATGTCGAATGCCTCTCAACTTCTTCGCTTTTTAAGTGAACGATGACTTAGGCGACTTTTGCAGACTTTGTGAGGCAGGAGAACTATAATTCAGTGGCCCGACTGCCATTGTTTTTGTCTAAAGTAAACATTTTGTCTGCCGGTCATAATGCCCTGTAAGCACAGCCATGAGCATAGATTTATTTTTGACTCAAAGTAATACAAGGGAATCAACTCATGATTCGATTCAAATAGTTTTCACATTACTGAATCAACTTACGACTCATGAAAAGTAGACAAGCAAATCCATTCTCACTCAACTTTGGATCTAGCACAAGTCTGGTGTCAGGGGACACAGAAATGCGCGAGGAGTCCACAGGGATCATCAGTATTTGTACTGCAGGTTTGACATTCTCTTGTAAGGACTGCAGGTGTAATGAAACCCTTTTTAAAAAGACTGCGTTGCGGATTGAATTGTACATTTTTCTGTCATCCTTTTTGCAACCCTTGCTCACTGCTGTCTCCTTATGACTTGCTTCAATATCACCCTTTACTTACATGGCTTTACAAATGCAAAGGTTGGTTGACTGGTTGTTAACAAAAGGCCGCTTTGTCATTATGAAATTGGCCTGGACAGGGAGATAAAATGGGATGGAAACACCCATGGTACACAACCCAGCGCACAATATATCACGACGTGACGCGTTGACACTTGATAGAAGGGGACATGTTAACATTTTAGAACGATGTAAGTCGAGAACTGCCAAAAAAGAGACTTTTAAGAAGAAGAGGATGATTGTCGCCCTGCAGCAGTGGAACGGAGAGCGGGATTGATAGGAGGCTGCGTAGCGGAGGAGGGGGATGCAGGAACTTCGGACGATCGAGGAGGTGACGCACTGATAATGGGACTTCGTACTGGTCGCCTCCGTTTGAGGGAGGCCAGGGGACTGGAGGTGCATGTGGGTCGAACAGGTGTGTCCCAGCCGCAGGCGAACCAGTATCATTTCCTTCTCGCGAGAGGGTTGGTGGCTGCTGGGCCGGGATCGCAGGAGCGATTTCACCGTGTGACGACCCATGGGGTCACGGTCCCACATTCGTTGAGCGTGAACGCCGAGGGTCTCGGACACCAGTCGGGTCGCCTCCTCAGGGGAGGCGGCCGGAGAGGTGACCGCTGCGAGGGCCGAGCCGGCCATCGCCAGTTCGTCCCCCTTTTCGTTGCCATGGATATTGGCGTGACCAGGCACCCACGAGAGTAGAACTGCAAGATGGAACGAAGAGACTGAACGGAGAAGATGCTGAATACGAAAGACGAGGCTGTTCGAAGCAAATGCCGTGTTTTCAATCGCAAAGCTTCTAACATGGGGCCTAAGTCCGGACTCCCTCTTTCTTACACCGAATCCTGGCTACGCCGCAGACCACAGCTAGCGAGCTCAATCGGCATTGGCCAGTGGTGCTGCATGAGAGATTGTCACGCTCCTCAGGGCACAGAAGCTTCTCTCAGAGCTGGCTGTACTGGCAGGCGTTGCCAAAACGTTGGTGTCCCTCTTATCAGAAGCTGGGGGACATGTCTCCTCTGGCCCTCCTGCCCCACATCCCATGTATTCAAGAAGGCAATAGTTGGCCGCAACGTAAGGAATTGCATGAAAAATGAAGTCATGTTTTTTCCTGAACGGAAACAAACGTCCTGATTATGAAGGAGGGGCATGTGATAATGTTCGTTCCAACGTTTGTTATTAATTCCTGCTCGCGAAGTGTAAATTCATAAAATGATCAAAATTTGTGGTATGATGGCTAACGTTCAACCTCATCACAAACATTAAACGCCACGGTGCGTACTGTTGTGGATGTTTCCTCCAAAATTAAATATTCGAAGAAAGGACTGCAAAATGGAGTGCGTACTGGATCGCAGTCATTCCGTTTTTGTGGGATTTGGAATTGGATTGCATTCGTTTTGGTGGTATAGAATTTGGGATTAGACTGGAATCCCTTTGAAAGGATTTTGAGGATCCCTGCGGGTCCAGAACAGAATTGTGCAAGAAGTCCAACTCGTCTGACAAATGACGATGATAATGTAATTTGTCGCGTAGCCGGTCACCTTCTTTCCGAGATGTTCCCAGAACTTTTGGCAGTGACACCGATCTGCAGACTATTAAGTCTCGGGTCGCATTCCGTAGTCACCTTACACTTAGTTCCTGCCGTTCCGGAAGAGTCAAACCAACAGTCTCCCGCCCCAAAGGCTAGCAAATCTTCTACAAACGATTGCCCCGGCTCGCCTGCGTCTCTTCACCGGCGCCAGGATCGATATAGAATCGGCCCCCTCCCTGCCGGCCGCCCTGTGACAGTTTACAGCGCGGCGCACGGAGAAGATCGCGCCGCGAAGTTGGCAGCCGGCGACGCGCCCGGCCGTCGCCGGCAGCGCCGATTTTGCCGCCATATCGACCGGCAGCTGGCGGCAGCTGGCCGGCGGGACGCGCCGCCGGCCGGTCGGCCCGCAGGGGAGGCCCGGCACTAGCTCTGACGTCCCCCACCCGCCTGTCTGCGGTCCGCCTCCCGTTTGTTACCTGCCGTTCACCTCCCTTTTGTACCTTCTCTCTCGTGGTTTTTGTGCCTGTTTATTTACAGCATTCCAGTGTTAACAGTCTGGTCTCATTCCATTCCTACCTAGTTATGGTTTAATCCTCCGCTTTACTTCTGCTTTATGCTCAGTTTTTTTTTTCTACTTCGCCTTCAATTATCTTTGTTCTAATTTAACATACGTTTCTTTCTAGGCTTTTGTATTTGCGTTTGTGACATAAACTGTTCTTCTCCAATCGCGATCGTTGCTTACAATATTTGCCGATCGGGCCGCTGCCCAGACTAATGTAAGCTGCTGCCGGCCAGTCCGATACGATCACGTGTCCGCAAACAAATTAGGACGACAAATATGGCCGAAGCGGCTTTGCTTATTGTTTTCAGCTTGTTTGGATTTCGACTCGGAGGAAACCGCGGCTTTTAACCGTTTTTTTTTACCCTTTGCTCGCCAGTCTCTAAAAATCTTGATGCCCCACCTCCTCCACATTCCCTCCAGCGCATACGTGTAGCCAGGGGGAGAACGCGGGGGGGGGGGAACGGAGGGATCCATTGCCACTCCCCTGGGTGCTGAAAATTTAACGTTTCTTTTCGCACCGGAAACGAAAACAGACAAATTTCCGAAACTCGAAAATAGAGTGGCCCAAATCGGATGAGTTGTCAGTTTTGATGGTGTTAGTCCTGGCCCCCTACTGGCGAAACCCTAGCGACGCCCATGCCCCAGGGTGCGGCCCATTTGAACCGGGGAGGAGCGCGCGGGCCGAGGACCTACGGCCCTGGCCGGGCGCCACCCCCGCCGCCGGCCGCATGCAAATCGGAGCCGGCGGCGGCCGTGCGCCGGACGCGGTCCCGAGTCGTCCATCTCTCGCCTCGGCCGATCGAGCGCCGCCCCGGCGGCCGGCCGGCGCTCCAATCATGGCCGGGCCCCGTCGCCAGCCTCTCGGCCGCCGTCAGCGTGTCATAAACCGAGCCGAGAGCCGCTCCACACGAGACAATGTCCGCTCAGGCCTCCTTTTCGGCTGTTCAAAGGCAGCGTCCGCTCAGTCGGCGCTGTGGTAGATTGAGCTCTCTCTCTCTCTCTCTCTCTCTCCCTCTCTCTCTCTCTCTCTCTCTTTTAGTGCAGTTCGGACATCTGTCCGAAGGGCTGAACGCGCGCTTCGATCCAAAGAGCCGTGATTACCCCAGTCTAATCCGCTCCATGGTCCAAATGGCCTTCCTCAGTCAAGCCCGTGCCTTTGGTCCGAGTGCCCAAGTGGCCGTCCCCGTCTGTCCCGTACCTTGTTCCAAATTCCGTTTGTCTGCTTTCAACGCCGTAATACCAGGATCTGTCTTATATAATATATACGTAATACCAATGATATATATTCGTAATACCAATGTCATAATCTGCTCTGTCTTATAACTGAAACCATCATACTTCATATTATGTCTTACATGTAGTACATGGGGTTGTGCTCCCCACACATCGTCAGCATTTTACATGGATGCTACATACATTATGTTGCCCTGTGTACAACTTGAAATTGGAGGTTACATGCCTAGTCATTGTTATACTCTGGGTTTTCTAAGCTGGTAGAAACGCCCGGTATGTTGGCAAATGCATCATGTGCATGCACACCATTATTCTTGGGGCAAATTATCTGAGGGTGCATACATGTCAGCGGGAAAAGTGCATACAGTTTTGATGTCTGACGAGTTAAGTTTAGGATTCAGATTCGAATGATTCGAATATTCGGCCGAATATCTGGATTCAAAGAATGATCATATCTTTAACAAAAGATTCGAATGTTTGGCGAATATTCGGTTGGCCACTTTCCGATGATCACTTGCCGAATATTCGAATGTCAGTCGAGCGTTCGAATACTCTTTTGCAGAATCTGAAAAAAATCAAAAGGACGTACATAAATGCGTAGTCAAGCGGAATGCTAATCGGTGCATTGCCTACCATTTTTTTTTTGCTTCTGTAAATCATTACGGACGAGGGCAATGCTGCGACACTACTAAGATATGCTCCGCCTCTCCCCGTTGTGGTACGGACCCGCTCATCAAATTTCGTGGGAAGATGAATAGTTTCGAGTATAATCTGACGTTTGTCCCGTGTCTGATAACGACGAGCAGGGACGCCGGGTCGGTACCAGTCGGTGAATAAAGCTGGACACTCTTGTAAAGCATATCTGAGCCTGTTTATGTTGCCTCTTTTGTGCTACCTTATTGAGAAGATTACAGGGAATACAGGCAAATAACGGGTCTCTCAATAGATTAACTGGCATTGCACGTGCAATAAGTCTTGGCACAGAAATTGATTTTCCATTATCACGGCCATACTCGTTTACTAGTCGGAAATCCAGGTGAGAAACTGCGGCGTCGGCCTCACATACTATCCTAGCGACTAAAATTCGAAATTCTCTTTACGAGATGTGTTTATTTTTGAACACATCGCGTTTAACACGATCTTTACCACGTTTAATTGCTGTCTGTGAACAGAGGCAAAAAAGTGCAGGTAAACCGTTCACAAAATCACATTTTGCTGCGGATGCCGGAAATGCGTGTTACAGAGTGGTTAGGAGAAATATTGAAGGCCATGCGGAACCTATTTCTTGTTCTGATATTGCCGATATAGATGCGGCGGCGAGGGGCAAGGGAATAGATTCCTACCAATTCCAAGGCTTGGCTGAATGCTTTCGAATATTTTCTCTTCTTTTCAAACTGATCTCTCAGAAGCGTCGCATCGCATGAGCTTGACCGCTTGTACCTCTGTTACACAGCAGCATGGCTGCCAATCAGAGCGCTCTCTGCCGCTGACGTCATGCCTCTCCCTCGTCTTGGCTGGATCCGGCTGCCGTCTGCCGGATGGTCGGCGCCGGCCGCAGCTTTAATGTTCTGTGACTTATTCGTGCAATGGTAAATCAAGCCTCTGTTTTCTCACCGTTTAAATGGTACCTTTTGGGACGAAATGACACAAACTTCAGGAGATTCGAATATTCGATCCGAATATTCGAATGCATCCATACGAATATTCAAATCCCAAAACCTGTCCGAATTTTCAGCTCTAATGACGCGTCTTAATAGGGTTTTGATGGCCAGACTAAGTACAGAAACCAACCCTTCACATTTGGTAATCCGTAAATACTTAGATGCTCTGTGTTCATTCTTGTTACCGCCCTGAAAAGCAAAGCATTGTAGTATTTCATCGCTTTTTGATTATGGGAACGTTTTTCACCTCTCGTAACACGGAGTTACCATCTCTTCGCGCCCTGCGAAATGACAGTTTCAGAGCACGGGTTTAACCCGTACCGAAAGTCACCCATAAGTAGCGACCACGTGACCGTCTGTCTGTTTGTCCTGCCGGCAGGGTCAGCCGATGCACGTGATCTACGCGTGGTCGGGCTCCCCGCCGACGGGGCCGGACCGCCTGCAGTACCACGGCCGGCAGCGGCGGGGCATGGCCACGCTTTGCCTCCTACACGCCGACTGTTTCCCGAGGGCCGCCGCCGCCGCCGCCGCGCCGGCCGGCGCTGGCCTCCTGCTGACGGTGGCGGTGCTGGCGCTGGTGACGTCACGCGGCCGGCGCTGATCGAACCTCCCGCGGTGGCTGCGGCCGGCCGTCGCCGTCGCCGCTGCTGGTCGAGTTGTTACGCCGTTGGCAATGATGTGACGCCGGCGGCACGCTGTCGGCACAGGCCTGCTTCCGCTGCTGCCGGTGTCGTCACACGGCCGGCACTGGCCTGGCGGTGGCGCGTCGCCGGCCTGCTGCTGCTGCTGCTGGTGGTGGACACGCACTGCCAGCGCTGTTTTCCCGCTGCTGGTGTCGTGCTGTCAGCCGCAGGCGGAGCTCGTCTGGCAGTGCGGTCTGGTAGTGCAATGCGGTGTGGGAGACGACTCCGTGCTGCTTACTGGCGTTCCGATCCCGCAGCGCTGAACTCGGCCGTCCCGACGCTGGGAGGCGCTGCTTGGACGGCGCTGCTCTTGTGCTGGGAGGCCATCTTCAGACAGCGCTGGCCTTCCGTTAGGGGCTTTTCAGACGGCGCTGGCCTCGTGTTGGGAGGCCACTGTCAGACAGCGCTAGCCTTGCGTTGTGCTGGGCTTTCCAGACGGCGCTGGCTTGTGTTGGAGGAGCTTTTCAAACGACGCCAGCTCTGCGTTGGAGGTTTTTTTCTGTGCGGCGCTGGCCTTGTGTTGGGAGGGGCTTTTTAGACGTTGCTAGTCTTGCGTTGGTCTGGAGGAGGGGATCTTCCCCGACTATTCTGATCTGGTGCTGAGGGGCGCCACTCTGATGGGCCTCGCTTGTGCTGAGAGACTCCGCTCCGGAGGCGCTGACCTTGTGCTGAGGGGCCTCTGTGCTGACGGAGCCTTGTGTTGGGAGGCCGCTGTGGGGAGGATCCAATCTCGCATGCCTTCTGCCAGCAATAGATCGGCTTTGCTTTTCGTCGTCAGTGCCAGCACTGATCCCAGTCGCCGAAGCTGACTCATTGCGCAAGCCTGGCCAGAGACCGGAATAAGAACGGTCGAAAGACGATGGATCTGAGGATCTGCGTAGAAGCGGAATCCGTCTGGTCTCTCCAGATCGTGCAACGTTGTCGAACAGCCATTCCGTGACGTTGGCGGGGACGCTCTGAGCGCTTTGCTCGGTAATTTCAGTCCCTGTGTGTTCTTTTGATCTGCGCCCGCCTTGAAGCTTTGAACGGGAAGTTGCGAAACCGATTTTGGGGCGTGCCAGCTTGCGGAGAGTCCGGCCCACAGCTGTTGACCTGTGGAATGTGTGCGCCTTTAGGCGGGGTAGGATGGGGAAGGAGCTAGAGGAGGAGATAGATGCTCCCGGACAACAATGTGGTTTGATCAACTCTTCGTGTACTAATCTGGGGCGTTTGAAGGCTTGGAAAGCGATCGAGGAGTGGATTTTTACTAAAGGTCACGGCAGATGAGAGAGTGGTGAATTGTGATGAAGTCCGTGGATTGCCAAGGATAGAAGCGGGTTTAGTGTTGACGAGCGTTGACAGCAGGGGCTACCGACATTGGAGCAGCCCACAGGACAGGTATGGTGGTGGCACTACCAACGTTGGAATTGTGCTTCCATGGTTCGGGGTGGAAACGATTGACTCGAAGTGGCTTTGGGTCGTATCAGTTAGAGAAATTCTACTTCGATGGGTACCGAACCACGATTCGAATATTAGCATTTCAGTTCGTTTGAATCCTTGTGTAGTGTAAATACTTCCGAGACGTCTTAAGGACAATGAGGGCCATGATGTCACGGCATTAAGAAATGAGCAAAAGGTGGTGTACAGTGTGCTGAATAAGCCAAGTTACTTGTCCCTGTATGGGACAAATAAGCCCATTTGTAATATTCTGCTCGCCCAACGAACAACCTATCCTAATAATAACCTAATATCCTCACCGTCTTTTGTCGCTGTTGACAGCTAAATGGCTATTTCACTCTAGAGATCCAAGTCACGCCGTTGTTCCATTATCAGAGCCGGTTTTGTCAACTGACGACGACCGAGTTGAGCCGAAAACCAAAAAAGGACTGCCGGTGTTTGTCGACGGTGCTTTGCACGCCTCAGAGTCCGAAACGTTTTTTTCTGTTGCGTAAAGCGGCCATTTTGAAAAGCATACCGCACTACACGCATCGCTTCATGCCCTGAGACAAAGTTGTGTGAGATCTTGATGACAGCTGTTGATACCTTCCGACGATATTACGCGTTTTCATGACGACTGTCACGAACTGAAAATTAGACATTCGGAAGAAGCCGTTTGTGCATATGCGCCAAGGAACATTTCGTAAGCACTGCTTGTGGGACGTCCTAGGCATAACGACGAAACTCGACGATTCTTGAAACTTGTCATATGACCGTGGTTTACTTTTCTGTTATTCTTTTTTTTTTGCAATGTTGATTGTGATTGTTCCTACCCACGTATAGCACACGCCTTTCACGGCCGTTTACGCAGCGTTAACATTGTGGCGGCAAAATACCGTGAAGCAATACCGCAATACAATGAAATGTATTTGGGAGATTTTGACGACGGTCGATACGCTCCAGGCCGATGCAGCTGCTTACTCGCGGGCGTGCGTTTGTCGCGCAATGTACGGCACGATGTTTAAAGCCGTTGTGCCCCTCTGCCGTGATGGTGGAGGGTAACTGATGACTCTCGCAAACCCTCACGCCATTTGTCGCGTGGGCCAGCAGGCCGGCATCGGGCCGGACTTTGTGACTCGGCCCATGACCAGGATTTTGGCAGGTTCGGCGCAGCTGTGACGTCGCGTGCGGTGACGTGAGTTGTCAGTTTAGGCTTCGGCGGCGCCGGCCGGTAGGGCACGTTGACGATGTCCGCCCCGCACGGTTCCGGAGCCTTTTCGCTCGAGGGCCGGTCGGCTGTGCTGAGGCAGAGGTCGCCCCTGCGGCCACGATGCGCCGCGTGTGCATCAGGAGCAGGCTGAATCGCTTCGACCTGTGACGACGGGTTTTCTGGAGCGCAAGCTTGGAGCCTTTCCATCTGCCCTTGCCGCAGTAGGCCCCAGCTGCTCTGGAATGGATGCCAAGTGTTCGCTCACTAGCGCAGTTGCGTGCTGGTGCAGTCCCTTGTCATATACGCCTCCCGACACTGTGTGCTATGCGATCGTGACTGTTGCATAAGCCAGATACTGTCCATCTAGGAAAGACAAGCAATAAACTGTAGCGTTCGATGTCGGTGTGTCGAGGGCGTGGACGAGGACGTGGTAACGAATCAACGGCAGGGTCCGCTGAATGGGGATACGTCTCTTCAACACAAATCCCTCTGTAATGGAGCATGTACGAGAATAACACGTGCAAGTGCAAATCAGCCAGGGACTATTAATAAGCTTGTTAAAAGGTTTAACGATTTGCCGCATGTGGCGATATCACAAACTCTGGACTTCGAATGTCAGTTATGACATTCGAATGTCATACACAATCAGTTTGACAATCCAATGTCAACCATACCACCGGCGCAGCCGGAGGGGGGCCTCCCCTTAAGTCCGCATTTTTTGTGAAAACCATTGCACATCGTCTTCCCGGCAGGCGGTTTTCGTATGGTTTCAGCTCACATTGAGCTCCGGCTCCCCCTTCTAAGAAAATCCTGGCTGCGTCCTGAACCATACAGAACATCAGCTTCAACCTTCTTACGCAACTCGACACAACTTCCCACGAAACTCGTCACACCTTCTCAAGAAACTCTCCAAACCTTCCAACGGAGCTTTAAACACTACCAAGTGAGCTACCGTGATCGGTAGCTCACTTGGTGGAGTGCTGACCTCCCCGTCCTGGCAAGACGGGTTCGAGTCGCCCCGAAGCTCAATAAAAAAACCCGCGGGTCAGCTGGCAACTGGTCAACATAGGGCTATTCTGATTACCACACGGTCGTGTCGCACCCTTGGCGGCACGTTAAACTTTCGCCACAAAATCAGCCGTTACCTAGAACTGCGCGGTCTGATGTTGGAATCCGCAGGGGCGCAGCCAGGATTTTCTTAAGGGGGAGGGAGCTCATTGTGAACTGGAATCATACGAAAACCGCCTGCTGGGAAGGCGATGTGCAATGGTTTTCACGAAAAAATTCAGGCCTAAGGGGACGCCCTCTGGGCTGCGCTGATGGGCATCGGAAACTATGCAACAAGTTTTGCTTAGTGCGGGCTCCGATCCCTAACATAACCCAATCAAATCACTCGGACCAAATTTATAAATCGAATAAAAAACTTGACACGCACTCCCACGTAGTTCGCCCCGCCGTCCTGTGGAGCCCGTCACGCTATTCCGCGGAGCTCGCCCCGCCGTCCTGCGGAGCCCGTCACGCTATTCCGCGGAGCTCGCCCCGCCGTCCTGCGGAGCCCGTCACGCTATTCCGCGGAGCTCGCCACACCTTCCGGCGGGCCCCGCGCGAAAAATAGCCGCCCGGCGCCGGCCCGCTCTCGGCGGCCGGGAATTTTCCAGTTATTGAACAATAACACGGTGAGAGGTCGAGTTTATGATGAGAGGCTGACTGTGCGACGGATGGCGATCGATGGTCGCTGGCGGTGCCGGCAGCTGAGCCGCCGCCGGCGCCGCCCGAGGCATAGCGATGAGCGCCGGCCGCCGCTGCCGCCGATCCCCGGCCGGTCCGCTATCGAACTGGCCCGATCCGGCGAGGTCGCTGCCGATGCGATCTCCGCAGCGGCCTTGTTGCAGGATCCGCGGCGCCCGAAATCGATGCCGCGTTGCGGTGGCGACAAGGGTTTCTGGCGAGAGGGCGTGCGTGAAATTGGTCAGGCAACGACTGCGGAGAGGCGTTTTATTTGTAACCGGGCGAATTTGCTTCACCTTCGGCGGATTCTCAGACTATTTCCACGGATTGCCGAGGAACGTAATAAGAACTGTTTTCCTTTCTCTCGATCGCCCAGGAACGGTCAGTATTCCTGTCAACCGCCCAGGAACGGCCAGCCTTCCGCTTAACAGCCCAGGAACCGTCGGTCTACCAAGAGCCCAGGAACGGTCAACCTTCCTCTCAACAGGCCGGAAGCAGCCAGTCTTTCGTCCAGGAACACCCGGCCTTCTCCCCGACCTTTCCCCGCTTTCGATTCCCCGTCTTTACATCCTCTCCGCGGCGTGTCCGTTTCCCGAGACGCGCTCCGGAATAACATTGAAACAGCCGTGAAATAACAAGCCCTCGCTCAAAATGGCGGCCGCGGCCGGACGGGATGCCTCGGAATCCCATGGCATGAAAGCGTGAGCGGCCGAGGACGTCGCCATAACTCGCCGTGATGCGACGGCGCCGCCTCGGTGGTCCTTTCGCAGGTTTATGCGGCGCCGCCTCGGCACGTGGCGTGGTCGGCGGCACACTGCCGCTCCGTTCCATGACTCGGCGAGTGATGTCGGCGCCGTGGACCTGCTGTCCGAGGAGAGAAATGGCAGATGTCCCCTGCGATAATATGTCAGTTTGTCGGTCGCTTGTCACGACGTGGTCTGCTGGCTCTGGCGGCTCCAAGGGGGGAGGAGCATCGGGGCCATGGCCCTGTTTCTTCGGAAAGCAGGGGCCAACATGTCTTTTGCTCCCCTTTTCGGAGCACATAAATTGCTCATATTTTGTTCTTGGGACAAAAATTCGTTTACACGCAAGTTAAGCTTCATAAATGACGAAACAAATTCGCCCAGATCTGAGCAGAAATCAACATTCTGGGCTATGTTAGGTTTCGCAGATGGAGATTTTCCCCTCCCCTCTTAGTAAACTGTCCGAATTCGCCACTTTTTGCCGGCAGAACACGAAACACCGGTCGGTCGTCGGCCCCCCCCCGCCGTCAGAGCCCCCCAGCCGGTGGCGTCCGCAGAACGAGCCCCCAGTCGGCTGTCTGGCGGGCTATAACCCCGCCGCGCCACTGCCGGGGCCAGCTGGGGCCCCCAGGGAGCCTCAAACTGCGGACGGACGCGGCCGACCGGCTCTGACGACGAAGGCATTGTCAATCCGCCGACGCGGCGTTCTGGCGATCGCAGCGCCGCGCAGTGGCGGACGGGAGAAACTATCGGAGGCGGTGATCGCTGTTGTAGCAGAAAACTTAGTTTTAATGCGGCAGTGACACCCCGAGGCTTCCCAACAAAAAATAACCACGAAGGTCACCTCAGGTTCCACAGTTTGCAGAAGCTAAGATTACGCTTTCCCATAATTTAGAACACCGCACTAGGAAGAGATCAGAGAAGGTTTGACCCCCTGGACGCAGGATTTCAGAAGCGACACTTTTTCGTCGCCCATGGTCGAAATATACCGCCCAGTTCCTTAATAGAACCGCTAGAAAAGGGCAACGAAAGAACGCCTAGATAGAAGAAGACAAGTTTAAGCATAGAACGTAACCAGAACGCGTAACGAGCGATGCGTCATCCATTCCCGCCCCACTTCTGGACCCCTGCCCGTCCCGAACTTACAATGTCGGACTCCATCTTGACAAGCTTTTCAATAAGAGCGCAGGGCGGGGTTCAGCTTTAATATCGGAGCCAGCTGCGGTCTTTCCGATGAGAATGTCGGTGTCGACTCCAATCTCGTCTCTGTCCCACTCTCAGCCCCAGTCTCGGCCTTTGTCGCGAGTTCGGCGGCCTCAATTCTTGTTCCAGCTGCGGCCTGAGATCGAGATTATGTTGTATTTTTCCCCAGCGAGGGCCAGCGAAGGTCATCCACGGTACTGGTGTCCGTGTTTTGCTGCTCATTGGAGGTCGTCTGGAGCGACAGACGACGTTTGGCAGCCCGTTACATTCTGTCGTTACAGCAAGGAATTGGGTGCGTCGAAGCATCAACTGTAAGTTTGTGTCGGTAGTCGACAAATACGCGTAAACTTGGTAGCAAATGAGTCATCATCCTTGCGGGATACTGGTGGGCAGACTTGCGCACATTTCCCCATGATTTTATACAATTTTCGATTGCCCGAGGCATGCACGTGCATACAACGCAATTACCAAATCACTCGATGAGGCAGATACAAAGTGGATGGGCCTAACCCCCTCTCAATCAAGTTCCGGTTTAACAGTAGTGCGTAGTTGTTTAATCTTTTATTTGTCATAGTCTTTGGTCACTTTATAGCGATGAAATGATAACGATCCTTCACAAATGCACCGAGTAGCGTTCAATGCAATAAAGGCCACCATGCCACCTGGACGTTGCACTTCAATACAGTCTATTCCATTGCAATGCGATCATATCGTATGCTCACTCTTGCAACATTACGTCCCAATAACGCCACCTGGCTGCCTAAAAATGTCACGTTACGGTACTGCTGACCGTGAAGTCGAAACACCACGTAGCAGAATTAATAAAACACTGTTCACGTGTAGGGTAAGGCCTCTACTGTGGCCCATAGCGCAACTTTAAAACATTCGATACATGTAGGTCAGCATGTAGCGCATTATTCTGGGGCCCGTTGCATCACACTTAGTGGTATCGCCACTGGACAGAGAAACAGGACAACCGTCCGGCCTAGTGACCCGTTAGACCGGCCGTTGAGATCAATCTTGACTCGGGAACTTTCCTTGTGTGTGCATGGGGGCGAGGGGTGGGGGACGAGCCCCAATGCCCTGAATGCGGACAGAACAAAGTGTAGACTGAATTCGAGTCGCGACTGGCGACTCACTCCTTCCTGCTCCCAGCCCCACAGAGCCCGATCGACGCCACCGCGCCCTGGCGGCAAACTCCATTACACCACTCCGGCACGCACGCGGTCCCGTTCCGCAGGCTCCGGCCCGGTCAGCCGGGCCGGCCGTCCGGCCGTCACGTCTGCACACTGCTGAAGTTGCGGATGTCCTTACTCCACAGCCGCAGCGGCCTGTCTGCGTCCGACGCCACCGCGTCGACGCCAGCGCCCCTGCCGGCGACGGGGTCAAGCAGAGCCTCGACCGGCGTCGACAGGTGGCTCTGCCGTCGGACGCGACAGCGGCGCAGGTTGTCGCCGGCGGCGTGCTGGCGCGCGGAGAGCGGCCGCGTTTCGTCCTGGAAGCGCTCCAGCTGGCGGCCGGCGTCCTCCGAGTCGGACATGCACTCGACGCGGCGCACCTGCGCCACCTCGACGAACGTGACGCGCTTGGCGCGACGCGGCTCCTCGCGGATCGGCGAGAGCGGCGGCGGCGGCGGTGGCGGCGACGGCGGCGGCGGCGAGCCGGCGCCGCTGTACAGTCCGGGGGCCGGGTCGGGCGAGTCGAGAGGCGCCGGCGACGGGTTGGACACGGTGCGCGTGATGCGAGGCGAACCGAGCCGCTCGGCGGCCGCCGGCGCCGGCTCCGGCTGGAACTCGGTGACGGGCGTGACGCGAAACCGGCCGCGCAGCCCGGCCGCGTCCTCGGCGGCGGCCGCGGCGCCGTCCACGGTCAGGTCCAGCGAGCGCCGGTGCGCGGCGGCGGCGCTCAACGGCGCCTCCACCGTCGGCGAGTCGGCGCCGGGGGAGGGCGCAGGCGGCCTGGCGTTGTCGGCTGTCTCCGGCTTACGTTTCGGGGGCTCGGCGGCGGCTGCTGTCACCTTTTGCGGCTGCGGAGAAGTAGACGCCGCCATCTCTCTGCGTTTGTCCACGGCCCTCGCCAGCCGATCGCCCTCGCCGACCGTCACGTTCGCCCTACGATTTAGCAGCTTCGTCTCTTTGTCTCCTCTACTCTCGCGCAAACGTTCTGCGCTCCGGGACGTCGCCCGCGACGACGCCACCGCTTCGCCACCGTTCTGATCCTCACACCTCCGCGGCGCCTCCCCGCCGTCGGCACGGTTTCCGGCTCGTCCGCCGCCCGTCTTCTCCGCCGTCGCGCCGTCGCCGGCGCCGCGGCGGGCCGCCGCCTGCTGCTCCTCGCTGTCCGAGTCGGGCAGCTCGGTGCGCGTCTCGTTGTACCTCTGCAGCGTGTCGAGCGCCTGCGTCAGGCCGGCCGCCGAGGAGGCGGACCGCCCCCGGCCGAGCGGCGGCGCCAACGCCGGCAGCGACTCGCCCGGCCGCCGGGCCGCCACCCGCGCCGACACGCTCGTCACGCCGTTGGCCGCCGCCGGCCCGCCGGCAGCGCCGTTCTGCTTCTCGTGCAGGCCGTTGTGCGGCAGCGGCGTGGCCGGCTCCGGCTGGACGCGGTTCTTGTGGCGCGCGTCGGCGAGGCAGGCGCTCGCCGGCGGGCAGCCGACGCAGTCGACGCGGTCCCGGCAGGGGTGAGCGTCCTCCGGCCGCCGCTGCGACTTCTCGCCGTCGGCGGCGGCGACGCGCAGGCCGCGGATGTACTCGTAGGTGGTGGCGCCGCGCCAGACGAGGAACGCGTGGAAGCCGATCAGGTGGAGCAGCAGGACTGCGGAGACGAGCGCCAGCGCCGCGAACGCGCCCGCCGCCGCCGCGAACGCCGTCCGGCCGACCGGCACGCCGAACATGGCCAGGGACGGCGGGCAGCCGGCGGCGGCGGCAGCGGCGGCGGCGGCGGCGGTGGAGGGGGAGGTCGTGGCGTTGCCGCACGGCGCGCAGGCGCCGAGCCGCGCCGCCGCGCCGCCGGAGAACGCCAGCGCCAGCTCGGCCACGGCCAGCGCCAGCACCAGCAGCGCCAACAGCGCGGCGCTGGCCACGCACGACAGGAACCAGACGTAGTTGCGCCGGCCCACGCAGTGGTTGAGCCACTTGCAGTGGTGGTCGAAGCGGTCGACGCACTTGTTGCAGGCGGAGCAATGCTTCGTGCGCTGCGACGCGATCGTCACGTTGCACAGGTGGCAGCGGCCGTTCTCGATGACGTGCGCGTGCCGGGCGCGATCGAACTCGGGCACGGGCACGCGCTGCCGGCGCGCGCGCAGCTCGGCGTCGGCCGGGTCGAGGAGAGTGGCCACCGCGAGCGTGACCACGTGCAGCACGAGCACGCCGGCGGCCAGCGCGGCGGCCGGCAGCCGCAGCGGCGGGCACAGCGCCGGCACCAGCACGCCGGCCGTGTAGAGCGCGGCCAACAGCAGCAGCAGCCAGGCGGCCAGCTGCTGGCCGTGCAGCGGCGGCTGCAGGCCGTGCACGCGCCGCCAGCGCCGGTACTCGGGCGCCAGCTCCTGGCCGGGGTTCGGCTGGCACGGGCACTGCACCAGCCGGGACATGGTGGCGCTGTTCCGGTCACGCCCAGGCCTCGCGCGCACACGACGTCGCCGGCGGGAGAGACGACGCGCCGCCGTCTCCTGCGCATGAAACGGCGGCAGTCGATCGCCCCAGCAAACATCCAGAAAGCTCGATAACGCGTCACAAGGGGTCAATGTTTCCTCCAATCGCTCCGCGTCGGCCACACTGAAATCACCGCAGGTCGTCTGCTGCTCCGAGGCAGACAAGACGCATCAGGTGCTGACTGGCCACGCCTGAACCGGACTTTCTAACTCCTGCCGGCACCTCCGAGATTCGGCGACAGGCCGGGCGCCGTCGACCGCCCGCCCGGCAGCGGCTCACGCGGTCGCCGCCGTCGCGACGTCCCGATCGAACGCGCCCGGCGGCTCCGTCGGCCCGCCGAACGACGCCGCCCTCCGCCGGGCCGGCGGGCCGATCACCGGCCGGCCGCCCGGCCCGATCGCATGTCTTATTCACCGGCGCCGATCGGCCGACGCCCGGACGGCGGGCCCGGCGACCGGCGGCAGCTCGGCCCGGCAACGGGCCGACGGCCGAGTTCGGTTCGACGGCGGCTGTTGCGCCGGCACGCGAGCCGGCGGAGGGGGGAGGGGTGAGCAGCGTCCCGGTCAAAAGCCTTCCGCAGCTCCGCCTGCTCGGGTCCGCACGTCAGGCACCTCCTGAGGAAGACAGGCAGGGGTCAGTGACGCTGATCAGAGACCATAGACGGCAGATTGATGGTGGATTAACACAAGGTAACAAGGTACTGCATTCTGAACTTAGAGGTTAAACTACGAGTTTCCTGGGATGCTTGCTCCCATGTGATATATACGCCTTGCTTTCAGAATGACAGATCCACCCGTTTTATGTTTCAAAATCCTCACAGGAGTGTTGTAGTTCTATTTATTACCAAAATGTCAGCTAATTCGCCATATGTCAAATAATTAACTTACAACACCAACGGTTTTCCACGAGTCATTACGCATACCATGAATGCCAATTACACAGACACACTAGTCGTGACTGACGCCGCAAGATGCATTCAGTGATCTCCTGCTGGTTTCTTGCAGCGCCAGTGTAATGTTTATGGCAGCAGTATGTATTTCTAGTGAGCAGCAGTTCAAACGCCAACAAGCAAATGCCGTTTTCGTCAGATCATACGCATGCCAAATTATACGCAAATCATACGCATACGTCAGTGATACGCGAGAAACAAATGAAATGTCAAAGGTTAAGTAAATACCAAATTTTACCTTGTGATGTTCATTAGTCTTGGATAATTTACCGTGGCAACTTGCGAATTACCGTGACAAAGTCACATGATCGCTGCAACGTTGGGTAAACGCCGCCCGCTGTTGCAAATACGCCGTAGTGGTAAAGCAATTTTCACGTACCATTTATTCTGGGGTTCTGACCTAACGTTCGACGTCTGCTTTCGCCTCGAGGCATCGTCAGGCTAAAGAAAATTAGCTGGGAGTCGTCAGCAAGGGACGAACACATTTATTCGAGGACGCCAACAGCTCACCTGTGGTGTTAATGGGAGGAACCGGAGAAAAAGGCCATGGTTAAAACTTTGTGTTACGTGCTGGATTTTTGCATCAAGTATTGGTACGCAAGCATGACAAAATACAAAACGATTTTTCACACAAAATTGTACAGCTTTTATCTACAACAATATAGCATACAGAAAGACAGCATACCTGACACCAACGAGCATTGGTCGTCAAACACATTTTTCGCATATTTTACCCCGGGACTCTTTGGGGTATTTCATCGCATACCAGTTACTTGGGAGGGGGCATTTTTTATCCTCCATTATCCTGAGAACTCATGCTCCGACTTCGACAGTTCAAGAGACCACTGACAACTCGCTACCGAGAGACGGCAGACATTTCCATTTTCAAACCCTCAATGTTACTGATAACGTCACAAGCCAGGTCAAAGACCTAAATTTGCTAATTTAAAATACCTAAATTGAAATCAATTTCCAACAGTTTTAGAAACACATAGCAGGCTAAAAGTGATCAGAAACTGTCACGGCGTCATATCGTGTAACGGTTTGAACTCTGACCTTTTACATGCTTCGGAGGCGAAATTTCGCAGAAACTCAAAAATGGGATTTGTTTTCCTGCATGTGCAATGCTTTCGCCACTAGAGCCAGATTTGTCTCAGAGAGGAGAATATATCGAGTCTATGCAAAGGAAATCACGGACCGTCGTTGAACTCGACTGAAATTACTTATGACTTTCGCGGTACGAAACGTGACCTCTACGTCATCTCCGATCGGTTTCTTGCAAGTCATGCAAAAAGAAAAAGACGGACACCGGAGTCCTAACAATACCTACGCACTAAGTCCATGATTCAACTTATGCGACTGCTTAACTTTCCTCTGGAAAGATGGCTGTGTTGTTTAAGCAGAGGCACTGAAATATGGGGCCACTGTTTTTCTTTTGCACTTTTTTTGTCATTCGGTAGGCGTGCCGAAAAATCCGAAAGGAGCAGAACGCAAGAAATGCCCTCCATCAAATCGCGTGATATTTTTTAGCGGTTTCGCTCCAAATTCACAGTTTAAAACAATTCACGACATTTTGCGCATTATATCGTGGATGTAGATTATTCTCAAAGGATCTCATTATATAGTGCAGTGCTCAATCAAACGAGAACAGAGCAAAATCCAGGCTGCCGTGAACATTACAGGCCAGCCTAAAGACCATTTACGTCTGGCTGTGCAGTAATCGAGCTGTTTCATCGCTGAGCGAAATTACACTGACCTTTTGTAATTGCCTGGTAGCACACTATGAATGCCGGGCACATGCAGCACCGGAAAGCGGTGGCTGCAAACTGGCCGTAAGGGAATTGGGGTCGTAAAGGGTGGGGGGAGGGGTGGCACAATGATAGCTATGATAGGCTGCTATGTAGATATAGATGGCTATATAGGCTGGGAAAATTGGCAGGATGCAGGCAGACAGGGCAAATCTTCACCACTGTTCAAGGTCAGGGCGCTGGTGTTCAGCTATGGCACTGAACTTTGTTTCCTCCAGAAATAAATGATGAAGCCTTTAATAAATCAGACTACAGCATCAGCTACGAAGCATCAAGACAACCTCGCAGACATGTGTTAAGGTCATGTGTGACAAGACTAAGCTGGCGTTTTTGTGAGTCCTAAAATCCGAGATCTCAAAAATGGAAATAAATTTCATTGGTTTATGTTAAAACATTTTCAAAGGCACTCTCAATTTTATTTTCGTACCTTTTCTTAGAATGCTTGGAAATAGGTTACTTTCATCTGATACTTATGTAATGACCATAATATTTCTTACCCTGACATCGACATCATTGAGGACTCTGACATTTCAGAACAGTAACTTTCTATAGGTATCAGAGATTTTTTAGTTATCTTTTTTAGACCAGGCCAAGACCTTCTCAGAGGGTATTGGCAGAGAAACTCCATGTTTGTCATTTCTTATCACTATAGCAAACAATGTAACTGTTTATTTCTTGTGAAATCATGATGGAGTAGGTTTGCATCATGAGATAATCCAAAGCACAAATCCGATTTCAACGAGCCAGGGTTCAAACGAAAGCTCGTGTTATGAACAAATCTGTTATGGGGCAGAGGTGGCAAAATTATCAGCGCACTTTCATTACATCACAAAATTGGATTAATGGTAAATTTTTGTCTTATACCATACAATTTTCAAATAAACCTCTTTGATTCTTCATGTTACCGGTTCGGCACCGCCCGGGGATGTCACATAGGACAGCCCCCTCGGTTTTTGTGAATAACTTCCGAACAGTTAGAGCCAGCCCAACAAAACTTTCAGTCTATGTCTATCAATCAATTTTACATACTTTCGCATCAGAGCCATTTCCATCTTAGGTCAGATCATCGAGATATGACGTCATAAATGAGCCCTTGCATGCAAGTTTTCGTCTCTTCGGGTGGTGACACGAACATGCTTCATATTTTTTTATGTAATACTTGCGAATAAAACGCATGGATTATTTGAATTAACATAGCATTCGGTCCCTACAACGATAAACAACCGTGGCACGTCAACATTAGAGGTCATACTAAGTCACATGCATGACGATAATTGGACTGGTTCGCATTGTGGGTAATAGAAGTGGTTTCCTCTGACCTTCCCCATCGTTTAAGTAAGACAAGGAAATCTACGTATATGTGCCTCGTAGCAAGGTTCACCAAATACAACGTGAGGTCATGTCAGGTCACGTCATAGGTTGATGTCAAAATGAAATGGAATAAAACCTTGGGGAAGATCGTTCAGTAGCAGCAGAGAGCAGTCATTGTTCCTTTTCAGAAAATGAAAAATGACTGTCCTGACCTGGTTTGACCTTGACCCAGTAAGAAGCAGACAGAGTAGATTTGATTATCACGAGATATGTTATTTCACTTCTGTACTTGACGCAGATAACAATCCCAGTGCATAATTCTTGCAGGCAATGCAAACTGATCATCAGAAGGTTTCCCTTTCGTCCATTTTGTCACGTGGATGAAAACGGCTGTGAATGAGCACCGATCTAAGGCATGTAAATTGAGAGCAATATTCCACCCGACCTAGGCTGACCTTGATCTGTCCTTCGTTCGGCGTTTTTCCATGCTTCTGATGCAAAAGGTCGTGACCTTTCGTTTGATACCCAGTTGAAGGCTCTAAGGCCAGTATTGCTGATGATATGATGTATGAATCGGTGTCAGTTTTCCGAGGTCGTGTTATGCGTTTTGCGTGACTGGTGACGTCATCGGAAACGTGGCCAGGGCTTATATAGTATTTTTCGAATCACAAGACTCAGGGCTATTGAATGATGATAGACCGGCTTATATTCGACGGTTAGATCCTGAGACAATAGGGATGCCCTGTTTAAGGTCCCCAGGTAGTCGCGGGTATAAAAACACGCCAGACGGTGCCGGGTTAGCCTTTGGCTAGTCTGAAAGCATATCCAAAAGCAATTTTGGTGCACTGTTGGATCTATGTTCCGTTTGTAACGTTTGGAACCGTTGTTTAGGAACTTTTGAAGTTACTTAGCATTCAATTTTCGTAACGAGGCGCTTGGGCAGAATGTAAAACACCCATTGGCTATTAAGGAAACTTAGCCGCGTGTACTACATTGCTGTTGCTGTTTGTCCCTTCATTTATCATTGATCCGCCCGTGTCGATATATTAAAAGTTCTCTTCCACATATGTTTTGTACATTAATGGCATTATCAAGACGAGGTTCGCAATACCAACTATTGGTGTATCTAATTCGGAGTTTCCTCCAGTTTTCTGTACCAGGCTCCGTCCTCGGACCATATTAAGAGCGCTCGGCGCGTGCTAGCGTGACCCGTGGGGCACGTCGAGTCGCAGAGTGCGTCATGAAGACACATTCCCGCCTCCGACCGGTGATATACCCAATTTTGAAACCTAATCAGCTGGCTTGCGTGACTGCAGCACCGATGGAGACGTTTCCGTTGATAACGGTGGTCAGAATGAGTGCAGTCAGAATCCATTTCGGTAACAAAACTGGATAGAATGTTTGGTTGCACGAACACTCTCTTAACGTAAAAGCATATTCGTTTTCAATATCGTCGATTGTAATCCAGCAGTACAACGCCATATAATACATCTCCTGGAAATGTGAACGTAATTTGAGTAAACTGAGCAATTTCAGCGATCAGCACTGCACTATTTAATGCTCTTCATCCAAGAACCGTGCTAGCTGTTTTTCGTGGACCACAGATCGAAAGACGCAGTCCAAAAAAGACGATTCGCATGTCCCCATTTTAGCTCTGGGCGATGCTACACCACATGTCTCTCTGCGCATCACCGGCAGTATTGATTTTACGCTTGTCACGCAGGCACACACGACAGCATACTACGTCAATAAGGATGGTAGCGGTCGGGGAGGGAAGTGTTCACGATGAGTGGGGCTGTAAATAATTCATCCCCTTTCCCAGAATACTTAACAGCAGCCCCCTCCCGTAAGTCGACCTGGCCATTCTGGGAAACAACAGACAAACAACGAGAATAGCAAATGAAATCGAACCTAAGACAATACACAATGTTACGGCACGGCGTTTTTTGCTCATTCTTTTGCAGACTTTTTATGTAACTTCTTCTGGCCCCTGCACATTCATCATGTTTTGTTGTGGATGTGGGTAAATCCTCTGTCTCTTTGCGAAGTGCGCATCAAAGATGCAATGCCTCTGGTTGATCGCCGCGCTATGAGACATTGAACCTCTGATGTCCTTATGATGTTTAACGCATGGTCAGTGACTCACAACGCGGTCTGTACAACACATAAAAAACATACATAAGCGATTACTGAACAACATTAGCCTCTCAGAGTAACAACAAGACAAAAGTAATTTACATATAATCAGGGAGCATAAAGAGTAAAACCGATGCACGTAATTACGATTACTCTTGCAATTCCGAGCAAACTGATTTTAAGCCTTTTGTATTTCGTAGACTAAACGTTTCGGCACTTGGATATACTCAATGAAATATGCCCACAAGGTTGAAAAGATATTGTATTCGTCAATTTTGCCATCGCATTTATCATTTTGGGCGCTGCGACTGGATGCATTTATCAATCTTGACAATGGCTGGGCCGAAGGGTTGAGTCTATGAAGCACACAACATTCATATTCTAAATATAAATTTATTCCGCTTTAACAGGAACTGATGAATACTTAAAGCGTGCACGATCTAAATTCTAAAAAATCAGCTCCCTTGCCATAACGAGAGCTGTTGAGTACTTGAGATCAGTAAAATGCTTTGTGGGGTGCACGACCAGCGATACCTACTCCCAGAATTTGAAAGCACATTTCAAGATGACGCATTTACTTTCCCTTGATGAATTTTGCATTACAAACGGGTGTCCATGGTTGATTTCAGCATTTTCCAGCTGACGAATTGGAAGTTAAACCTTCATGCGCCGGGCAGGACATTGCTCGCTGTCGTCACTGATCGGTAAAAAAAGGATTTAAGGACAAATACAACACTCCCAGAATAGCTACAAGGACTAAACATGACGCAAATAAAAAGATATGCTCCGGCGGAAACCTCATGATTCGGTGCCCAATGGCGGCAAAGTTATCAGGTTGCAAAAAGTGCTGTCGTCGGACTGGACCAGGATGCTCATTTTTCTGTTAGAGTAAGACTCTCTCCTTTTACGGCCTTGCTCATAGTCATACCAAAAGAAGCGCAGCGCGAAAGGAACATTTTCGATTGAATCAGCTGATGCAGAAACCCATGAAATCTGTAACAAGGCTTAACTGTTGATCCTTTCGAAAACTAAACAGACAAGTCAGAAGCTATGATTATGCCTCCTTTAAGACTAACAACGTACAAGGCAATCTAAAAAATGTGGCATTTGAGAGTGGAATAGGTTGAAAGAACAACCTCTACCTGATATAACAGGTTGTTTTCGAGTTACAGCATCTAGTTTTCTGAGATAGTTGTGCCTTTCTTCAGAATCACCAACTCTGTGACTGCCGAGGCCGGTGACCGTTGCACGAAGCAAAGACGGTAACATATCCGAGTCACACAGTTCTCTTGGAACTGTTCCTCTGCCCGGCCCGCAGATGAACACCGTGACATGCAGCCCAGGCCTGTCCACTGGAGAACGTGACATTCAGACCGTGACCACAGCCCAGGCCTGTCCACTGGAGAACGTGACATCCAGCCCGTGACCGTGACCACAGTCCAGGTCTGTCCACTGGAGACCGTGACATTCAGCCCGTGGCCGTGACCACAGTCCGGGTCTGTCCACTGGAGACCGTGACATCCAGTCCGTGACCGGGACCACAGTCCGGGTCTGTCCACTGGGGACCGTGACATCCAGTCCGTGACCACAGTCCGGGTCTGTCCACTGGAGGCCGTGACATCCAGTCCGTGACCTTGACCACAGTCCGGGTCTGTCCACTGGAGGCCGTGACATCCAGCCCGTGACCGTGACCACAGTCCGGGTCTGTCCACTGGAGGCCGTGACATCCAGCCCGTGACCGTGACCACAGTCCGGGTCTGTCCACTGGAGGCCGTGACATCCAGTCCGTGACCGGGACCACACGCGAGGGCGTGGTCGGAGGCCCCCGCTCGCCATTCGTGGTTGATGGGACAGCAGACAGCACTGCACGCTCGTTACTAATGCGGTAGAGCACTCCTCATGCTGGTTCGTGAACCGTGGCCTTTTGGTGAGACTGGAGCCTTTAGGCAGGGTGGGTCGGAACATGAGAGCAGACTAGTGAAAGGTGAAAGTGTAGGTTAACTGGTGGTTTTGCCTCGGGGATGATATACGTTTTTTTGGTTTTTCTTGTGCGAGCCATATCACGTGTTCATCAGCTGCTTGTGAAAGACTTGACTATGAACAATGGCGAATCAGTTAACTGTCTAAAAAAATACAAATCCACGATGGTGTATGACTGCAAGAAAATTTCGTTTTGTGTTCTTTGCTGGCCTACGACTTAGTTGCATCAACGTATTTCCCTTTCTCTTAGTCCGTGACAACGCATTCCCTTTTAAACCAGTACCGCCCGGAGGATGTCAAAAACGGCATCCACTTCGGTTTTTCGTGAATAATTTCTGAACCCTAAGGGCCAGCCCAACCACACTTTTATCACTTATTAACCAACCAATTTTACATATTTTGAGGCCAAAACCACTTCTATGCTAGGTCAGGTCGTGGAGATATCACATTATACGTGAACCCTTGCATACATGTTTTCGTCTCTTCGGGCGGTGGCGCGAACATACTTCGTTTTTGGTAATGTCCGTGAATATAATGCATGAATTATTTGGATTTGGGTAGGACACGGCCCCAAAAAGGATATACAACCTTGGCACGTCGACATTAGATGTCATACTAGGTCACATGCATGATGACAATGAAATGATTTGTACTGAGGATGATAGAATTAGTTACCGCTGACCTTGCCCACCGTTCATGCCAAACAAGCAAATCTGTATGCGCCTCTTATCAAGGTTCAACAAATGCATTGTGAGGTTATATCAGGTCACGTCATAGATTGATGTCAAAAAGAAATAAAATACAGCATTGTCTGTGGAAGACCATTCAATAGCAGAAGAAAGCAATTATTGTTTCTAGTCGGATGAAAAATGACTTTGTGTCGTGACCTGGCTTGACCTCGACCCGATAAGGAGCAGACAGAGCCGATTTCATTATCACAAAATGTCATTTCACTTCTGTATTTGACGCAGTTAAGAATCGCAGTGAGATATTATTAGAATCCCAGTGAGATATTAATGCTCTTTGTCAGGAAGAATAATGCAGCCTTATCTGACCTGACATTAAATGACTGTCTGAATGGAAAACTGGTAATACAAGAATAATCATCAGAAGTTTTCACTCTCGCCTTTTTTTGCCACGTAGATAAAAACGGCGAGTCAGTATCGACCTCTTACACGTAAAGTTAAGCCCATATTTCACCTGACCTAGGTTGACCTTAACCCGACATTGTTTTAACATTTTGGCATCGTTCTGATGTGGACGATCGCGACGTTTCGTTTGATGCGCGGTTAAAGGATGTAAGATCAGTACTGCTGATCACTGATGTCGAATCGGTGCCAGTTTTCCGACTTCGTGTTATGCGTTTTGCGTGACCTGTGACGTCACCAGCCATGTGACCATGGTTAACATGATATTTTCTTAATTGCAAGACTCAGGGCTATTGACTGGTGGTAGACCAGCTCGGATCCGACGGTAAGATCCTGAGATACCATGGGATGCCTTTTTTGACACCCTCCCAGGCAGACGCGGATATATGGGAACACGTCGAACGCTTATCATTTCTGGGCTTAAAAAGTACTGGAATCTTTTGAAACCAGCCAACGCAAAACTACCGCCAGATTTCCCTGCAAGTCTGTTTGTGTACCTGGCTGTTTTTGTGGAAGCTGCTTAAATTACCAGATAGCCGGTCAATGTTGACACAGTAGCGTGGTGAGACAAATGAAGAGTTTTGAAGAGAAACATGGCATAAGCAATGAATCTGATGCAACCAACCAACAGGCTGTAACTACCGCACGCCTTGTATGGTGAGACAAATCTAGAGCTTTGGAGAGAAACAGTGCGTAAGTAATGAATCTGATGCAACCAAGCAACAGGCCTTAACTACAGCACACCTTGATCCGTGAGATGTCATTTGTCTCCGAATGATCCCGATCTCGAATCATGCTTCCGGATGAGGGCCCAAACCAACAACGAAAGCCCAGAACTTCACGTAAATGGAATGCGTGCGTGCCCACGTGCAGACCACTCGCCTCGACCACCAACAGGATTCCGACGCTTGCACCGCGCGATAAGCGGAATCATATTCAATTCCGCCGCGCCCCACCTGCGACGATGACCGCTGTCGACGGTGCTCTGTTTCGGTCGTTCTCAGGGGGTCGTGGACGCCAGCTCGCCGTCGCGAGGCGGGCCCGTCTCGTCCCCTTCACGGTGTGTCACCAGCCGGCGGCGGCGGCGGCAGCGGCGCGCCGGCGCCGCCGGTTGCCATGGCGACGCGCGATGCAACGTCGGCCTCGTCGGCCGTCGGAATCGATGTGACCGCCATTCTTGAACGCAATCACAATGGCCAGCGGTGGCGCGGTGCAGCGTGGCGCGTCACGCGGGAAGAGCGTCACGGTGACGGGGGCCACGGTGCGACCGTGGCCAGCCTGTGCACGGCAGTGCCATGGACAGCGTTCTCCTGACAGTAGACGATGTGTTGTAGAGTTGCGACAGGATCACAGCGCCACCGCGTAACGATGTCCGAACCAAGGAATTTTTCACTTGAACTCTCAAAGTTTTTTCGGGCATTGTCTGTGAACCCGAGTACAGCGCTCCGAAAATGGCCACAAGACCTCGTTTTGTAAGCGGTCTACTTATTGGAACCTTGCATAAGGAGTCTCACGGTTGCTGGAGGTGCTGATTCGGAATGTTCTCTTTTTCACAGGGTCAGCGTTCGAAAGGAAATGTTATATGAAGCCGCCAACACATGATGGAACTTCAAAAAACACAGGCCATTTTTGCATTATTCGTTTCACAAAAACAACCATGTGTGCCAGTGTGTCTTTTCCTGTGCTGCAGGTGTCATCGGCTTGTGGCACCCTGCCCTGCCTGGGGGAGTCCTGTTCCCTGTCCCGCCCTTTCTTGTTTCACTAACAAGGGCACCGAGCAGGCTGGACCGCCGGCCGAGGTCAGCCAGGTAACACCTGATCCCAGCACGCTGCACCTGAGAAGAACCGGGGGCCAGCAGCCGAGGTACCGGCTGTCGTCAATAGGTCGCTACTCGAAATACAGTAGACGGGCCATCGTGTTCCTTTTTGCAATATTTGCGTGCCCCGCGTGGATTTTGTCAAGGTTCTGGTCAAGACTGCATGTCCCACCGCAAGCAAAATGCGGGCGGAAAGCTTGAATACATGCCACCGTTGTTGTGGCAATAATGTGGCAATAATTAATATACCACATTGAACAGGGCCCCACGGAGAACAGATACAACTTGTGGGTTATTCGGTGATTGAGGACGGTATCCTGTCTGGAGCGCGGTATCTGATCGCGCGAGCGAGAAGTGCCTCAGCGCAGCACCATGGTTCAGGGGCGACGGAAGCTACATGATTCGGGATGGGGGGGGGGGCCGTTCGCTGATCCAGCCACCCCATTTCATGGAACCTGGAGGACCCATAATTTCTGATTTCTCCTCGCATTTCGGCCATTTCGTTTTAGGTCCAGACTAAACAAAGAAATAAACAAATGCGACGAAATTACTGATGACGATCAACTAATCATAGGACTCACTGCTGTCCTCCCGCATAGTATTTCGAGTTTGTAATGATGTCTCATTAATATACCACGTGCTTTACACATCAACCAGACAAACGCTTTATTTGATAGACATGACTTGGTCTGGGGCGCCGAATCACGAAACGTACTGCCTAAACAATAATGTTAACCACGTTTTTTACCCAGTTTCTTCTCATTTGAGCCAACATGCCATCTGGTTTACAATGCTGCAAGGACTGAGACTGCAGTCCGCAAACGAACGTTTCAAATGAATTTGTCGGGCTCGCATGCATGTATGTAGGACACAGCGCAAATACTTTGCGAAAAAAAACAAGGCTTCAGAAAGGTACTTCGAACATCGGTCAAGATAGTTCAAGTCTGGCATAGCCCGGATGTTTTTTTTGCGGGGGGGGGGTTCCAGAGCGTAGGAGGGCCCCACCACTGAGGGACCCCCTTGAGAACTACGGATGCCTCCATGGCTAGAACACAAGGGGTGCCTGGTACTTATATTTTATTGTCATCAAGAGTGAATGTGCCTGACAGCACTGATATATATGGGGCATTCCTTGATCTCAGACTCTGAAAACTGCACAGCTTAATTATGCACTCTGTGTATTACGGCGCAACGACCAAATTTCACTATGTTGTCTAGGAATTTGCCCAGGACCACGCACTTTGTCCTGGACCAGACTCACAGGTTGGTTTGCTTCAGTGGTGCATAACAACTGTGATAGATTGGTAAATGTGGATAATTACGTCAATTTAGAAACTGCACATAAATATGGACCATGGAGAAATTTCTTTATGCTTAGTTCACAACATTTCGACGATACTTCGGTTTGATGCGATTTTCGCAGCGTAAAAAACATATAATGAACATCTTGAAAATAACGCCATTTTTATGCCTATTCCCAGCCCGGGATATACCAACGTCCAAGCCCGATTTCTGGTGCGAAGTGTCGGCAGAACTGCTGACTCCTGGTCGGTGGTGATGGCCAGTGGAACTGCAGCACACGGTGGCGGGTGGCTTACAGGCATTACAGTGGTATTTATTGCGTGGTTGTGTCGTTTCACGGCAAGTGGCTGGGGAATGTGGCAGGTGCACTATTAACCCGTTCAAATTTCGAAAACTTCTCGTGTGGTGCGACTGCAATCACACAAGTGCACTCCTCTCATCGAGAAATTCCCCTTTGCGCGCATCCATATCTACTCCGGTTTATAGCAGTGTTCATAACATCCTTTTTCGCATTTTGAGCGTTGTTGATTGAGAATTGGTTGGTTCAGAACTGAATTTCTTAAACTGGGATGATAAGACCCCAAGGGTCCTTGGCTTAGGCTGGGCTCCCTTCCCGACAAGCCGACACCATCCCATGGCAGGAGGATATTTCCTTCCCGACGGCTCCTTTGCAGAGAAGCATCCTTTCCCGCCCTCGCATATGACTTTTGGTAGGTACATACATGCCGAGGGACCCACTTACTTTTCCCGGTCAGGGAGCACCCCACTACCTGCCGGAGCGATCTTTGCCTAGGGACTGGGGGCCCTTTGCAGAGGAGTGGGTTTACCTTTCTCAGCCAGGTGAACCGCTTGAAGCAAATGCCAGGGGTTCCTTCGTGTGCCACAGGAGTTCAGGGGTCCTGGGATCCCTGGGACCTCCCTGGATTCGCTACTGTTTCAAGTACTTGTGAAGAGGGAAGCATATGGGTATTTTCAATCATGAACGATACCATCTTGTTCTGATTCTGTTCCCGGTCCAGAGCGTGTCTTCTGGTCTCTGCCTCACTTGATAAATCTCTGTCTATCTCTGTCACCTCAGTTTTTTTATAACGTTTTAAAATTTCGAAATCGGAGGCTGCTTCAGACACAGCGAAATTGGACGATTTCATTTTCAGCTATAAATAAAATGAGATGGTGTGGCTCGCGATCGACGAAACAAGCAGAAAACACAACCATTTGTCTTGACAGACGTGTAAAAATTGATCAGGGAATTTAGTAACGCAGCGGTATGAGCAATGCCAATTTGAAAACGTGTAACGCCACAACCAGTCCCTATTCCAAAACTCGGCAGCGAAAAATTTGTACGTGGTACGCGGCCATTTTTGCGGGGGCAAAAATATATATATTTGCTCCCATGTCTTTGGCTGGGGAGGACACTTCGTCTCCGTCTCCCCTGCACTTTCGCCTCCACTGCAAGGGTACCCGTCATGTGACGGCCATGTGGGATGACGCATTACCGTTTTGTTTCAGCGTAAAACAGAACAAAAAAGGAAGAAGATATTTTTTCTAATGCTCGACATGCGTGATATAAGGCAATAACCCGCTTAATTACTCAAGCACGATTGCGGAATTACTCACGGCGATAATTCTCTTTATTCTTTTGAGAAAACGTCTTTGAAAACAAAAGTGCGTATTGTCAGAAAAACGTCCAGAAAAAGGCTTGTTCATTCCATTCCTATGACCAATACAGGTATACAGATCGACGAAACAGTGACCGTAATAAGTCTCTGTTCTCCCCTTTTTAAGTACCGAGTTCCTAATTTCCTAATACCATTAATCCGCTTCTGGTCAGGATCCGCATTGCATCGTTGACCTCAGACGAGACATGCAGTTAGTATGGCGGGCAGACACTGCTCCCAGCCGTCCTTTGCCGCTGCAAATAACATTTTTTCGATCAGGATTGGTGTTGTCAGGTTCGACACGTTCAGCTCTTTACGCAACGTGGAAATCTAGTCGTTTCGCAATGCCTCATCGTCCCCGTTTGCATCGTAGATAAGACTGACCTGACTACTGGTCACTGGACGTCCTCGGTAGTGGTCGAAATTTAGCGTTAGCGTTAGATGGATGATGTCGTATCCACGTTGCCCCCACCAAGGAAACAATCGCAAATATTTTTTATCGTTGTGTGTTGCAAGGGCAATCTTTCTTCTGTGACATGTTTCTGTTCACGTGCTTATAACGTTACGACGCTTTCCCGTGTGGAGGTGGCTTAATCAGCTCCCCCGGCCTGAGATATCAAGAACTACCCGTCCGATTTCATTTAAAGGGATGGCAGTCGATTCGCCATAAGGTAAACTATATTTTTTGTTACACGCTCAGTGGAAGAAGATTTCACGCCAGAGTGCACTGAAGGGGGCACTCCCCCCTCCTCTGATCTCGGAAACGGAAAGAGCTAGAATCGCGAAATTTTAAGGGTAGGGTCATCAAGTTACATTGCATGCAGTTTCGATGACTATAGGTCAATATCTCCAAGATCAGATATGGTCGAAAAGGTCAACTTGGGGCACTTTCTCGGTCCATACAGACCATTTCGTCCGGCTTTTCGTACGAAACGGGAAAAGAGCGCGTGTTAGAGCGTTAAACGTGGAATGCAACAATTTCCATTCATTTGACGTCTTGAAAGAAGATTTCGGGTTGAGGTCATATCAGACCATTGACTTGTGACGTTATTTTTTCATTTTTCTGCGGATGATGTTTCGAGCGACACGAGATACTGGTGTACCTTGAGTGTGAAAAATGGCGCTAAACGCATCATTTTGCATTTTTTTTCAGTGAAAATAGCTAACATCGGTACATTTGGTCATTATCAGCATGCACTGACCTTCGCAAGGCCAAAGACTGTGAAGCGAAGTCATTGATTTTGAATGAAGCTTTTGATCCAAAGGAAGTTCTAGAACTATTTGCGCTAAAGTTATTTGCACTAAAGTTAAGTGAAGCGAAGTCATTGATTTTGAATGAAGCTTTTGATCCAAAGGAAGTTCTAGAACTATTTGCACTAAAGTTATATCATAAAGAGCCCATTTACCCTTTTTATTGCTTTTTGGATATGTATTCATACATTCATATCAAGTTTTGCCTTGAGGACTACTTTTGGCTACCATTTGTTTTTCACGTTCAGCAGTCAAAAATGGCATGAGGATTCTCCAAAAACTTGCCTTGGCCACGCCCCCGGGCAGAATGAGATTATAAAAATTTTCATGATATGTTGACAGAAAAGGCAAGAAAAATGACCAAACTCTGTGATGCTGCTTCAAAATCCCTGGAACTGGCGAGGAATATATGGTGACTTCTGAAGCCCCACTTCCCCCTCATACGAGAACAGGGCTGAAATGCCTGTTTTCACAGTTTCATCACCACTGAACCGTATATGTGGAAATCATCCGAAAAAATTAGAGTTCTGGCTCCAACAGTAATCGGCAAACGCAACCCTCATTAAACATTTCTGGTCCTGCCTGGCTTCCGTGCGGGTCTGACCTCCATCTATGGCGATGACCGGCCAGTCGGCCAGTCGGTAACAGGGTCTGACGATTCCCGCATCGACCGCGTGATCGGCCCTAACGCCGGCCGGTCAGCGACACGCCTGAGGTCACCCGGATCACGTGATCGGCCCGGAGGCGGGCGAGCAGAAACGTAGCCTGGGGGCATCCGGAACACGTGGTCTCTGTTGGCGCCGGACGGCTGTCCGCGCAGTCACTGCGGCAACTGCGTAACCACTGACGAGACACATGATTTGACTCAAGACGCGGACGGCTGGGCCCAAGAGACTGTTCGTCCTGACTCACAACAAACAAACAGATCAACAGGAACAACAAACATCACCACAGACAGCCCGTGGGTCGCTGGCAAACGCCGCGATCTCCAGTCCCAATATTTGCATTGCGACAGGGTACCTTTCAGTCGTTCCCGGGACAGCGTTGTGGGCGTTCCAACCGCTGATTATCGATCCTGAGGTAGACAGCGCGTGCGGTAAGGTAGTGTGTTCTTATTCAATGGCACCTCAAAGAGCTACAGCACTATACACCTACAAACATTTAAAGAAATGCTTCATCTTCCCTATATGTCTCGGACTTAGATAACCGAGGTGACAGCGGTTCTACCTGTGAGGTGAACAGATTCCGGTCCCTAGCGCGATAATGACAGGCTCTCTGAAGTATTCGAACGGGCAAGGTCATCGGGGCCATGACACCTCTTTCGTTGGAACGGGAGACCAATATGTCTGTTGGCCCCCGTTTCCGGGTGGAAATTGTATTTTGTTGCCCTCGGTAGTTTTTTTTGCGGCGAACTACATCTTAGACGTCATATCGGAAATGGCGGAACAAAATGGCCAAAATTTTGCAGGTTGATTAGGTTGCACGGATGTAGATCTAGCCGCTTTCACATCTATCAGATCTAGTCCCACCCCCTCTAGCACATGATTGTCCTTGCTAAGATGACACACCATAAACTTTCACGGCTGGAATACTTGCAACGTTGTACCTGCAGAGTGTAAACTTTGAGAGCTTAGTTGGTCCGCTCTTCGCCATAAGGTGGGTTGTGATTATTCATTAACCATAAAAGCCCTCCTGACGTCAGAATGAAGTTCTCAGCCCCGCCTTGCTCCGGATACGTGTGTTATGATGCCTGAGTACGAGAAAAATGTGCATGGATGCTGTCACTTCGTGTCATTTAAAAAAAAAAATGATTCCCGACTCGATATAGTGTTCAGAAATATGCCGAAAGAGGACTTAACTGAAAGTGGCTTTGCAAATGGGATGCTTGTGCGACACATCTAATACCAGTCTGAAATAGTTCACGTGAGATCACAGACCAATGACATGTGCGGTGGAACAAACCACTGACTTGTAGTGTGGGACAGGCCATGTACCTGCTTGTCTCTTTGCTCGGATTAAACGGGTTAGCCATAGACGCAAGGCAGAAGGTCGTATTGATCTCTGCTGATTGCGATGGTAGATATGTGGTACCGCGAGAAGATATGGGGGAGGGGGGCGCTGCATTACGAAAACGGGTTAAATGGCAAATTTCTTTCTCATCTGCATTTGTGACTTGCGGCTAATAGAACGTAGACTACATCTACACTGGACCATGCTCGCTGCTTTGTGCACTTGAAATAAAGATAGAATATTCGGTGCTCAGATTTGCATTTAACTATCGTAGCGTCCCGTGAGTAGTGGGTAAAATAACTGGGCCGAGAATGTTGAATAAGCAGCAAATTATGTAGGACATTGCACAAATAATAAGGAAATACATTGCCCTTGACCATTCTTGGCTGACCAAATTGTGAAACAAAGCGTTCGTCCGAATTCGTCAGATTCTCCTTCGTTGAATTTCAGTTAATATGCCTTCACGGTAATACCCAGTTTCTCTGCGCAGCGCACTCAATTCCCGCGCGTCGCTGTTATGAAATTCCAGAACCTCCGTCAGGGGCGCTACTGTCGCCATCGCTTTCATTATAGAGGACAGCACTAGATGCAAAGGCGAGCCCTCGCAGGGCGTTCACGTCCTGCCTCCTGATGTTTCGGACGAGTCAGCGATGACGGCAGACGACCCTCGGGACTAACGTCAGGTTTGAAACACGTCCTGGACTTAGAAACGGGCTGCAGAGAGTATTCCGTAGCGTTGATGTCGCAGCTTTCTCTAATTTCGTGATGACACGTAAAGGCATCACGAGATTTCATGAATAACGCGATGACACGTATCTAACGGGAGAGGTTCGCGCCCCGGAGCAAAATAAATGATTAGTGAGGAGAAGGAATTGCAGAAGAGCCGGCGTGCTAAACACTTCACGTCCCCCTCATCAGAAGAAACCCCGAGTTTGCCCTGATGATTTGGAAATGCGGAACTTCTCGCGTTGACAACGAACAATGTCACTGTTTATTGTCTTCAACGCAAGCCCCTCCGGACATGGAGGACGGGCATAGCGAGTGGTGTGACAGTTATGATAAAGCCGAAAAATATGAGCTCTGTTTGACTCACGAATTGTATGACTCATCGTGCTAGCAATGGAACGAAAGCACTGACACTGCTGGAACAGTAGCGCAATTAAGGCTCGGTTCATCTACGACGTTGTTCCTGTTAAACGCACCTGTCTGTATGTCCATACGGAACCTTTTTGCATTTTAGCAGACCAAATACTCCTTTTGAACTCAAACACTGCTTGCACGAAGTTGTTTTCTGCATTTGCGGAGAAATGAATGTTGAATGGGAGCTTCCTGAGGGGAAAACGACGGCAGTTGTCGTACACCTTATGCCCACATCATAAAAACGAAGCAGCCCTCACATGTCACATGATAGACACATGATAGAGTTAAGTGCACAAACCACTCACAAGGCATCACTATCAATCAACTGCTACCACAAGTCATTCGTCCACTCCCTCGGCAAGCTCGGGCGACCCTGCGCCGTCAGGTGAACCTCCGGAGCCGGAGGTGCCCCCGACATCGGACGCCACCTCCGGCTGAACCGCCGAGAGCCTCCTTGGCCTGGTTCTGTAGTGTGTGGTCGGAGCATCCTGACGCCGTGACTCTTCGCCTAGACCAGGTGACTCTCCCGGCGCCGAGTCGACGCGATAACCGCGGTCCCCGTCGGCAATCTGGTCCTCGAGGTCCACGCTGACGGGCCGTTCAGGAGTAGTCCCCGACGACAGGGCCGTTTTGACGTCGACGAGGTCGGCTCGAGGCGCAGGTCCGGGAAGTTCACCAGCGAAGGGTCCGATGGCCGGTAGGTCGTGTTCGGACGCCTGGGGAGCCTGCTCCGTTTCGTCAATCGAATCAGTTTGTGTCTCAGGCCCGGCAAGTTCGCTTGCGAAGGGACCGATGACCTGCATATCGCGTTCTGTGTCAGGGGACACCTCTTTCTCCGCGTCAGCCGAGTCGGTTCCAGTCTTCGGTACACTGGTTTTGTGAGCTAAAGAGCCGATGTGTGGCAGATGGTGTTCCGTGGCTCGAGACGCCTGTTCCACCTCGTCAGTCGGACGAGTTCGAGTCCCAGTTCCGGGACGTTTGTCAGGAAGGGGACCTATATTCGACGGACCGTATTCTGTGGCAGCGGCCTCCTGCTCTCCTCCGTCAGTCGAATGAGCGCGAGCCCTCTGTCCAATGTCTTCGGCAGAAGGGCGACTGATTTTCGACTGATCGCGTGGCATGGCCGCAACTGATCCCTCTTTCCTTTCAGCTCCAGCGGAAGCTCGTCTCAGGCTGCGCGAGCCGTCTTCAGCGTGCCCTTGACCCCCCAACACATGCTCCTTCTTGCTGGGATGCTGTTCCACGTCGGACAGGGTCTCGAAGACCTGAAACGCGCCATGAGCGAAGGACGCCTCAAAGAAACTCGGCCGGTGGCGCCACGACCTTTCAGACACCAGCTCCGGGTCTAGGGCCGCGAAAAGGCTGCCGGAGTGCTTCTTGCTTCCACTGGACATGCTGGACGCGTCGTGGCCCGTCGGCGCCGGCTGCTCGGCCGCGTGCTCGGCCGGCGCCGCCTGGCTGACGTGGCGCGGGCGCGGCTCCAGCAGCGGCAGCCGCTTGGGGGCGGCCACCGGCCGGCCAAAGGCGTCCTCCAGGAAACTGGAGCGTCGCCGACGCTGCTCGCCGCCCTCGGCCGGCGCCGGCTCGGCCGCCACGGGCAGCGTCAGCGTCTTCACCACCGTGCTGAGCCCGCTCGTCCGGATGGCGATGCTCGGGAACGCGATGCCGAGGCGGCGGGCGGCTTCACGCGGCCGCCGGACGGCGTCCTCCGAGGCGCGGACGCTGGAGGCGCGCGCCCGGTCGTCCGGCTGGCGGAACGACTCGGCCAGCTCCGAGTCGCTGGCGACGCCGGCGGCCGGCGGCGACGGCGACGGCGCGGCGTCCTCCTCCTCGGCGCAGCTGCAGATCTCGCGCATGTACAGCTCTTTCTTGATGACCGGCGGCATGGCCGGGATGAACGGCAGCTTGCCCGTGACCCAGAGCACGACGCCGATCAACCAGTCGTACAACGCCACCATCGACACGCCGATGATGAAGCTGAGGCTGCCCATCACCTCGGAGATGAACTGACCGTAGTCGTAAAGGTACGTCTCGATGAAGACGGGCATGCGGTCGGAGACGAGCAGCTGGAGGCGACCGTGGATGCTCCTGCGGCTGCCGGACAGTCTGGAGGTGAAGCTCAGCTCCTGACAGTCCGACGGACACTGCTCGGCGCACGCCACTGTCTCGGAGTTGCTGGTGGCGTCGAAGATACGCTGAACGGTTTTACGGGTCCGCTGGATATCTGCAACGGACCAACCACGTGCATAAATTTGGTTTTCAATTTTTTGTGGTTTTCTTGGCCCCCAATGTTGATTGAGCACCCCAAAAGATTCACGAATTTGACAGTGGGCCATATGGGGTTGACATCCACTATGATTTGGCGTTTCTAGAAGAACGCATGAGCAGGAAACCATGGCCCATCCCCAAACTTGCATTCCTGTTCACGTGAAAGACGCGTGCTCTGGTTTTATTTTTAGGCGTCGATGCAAATCGACGAGGAAGGCAAGCTGCTCCAAGCTATCGTCTCCAAACACTTCCCCGACTGGCGCGAAACTGTTGGCGCCAAACATGTTCCCAGATATTGCGAACTGTTGATGCCAAGCAATACCCGAAAAAGGTTGCACTGAATTGAAAAAGGAAAAGTGAATAAAATTCGATAGTTCATAAATTGGGATGACGATGTCTGTGACTCAAATCCAGTGAAAAGAAAACTAAAGAAAAAGAAAAAAGCAAGCTAGGAAAATTAAATTTTCGGACATTGTTGATGCATTACTTTTCATCTTGCAAAAACTAATAAAATCAGCTCATGTCAGGTCACTGTTTGGCAATTTCTGTTTCACTGTTTTCACACTGTTTCAGTCTATTTGGCCTTTAATGATGGCATGTCAAAAATCGTTTAACCGCGTGCCAGTGATTATCAAAAAGACTCATAGAGAAACGGAAAACGGTAACCGAACCCCCAAATTATTTTCTGCAAAATACATCTTTTCGATTTTTTTGAGAAATTGTTTTGCCTCACATCAGTCAACCGCACTGAGATGATGTTTTTAGCTTTCCGTCCAGAAATTATCCTGAATAGAAAACTTTCTGGATAAGAAAAGTTTAACTCGCGCACGACCGTCGGTCCATTTCGAACACGGGCGACTTGGGGGGGCAGTTGACCGTCCCCCCTCTAACTCACGAACGGTTGGTCGCGCGATAAAAATAAGCACACCGTTGGAAAGCTTGTGACGAGTAAAGCTCGAAGCTGGTGTCATTTTTAGTTTTAGATAATATGTAAGCAATTTACGCCCTATATATGTTTTCTCATAGCAGACTACATGAGACCGCGAAATGGCCTGAATCTCAAGGACTGTGACTAAAAATGCATAGGTAAAGGCACCAGCGCACAAATAAAATAATGGTCCGCGGATGCAGATACACGCCTTATTTCCCAGATTTGTTCAATATATGCGCCGAAACGTTGAGTTAAAAACAAGGCATTTCTCGCGACAGCTGCTAGGCGTGCGTTGCTGCCGTATGCCATCACAAATTGACGGGAACTAATTTTAGCGTTCCTTTATCGTCGCGGAAAAAGACGATCTATGTATATTTTACTGATCTTAGAGGTTCTTGTGATGGTTTTTCATGCTTAAATTTTGGAAAAATTCATTAGTTAGCAATCTACAAAATTGGTGGAGCTTTATTTGCGAAAGCCTGTTTATTTCCAAAATATGCTACTTTTTCAAAATTTTGAGGTTCCTGGTATTACTTCCGTCTGCGCAAGCTAGTTCTGCCATTTTCTACCCATTCTGAGTAATTCATGGTAGATTTTGACGGTGGCACATTTTGGCTCACTACAGTTATTGGTGACCTGACCTCAGGTCAGTGGCTGGAAGTCATTTATACTTTGCCCAATGACGATAACTAGATGTGTGCTTCACTACACACTAAAAATGTTATGAAATATTTCGTCAATTTGCGAAAAAAACGATGACATGTCTTAAAAATGGGCTTGACCTTAGGTCAATGACCCGGAAATTTCCAAAAAAAATCTGAGATAGCAGGTTTGTGGTATCTATCACGTTCACCAATCCCTGAAAGTATTATTGAGATATCTTGTTTTGCGAAAAAGTTAGAGGATGCTAAACTTTTTTTGACAAAGGTCTGTTTGACCTGACCTAGGTCAGGCACCTGACCTGACCTGAGGTCAAAATTTTGAGACGAGATGTAAAATTGATGACGCAAAAGGTACACAAAGTTTCGTGGCTCTGTGTTTGTTCTTTCTCTCGCAATCCCAGAAAAACCTCAGGGGGGGCAGTCAACTGCCCCCCAGTCGGGGACGGGTTAATGATGGAGCATACCATTTGTGAGGGGTCAGTGCACTAAGGCACGACAAGATGGGTATGAAATTCGTTTGTCATTCACTTTCGGTGGGACATGACACGTGCACTGCAATCCATGTCCGTGAAGTCTTTGAAGGATACGACCTTATATGGCCCGACATAACCTGACATACTTTCCAAGGTCACTTGACATTTCGGACGCTGTAGAATTCCATGAAATGCTTTAAGACAACTTGTAGAGTTGGTTTTTCATATCGTTTAAGTCGTTTCTGAGACAGAAGCGATTATTCATTTGACCTAAGATGACCTGGTATGACTGTTTGCTGTAAGAGCGCTTGCTTTAATGACGCAAGGATATTTTATGATCTCAAGCGTGTTTCAATACTTCGTTTTGTTCTGTGACATCGTGATTTTCCGAACGAAACAGGCACACGTTGTCTGCTATCGTCCAACACCTGATCTGACCTAACCTATTCTCGACTTCTATGTCATTTAAAAACACATTATCATGATAATAGCGATCAAATGGTGTTTGTATGACAGTCGTACCTTTACCCAATCACGTCTTAAACGACCTACCTTTATATTTTCCTGATAAAAACTGCCATATCTGACCAATCATTCACAATAGTGACAAATCCAAACCTATGCTTAAAGTACTTTGCTTGAGGGACAGTTTCGACATAAATCAGTGCTGCCTTCCAATGACTGCTGAATTTGACAATGAAAAGACGTTTCTGGCCTTTTTTTAACTGTTCAGTCCTTCAAGATCACCTTGAAGGACCTTCACATTCATTTTCATTGCTCACTGATTTTGAACGTCACGACATGACCTCTTCTGACATCTTGGTCCTAAAATACCAACTAATGGTAAGTAAATATGTGTTCATTTTCCATAAAATTAGAACAGTTTTCGATTGGTATCACTCTCATTCCCGTGACTCTCTTAGTTTTCCAGATCATGGGGGTCCTCGGAACCCCCCAAGCGAAGGGCAATTCGGCCAACCGGGAGTGCGTGGATCAAGAGTTCATGAACAGTGGAAATGAAACCAATGCTATTGAACACAGGACAGTTATTGCTCTTTACGAGCTGACATCGTCTCTTGGAGCCCGATACATACCAGTGTGGTGATCACCGAAATACGTAGAAGTAATTCATACGAAAGAATTAAAAAAGGGTTCTTACTGGCCACAGTAACGCAGGGGGGAATAACATGTTGGATCTTGAACCGAACTTGGAGCCGGCGTAGCCAGGGTACAGTACAATTGATTTTCTTCAAAAGTCTTACAAACAGGCAGTCCTCCACACAAGTAACATGAGAACTTCCGGCATCGTATGTCTTACAGTTTCCAACACGCACTCGCTTCTTTACTGAAAAATAGGAAAGGTCAGCGGTTTATGTCTTCGCTTGCAACTTGCACGCATGTATGCGCATAACACAGTACAATCTCAATAGTAATGACAGTCATGACAACTTATGTTGCACAATATTTCATTTCATCCCATTGATCAGATACCCAGACGACCAACGAAAGTCAAATGAATAGGGCTGCTGGCATCCCACAGATAATCTGCATCCCACGCTCAAGCAAGCTCCTTGCAGGCCAAATTCAGTCACATAGGATCCCGCTATATTTCATGGTTCCATGCGCGTTGCATCCTGGATGTCACTTACCACGAACAGAACATCTTTTCACATGCTGAAGAATTTTTGGTCTGGCGTTAGGAACTTTCTCATTCAGGAATGATCAAAGACAGGCTCTGCTTAAAGTGCAGGCACACTGGGTCGAAAAGTTAGCTGCAAAGAACTTCCGTTCATCGTATCCTTTCGTTACCCAGCAGGAGGATCTCAAGTATCAAGGGAGGAAGCCCAGTCTGGCGGAAGCTCGCCCGTTCACCGGTCAGAAGACAGAGCAGAAGAGGCGACGTCTCAGAGAGCAGAGCAGGGGGGGGGGGGACATCGGCAGTGGAGTGGGAGGGTAGCGCCACCACCGCTTGGCCGACGACCCCCGCCTCACCTGAGATGTGCATCACCGTTTGCCGGTCGACGGCCACGCGGTACGGCACGATGGCGCCGGCGGCGGGCACGTCCGTGAACCGGCTCACGGCCGACACGTACACCACCAGGTACATGTCGGGCGTGTTGAGGCAGAACGAGCGCTCCGGGTATGTGCCCGGCGGGCCCTCCGGGCAGTGGTCACTGTGAGGTGGCCAGAGCGACGCTTTAATTTGCTCGGCGAGGTCGGCTCGGCGAGCGGAAGGAATCCATGGCATAAACGGCGGCGAGCCAGGTCATTTCCCCCTTGTAGAAACAAAAAGAGGCTAACATGGACTCAAGCATAAGATGATATCGAATCGAGGCAAGGCAAATGCTGACACCCTAAATCACGCCCTTTCAGAGGGCATTATAAAGTGCAAATACATGAACCAATGTTACGTTACTGTTCCCAGAAAGTCAAAAGTAGAGTGAATTTCTAGAAACTAATTCTAGCAGAGAAATTAGACCGAGCCTTACCTAAAACCAAAGGTCGTTACGGACCTCTGGTAGCTAGGATGACTGCTTTTGCGAAATGCGTATCGGTAGCATTTCGGTGCCATGCGTGTGCTCAACTTTTCGTGCTCTAGCTTTTGCTTCGGACCAGTGACGTCGTGGATTGAGTCGAAAAGCTTATCTTTGTCTAAGTGACGCAGCATATCCACTCCGATGAAGTTCACTAGTTGGTCCAAGGTACTGTTGCCGTAAGGCAGCACCCAGGCTAGGTCAAACAGTTCGGTGTACTCCTCCAAAAGACTCTCATCCAAAGTGCGAAACTTCGCGTTTAGGTACGGCATAATATCGTCCTTGTACCGATCGTAGAACTCATCGACACCGAGAATCGCCTTTTCCCACAGCGCATCATCACTTCTGATCTTCTCAGGCCAGCATTCTTTGTGCAGTTTCATCTTTTCAAAAAGCACCAGCAATGACTCAGTGTTCCTGAATAACCTTCTTCGAACGAGGCACAGAAGGATCTTGTAATATACCTGTCTTATTCCATGCCTATGACCAAATTGATAAATAGCTGGAAGGGCAAGGTGAAAGTAGATCTGCTGATTGAGGTAGCTGGGTATGTCAGAGCCAAAGTGCATCAGGCGACCCACATACACTCTTGGCATAGGACACAGGATGATTTCCAAGTTTTCTTGGGAAGCCGAACCGGTGTGATTGAAAACCTGGAAAGAGCATTGACCCACGATGTAAACGTCTCATAATGGTTACGGCAGTTTTTTCTCAACTGCCGTAATATTTGCGAATAGCAATATTTGCGAACACTTGTTCAAAACGGGTCGTAACGATGCGTCGGCAGAATTTTGGACGACGCGTGCTTCCATTAATGTTCAGGATTAACAGCCGTAATGGAGCGTCTCTGAAAAAACGTGCGCTAGAGGGGAGGGGAGGACCAGATCGCTCCCAACAATTCTAAGCTACTGACCTGGAATTCTCGGGGTAGGCAGAGACCCTGCGAACTGGTATGAATTGCATTCCATTTTTCATGAATGTAGCTTAAGATAAACTGCATCAAATAACACTAAACGTGCTTAAAGCCCCTCAGTTTTTGTGTTTTAGCCCTTTTTGTGAAATCGCTTTATCTGGCGGATGAAGCCACATACTACACGGACAGGCTGGTCAGCGGGCCAGACTACATGGTCCTGGTAGACCTGAAGTGACCTTATCTTCTTACAGGACTGTCAACTCGCAATTTACTGGGATACTTTTTGTTTGCTTTCTTTCCGCTTTTTCCCCGCATAACTTCCAGACGAAAAAACACAAGCTCTCCAAAATTCCTAGGACCCCTACCTGAAAATTATGGACACCTCTTGGACAAAAATGAATCGACGAGACCATCATATGTCATGTCTGACTTAGCAAACTGAACAATGAAATCAGTTTTCGGGTACTGTTAGGACTCCAGTATCTGTCTTTTTCACATGGCTTGCAAGAAGTTCACCAGGAATTATTAAAATACGAAATGTCAGGCTGTGAAGTTCAACAGTGAGCTTAACTAAGAGTAGCGGCAATGAATTTAGCCCTAGCGATCAAAATACTGTAGATAAAAAGGAACAAGTGCGATTTTTAGCTTTCAATAAAATTCCACACCGGTCACAGGCTACATACCATGGGTTGAATCGTTACTGGGAGATCTCTGATCACTGTCCAAAAATACTGATTTTTGTACCACAATGATTTTATGCGATACCAGACATACCAAACATTCCAGCCATTCTTGCCTCTGAGGCTTTTAACAAAAAACGCCTGCTAATTTTACAAATTTGATCTCACCGGTGGCGCTGTCAGTGCCCTTGAGGGCAAAAAATGGGAGAGATTCGTGCGTTAGGGCGGCAGCCTTAGCGTGATGATCATTTGAATGGTCAAAATCGGACCGCTGGTTCTCGAGACAGACAAGGGTGAAAAGGCAAAATGTCCACCCCCAGTCACTGGAGGAGCTGCGAAATATCGCAGTCAGTGCCAGGTGAAACCCACGTCCGCATGTGATGATTCATGGATTGTTGTGTAGCATATGCGCATTGTTAGGCTTGCGTGATTTGTCTACTTTCCATGGTCTTAACTCGGGCCCAATTTCATGAAGCTGGAATGAAAGAACCTATGCCAGATGTATGGTGTTAGATTCCATTTTCAGAAAAGTCAGAACCCAAAAAAGCACGCTTTCACTAATGCGACAAGTCATTACAGTTTTGTTTAGATATTCATGTTTTTAGACCAAAAAATATATCTCTAACAGGCGCAAGAACTCAAACTGAATGGAGAACAGTCCGCATAACCTATACAATGTTTCTTATGCACCCGTACTGGACCATGTTTGTTGAATCCAGACTCCATTTGACGTGGTTTTTCATGTCCGGTTACAAAAAGATTGGAAACTAGAAGTGTCAGAAAACATGCCGAAGAATAATGCTGGAAAAATCACGGGGAATAGTTCAGGAACCAAGGAGCGATGACCGTCATCAAGGTCTGTGAGCTAGCGTTCAAAAACTACGCAACATCTCAGGTCATAGCGTGTGTTCCTAGGTTCTTAGGTTCTTAGGCATGCTCCATGAAAGTGGGCCCAGGTACTGTGTAGGATATTTTGCCACCTTCCAGCTACTGGGTACAGTTTTTCCTCGCCCTGTCTGTCTCGAGAACCAGAGGTCAGATATCCGTGAACCCAATGGCAATCGATAGCTCGTCACGCTGAAGCTCATATGTGCCTTTTTACCAATCAAAGCGATATATATATATATATATATATATATATATATATATATATACATATATATATACATATATATATGTATATATATACGTTCAATACTCACTACGTTACATTTACACAGTAAGATAAAAGTCCAAAATTTATTGGGATATTAAGACTGTTTCAAAGGCACACGTACAGTAAAACAACAGCCAAACTAAAGATACAAATCTTGAAATGAACTTATTTTTTCTCAGAGAACATGTCTGCAAAGAAGTAGCCAAGTGTCAAATTAGGTCACGATTTCAGATGATATGATGAACGGACCTTGGATCTTTTACATGTTTGGAATATGGAATTTTCCTGCTGCTAAAGTAACTTTTTATTAAAAGCCAAATGATTAGTTTCTAAAACCAAGAACTGGCGGTTGTTAAGCTCACTTGGGATCGTCTAAGCCTTAAATAACACGCACTCGAGTCATTTCTGAAAACAGGGGTAGATACAGAACTGGAGATTTCCCCGAAAAACATGATTCATGATATGCCTCGTACAGACTGACCTCTAGTGACCTACCCCGCTACTTGATTTTTTCGTGGAAGTCAACGGTGTTGATCAGATAGGACTATGGAAAACTTGAACTTGCTATCACTTTTTTGTTCACAAATTATGCCGAAAAGCAAAAATGGACAGGGCGAACACTGTTCGCAGAAATCCTGTGGAAATTACGTGGTGGTTATCACTAAAACATGCCAGTTTCAAACTGAGCCGTGCGGATTTCTCGGAACAGGTTTTTGTGATCTTACCTCAACAGTTCTTATTTCCACAAATGAATTTGTCGCCGTTAGTAAAACGTAGACCAGAGCAAGAATGCAAACGAACGTGATGGGCTCTGGTTTTGGGCATCTTTTCAGGCATCGCCACCATCCCTTTAACATTGATTACCTGAAACAACACGGTAAGCAGTAAAAATGGCAAGAAATGACGGAAAACAAAACGGTTTTAAAATCATTCAATCGAGCATTTCGAAGAATGTTACTGATTTGCACACATTATTCAACTATATTTTCCTCGCAAAATCGTTTTTTGTCTGAGAAAAATAGTAAGCATTCATGATATGCAAAGATTCACTGCTGACGCAGTCAGCGTTCATGCATGAGCTTTTTAACACAATTAAATCGCAATGACGAGGTACAAATGATGCAGTCCAACGATGTTCATATGACGCAAGGAGATTTCAGGGATATTCACGACTTCAGTAGCACTTTAAATCGGTAAAATCGTCCCGGATTACATGCGGAATCCGAAACGACTCCCCGAACGATCACTTTTTGAAGACAGCACTGACGTTGGACATGCCCAAAGTTACTCGTCAGAACTACATCAATTATTTCCCGCTTTTCCTGAGGCTGATCGTGACTGCTGTTCCACATCGCCACTCCCGTCCTCCATTGCTGCAGAACATTCGGCTCATTCGCTTCATTATGTCGTATCCAACGCCCCCTAATTTTCCTTGACCCATCACAATGTTTTCAGCTGAGATGGTTGGACTACAAACATTTGGGTAACTTTAACCCTATTCACGGAGGGCTAGACGGTATGGCCGATTCCCGGCAGGGGGGCGGATTCGCCCCCCCCCTGAGATCTCGAGAACTACTTATCCAATTTCATCGCAACAAACGGCAATCGATTTTCCGTAACGTGAACTACATTTTTATAAAAAGAAATTTTCAAAATTTTGAAATTTGTGGATACAGCGGGGCAAAGATGTCAAAATGGGGGGTACTTTTTTACTTTTTATAACTCCCTTGTTTATGGACCGATTTCGATGCAACTGTCATGAATCGAGAGGACATGGATAGGGCATTTACCATGGATATGCAAATTTGAAATTTTGAGAAAATTCATGGGCGTTCACAGGGTTTTAAAAATAGGAGGATTAGTTTTCTAATAACGAAATGAACAAAAGAGGCCAAAACACTTTTTTGGCTTCTGCTAGTCATGTTATGCTAAAGAAATACAAATCGCATTACAATGTTTGTATAATGTTAGCATAGGCGGTGCCAGGAACATAAAAAAGGGGGAACTGTCATGGTCACACGTTCTTCAGATCAACTTGTGACCTTTGACCTTAAATGACCTCCAGTGACCTTGGGGTCACCTGGAATGATGTCGTGTGCATTCAATATTATCTGTAAACGTTTTTAATCGATTGAATTCACTCTGTTCCAAAAAATTCATTTTTTGGCTTTTGCGATATAGGGTACGCGCACTGACATTTTAGGTCATAACTCCGTGACCCGACCTGATATCAAGCTGAAACTTGGTACACAAGTATAGGGACACCTTTTTACGTCATATATATTCCGAGTTTGGCATTTGAAAAAACGGTGCCAAAATTATTGCGAAAAAACAAATTTCGACTTTTGACCTTGACCTGACCTTGTAAGTGACCTCAGATAATAAAATTACATGTGCACATTGCCCAACTATTTAGCTATACATTCATGTAAAGTTTTAAGTTCTATCTTAAAAACTCTGTTTTTGGCAGACATTTTCCTTTTACCCTCAACATGGCCAAAAATGACCTGAGGTGCCTCCCAAAAACGTTGCCTGGCTCCGCCCCTGAGCAAAATAGAATTTCGAAATTTTGTCACGGCGCGTAAAAGGAATAGCTAGGAAAAGTCACCAAGTTTCGTAAAGCTGCGTTAAAAAGGCTGGAATTGGCAAGCAAAAAACCCGAGGGGGGCCGATTCCGCCCCCCCTGCCGGGAATAGGGTTAAGTTCAGCACACACATGATAGGAACATGTATGTCTCTAAAAAAAAGCAAAGAAAAAGAAACTTTTATTTGGGAATTATAAATCAGGCAGACGTATCGCGTTAGCGTTATACTACTTATACCAATCTGCTGCTGAAGGCTTTAAAGCAAAAAGACGGATGAAATGAAAGTCGTTTCACAGTATGGAGACATGACTTCATGCTTTCGCGTGTTTTTCCGCAATTAACATTCCTGACATTACGCCTATTAAGCACAGCAACCTGATACAAGGCAACAGATGCTCCACACGCACCGGATATGCGTGCAAACAGGCTGTGTTAGAGGCCGCTCGCCAACATCTTAAACTTACATTTATATCATCCCTCAGGAGGTGTCAGTGAGGCTCAGTTCGTTCATTTTATGGTGTGAGCTCTGTGCATATATGAAACAACATTTCGCATAATTCAATTCTAAACACTTTCGCAAAATCGGTTAAGCGGTAATTGTATCATACATCATTCTAAAACCAAAAAAACAGCTTACGTTTAAAGAGTGGCGCAATTTGCCACTCAGATAAATTTTTTGTCTCGGTTATAAAAGACTCGTGATTTTCCTTGAATTGTGCCGCCACTCTCAAAAACATCAGTGGCCCAGATACCATTTAACATTATTACGGAAAATTCTGACCGAAAGTCTGCTGTTTTCCCTCACAAGTCGGTAAAGGATCAAAGGGAATTCGTATGTTTTGTAGTAAAAACGTAAAAAAATGATATTCAGCCTATCTTGTTACACACTGGTCGTTGGACTTGACAGCGACCAAGGCCTAACAGTACAGGCCCACATGACTGCTTTGTCACCCTCCACCCCATGTCTATTGCATCACCCAAAGTATTGATTTATATATACATCTCGTAATAGGAAAGTAGGAATGCTGTTGAATTTAACGGAATACATTTATAACTCAGTTAATCACCCTTAATCAGAAATACAGAAATATCTACCTAGCAGGCTCTCTCTGACTTCATATCCTTTATTCTTCCTCTGTCTCTGTCCTTTTGTCTCTGCCTAATTCTCCCTCTGCCTCTCCCCTCTCCCTCTCTTTCTCTCTCCCCTCTCTTTCTCTCTTTCTTCTTCTATCCTGTAGCAGGTGATTTTTTCTGAGGGAAGCGCTTTAAATCCCGATTGAGGAGGTTGGTACTGCACATTGATAATGGATGCCAAAAGTGGCCGTCCATGAGATCTCATAAAAAAGCTTAAAGGAGTGGAAATGGACATCAGGAATTGTTCACCTGAACTTAAATGGACGAACAGTTAGGTCCATCTAAAAGCTTTTGATCGGAACGGGTTACGGGACAAAACTATCCGGAATTGCGAGAAACTTTCCAGCATTTTAAATTTTCTATTATGGCTCAAGCATCAATAAACTATGATGCTTTCAAAGACCGTGCTTCAGAGGAAAAACACACCAAAAATGGGAAGTTTGTTCCAGCAATGTCGGATTTATGGAGCGTTTTGTCGTAGCGGTCGACGATGTGGTTTGACCTCGGTATGAAAAGTTTAGAATGTCTTGTCGTCCCATTTACTCCGTAGCGCATCGTACGTGTCGAGTGCATGTGCTCAACTTGGACCATAAGCAATCGGTTCTCCGATTTCCACCACGACTGGAACGACACTCGACTGCAGAGCACTCCACCCCCGTCCCCCGGAGTAGGCCCTGGTTATGCGACAGTCGTGACAGAGACGAGGTGATTGACGGCAGCATGAGTGACGGCCGAAGCCGTCGACCGGCGGATGTTTGCGATGTGCGAAAATGATATTACAGAAGAGCCGTTGAAAATGCGGCGGCATTTTCGGTCGACACTGGCCGTGAAAGAAACAACAGCGCTTAAAGATAATGTGGAGTGCATTAAGTCAACTGTTGCTGAGTTGGCATGACGTCGTGTTGAAAAGTTAGAAAAATATGTGGATCGCTAAGTTTCAGAATACTTCCAACCCCGGTGGGGGTCACTGCTAAGAGGGTTTCTAATTCTCTAAGAAGGCGGACACTGATGAATACCCATGTATAAGACTTTGCAACGAGGGTCATCTTCATTTTTCTTCCTGCGATTTCCTCGTCCGACTAACGTCTATCAGGACAAACACTTCGACGAAGTCAAATTTAATGGATGTCTTCTCCACTAACCTCCCGTGGCAAGTAATGGGAAACGACCGTCCAGCTATCAAACCGACAACAGACAGTCCGGTCATCCCTTTGAAAGTCACTTCCGGTCTTTTGCGTTTGGCGCTTCGTCCTTCGCCGACCGCCTCCAGATCCTGAGAATCGTGTGCGCAACTTCAAGCCGCAAGCGCCATGAACGTAAATTATGCCAAAATTGTTCATGTTTGCGATTAAGGTTAAGAGACAGTCAATACTCCATTGACGTTGGTCAGAGACGGCGTCGGCCTTTTCTGGACCTTTGTAATCGACATGTACGTCGACTCGAAACCACACTTGATGCGTCGTGAGCCCCGAAGCTGTACAGCACTGTAAAACTAGAATAATCGAACCGGTTCATAACGGGCCCGGCCACATGCGGAAATCATCACTACGAACGCAGCTAATGCTTAATCGGAAGCATTGTCGGGACATTGGCACTGACATGCGGCTGGGCGGCCCGAGGCGCCTGCATCTTCCTTCGGCAGTGAAGTTAGGCCAGCTGGCGAGACCGGTCGGCCTGAGCGGGCAGCGCATCGCAAGCCCTCCCAGCCACAGCTTCCCATGTCTCCGCCGAGCCGTCTTTTGGACGGCTGGAGTGATGATCGCTCGTTCGGCTGGTGGAACATCGTCGGCAGCAGGCTCAGCGACGTCGCCGTCGTCCGGCTCATCACGTCGTCCAGACAGCGAGGAGCTCGCGGTCGTGACTCGTGACTCGTGACTCGTGGGGCTCGTCTGATGCGGCACAAACAGTCCGTGACGCAGACGTCACGGACGCATTGCGGCACGCGCCACCCGAAGCATTGCTCGTGCTCTATTACGTTGCCTGTTCACGAGCTCCAGTCTGCCACGGACTACTGCCCATATGTCAGATAAATCTGCTTTATTTCTTCCTGCGTCATTTGACGATCGGCGCAGCCAGGCGAGGCCGTTCGGATATGTTTTTGTCCTATCTCGCGTCGACTTACCTGTTTTTTTTCTTAAGTGGTGTTTTTTTCTCGGTCAGCGTGCCTGTTTTTCCAGGTGATACATGAACGAGTAAAAAAATGTTCCCGGAATATCCGAGGCCAAGGCTTGGCATGATTATATAATTCGTAGCGCGAGGCGTGCGAGATGATTGATATAACGTGCACTAGGTGCCGTTTGGTACAGTGAACAAAGCAACTCATCACAATGTCTCCCGCCGGGAGCAGGCTTTCTTGGTATTATGCCCAGTCGGTCCCCGCGGTCATAGGGACATGTTGAGTTTGCTTGGTTTCCGGAATCGTGATCATGTCGGCTGATTTTAACAAATCTGATTCATATCACCCGGCACCGAGTTACTAATGGCAGTTTTCCGCGTTAGCAACAGTCTCACTATGAGCACTAGGTAGAACATTCCATAGACCACAGCTGCATCGTCAGCTGACAGGGTGATAAGGGTTCTCCATGAACCGCAACTACACCACGGGCAGGGACGTAGCCAAGGGGGGGGGGGGCGTGGGGGCCATGCCCCCCCTGAGCCAAGCGGTCTACACTAGATACATGGCGATGTCGCATGAATACGTAATAGTGATCATATATATGTTGGAATATCAAACATTATATGTTTTTCTGTTCATTAAATATAAGATAAATTGACTAAAATTACTGTCTTTTCTTGTAAATCTTGTCATATGCCTCTGGCATATGGAAAAAATTGACATTTGCCCCCCCCCCCGAGAAAAATCCTGGCTACGTGCTTGACCACGGGCTGGTGATATACGGCCCTCTCCGACCTGACCCCCCCCCCCTCCGCCAGAGCCGTGCCGGCCCGGAAGTGTCTGACCTCCGACCTAGAGATCTCTGACCTCTGACCTCTGTGACGGACACGACGGAGTGCGCCGTCAGCGGCAGCCTCTGCCGACGGTCCGCGGCTGGACACTGGCAGCGGAAGGGTGTCGACTGATTCCGGTCTGGCGGATCGGCCTGCCGCGCGCTGGCCGGCCACGGGACCGCCGCCCGCTCTCGGCTACAGTTCGCTGTTGATGGAAGGCAAGGCCGGTCGGCGCTAGTCGGGAGTACGGGTGATGCTTCATGTGCGGAGGGCGAGATGGGTGACTGAAAAGTAGAAGTAGAAAGACCCGGGAAGCAAGTGGGGAGAATATGGCGAACTGCCTGCCAGCAGATAGCTGCGATACGCACTGCCGTAGGTCTGACGTGGAGGCAAGCTGGCCATGCCGTCCAGATCCGGATAATGGATAATCCATGTGTCTTTCAGGTGATGGTGCTGATCGTGGTCTTGATGGTGATCCAGTCTGCGGTCTCAGACCGCAGCCATGTCGGCCCCAGCTCGTCGTTTGCCTGGAAACCGCTGGGCGACTGATGTGCCCATACGCCTCACGGTGACAGCGCCTGGTGATCGATAGATGGATAGATATATCCAGCTTCGATCATCACAGACTCGGTCGAAGCGAACGTCATCACTCGCCGCACGCGTCACATTCAGCGGTCGCTTTAACGGTATTTCTGCCGGAGGTCACATGTGGTTCAAGGCACTTTACAAACGCAAGAAAACAGCCACTAGCCCTGTATGCCGAAATTGTAGGGTCCTGAATTGTCGTGAAATATGAAATCGTGCAGTCATTTTTGGTGGGGTTTCGTGTGTTGTTAGAAAGGCCGAGATCGATGTGAGGCACATCTCTCAGCGCCATTGTGTCCGTGTTTTCTCATCAGATCCTCATGGACCGGCGACCCCTGCCGTTTGTTTCACTGCCAAGGGCGTGGACCCCTGGCGACGATGATCTCAGGCGGCCAGCGGGCTCGGCAGGGAGACATCCGCTCTTGGCATCCGCCACCAGACATCGGACATCCGTCACTGGCGGGCTCCTCCGGACACTGCGCCGGCTGCCGGGGGCCGAGGACGGCGGTCGCCGCCAGCCGGCTACCGCGACGGACTGAGTCGGTCAGGCCCCTCGACGCCCGTTGTCGTTTATGTCTGGGAAAGCTAGATGTTATTCCGCGCGTGGAGCATGGATGTTTTGGGGGCCGGAGCTGCCGTCCTCACGCGGTGAAGAGGTGGCGGCTGCTTGCTAAACTGCGACCTCTCGGAATATTCGGCGGACTTAAAAGTGCGAAAAGATTAGTGTGGAAGTGAGACCTGAAGTGGGATTTGACAATATCAAACCCGGGAAAAGACGGTGCAAACTTGTGTTATTCGACGTTTTTTAGGTCTGGGCCGGCGGGGGATCGTTTTGGGACCTCTTGTGGTTTTTCTTAAATAGCTTTTAAGTGACGGGAGATAGACCGCTGATTTTCTGCTGTAGTTTTGTTATGAACATGAATACAATTCGGGAAAGTTTGAAGAACATTTTCCTGCAATAGGTTGTGACCTGTGGCCTTTTTGTCAAAGCCATGCCAGACGTGTTTTAACCAAATCGAACAATACACCTCATTTGTTGGAAACTGTGTATTGCAACGCTGTGTTGCGTGTTTTTTTTATAAATATTAGTGTAAATAACCTGGTTTTAATGCATGGAAAGGGTGAGGCCATCAGAGGTCAAGCTAGGTCAGATGCGAATATTAAACAAAGTGTAATGCGACTATCATGCCCTCATTGCAAATCTCAACCAGGATGATATTCTCGTAACCTGAGAGATCACTCATTAATCTAGACCCAAAAAACCTGTACATTTTCCGACAGCTAAGACAACGACCAACACACTGGTGCTTACAGAATGGAATTATTGTCGAAGGCTTGGAAACTATATTGCTAAGAAAACTCTGATACATTCTGACATTGCCGCTTTGAGGCCATTACCGTGACCTGGAAGGTTACCTTTTGACCCCAAACCAAAAAATGGATATTTTTGCGCTGTTCACGTGACGAGCTACAAACTAGTCTTCACCGCGATGCTCTACCTCTTTTGGTTCAAAGGTTAGTAGGGCAGACCGTTTTAGGACCTCCCGCCGGGCAAGGGTGTAAAAATGGCCCAGCCAGGCAAGGGCTAATGGACTGATTAATGTTCGCCAGTCTCTGGGTTTCAACTAGCGAACTGCCGCCGGCGCTCAGCTGGAGATCCAACAGCAAAACGCCGGTGGAGAGCTGACGAAAGGATCCGTTGCCACCACCAAGCGTGCTCTGAAAAGGGCCCACCACCAAGACACCGCAAGAGCGACACCTGTAACGGAACGTTGTCGACGGCGCGGTGTTGCAGAGAATGAAAGTGTTGCGCTGTCACCGCCCACCATGTAATCGGTGGCGTAATAATAGAGGTATCCGTAGCTAGTAGATTCAGTTTGTTTTCTACGAAGCTGGGTCGCACTGAGAATATTTAATCCTTGCGTACTGGGAGTATTTACTTCCTTATCGAAGCTAGACATAATTTCGTTTTTCGCCTTTCTAGATGTGGCATATATCATAAATGCATCGTGATTACACCTACAAAACAGAATGCTGAGTTTTATCTAAAAAGTTTTCGAATGAGTTCTCGGACAGCTCGGTTGTTGGCCTGTATGTTGTATAGTGTGGCTTGTGGTTCCCAGAAGAGTAGGGGAGTCGGCAAACGTTTCGGCCATGGACCTTCTTCGTTGCCAACCCGCACTAACGAGAACTCATGGCCGGAATATCTGCTGCCTCCCCGGCTCTTCTAAGAACCAGAAGCCACGCTATACGACATACGGGCCAATAACCAACAAGGACTGTACGAAATACGGACCAACAGCCAACAAGCAAAACATAGTTCTCATAGTTTTTCACATGGTAGTAGTGTTTTCTTTGTTTTCGTAAAACGACGTTGGAAGAGTGGGCTCCAAACTACTGAAAAAGGAGGGGCTAAAATTTTGTAAAAAGAACGGTTTTTGAAAACGGAAATGTTTCCATTATTGATGGATACAGAAATTCCTTCATCGTCGGCCCCAGTATTTATTCCCGTGTTGTGTCAACAACCGACGTTATTTGACATGCTTTTCTTCCAAGAAAATGCCTCCTGGCACACACCTGGTCTGTCGGTTTGAAATGGTGCGGTCGGTTGCCATTTCCGCCGTGTCCAAAAGCCTCCTAGCTCTCCCGCTAGGGTCGTTCCGGCCACCGGGCAGGGCAGGAGGGCAGGGCAGGGCACTCCGCATGGCTGCAGAGGCCGGAGCGACGGCTGAGTGAGGGGCCGCTGGAGTGGAACGATCTCATCACAGCGCTCGACGCACGGGACGACGCATGTGCCTGCTGCCTTACCGCTCGCTGTTCCGGAGAAATTCTGCGTGTCGGCGGGAGACGGCTACTGCTCCGAAGCCACTGGTTTCCGCTTATTACGATGCAGCGAGCCACCTCGTGGAGAGTTCTTGGAACAGAGTAGCGGCGGTGTAGGGCTGTCTGCATTCGACCGTCGGCTCTGCATATGCGTCGTCGGATTTACATTCTGCATTTGGTTGTGATGAGTTCTCTTCATTTGTTTTGATTCAGTAGCATAGTAATTGTTTGTTGACTTGAGGCTCAGCCCGTGCTTTGACATTTGTTGTGAACGTGTCTGTACGACTCAGCCTCGCTGTCGAACCGAGATGGCCTTAATTTCCACTGCTCGGTAACGTGATGCTGGGATGATTTGCGCAAAAATAAATGACGCCGAACTAGCGGATGAATAAATGATGCCGAAGTACGGATGAATCAAAATGAGCATATGGATTCGGAAACGTACGCACGCATCGGCGGTATATAGACATTGGTTCACGGAAGTCCGAATCAACACAGGTTCGTTCCGGGTAGCCTGTAAGTGGATTGCTTAATCATATTTACAGTTTGCGAAGTGAGCAAATCAGCGCATCCATTGTCAACACCCTGCTTCCCGCCGTCCTGTCGCTCTTAGTATGTATAATGCCAGACTGAACACACGGGTCTGGGAGTTTAAAAAGTGACTCAGATCCGGGCGCCAGGACGCGACTCGCTTTGACAGCTTAGGGGTATACTGCTCTTATCCGATGAACCGTTCCCAAGTTCGTCGTTTGATTTCAGCGCTCACGTGCGCCGCGGCCGGGCAGAGCCATGCAACAAACGCGAGATCGCCACATCAGTCGGAGCAGAGTGGCCCCGACACCTCCGAGAGCCGGGCCCTGTGACGGGCGTCACGGGCGTGACGGGCCCGCCCTCTGATGCCGGCCGGGTGATGGCAACATTTTGCCGTCCCTCGCGTCAACCGGCGCGAGAGGTTGCGACGCTGAATGACCCCGGAGGCGGAGAGCATGGTTAAATAACTCAGTAACCAGCCAGCCTCTAACGCCGGGTGTCATGGCTGGGCCGCTTCTCTGTCGGGTCAGACGGAGCAGAGCATAGCCCAGCGGGTTAACCATGGGGAGACGCAAGGTGCCATTGCCCCCTTTGGAGTGGAGAATTTAATGTTTTTTACACGCCGAAAATGGAAGTAAATCAGAACCTCTGCGGCTTAAAATTAAGTGGCCGTAACCTGCTGTGCTTTCAGTTTGGAAGAGGGCCTAAGCTTGCCCTAACCTTCTCCATGGTGAATCCCTGGCTACGTTGCTGTCGAGGACTCTGCCACATGCTGGCGGAGCAGAATATGCTCTCTGCCCGGGGATGGTCTAGTCCGTCTGACCGTCGGAGTGTAAGAAGCCGACGTCTGCCGCGCCAGCAGAAGGGGACCCTCCACCCTGTGCCGGTGACCCAAAGTCTTATCCTCGTCTGCCGCCGACAGTGCAGTCTTCTTATCGACCTCGCCTTCAAGAAAAAGCGAAGTCGATGAGAGACTTCGCCTTTTCTTACTGCTTTCAGTTTAAATCTTCCACTTCGCTGCTAAACGTAACAAAATCTGCATTCTGAAATCAGGAGAAAGTCTGAAATAATTGGAAGAGTTTTCCGATCGCCGCGGTTCCAGCCGCTGTCGGATTCGTCTCCTCCCGGCGACGTCTGAGAGTCTTATGTTCCTCCGATTCCAGCCATGTTATATTCCCTTAATTCCAGCGATGTCTGAAGGCTTGAGGTTGCTCCGTTTTTGGCAATTCCCGGCAACCCGATGGTCCTCTAATTCCAGCAACATTTGAAATCCTCAGGATCCTCTGATTACAGCGCTCTTTACAATCTTAGAATCCCTTGATTCTAGCGACGTTTGATAGTTTCAAGATCCTCTGATTCCAGCGACGTTTGACAGTCTCAGGCTACTCTGGCTCCGAGCGCGTGTTGAAGTTTACGGGTCGTCCGATTCCGGCGGCGCCTGGCTTTCACCCAGCTGGTGTCACGATAGCCACTTCAATTCACTTGACCTGCGGTGCCAATCTGAAGCAGCCTGAATGGGCTTCGATCGACTGGACGGATTTGCGCCGGATTTTCTTCCTTTTGAATCAGACCTATTCTGGTCGGAGTAATTGGGAATTGTATTTGTGATTGATCCGATTGGACGCTACTGTAGACAAAAATATAATTCACCATTGATGCCAAGAAATGCCTCATACTCAGAGCATACACTGAAATGGAACCATCTGCATATCGCGGTAGCAGAAAATCACACGCGCACTGCGTCATATTCGTGCATCTTTATGAATTGTTAACATGCACAAAAGGAGTTTTGTCGTCGTTTCCAGGCCATCATTTCCCAGGGCTCGGCTGAGTGGCAAGGAGGTGAAGTAAACCCAATTCCGCCCACGCGAAATCTCCAAAAGGTTTACAGTACTTTGCTAATAAGATGTAGTGTTTCAAACCAAATCTATCCCGTTATAGTCAAGCACACCAGAGGAGGCCTTCTGCGGCGAACGCCGAGGGACGCTCACTGCATTTCTCGTCAAATTTGGGAACACCTTTTAAAATATCGTTTGGCGCAGTCGTTTTCCCTTGACGCATTTCGAAACACAAACGGATAGTTCCTTGTCTGTTTCAAAAATGTAAACCGGAGATTATGCAAGCTTAACCGGCACGAACGTCCATGATCCTGTTCGCTTTCATGACAGAACAGTTCAAATACACCAGCAGCAAAAAAAGGTCTAAGGCCCGGTGCACACCGCACCCGTCTCCTGTTTTACGAACGTTTTACAACCGTAAAACGCAAATATTCAAAAGTCTCCATTACAGGGACGATGACGAGCGTAAAAATACACTCCTGAACTTTTTCACTGCGCAACGGAGACGTTTCGGTGTAGGTCGTACTTAAGGCTTAACAGCGCCTCTTCTTATGAAAAAAGCGAGGAAGCTCAATAGTTGCTTTCCAGAGAAAGAAGCCGTGGTTTTGTTTCATAGGCTGCAGTTTTTATGTGCATTTCAGAATAGAAGTCCATGTTTCATGCAGAGCACATTCTATCCCTTGATGACGACTGTTCGTTGTTGTTTTATTTATTGCGTAACAGCGCTAGAAAAATATGCCGCCGTTCGGTGTTGAAGTTCCTAGACCGTCTAAGCTTATGAACATCGAGGGGGCCCTGATGCATTTTGTAGTTCTCACCTGATCGCCTCTAAGAGACTTTGTAAAACTTCTTACATTATTAAGAAGCGGCTCGATCAACAATTTGCCATTTCCCGGAAGCCCATCGAACGAGTGAAGCGTCTGGCGATCACCATTTGATATGTCATCTCAGAAGTATATCTTGGTCACAAAAGACTCCTCCTTCCTATGGAAAGATTCCTCCTATTCCAAAAGATTCCTCCTTACACAAGGACTAACAACTTAATGAAAAGAGAAGCATTCGGATTGTCTGTGCAGCCATTTGATGACACGAAAAGTCAAATCAAAGTCGGCTTTTTTGCATCAGAATTTCCAGATACACTCGTTGCCCGTAAAAAATGGGTAGTTTTATGGTCGAAAAACGGGCGACGGGCGTGGCGTGTAACGGACTTAAGAGCGAAAACACCCCTCCCGGAATAGTTATGAGGACAAAAGGACCTGAAGGCCAACGCACGGAGAATGCAGATGCTTAAGATTAAAATAATTGAGCTATCTTCCGGTTGAAGTCTCATAAATATGCATGACGGTCGACCGAGCAGAGCGGGTCAGCTTAAGAGTAATTTGGCTTACGGCGACAACGGAGGAAGTTTGGAGCATTGATACCGGTGCAGACAGGGATTGTAGCTTGACGCTACACTTTGTCGTTGCGGTCTCTGGATCCCCTTTCGCCGGACCGGAAGTTCACGAGACCCCCACTCCGCAAACTATAAATGCCACATAAAACTAAGAACATTGCTAGCAAACTATCGGCGAAGCAAAAAGAAAAAACGCAAATTTGTATTTCCCATTGATAACGAAACGGCGGCCAAGATCACCCTAAGTAAACCCGCATGCATTCATTTTTGGCGGGTAAACTTTGATAACCTTCACGCACTTCATTGGGCTGGAGGGGGGACAAGCACAAAAACAAAACAAAGGATACAGAGACACAAGAGTTGGACTATCTTTTCATGCAAATGTTTGCACCTTGTGTTAAATTTTTTTTCACTCCAAATCGCCTCAGGCCATTGACCCAATTCATGTCAAGTAAGGCCATGTCAAGTAAGATCAAGTAAGACATCAGGTTTCCAAAAAACGGAAAGTGGCATAAGATGTTGCCAAATTTATTGGCTGACATAACACTTTGTTTATTGATAGAACATGACAGCTGGAACGATTCCGCTGTCTCGAATCTGGAACTTTCCGAGACATTTCCAGGTGACAGACTTCAGGCTAGCTGAATTTTCAGCATTTCTTACCTTTGCTATTAAGATCGTGGGACTGGTTCGGCAGTTTTGAGGTTCCGAATATACACGCTGGTGCTTCTTCAGTCAATTTCCCACGTAATCGTGCCCCTTGACCCGTTGAACTGGGGTCAAGGTCACATTTCATGGCAAACTTCCAGATCTGCGACCGAGGACAATTCTTTGGTTTACTGTTGTGGAATGTTTCATCGGATAGTAATATGTGCTTCAGGACCACTTACACATGATGTGAACTTATTTCCCAATTGGGTGACATGATCCCAGTTAACCTAGGCTGACAAGCCTGGACCTTTCAAAACATCACATTTGTTTGCAATGCGAACACATTTTATATGGCCAAAAGTATTAAGAATTACTATCATGCCTTTCCTTCTAGGCAGTTTTTATTATCTTAGTTCTCTTATTTTTGGTCGTCGAAATAAAAACCCTTGACGTCGCAAAAATTGTCATCCTCGAAATATTTTGACCTTTTTTGACTTTAATATGGGAGTGATAGAATTTAAATGTCTGCCAGACACATTTGCGGTATATTCCACCCAAAACAAATACAGTCAGAGAAAGATACTCCTGCCCGTACAACAGACAATTTTTGCCTTCAAGTTCTGTTTCCCTGAAATGGTTAAATTTGACCCCAAGAACCCTTTTTCGACCCACCCACGTGGATTAAGCATTCTTTTTACTGTTAAACCCCTTTTGAAACGCATAGAAGCCTTAGCTATCATAATTTTCTGTTAAAAATGTGAACAGAGAATAAATTGATCTAAAACGGCCTCTAATGGTTCCAATATTTACCTTACCTGAAAAATCTAGGTGCCTGATTTCAGTTTCACCAAAGGGCTTCCAAAGTCATTTTTACTTACTGTGATCTTAAGATTTCAAGATCTTGAGGGGTGCACATAACCCCCCGGCCCGGCGGAGTTTGATCCCAGGCCGACCCGGCGAGAGATAAGAAATGCTCTTGTCTGGAAATGAGCTGTAGTGAATAAAGGGGCGCGATTCAGTTATATAAGGCAGCAAAAAGGCGCTTTAAGGCCAATGCATCGCATTCTGGACGCATCCAAAAGTAAGATGTAAGTGTTGCCGTTTCAAACACCACGGAATCATGGCTGTATCATTTTTAGAACTTTCCTGGCTGAAATGTGGCCCAAATTGGTGCCTCAGACTTTCGGGCTCGAACTGAGACTGATATGGGCATCGCCTGCGTTGATGACCTTGAAGGCTAAACAAGGCCAATCTAGGTAAACGTTGTAGCTCATATAATATATATTTTTATATTACAAATATATAATATGATATGCATTTATAGTAACATATATAATATATAATAAATAACATATGATAACATATATAGCATATAACATAGTAACATATAATAACACATAACATATATTTATATTCTGATTATTATAATTATAATCAGACTTTTCTCATGTTACGGAATGAATTTCCACGAACTGCCTACGTATAAAAATGTTTTGAAGACTTCTCGCGTTCCTCCTGCCTTCAAATGTAATTGTTCCATTGCCATGCCATATATTCATGGCTTTTTCACCAAGGTTATCTGGGTACCAGATGGCGGGTGTGGCTGTGACGTCAATGGTTTGTGCTTGGTGGTAACCAATTTTCTCGATCTTAATGGGTTCTGCTACCCGGCAAGTTTTGTAGGACTAAAACAATACCAACTCTGTGCAGAAACATGGTACAGCCGTAAATCATATAACCTGGGGTCACGCATAATCTGTTCTCATGGTTTAGAAATGTTTCTAGGTTCATCAGCCTTTTAGCGGTCTTAAGAATCCCAGCCACGGTTTGTTATAGCTACTATCAGGCAGCCTAAAAGAACACTGGCTTTAGAAGCTGCAAACTGGAATAGATTACTAGAAATTCATGTTTCGGAACGTTAACAGGGGCTCGAGGAGGTCAGTTTGACCCCTTGTGATTTTTCCAAAATAAGTCCCGAATAGTTCTGCGCGACCGCATCACATTTTGTATACGCGTACAAAATCAAATGACAGATCTTTCTGTGTAACAAAATCGTCAAGGTCTTTCAAGACCATTATGCTAGAGCGTGCCAAATTCATGTTATGCTTTTTTCAGAAACTTTTCTGCAATACCTGGCTTTTTTAAAAACATACAGTATTTTTTTCAAGTGCTGTCAAGTTGGCTGTGCGCCTTTTCTACTGAATTTCTACAGTATTTTTTTGCGTGCTGAGTTAGAATTCAGCGTCCAAAATTACCTAGTTGTTGCACACTTTGGGGTAAACTGGTGTCAAGGAGAACTGAATCCAATGGGTTTTGCCTTCGGTGGAGCATTCCGTGCCTTGTCCGGATACTATTCCGAGGAAGCGGGGGACGCGATGGAGTTTGCATTTGTTGGTGTTAATACATGTTTTAGCGGTAAAGTGTACCGGATCACGGTGGTTAGCTCGATGGCGCACATCATCGCGATTTCCACCTGTTGGAGGGCATTTTAGGTCACTGACCTAGGCTGACCTGAATTGGCTTTGAGTGACGCTCATAGATTCATACATTTCACTTGTGAGGTATTTTTGGGTGCCAGTGTCTACAATTCATCGAAGTACTGACCCAAGAGCCACGTTATATATCATCTATTGCAGTTGTGTGTGCCCTATAAAAACGGCCTGCGCATTTAGCGATGCGAACCGTTTTTGCGGTATGAGCGATAATCAGGCTAGCGGCACAACATAGCGAATGTCGGCATTTTTGACCTAATTTGACCTTAAAGGACATGGCATAGGAACACGAAACCTTCCACAGTAGAGCTCCCTAGGGCTTTACGCACCTTGTAAATTTGGCAGCTCTGCCTCCATTTCATTGCACACTGCGGAAAGTCGAAGTTCTTTTCATTTTACGCCGTTCAAGGCAAGAGTGATACCGGCTTTCCCTTTCCCCGCAGCACCCGTGCCTGGTGGCCAAGATACGGCAAAGGACTGCTCGTCCCGCGTCACAGGGCATGGCCACCGACCGTCTCGTCTGACCGCCGGGTATCGATCAGCTGCCAGCGGTTTTGACGGCCGCTTAGAAGTCCCTGCCAGCCTGAAATCTCATCATCCGTCGGCCCAAGGGCGTTCGGCGAATAAAAACGCGCGTGCTCGTCAGCAAATGCGCCTTTGGACTCAACACACGCCTTCGCTGATCAGGAAATCGCGTGAAGGCAGCGACAAGGTGACGTAGAGATACGCGATAGAATGAGAACGGATTTTGCCTGAGGTAAGCTGCAGCCATGGTAAAAATGAAGTGGAGGTGCATTAAACGCGGGGAATGCTGGCGGGGTATTGCAAATGAAGTATCGATACACTATCGTCATAATTAAGCATTACAGCTGGAAGACTTTTCAGTTTCATTTGATGCCTAATCCTTCAGCCTTGCCGCATTTACAATTTAGACAGTCCATGAATTAATCGAACGGGAAACAACAAAATGGCGGATTCTCAGAAATGTGTCGTTGATCTTTCCGAAAACAGTAATGCAATGCAAGGGAACGAAAGAAACTGATTCACACGAAACCACAGCAATTTTGCTACAGAATTTACAGTCGCCAGTACACTACGGGCGTACATCAGGAACTGGGACACCACTAACACTGAGCTAGGCGGCGGAGCCTGCAGCGCATCCTCAGCATTCCTCGCCAAGCGACCCGTCCCGCCTCGAGCGTGACCTGCCCGGCCCTGCCGCCGCCCTCATCGCCGCCGGAGACGCAGCGCGCACTCCAGATCAGGTCCAGATCAGACCGGCCCTGCCCCCTCTTTCCACGGTCGATGCGCGCCGCGGCGAGCGGCCGCGCGTCCACTTCAGCTTCCCCGGCCGTGCCCCCGGCCGCGGCCGCCGAAGCCGTCTCAGTGTGCGGGCCGAGCTGGCGGCACGCAGTCGGCGCCGGAGGCCGTGCGGGCTGCGGCGAAGGCGACGGCGCTCAGGTGCGGCGGACGCAGTGCGGCCGGCGGGGAGGAGGCGGCGGCCGGGGTCAGGCCGGGGCAGACGGAGCAGGCCGCCGGCAGCGCGCCGGTGAGATCGGTGAGCGTGTCGCCCTCCTGCTGACGGCCACGAGGAGTTCGGCGGGGAGGGGAGGGGTGGACTGCTCACGCAAGGAGCTCCAGAAACCACGGCGCCCCAAAGGCTTGGCTTCTTCGGACGAAAGAGGCAGAGGCCATGGAGGAATGTTGACTTGACAAATAAAGTGCGCGGTGTGATTGTCACATGTGCGGGAAGTGACAGCGGCCAAAGGTCCAGTCATCGCTACGCCGTATCCGACTGAAAGCTTGGACGTCTGAGTGGTCTCGAGGCCCGGACACGCTTTGGACGTCTCTCCGAACCCAGAGGTGAGAATGCTCTCGCTTTGTGGTTACGAAACGTCTGCGTAGTTAACATCCATCGGGAGCGGCCGGAGCCATACAATCGCGTCTGCTCTCAGCTTCTCGGAAGCTAAAATTCGCGGTCCCGTCATAGCAGACAGGACGGTGGCCCGGTCATCAGATATGTCAGATTAGAGGAGGCAAACGAAGGTTCATTTGCCACGTCTTAAAAGGTTACGGTGATGTCTCACGCAGAACGAAACAGCATGACCTGTCCTTTTCGAACAAACAGTATCATATCAGAATATGCAGGATGACACAGCATAAACTGTCCTCTTTGAACAAACAGTATCATATCAGAATATCTAACTTGGATGGGTACCTTTGACATTTGTTTTTGATTTACGCTTGTACGCTACCAAGACTGCGCGTTTTCATGGTTATACTCTGTTGTTCTTTTATCACATTTAAATTTCTCGACGCCTGTATGGGTTTAGGTTTAACCTAGGACTGGTGTCTGAATCGCCGACAAATAAACAAACGGACGTATCATGCTGTGACTGATGAATGTCTGCTTGGTTACTTGATCGCTTCATGCAAGCGTGTAAAGCACGGTACGTCTTAATTTGAACTGATTTGGCAGGTTCTCCTGGCACATACCGACGATTCCCTGAAACAGAGCAGGGCGCAGCGTAGACAGCCGGAATGTCAAACAGTAATAAAGACCCACTTATGCTGGTAGCTCGTTCGCCTCCGAAGAGCAGGCACCAGGCTCGGTGAGATACATTATGATGCTGGTCCATTCCCAAGGAGTTGAAAATCCTGCGTAACTAGAGGCTTTCGGCCGGACTGTTAACCTTCAGATCGTCGCGCTCCGCGCCCTGGCACACGTAGCGCTTTGCGGAACGTCTTGCTGTTCATTTATCGGCAGCAAGTGCGGTCATACCGACGATTCCTTAAACTGCACACAAGACTTCGTCATAATCCCGCTGCACACATCACTGTGAACCGCCTGTCTCCGGACGGCTTCTCGCCGTCAGGTCTTCGCGCCTCGCGCTCGGGAGCTCTGGTCTCTTTACGGGCCGCGTGTCTCGCGAAACCTGTCCGAGACCCTGTTCGTGTCGCCGATTCCGAACTCACTGTTCTCCCTATTTGGGCGCGCTCCGTGGCTATCCCGGCGGTGGCCGGACCCTGGAACGACATGCATTAGTTATTTTCTTGCGCTGGGCCTGCGGCCTGGTGAACTCGTATCCCTGGTGGTCTCCGAGACTCTGATAGTGTTTTAGACCCTTACAGATGACCCTTTTGCGCACTCCCAATGCTATGACACTCGAGGCGTTGGCCTCCGTCCACCATTTTTTGCATGTCATGAGTCTCCAATCGATATCTTTCGAGCCCATCCAGTTTAGGCTCAGTGCAACCGGAACTCAGCCAGAGTAGATGCCAGCAAACGGACCGTGTCGGTACTTAGCGAGATTTTGGTCCGGGCTGCACATTCAGCCAGTTGGAGACGTTACAGCACGACACTTGCCACCTGCTGGTCGCCAGAATCATGCGGTAAATTTCGCTGCAGCCCTTCCCCGGTCATTCCATGCCTACAGAGCAAATTGTCTTTTTCACGCGATTTGCATGGTTGCCTCGCATGGGCGTTGGAAAGGTGGGTTAGCATTTTGGGAAACTAATATCGGATGACAAGGCATGGAAAATCACTCAGGATCTACTTTTGGTTCCCCACGTCTTGATGGGTTCCTGCAAACTGCATGTTTTGCGTTGTCGGCATGCCACTTTCGAATGCGATTTGCCGTGCCACAACACGGAGCTGAATTTTTGCCATGTGGACATTGTGTTTGTCTGACAACCTCCTTGCGGCATACTTTTGACTGCGGCCTGGCATAACTTTCCTGTCTTCATGGTCATATTGGGACTGATGCTCCACCAGCCACCCGATTTTATACGTCGGTCCCTCGTCTGCGGGATTGTATTAGGAAGGTAAGCCCTCCTCATTTATATCAGACTATGAGGAAACTATGGCGCAGGATTTTATTTATCTAAATTGTGGTACAAGCGTTATGCTTTAGAGAACAACTTCGGTTCAGCAACCAGGGTCACAAATTAAGGGACCTTTGGTACTATACTCGCTAGACATGATTCATAAGATGCACGCCTTAGCATCTGCGCTATCTTGACACTTGCACAACCACAGGCCATGTCAAATTGCACCACAACGGACCGCAGCGGTGACATTTTCTGTCTTTCAATAGACACCCGACCAACAAAGTTCTGGTATCGGTCTTCAGGGTAGCCACAGAGGCGGTCGCGTCTCTTCCTGGAAAAACGCTAATGTATTGGAGATCTGCATCGCAAACGTAATACCGAAGCACATCAAGTCTTTTACTTTCTTACACTTGCTCTTTGGCACTTCCCGGAGAACTCCCGATATCGTCCAGGATTTCCAGAAACCTTACAAGTTTTCCTGAGTTCATCCGCCTGTGACAAGCACTTTCGTCTCCCAATAATTTGCTGGACAGAAGTCATCGCGGTGGAGTCCTGCCAGTATTGACATCTGCCTATCTCTCCCGGACCAGAACGCTGGTGACTAGAGCATTCTGTCAGTCAGATGACAAGCACCACGATGCCTGCGGTCAGCTGCAATGTGGTCATCTTGATTTTTGGCTCGCAAACGCCATGCTGGCGGGAAACACGGTATCACCACATATCTCTCTAAACAAACGCATCGATACCCACGAGTACCCAATCGGCAAATACCCACGAGTTCCGGGTCCGGAGCTCGGTGTACAAGTGTTTTAGTGTAATGACCTCGCCCAGAGTTTCCTGAGTCCTACCACAAAGTGACAGGAGAAAAGGAATGCGTCTCCGAACTTCTGCGGGTTTTGATATTACTATTATTATTATTCCGTTGCTGCTGCTTAAAACAAGACGCGCCAAAAAACCGCCTGTGGTCCGAAGCCGAGCGAATAAAGACAGGACTGAACTCGACTGCTGGCATCAGACGTCTGTCAGTGCTATCCTCGGCCAGACAAGCGCTACAGAGTGGCAGAGCGCCGTCAGTGGGGTCCTCCCACCCTCTGCAACCTGCCACCAGGGGCCGATAATAGGTCGTCATCTGGCCACGGGCGCACCGTGAGGGGAGTCAAGATTACCGCCCGTCTAAATGGATAATCGAATGCAGCTGACGCCACAGAAGTCGAAAAAAATCTGGGCAGGCAGAACCGATTTGCCTAATGTGAAAAGCGTATCGCACACGTTCGGCTCATTGAGCAATGAATCATCAAAGAAAAATTTGTATCGCCCATTGTGCGCATAATGCATTTTCGTACTGAACAATGCAGCTGCACATGCAAAAATGAAACAAATGAAGCACATATTAAACTTTGCTGGACCGGGGGCAAGACAAGGGATGGGGCGGCGATTCATAAGAACCACCCCTTCCATTGTTCTGACGCTAATAAAAAAGTAAAAGTCGCGGAGATACGAAACTTGTAGTGCCCTTTCATACAACATTTGACACATTTTCTCAGTTTTTATGCTAAAAATCACCTGAGGCCTTTGACCTTAGAACAGGTCAAATACGACCATGCCAAAAAAAATGAAGCTGGCGGAACATTTTGTCAAATACACTGATTGACATGAAGCTTGGCATATTGGCAGAACATGAGAACAGGAACAATTTCACTCTCTCGAATGCTTCGGAAATCTGTTTGGTTTACATTACATCGACTGAACTTCCGATCTGCTTTTACGTCCGCTGTTCAGACTGTGGGACTGGTTCGGTGATTTTGAAGGTCGGATATACATCCCGATACCTCTTACGGCATTTGAGCACATCACTGTAACCCATTGATCAATGACCTGGGGTCAGGTACATGTTTCTTACCGAATTTTAAGACCCGCAACCCAGTTAATTCCTTGGTTTACAGTTTTGGAATGTCTGTGGTAGCAATATGTACCTGAAAGGCACTAATACATGGTGAGAACTTATTTTTGCCACAGCTGATCCAAACCCATTGTTCCCCACGCGTACCTGATTGGACTTTATGAAATATTATGTTCGGTTTCAAGGCAAGCATGCTTCGTGTGGTCACAGATGACAAGAGCTATACCCATGCCTTCCTTCGGTACACTTTGTGCTGCCCGAACCCTCTTATTTTTGGTCTCCAAAATAAAAACCCTGATGTCGCAAAAAGAACATCCCGTCAAGTGTTGCGCTTTTGCATTGCGGCCTCACCCCATCCCCTCCCCGGTATCTGAGTCACTTATGTGAGAAATGCTTTTGGGCATGGACCTCATGATGTAGAAGGGATATTACATAATCCGATGTTACAAAATGTTGTGTTGTACCACGCATCATATCACACCACATGGTCAGTTCTAAGGAGTCAGGTCAGGTCTTCAGGTCAGCCCGACGTATAGGAGTCAATACCTTGACCGAGGTTAATACCAACAACCTTGACCTAGGTTGACCTTGCTGGACTTAAGATGATAGTTGCAGACCTCACAAGCATTTTGCACTCATTTTCCGCTTTCTTTGACATGGTCAATTTTGACCTCAAATGCCATTTTTTAACCCTACATAGTTCAGTCAGGACTTTTTTTTAATGTTAAAGCCCTTTTGGGCCGCGTAAAAGCTTTGGTTACAAACGTTTTTCGCAAAAAACAGTCAAGAGAATAATATGACCTAAGATGACCTGCGGATGCCTTAATATTGACCTTATTCCCAACAAAATGGTACGCGCTTTCTTTTTGATGAAGGATTTCCAACGGTTTTTTGCTTTTTCTGTGGGACTTATAGTTTTCGAGATTCTTGGGCTGCTCTCATGACTCCTCAAGCCCGGCGAAGGATGGGTCTGGAGACCGCCCCGGAATGTTTTAATATTCCATCACTTGCTTTCTTTGGTTCTCGTGGTCACCAGATGTTTCTTCGTTTTTTTCCGTTAGACCCACAGTTTAGAGCTGTCAAAGAAGTCAAACAGACGCACACCTTTTCAGCGGGTCGCAGTCAGAAGACTTCTCTATGATCTGATTGTCATATTGACAGAACAGTTCGTAACGGTCTTGGCACTGTCGTTCACATGACAGAAAACCAACGACAAGAGAACGGTAAATCAAGAAGGCTCGCGCTGATCTGAACACCATTCGCTTGGTAAATGTGCCATTGTTAACCGTCTTGCTGAATACAACCATATCTATTTCAATTTTTCTTTGTTTGCACCGATCGAAAAGAAACATGGATGCGTCTTAGTCCAGTGCCCTAAGCGGAATAATTCAATATAATGGCAGTGATGAAGTAGTATGAAATAAATGCATTGAGCATGGGAAACTCTGCAAGAAATCAGCTATTCGCTGCCTGCTGTTCTGTAATGTGGTACACCGCCAATGAGCTTTGCACGATACTATATGCTCCCATTATATCCCTCCCATTTGATATTCGCTGAAGGTATGGTGCGGTCAACAATGAAAAGCAAAACATAGCAAATGTAATAAACATTGGAGAGCCAGAAAATGTACGAATACTATCTTTGCGCACATAGTCAATAATGCAATTTCAGAAAGTTTTTTTTACCGCGAGGTTGCTAAAGGAAGAGAAATTGACCAAATCGTAAGCGCCTATGACGTCAGTCCACGGGTTATGCAGAGTTATGAAAACAAAGGTACCAGATTCTTTTTGAACGCAAGGATGAACTTTATAGGGACCTGAGGATTTAGACAATTTATCATCCTCTGACAATTCTGCGGCCAGAAAATGCTTAATAGATGCCATTATTGCTTAGGTTTACACATATAGGATTTATATGCTTTCTGACTTCCCGGTTTTCACTTGTGGACGTGAACAGTCACCTTTAAGACCGGTCCATTGTCACCAGTGTCACTCCTTAGTGATCTCTTCTTGGATCCCTTTGTGGTTTTCCCCATTGTACTGTGCTGTGCTTTATGCTACGTTTGTGCTTCCTTGTCGAAGCTATGATAGTCCGCACACGGACAAAAAAGTTTGCAGGAGAGACGTTCAGGCATGGGACAGCTTCTGCTGGGTTAGTGGTTCCGAAGTAATGACAGTCCTCCAGATGACATCCTGGATATCGCCGACTCTGACCTCGAGGACTGACTCTCGAAGCAGACGACCGACGTCCACCCCGCCGATGACAGCGACGAGAAAATGCGCCTCCTTCTCGGCGATTCTGTCGCACGAGATTCTGGGATGGAAGTCTGCCCAAATGACCTGTTTTGTCGCGTCCGCGGGGGCCATTCGTGGAGGCGCCTCAGGGAGAGCGTCACGGAGGACGTACAGCTTTGGCGAGAGGCAGCCACAGCCTTTGGAGCTAGCCCCGGTGGCGTCCTGATACCCGTGTCTGTCAGCTGATGTTTACCCACAACGAGACCGCGGAGAGATGACTGCAGAATCTCCAACATAACGTGGAGTATGTCGTATCTGAGCCTTCAGCAGGCCAGCCGAGACATCCATATCCTGGGGCTGCTTTCCCGAGGTCGCCATGACGCGGGTCGCATGCGGGAGCGATGCCCGGCCTTTCATGCCGAGCGCAGGATTGAAAACAATTTGGCTGGGCAAACCACGCTCTGGCAACTAGACAGATATCGCGGGAGGAGGGGAGGAGATATCGGGATATTGGGGAGGAGGCGCCTCATGACCCCGGAAACCAAGGAATGGTTCCGGCATGTTGGTGTCCACTTGTCCCACGCCGGATACCGTCATAGGAAAAGGCACGCATCATAAGAAAAATGCCGCCGTGGCTGCTTCTCCCTTACCAGTCGTGATACGCCTTGTTAGAGTATGCCAGAAGGTGTTCTTTGTTTTTTTCTCGTGATAAACGCGGCGCCTCAGTTGCGTAACCTAATGTAATTTGACGTTTTTCTTCTCGGAGCGAAAAACTTCGGGAGAAGGCGTAGTGTCGTGCGGGACCGGCACTTACGGCGACTGCGTACTTACCGGCCGCCAGGGCTTGTGGCGTGTTTGTGATATAATGCGGCGTGGTCAGAAACATGGCAACACTATCTGCATATGAAGCAGTACCCATGCTCCCATTGGTCGATGCACGAGGGCGAGGTCATGTCAGGCCGAGCGTGGTGAGAAAGGTCAGTCAGTGACCGACAGCGTCAAAGTAAGTCTGCTGCGTCTCGTAGCCAATCCTCAGCTGATGTCAACAAGTGTACAATCTGTAATGTCAAGGTCTCGTGACCCCGTCCATCGCTCCATCTGATGCCAGCAGCTGGAGCAGCCTTACTCAGGGTTACTCTCTGAGTTCCTCGCAGAACCTTAACCCAAACCCGTTTAAACCCCTTAAACCAAACCCAAACCCACAACTTATCGGGAACGGATACAAACGGACGTTCGTATCCGTTCCCGCTCCTGTTCTGTGCCATATGGTATGTGCTAGTTGCTTTTATGTTCTCCGATGCTGGCGCTTACTAATGCGTACGCTTGTATTAAGGTCACTTCGCGTTGGCTGTCGCCACAATACAACCCCCCTTGTAAGGGTACTTCAGAGATTTTACAGACAAAAGCGGCAGACGAGGCATGAACCCGGTAACGCTCATATATATAATAAATAAACGACAGTGTAATAAATAAAATAATAAAAAACTTTAGCTGGGCTTTCAACCATTTGTCCAAGAAACGCATCTTGGAAACAATCCAAAAAGACCTGGCCTACCAAGTTTGAGCAGGCCAGTTAAAGTAATGATATTGCCAAGGCTAACATCATTACTTAGCCTTGGCAACTTGAAATCACCCAGCACAATGCATTTGTTTGAGACACCTGCCGTAATTTCAGCCCCCATATACTGATCTAACTTCCTGATCTGGGTTGGTGGTCTGCGAAACACTCCCATTGTAATATCGTCCTGTTTATTCTTACCAATAATGAAACTTGACCACCGTGCTGATTCAACAGCTTCACAAAGTTTTATATTTCCCACTTGTCCTGGCATTTTTGCTGTCTTAATCCCTGCATTTCCCATTTGCCCTTTTGAACCTCAACTGAATTCTTGCCTTGAGCGCGGCGCCGGAGCGGCTGCAGCAGAACGCCCAGCAATTGGCGCTTTTGACGTATCCTTGTCCTTACTTCATATACACCAGGTGATCCGCCATTGAGCGCAGCTCTCTACGCTCAGAAACGTCCAGCCAGGCATCTGCTGTCTTATGCGTATGTCCAACATCGTTTGCCCCAGTCCGGTCCTGTTGAGACCCTTCACTTGCAAGCTTTTTTGTTCCTGTGAGGAATATCCTTCCTGCGACAAGGAGGCACATGCGTAGCATAAAGCACAGCACTGTACAGTGGGGAAGACCACAAAGGGCACGGATCCAAGAAGAGATCACTACGGAGTGATAATGGTGATAAGGGACCGGTCTACATGGTGACTGTCCACGGTCACGGGGTGATGGTGGTGTCGAGAAAGACCCATTTCGCAGGAGGAATTTCCCCTCCCACCACAGTGTCTTTTTTCTAATCAAACGTGGATGCGATACTGAATCGGAACTTTCCGAATATCTGGGTTCATCGCATCTGCCGATTTTCCATTCTCTGCAAGCCTCGTCTAGTCCTCCAGTACTGCACAGGACAGCATGGGTTTAAAACCGTGGTGGCCATTGAAATATTCATAAGAGTTTTGAGTAACATGTGTTGCCGGAGCTTGTCCTCAGATTGTTTCTAGGGTTGTACTAAAAACTGGGAACCAACAAAGTCGGTAAAAAGGTCGGTAACCAACACAACTGTACTGTGGTTACATGGGACTGTGGCTACGTGGGAAATGTTTGCCTTGCTCCTTAAAGATGGTTACCTCTGCTTCCAGCTTCCAAAACTCTGGGATCGATTCACTGTCCACAAACGTCCTTTATAGAGCCTTTGCACAATACAAACACACCGAATGCGGCCTGGAACGAAGAATGCCGGGATGTCAGAAAACGTATAAATTCTACATGTGTGAACCTAAGAAATATTGACATCTAATAAACATTTTCTGGCCGCAGCATTGGCACAGGATGATAAATTGTCTAAATCGTTAGGCCCCTATAAATCCTTGCATCATCCTTGCGTTCAGAAAGAATCTGGTACCTTTGCTTTCATTACTCTTCATAACTCGTGGACAGCCGTCGTAGGCGCTTACGATTTGGTCAATTTCTCATCCTGTGGCAACCCTGCGGAAAAAATATGCTTGCTGGAATGGCATTACTGACTCTGTGCAAGCAAATAATATTAATACATTTTCTGACTCTCCGGCACCCATCACATTTGCTATGTTTTGCTCTCCACCGTTCACCGCACCATACCTTCAGCGCACATCAAATGGGAGGGATATTATGGTTGCATTTAGTATCGTACAAAGATTATCGGCGATGTACTACATCACAGAACAGTCGACTGTGAATGGCTGATTTCTGACACAGTTTCCTGGGTTCGGTGCATTTATTATTTGCATATGCATAAGCTTTATGTTATATATATACCTATATACATATATGCATGCACTACTTCATCACTGCCATTACAGTGAATTATTCCGTTTACGGCACTGGACGAAAACCCGAACCATGTTTCTTCTTGATCGCTCGCACACCAAAAAGATATTTAAACAGATATGGTTATGTTGAGCAAGACGTTTGAAGATGACACATTTACCAAGAGAATCGAGTTCAAGTCAGCGCGACGTTTCTTGATTTACCGTTCTCATGTCGTCTGTTTCCTGTCATATGAAAGGTAATGCTCAGACCGTCACGAACCGTTCTGTCAACACGAAAATCAAATCATAGAGAAAAATACTGACTGCGACTCGCTGAAAAGGTGTGTGTCTGTTTTACTTTTTCGATAGTTTTGAACTGTGGGTCTAAAAAACAAATAAATATCTGGTGACAACGAGAATCTACGATTTCAAGTGATGGAGTATTAACATTTTTCGGGTCGGTCTCCGCATCCACCTTGGTCGGGCCGGGGATTCATGAGAACCCACCCAAGGATCTCAAAAAATGTGAGTTCCACAGAAAATTTAAAATATCGAAAGGAAAGAACAAATAATTTTATAAAATAAGGTCAATATTAAAGGACCGGTGGGTCATGTTAGATTCTATTATTCTTTTGGCATTTTTGCAGAAAAAAACGTTTATGATCAAAGCTTTTGGATGGCTCAAAGGGGCTTTAACGTTAAAAAAGTCCTAACTGAACAATGTGGGGTTAAAAAATAGCATTTGGGGTCAAAGTTAGTGATGTCAAAGAAAGCGGAAAATGAGTGCAAAAAACGCTAGCGAGGTCTGCAACTATCATCTCAAGTCAAGCAAGGTCAACCTAGGTCAGGGTATTGACTCCTTCATGCCGGGCGTCTCTAGTGTCTGTCGTATCATCTGCCACGTTGTCATTGATCATGTGGCGTGATATGATGCGTGGTACAACATAACATTTTATAACATCGGATCATGTAATATTCCTTCTGCATCATGAGTCCCGTGCCCCAAAGCATTTTTCACATAAGTCATTCAGATACCGGGCGGGGGGTAAGGCTGCAATGCAAAGGCGTAATATTTGACGGGAAGTTATTTTTGCTATGTATTATATTTTTTTTTTATTTTGGCGACTAAAAATAAGAAGGTTCGAGCAGAACAAACTGTATAGAAGGAAGGCATGGGTATAGTTTTTGTCATCTGTGGCCATACAGACTGTGTTTGCATTAACTGAAAACAAACATAATATTTCAAAAGATCAAGTTGGATCTGCCTGTGACAAATCGGATTGGGTCAGTTTTGGCAAAAATAAGTTCTTACCATGTATTAGTGCTTTTAAAGTACACACTACTACCAATGTACATTCCAAAACTGTAAACCAAAAAACTGTTCTCGGTTGTGGATCTGCAAATGCGGTATGAAACGTGACCTGACCCCAGGTCACTGGTCAAGGGGTACAGCAATGTGCCTAAATGCCGTGAGAAGGTACCGGGGCGTATATCCGATCTTCAGAATCGCCGAACCAGTCTCACGGTCTCAAGAGCAACGCTTGGAAACGATCGGAAGTTCAGCCTGACCTAAGGTAAATCACATTGATATTTCCGAAGAATTCTAAGATAGCAGAACTGTTCCATTTCTCACGTTTTATTGTTACGCCAAGCTTTGTCATCAATGCATTTGGAAAAATGTTCCCCAGTTTCATTTTTTTTTTAACATGATGTTTGTTTGATCTGTTCTAAGGTCAGTGACCCGAGGTGACTCTCAGCATAAAAACTGAGAAAATGTATCAAATGTGTGAAAAGGCACTGCAAGTCCCGTATCTAAGCGATTTTATTTTATTTTTTCTAGTCTGGGGAAATTGGAAGGTGTGGTTCTCATTAACCACCACCTCACACCGGTGTTGGTTTATGAGAGGTTGATGAGAGAGTTGGTTTTTTAATTGGTTTATGAGAGATTTCCATAAACCATCATAAAATCGGCCTCCGCCCCCTCCCCAGCGAAGCTTAATATATGTTTCATTCGTTTCATTTGCGCATCTTATTCAGTACGAAAATGCATTATGCGTACAATGACCGATACAAATTTCGTATTTGATTATTCAATGCCCAATGAGCCGAACGTGTGCGATATGCTTTCCACATAAGGCAAATCGGTTCTGCCTGCTCAGAGTTTTTTTCGGCTTCTGTGACGTCAGCTGCAATCGATTATCCATTTAGGCGGGCGGTAATTTTGGTTCCCCTAACTGCGCGTCCATGGCCAGATGACCTCGACCTATTATCGTCCCCTGGTGGCAGGTTACAGAGGTTGGGAGCCCCTCTAACGGCCCCTCTGACGCTCTGCCACTCTGCAATGCTCTTCTGGAGAGGGTGCCGAGGATAGCACTGACAGACGTCTGATGCCAGCAGTCGAGTTCAGTCCTGTCTTTATTCGCTCGGCTTCGAACCACAGGCGGTTTTTTGGTGCGTCTTGTTTGAAACAGCAGCTACGGAATAATAATAATGATATTAAAACCCACAGAAGTTCGAAGATGCATTCCTTTTTCTCCTCTCACGTTGTGGTAGGACTCAGGAAACTCTGGGCGAGGTCATTACACTAAAACGCCTTGTACACCGAGCTTCGAACCCGGAACTCGTGGGTATTTGCCGATTGGGTACTCGTGGGTATCGATGCGTTTGTTTAGAGAGATATGTGCTGATACCGAGTTTCCTGCCAGCATGGCGTTTGCGCGCCAAAAATCAAGATGACCACATTGCAGCTGACCCCAGGCATCGTTTCTCATCTGACTGACAGAATGCTCTGGTCACCAGCGGTCTGGTCCGGGGAGAGATAGGCAGATGTCAATACTGGCAGGACTCCACCGCGATGAGTTCTGTCCAACAAATTATTGGGAGACGAAAGTGCTTATCACAGGCGGATGAACTCAGGGAAACCTGCAAGGCCACAAGAAATTCTGTAGCAGGCTGGTGGCTCTTCCAAAGAGCAAATATAAAAAAAAATAAGACACTTGATGTGCTTCGTTGTTACGCTTGTGACTCCAATACATCAGTGTTTCTCTCCAGCAAGAGATGCCACCTGAAACCAGAACTTTGTTGGCCGGGTGTCCATTGTAGGATAGAAAAGATCACCGCTGTGGTCCGTTGTGGTGCAATTTGACGTGGCCAGTGGTTGTGCCAAGTGTCAAGATAATGCAGTTACTAAGGCGTGCATCTTATGAATCATGTGTAGCGAGAATGCTACGCAAGGTCGCGTGATTTGTAACTGGCCACTGAACTGGAATGATCCTGAATCATAATGCTTGTACCCCAATCTGGACAAATAAAATTCTGCAGTCCGATATAAATGAGGAGGCTTACCTCACTCATCCAATGCCTCAGACGAGGGACCGACGTATAAAATCGGCTGTCTGGTGAAACACCAGCCCAGTATAACCATAAAGTCGGGAAAGTTATGCCAGGCCGCAGCGAAGAGTATCCCGTAAGGAGGCTGTCAGACAAATACCATTTCCACATGACACACACAACATTCAGTTTCATGTTTTGGCACGGCAAGTCGCATTCGAAAATGGCATGCCGACAACGCAAAGCATACAGTTTGTAGGAACTCATCAAGACGTGGGGGAACCAAAGGCAGAGCCTGACTGATTTTCCGTGCATTACCATAGACCTGATATTAGTCTTCCGAAATGTTAGCCTGCCTTTTCACCGCCAATGCAAGGCCACCGTACAAATCGGCGTGAAATATAGACCAATTTGGTCTGTAAACAATGAATGGCCGGGGAAGGGTCACAGTGAAATTTACCCTATGATTCTGGCGACCACTAGGTGGCAAGTGTCGTGCGGTAACGTCTCCCATTGGCTGGATATGCAGCCTGGACCAAAATCTCGATTATCAATCTACTGCCTATTTCGGAACAGCAATGTGATTTTTCCTTAAGTTCAGGTTGCAACTGCGCAAGTACATCTGGATGTGCATCACATAAACACAGCCCTCAGCAGTCACTCATGTTCTTGTCACGAGAAGTGCACACGAAAGTACCCTTTACTTTCGTCTTATTCTCATGTTTTCATTTTGTTCACGTGAATGTCAGGCCGCTGAAGTAAAATTCTAACTCTGGACTGTCCGTTAAAATCGGGGTGTAGCAGAGGACGTCTAGCGGCCGAAATCTGACCGGTTCTTCAATGTCCATGGCGGGCCGCCGACAGAATCGCTCCCAGTGACGTCACGCAACACGGCAGGATTCTTACACCTCGTATTGCTGATAGGTCGGAGAAAATTAACAGCGCTCGGCCGGCGTCGTCCTCCAGGGCTCGGCGGATACCCAGCCGACGATGCCCGGCGGGCCGGTCCGTCTAGCGTATATCACGTCGTAAACGGCAGCTTGTGTCGGATTGGTAAATTTTTGATACCATTTTTATTGTTTGATATGATATGATACGATATGATGTCATAATCAATAATGCTGTGTTCGGATAACAATCAAGGTCCATGGACACATCGGATCTCAGTTGCGAGATAGCTTTCAAAATCCTCAATTACATCGGACCATCACCTTATAAGCCTTCCACTGCAACGCCCAACCAGAGAAAAAAAACAAAGTGCTGACACCGTTCGAATGACCTGTTCAGCTGCCTACAAGATTATGTGCATTTTGGTATGTTTTTATTGGGAACATAGCTGTAGTGCTGAGTAGAGGCCCACCGAACGCCGACCGAGCGCGCGGTCGCAGATCGCCCGATATCATAGTATTATCTTTGATCCTGATTTCTGTAAAATGCAACCCACATGAAAAATGTTTACATCACGTTTACTCGGCCGGCGCGCGGTGGGCCTCTACTCAGCATTGCAGCTATGTTCCACAATAAAAACATAGCAAAAATGCAAATAATTTTGTAGGGGATTGAACAGGTAATCTAACGGTGTCAGCACTTTGTTTTTTTCTCTGAACAGGCTTTGCAGCAGAAGGCTAATAAGTTGATCGTCCAAGGAAATTACGAATTTTGAAAGCTATCTCGCAGCCGAGAACCGATGGATCCAAAGACCTTGATTATTATCCGAACACAGCATAATTCTGCATCTGATTATGTATCATAGCATATCATATCATACCAAACAATAAAAATGGTATCAAAAATTTACCAATCCGACGCAAGCTGCTGTGTTTACGACGTGATATACGTTTGACGGATCGCCGATCGTCGTCAGTTGGGACGCCTGCCGCCGGGCGCTGGCGGGTGGCGCCGGCCGAGCGCTGTTACTTTTCGGCGACCTATCAGCAATACGAGGCGTAAGAATCCTGCCGTGTTGCGTGACGTCACTGGGAGCGATTCCGTCGGCGGCCCGCCACGGACATTGAAGAACCGGTCAGGTTTCGGCCGCCAGACGTCCGCTGCTACACCCCGATTTTAACGGACAGTCCAAAGTTAGAATTTTACTTCAGCGACCTGACATGCATGTGAACAAAATGAAAACATGAGAATAAGACGAAAGTAAAGGGTACCTTTGTGTGCATCTCTTGCGACGAGAATATATAAGTCAATGCTGAGCGCAGTGTTCACATGATGCACATCCAGATGTATTTGCGCAATTACAGTCTGAACGGAGTGAAGTATCACATTGCTATTCCGAAACAGGCAGTAGACTGATAAACCAATTGACGTGATATACCATAAAAGTCATTGTCAGATTCCGCCGGTGGCGTATTTGTTCGTTTATCATATCAGACTTTTTGGTAATACAGAACAATGCGTAAAGGCAGCCATTGTTATAATTGTATATATATATATATATATATATATATATATATAAGTCAATGCTGAATGCAAGGTTATATATATATATATATATATATATATATATATATATATATATATATAACCTTGCACTGCATAATGAAGTCCAAATAATGTTGTGATGGGGGTAGATGGATGATCGTAAGAGGCAACGATTCTTTTTGTTTATTTGGAAACAAAAGAACTGATTTCGTCCAGTACAAAGACTTTAAGATAAAACGTCTAGAAACTTTGGAAAGTATCCGAAATTCTGGCCTTTGAACGCAGAATCATGGGGTATGCCTCATTTTCATGAATTTTTTGCGAGGTGGTAATCTATACGTCAGGCAAGTCACGTGATTCGGAGTCACAGAAGACAATTTCAACGCTGATCAGTACGGCCAGGACGCCTTTCTGAGTGGCGCCACAGGCCAGAACACTTCTCCGAGCGCCGCGGCAGACCGGGACACTTCTCAAAGAGGGTTGCTTTCTGGCGCGCAGACTGGCACGCCTCCGCGAGGGGCGCGGCAAGCTGTCACTTTTCCGTGGCACGACAGGCGCGGCAGACCAGGACATCCCTCCGAACGGCACAGCAGGCTCGGTTACTTTCCGAGCTGGGCGACAGCCAGGCGGCGCTGTGCCGTCTGCTGCCGCCCGGCCGCCGTGCCTCCGTGCCGCACACGCTGAGCACTCTCTCGCGACTGTATTCGGCGCCTCCCGATAAGCGCACGTCAGATGGGACGGCTCAACCACCGCCCCAGGCCAGATGCGGTCACCCGGTCGGCCGCGCGGACCGGCCGCGGGCCGCCGGCGCCCGGGCCCAGCGCGGTCATGACTACAGAACAGGCTCCTCTCCCAGCAGGACGGCAGGTCGGGACCTTCCTGAGCGGCTCGGCAGGTCCGGTGACCGAGCGGACATCGGCGAGTCTCGGGGGACCTGGACACCGCGCTCTCCTCCTTCAGCAGCGGTAGACCCAGGTGCCGCACTTTTTCTACAGCAGCGACGAAAAATCTAGGAGAAAAATACAAAAATATAAAAACATAAAACACAAATAAAAGGAACTGGTAAAACAACGTCATGTACTCAATACGCAATGACAGAAAGTAAACTAGGACATTGTTCATAAACTGGTAACATGAGCACTCAGTAAACACTGGTGGGAATGCATTTTCTGTAAGGCTTTACAAAACAAAGACTGTCAATACTGATGATTTCATGGCTAACTGACTGAAGACAGTCATTTGCCGGCTGGCTAGGAACTGTAAATGGCTACGAGGCTGAACCGATTAAAATGCATTTTGACTGGCACCATTGATGCATTATCTTTAACAGCTTTGCCTCTTGGCATAGCTTTTATGAATATTTGCTCAGTTATTTGTTCTTCTTAAAGGTGTGCCATGTCTGCTTGGATTGATGGTTGATATCTACTTGAAGTTAGCACGAAATATTTGGCATGCTTGATTTGTGTGCTCTAGCACACTTTTGCACCTATGCTGCCCTAGTGCCTTCACCTTTGGAAGTCGAAGGAAAGACAAACCAAGCTCTTGTTGCTTACGTTTGACACCAACCCACGCTCCACAGGTTGACACTGCACAGTTATTTGGCATCTTAAGTCAGTCAGCTCAGATCTGAAAGGAAGAATAAAATGATACCTATGCTACCAAAACGTAGGTATAATACGTACGACCACAATCACAAGCCTTAAAAACTATTATAAAATGCTACAGGAACACCACAACATTCGCAGGTAAACAAACACAGGAATCACTCAATTTAAGCCTGCCTTGTGCTGCCAATTCCAGTTTAGGTAATTGTCAATGCCAAGTGACATAGGAATGACCAAATGGCATACCAAGCCCAGCCAGGAACCAGTACAGGTAGGTTGGCAAATAAGTATCTTGGCAAATAGGTCGATATCGCAGATGTCTACATAAGGGTGGAATCATTCTGAAGTCCAATCCCTTTTACAAGGGTACTTGTTTTTCAGCACCCCAACTGTACCATCCAAAGCCAATTTTTCCGGAGGTGGGATAACGAAATTGGCCCCAATAATTTCAATAACTTCACAGAATCCGCAGGCAAACAACATTTTACGAACGCAGCAATCAAACGAACCAGCCCGACCCAACCTTTCAAACGCACACTGACAATCGTCGCAAATGGCCCCAAGCTGGCTTACGTTTTGAAACACTCAAGAACTCACTCTCATTGACGTTACGGCAGGGGGACGCACAATATTGGAGATCCCCCCTGAGTACGACAGCATTCATGGTGTCTGGCCGTCACTGGCACAGATTTGTCTGTAATTCCACAACTGGAAGTTTCAAAACTCTTCCAGACTGCTCCGAGAAAGTTTGCACTGTACTTATTGTATCGCACCAGAGGCACGTAATTGTGATCTTTCATGTCATATCAATTCTGAGATCGTCACTCAACTGATGCACTTCGTTACATTCAAAATTGTTATAAACATTGCAGATTTTCCGGCCGTAAATCCGACCATTTTCATCGTGACCTGTGACGTCGCGGGTCAACACAAAGGATCAAATTTTATACCCTGAGATGAAAAAGACACATCCTATCGTTTGCCGTTAGAATCATGAAGATCAGACTCTTAGTTTCCGAGATACTGGGGGGGGGGGGGCATTTTACTCCTCCCCAGGCCGTCGCCGGCGGGCGATGCCGGATTCAGTGCTTAATAAAGTTGGATATGTCTGAAGATTATTCGCAAAGATATTCCCCGTCATTGCGTACCTGAACATCGCAGTGTCAACAGACGTACTACAGGTGCCGTGCCCTACGGCGGGCCGCTCCCGATTCAAGTCTCATGTTCCCCTGCACAAAGACACTGGAAACTGTCTCCGCAGATATTTTCTGGCAAAGGCTTGAACCACGAACAATCCAGGCTACGAATGAGTATCATTGTTTTGAAATTAACCTTCTCATTTTGCCTTATTACCTCGATTATCTTAGCAAACCAGCCGGCTGTTACAACAGGAGCATGCCATTAGTGTTTGCGATGGGCCGGGCCAATCCTAAGGGCGTAGGGCTGACCCTGGGGTCCGTATAGGGCTGCGCTGGGCTAATCCCAAATCCGCAGGGTTGGGATCGGGCCTGAGGCCAATTATCCCCCCCCCCAAAAAAAAATGTTACATTAAACGCTGAGTTTCGGGATCTCACTAGCTAATTTGAGCCTGAAGTGAAAGTTAATGCGAACTTTGAGTCATTGTTTGGCAAGAAGTTCCACCCTTAAGACTTTCTGCATGCCTACTTAGACACTAAGAGACCTAGGGCTGAAGAAGGTCTTCATTACATTAAACTGACAGGGCCTGGGTTTTGGTCAGTGGCCTAGGGCTGTGACAGGACCAGTCATTGCAGGACTGCGGCAAACTCTGCATGCTACCTGTTCACTTCCACAAAAATAATGCGTCAAGATGACTTCATACGCAAGTATGTCGAACAAATGTAGGTATGTAGTAGGCAGTACGATGACAGTTGCGGGAAAGACAGCAGGATACGAGGTCTACCGTTGCAATCCACCATGGCACACGAAACTTAAACTGGCTTAGAAAAGACATAACGAGTCGGCGAAAAAATTTCGCATTTTATAGTATTTATAACAAGAATATACCTAGCCAAGGACCTCCGTCATATGCACTCCATACCGTGCACATCATACTGCCATCATTTCAGTCTGTAAATGAATAGCCAACCATTGACTCGGCAACAATATATCCGTGTTTTTACGACATATAATTAGTAGTTTTGCGCTTTTCCAGCGGAGAACGCCACCACTGAGCAAGCCCCTCCAGCCCGAATCTGCACACGTGTCACATGCATCGTGTTTCCATTGCGTTTCCGGAGACTCCGTCCCGTGTTCAGCGCCTTGCCACGACGTTTCCGTCGCTCTCGAGCGGTCAGCCGACCCCCGCCTGTCCTCCTCAGTCCTCGCTAATCCCCTCAGCATCGGCGGCGTCAGTATTGACCGCGCCCGCATCGGACGCGGACAGGGCAAACCGCGTTAGATCGGTTCTCGAAGGTCTCGAAGGGTGGCGCGGGGGATCTGCCGCCGGAAGCGCCGCGGCCGTCAGCGCGCCTCAGGCCTTTATACGACAGGAGCAGAGCCGAAGCAATCTCGTAACGGCGCAGTGGTCAGCGGTTTCCTGATTAGTTTTGGCATGTATGAAAAGTTTTTTTTTGTTTTACGGGAAACATGTATTTCGGCACGCACTAAAATGCTTTAGTGGGTCTAATGCCCACCAAATTATGATTTTCTTCGGGCACATTCTACAGTACATTTAAGAAACTAAAGGATATGCAACTGATTTAACCCTATTCCCTGAGGGCTAGACGGTATGGTCGATTCCCGGCAGGGGGCGGATTCGGCCCCCCCCCCCCTGAGATCTCGAGAACTACTGGTCCGATTTCATCGCAACAAACGGCAATCGATTTGCCGTGACGTGGTCTACATTTTTATAAAAAGAATTTTTTAAAATTTCGAAATTTGTGGATACAGAGGGGAAAAATGTCAAAATGGAGGGTACTTTTGGACCTCTTTATAACTCCGTCGTTTATGGACCGATTTCAATGAAACTGGCATGAATCGAGAGATTATGGATAGGGCTTTTACCATGGGTCCGCAAATCTAAAATTTTCTAGAAAATTCATGGGCGTTCACAGGGTTTCAAAAATAGGAGGATTAATTTTCCAACAACTGAATGAACAAAAAAGGTAACAACACTTTTGGCTTCTGCTAGTCATGTTATGCTAAAGAAGTATAAATCGCATTACAATGTTTATATAATGTTAGCATACGCGGTGCCAGGGACATGAAAAAGGGGGAACTGTTATGGTCACACGTTCTTCAGATCAACTTGTGACCTTTGACCTTAAATGACCTCCAGTGACCTTGGGGTCACTTGGAATGATTTCGTGTGCATTTAATATTACCTGTAAACGTTTTCAATCACTCGAATTCACTCTATTCCAAGAATTTCATTTTATGGCCATTGCGATATAGGGTACGCGCAACGACGTTTTAGGTCATAGCTCCGTGACCCGACCTGATATCAAGCTAAAACTTAGTAAACAAGTAGAGGGCACCCTTCTACGTCATATATTTTCCGATTGTGGCATTTGAAAAAACGGCGCCAAAATGATTGCAAAAAAATAAATTTTGACTTTTGGCCTTGACCTGACATTGTTAAGTGAGCTCAGATAAACAAAATTACATCTGCACATTTCCCAACTATTTAGCTATACATCCATAAAAAGTTTTAAGTTGTATCTTAAAAACTCTGTTTTTGGCAGACATTTTCCTTTTACCCTCAGCATGGCCAAAAATGGCATGAGGTGGCTCCCAAAAACGTTGCCTGGCTCCACTCCCGAGCAAAGAAGAATTTTGAAATTTCGTCCCAGCGCGTAGAAAAAAATAGCTAGGAAAAGTGATAAAGTTTCGTGAAGCTGCGTTAAAAAGGCTGGAATTGGCAAGCAAAAAAACCTGAGGAGGGCGGATTCAGCCCCCCTGCCGGGAATAGGGTTAAACACAACTGACTTAAATGAACAGGTCATTTCAACTGATTTCGGCGTAGGTATTTTCTGAAATAGTAGACTTGACCCATGCATGAAACAACAAAAAACCTGTTAAGGCCATTATGTACAACAACCGTTCAAAGAGAAATATAAAGCAATCGCGATGGTATTTTTAACAGCGATCGACAGCCGTTTTCGGCTCCCTTTTTCAGGGCAACTGCCCAAGGCTATATATGGGTGGTTCCGCTTCATGATACACCCCAAGGTTGGGAGAAAACTGGCCGGGCAGTTGAAGTAAGGGGGTGAGTCTGTGTGAGATGTGGCATCTGGAATACAATGTTGAAGCCGTGAGGTCCGACCAACGCAATTGAATGTCGACGCCTTCGGATAAGGCATAAATTACAAGCTTTCGTGTGATCGGAAAAAGCATGAAATACCGTTCTCAAACCGAATCAAATAACTCTTATGAACTAAAGTCTTAGACGTTCTTCCCGTCTTTCGAAAATGAAAAGTAGCGTCTCTTGACACAGAGAGATAAAGGTGCCATCCTTGTACCCGGAACTCCGCCCGTTGGTCTTTCATGGTGGCGAAGGAAAAATTCAACGAGAAGGCAAAAGTTCTAAGTTTCCTCTGCAGATCGACTTGTATGGGAAGCTCCGAAGGGGACTGTACGCATCCTGAATTGCGAAAACTGTCCAAAGCTATTTTATGACATTAAGAAACATTTCCCGTCACAAAAATAAAACGAGCAGACAGTGGCGGACGAACTTCTATGGAGGTGGCGGGGAAGGGGAGGGGCAAACAAGATTTTTACCTCGTTTCTTTCCATGCACCACCATGGGGCTAATGTTAAACGTTGTCCAAAGTTGTGGAGCAGCTGTCCCCTATCCCCGGTTTCAATACCACTGCGAGCCACCTGGTTCAAAGTTACATGCTGCTCTCGAGAAACAATCCAAGGTTTCTTCCAACTTCACGTGAGAACAGAGCGCCTATGCTGATTACAAGTCAACCCTAAAATGCCCTGCGTGCGAGGAACAGTCCAAGGTCTCTTCCAACTTCACGTGAGAACAGAACATCTGCGCTGATTGCAAGTCAACTCTAAAGCGCCTTGGACATACTTTGCTCCCGGACAAAACAAGTCCGAATCCAGCAGCTCTATTCCTGCAGGACTGAAGCCTGCGCGCTAGGCGTTTTGCGGCGATAGTGTGGGGAGCGGGGAGGGGCAGTTTGGGGGGGGCGAGTGTGCCGTTCACCGCCGGCGGGCGGGAACCGCCGGCTCAGCAGTGCGGGACAACGGCGGAGCGGAGAGGGCCGGAAACGGGGCCGGAGACTGAGCCAGAGACAGAGCTAGTGACGGGGACGGGAGCCAGGGAAGGAGCCAGAGACGGAGATAGAAATGGAGCCAAGGATGGAGCCAGAGACGGAGCCAGAGACGAAGGTAGTGACGGGAGTAGAGACGGAGCCAGGGATGGAACCAGAGACGGAGCCAGGGATGGAACCAGAGACGGAGCCAGGGACGGAACCAGAGACGGAGCCAGGGATGGAACCAGAGACGGAGCCAGGGACGGAGCCGGAGCCAACGGAGACGTGAGGACCTCGGGTAGCAGGAGCGGGTGGAGCCGAGGCGGGCGGGGCGCGGGGACAGGCCCAGCAGGGCGCGCATCTGAGCGGAGCGGACCTGACCGATACCTTTGATCCCACCGCAGTGTTCCCCCAGATATCACCCCAGTCGCCGTGTCTGTGCTGGTCCCGCACTTTGGTCTCCTTCCGTGTGCTTGCGGCAACGAGTCAGACAGGATCTCGAAAATTCTACGTGGCTTTGCAAGCGTTGCTTCCAAAATCATTTTAGGGGAGGGAAAGTACCGCCGTGTGTGGATCTTGCGGGACACTTTGGGCTTGACAAATCACGAGACGTGTAAATATTCCAGACCTTAACATTCCTACACAAAGCTTTCCGAAACGCCTACTTCTGATCCTTCCCTCTGCCTTCTTGCGAGGTTGGAAAGAGGCAGTGTGAGAATGGGACAGCCGTCCTCTGCCGCGTTCTCTATTGGATTTGTTCATACGTACTGCACTCTCAACATACTGTATATGTAGTCTACAGACACAGTATACATATACAGTGCATACATGCTGTACTCTCAACAGACCGCAGTGCGCATGTAATGCACTCTCAGCACATGATTATAAATTTATATTCTCTTAATCCTTTGCATTCGTTTCCCGTCTGCATTCACTGTTCCTGCGCCAGGTGTGCGACGAATGTATTTCAGTGGACTATGGCTGTCACGTAGTACAAAGAGTGCGACGGTATATGCGGAAGTTTTGTCCGTGTAACGCGCCTTATATGCTCACCAGCCCACTGTCTCGTGCCGAAATTAAAACATTTGTTTTCAATAACCTTGTTTCTGTGACCTGTGGCAGACCGCGGATGCAGTCGGGCAGGCTAATTTGGACAAAAGTCTCCTCCCCTCACGGCTGCGCCCTGACACAACACAGCTGCGCCTCGCCGGGCCAAATTGCCTTCGTGATGCGAAAGGCTTCCCTGTGGATGCTGCGCTGGCGCCAGGGCCCGCAGCTGGGGTGTCTGTCTTCTGCAAGGGAGCGCAGGGCGCGTCAGGGACGCCTGGGGCGAAATGGAGCAGTCGGCGGTCGAGTCGTGTGCCGTGTGACCGAAATGGCCCAAAGTTAGTACCTCGGAGAGCTTCCGGTGGCTTAATGGCAACTGCGGGGTCACCCATGTTGCCTTGGTAATGCTACCGGAGGTCCTGAAGATTACAGAACTGTTCAGTTGTCTTTCATTCGATTTCGATTTTTCTCTGGAGCGATTTGGCCTTTTGATCGTTTTGAAGCCCCATGGTGCGTGCTGTTAACAGACTGGCTGATGCCGGTTGAGGGGCGCGTGTCTGTGAATGATTCCATACTCGGAAGAATGGGCCCTGATGTTGACCGGCCTTGACCTTCAATGAACGGCGTGAACGTGGTGGAGAGGGGAGGGGGAGTGGTATGTAACAGGATCGGAGTTGAACCTATTTAGCGTTGTAGCTCCCTGTGATGCACATGCCATTTCCATAATGTAGTGGCTGTTTCGGTAAGATTGCATTGTGTGGCGGCCTCAGGCTGGCACGGGAGCTCGGAGGGAATCTGGAACGTGCATTCTGCATTTTGTTGCCTGTATGCTGAGCCATAGTGCCCAACTGATGCCACGGGGAGTCATTCTGGGCTATAACTTGGCGTTCTGTAGGACACGTAATTCGATTTTGGCGTCCCGTCAGACGATTGGCTGTCATTCCTCTGTCAGTTGTGGCGCCCCTGTCATTGCGTCTGTGACAATCCCCATGACATAATTCGAGATCTGTCTCTGGACAATAAGTACCTGCTTGACGGTTCTGTGCCTCGTTTGCGACATGGCAAAAGGCGAGAACAAGACAAGTGAATGTCGCTCGGAGAATTCATCATCGTCCGCAGATGCTTCTGTAAATTTACAGCGACAGGAGCATAAGCACAAAAGCATAAACTTTAAAATTTTAAGAAAGCGAGTAACATACTCCTCCTTTTGTGACTCCATACTAACGTTCCGATCCCGTGCCTATTGTCAGAGACTACTAAGCCGTGGACAGCACCTATTGCCTGTCAGCAACGGGCTCCCAAGTTTTGTATGTTTTGGCTTTGCTGAGCAATGCAATTACCGGTCCTCACGCTGACAGGAAGAGTGGGTTTCTGTTTTGGATCTTCTGAAGAGTTAGCTTTCTGTTCCTGGGTATTCTGTCGGGTGACGATGATAACGACTGTTTTTTGGGGGGCGGGGTGGGGGAGGGTTCGTTTCACATTGCAACCGTGCTTATGGCATTATGATGTTAAGTGGGTTCCTTGCGGTGAATGAGATGCGGGCCGTTAGTTTCGGTATTAAAGGCACTTAGCTCATCGGCAGCATACTGGCTTACGTACCATCCGGCGCTTGAATGCTAGGGCCGTTAGAGATGTTTTTCGTCTAATATACTTTAGATATCAAAATGCAGAGTTGTCAAATGCAGAGGAAATTCGTTTTTTAGAAGAGTCAAAACAATTCGGGCCTTTTCGGTACATCCATCGTTTGGTATAGGTGCTGGAGGATAGATACAGGACCAAAAAACTGAAATGGTCACACACAGAAAGGCTGGTCACTGTCACTGTAAAACTACTAAGAACAAAACTACAGGGAGGAAAATGACAGTCGTGATAAATTTCTATCAATAATAATTTTCTTTACTACGTATCGATGTTGTAGAAAAGGGGTCTGCAGAAGGGATATGAAGACTAATTTTCTTCACTACATATCGATGTTGCAGAAAAGAGATCTGCATAAGGGATGTAATTTCACCATGGAACTTTACAGTGTTTGTTGTCCGTCCTGTCCATTGCCGCGTGGCTTAACGCCAGAGGCGGGATCGGAAAAAAACATGACGAGTTTGCAATCGCGAACTTTCCGAGCGTTTTCGTAATAACTTTTTCACCCAAAAATTATTGGCATTCTAACACAGCCGCAAGACCCGGCGAAGTTCAGTGAGATTTCTTTTGAGCATTGGAGCTTGAGGCGGAATTCCAGATGGGGTCCCATTCACACTTTGGTGTCTCGGTTGATGGCTGGTCTTCGATCCTTGATTGCCCTTAATTCAACCGAATAAAATGCTGAATGCTGAAAAATGGAAGACCTGGAAGGCATCCGCGATGTTAGACGGTGGGCAGGAAACGAGCCTGCTTGTTTGGTGAGAAGGTAATGGGAACATAATGGATGTGGTTGGAAAGGTATGATGACGTTTGTAAGCTGGCGCTTTAAGACGAGCTGGGAACATGAAATGACGTCAGATTGCTTCCTGATGGCTAAGAGACAAAGGCAAAAGGTCATTCACTGAACCGAAGAAGATGCGGTTGATTGTGTTGCATGGAATGGTCTCAAAGCAGTGGCGAGGTCGTAGATCGTATTGCGATTGGAACAGGAGTTTGGTGTTCGTGACTAGTCGATGCCCAGTAAAAGAAAGGCATTTACATCACGTAAAGCCTAGTCGGCTCGCCGCAGGGCAAGTTTGTATTCCACAAGCGGCTAGTCGTAATGGCTTGGAGACCTTGAGTGCCCAATTACTCTGGTTTTAAAAGCGGGGAAGATGGGAAAGGACCCGGTTTCAGCCGTAATCTGTTCAAGGAGTCGGCTTAGACGCGAACGCCACCCACGAGCACCGCAAGGGGGAATGGCTTGTAGCCGGCAGTCACTGGCGGCCCATGTGTAATGGTAGGGCGAGGTGCAGGGATTGCTCCTGTGCTGACGCGTCAGTTCAGGGACACTTGTGACATTGAGTAGCCTCAGCAGAACATCCTTATCTAGTTCTCGCATGCGTAAGTGGTAATAGTAAACGAAATATCTATAGTCATTTGCGCAATCGCAGTGGCCGAATAAATGCAGTCAGCCTGCCGCATGTAATATGAAGCTGAGTGCAACGAGCACGAAAGGCAAGGGCAAGAACGCATGTATAACTCACGTCAGTCATCTCTCGTTAGAGAAATGCCATTTCAGACGCAAAACAATCTTGCAGCGCTTGGTTATTGCGAAAGGGGCTCCTTGGTGTGCGCTTTAAAATGAGCTTAGAGACCTGGCGGCGGCTCCTGTGGGAAAGGCAGTGCCCCGCGTCCGCTGTCTTTGCCCGCCTTGTAATAAAGGAACTGAATCTACGGCAGCGGCGTGTAGCAAGAGACGTCCTGGAGGGTGTCAGGTGCCTGGCTGAGATCATCTCCGTACGTGCTCTGCCTCGTCAGTGAGACTCCGAGGGGGCGACGCACAGAGAGCGGGGGCGGCAGGCTCCAAAACTGGCCCTGATAAGCACGTCGCGTTCCCGTCACCGCAACTGAGCGCACGAACTGCTGAGCATGAAAAGCTGCTGTGATGTCCGGTTTACACTGTCAGAATATGATGACACCGTCTGAGATCAAATGGAACGTGGGCCCCTAAAAGTATGACGGCTGTTTGGCCACTCAGAGTTTCTACGTGAACAGTCGCGGTTCGTTCTGCTGTGCTCGTCCTGGCGAGATTCACGTGAAAGATATGCATTTTTATCTATTTTAATTTTGTTACGATCTGGCCGAAACAAAACCATATCCGGGCTTTACCGCTACTGAATCTCAAACTCCGGCAGTAGCAACTGTGAGATCATCGGCGTATTTTCCAGTGTGGTCTGGTCCCGCAGACATACGTCAATCACATGCAAGAAAACCAGGCGGGGTCTGACTTGGTGCCTTGCGGTACATGGCAGGCGACGGCTCTCCATGTGGGCGGCGGCGGAAGAAGGGCATTGTTTTCGATGACGTGAAGTCATTTGTACAACGGACTGTGTTGCCTGGAACATTATAAACAAAGAACTTACGTATAAAAATATTTCGTTCCATCAGATCAGAGGTTTTCGCAACGGCAACCGTGCGACTAGGGTGCGAAACTGGGACACCAGATGACATGATATTTTGCACCGTAAGTCTGAGCAGTACCGCGGTGAACCTGGCCCGAAAATTCCTTCGAGATAGTTAAAGTTGTCTTGACATCTAAGGTCCAGTATGGAATCGTACTTTCAGCGGCCTGAGGTATTGGTGAAGCTGTTCTAAAGAATATATCAGAGCTTGTTTACTAATTTGGATATGCATATTTCAAAAGCAGTTACGAAATGCACCCCCTATCATGTCTTGCTCCAGCCCTTCTGCGTTAGTGTGCTCTTTACGCCATGTTTCAATGCTTTCAACAACAAAGGCGATCGTAGTGATATGTTGTATAATTCTGTCTATCCATATCATAACGTTAACCCTATTCCCGTACGAGAAGCCCCAGAAGCTCCCTCCCGTTTTTCGCCTGTCATTTTCAGGGCTTTTGAAGCAGTTTTACGAAATTTGGCGGGTTTTCGGACTATTTTTCCTACGTAACATACCATGTTTTTATAATTCGGTTTTTACTCTGGAACGGAGTCAGGCTAAGTTTTTGGTATGCACCTCAGGCCATTTTCGGCATTGCTGAAGGTAAAAGAAAAATTGCTACCAAACATATAGTGTTTAAGATATAACTTCAAATTTCATTTCAGCGTATAGGCAAATAAGTTGGCAGAGATAAACAAAACGTTTCGTTGATCTTAGGTCATTGTACAAAGTCAGCAAAAGCTAAAATTTGGTTTGATGTAAGTACTTTTGACGATATATCCCAAAATGCGAAATCGGGAGAACATTTTAACCATCAGAGGGCATTTTATGTGCGCTTAAAGTTACAGATGTATATCAGGTCGGGTCAGAGAGCTACGACGTAAGATATCAGCCCGGATACCCTACGTCACGACGGCCATTAACTGGTCATTCAGAAATATGCTTAATTCAAATGATTGGAAACGTTTTCACGCACTACGAAATGGTCTCAAGACCATTTCATGTGATTCTTAGGTCATTTGAGGTCATTCGAGACCACATGTCGTAAGCTGACATGATGAACATAAGAACATAACAGACGTATTATTCGACCCTTTGTCATATCACTGGCATCGTTCTCGCCAACATTATATAAACAGTATATTACGATTTGTAATTTTTAAGTATAATATGAGAAGTAAGAACTAGAAAGATATATTTGGGACTCATCTTAATTCAGTTTTCCAAAAACTCCTCTCCTTTTTCCAATCCCTGTGCATGCCTATGAATTTCCTCAAAACATACGGGTCAGTTGGAAAAGTCCATCGCTTAACTCTCGATTTATGTCAGTTACATCAAAATCGGTCCAAAAATTAAAAGCTATAAGAAGTCAAATCATCCCCCACCACCCCGATTCCTTGAAGAATAATGTAGCTTACATCATGGCAGATCGATATATTGTCATTTTTTCAATGAATTGGGGCGGATGGTTCTTAAGCCCTCTCCCCCATACGGCAATGCGCTCTAACGCTATGGGTACGGGAATAGCGTTACGACGCCTTGCGGAGCACTAACACAGAAACTATGCTAAATTACGTACCCAGGACCCATTAGAGCATCTAAAAACCGATGAAAGTGGCACCGGAATGCTTACCCACACGTGACAGTTTGCGAACTCTGTTAGCGTTGGGACGAAGCTATGACGAGCGTCAACGTCAGCAATGCAGAACATGTCTTCGAAAGAAACAGGCGCTGCAGCATTGACGCCTCACTTAGCAACAAGATACCAGAAATCTAAAGCCATACCGTTTCGCTCAAGAGATTATTTGACACAATCCGCGGAGCCTTCAAAGTGGGGTCGAATTCGCTGAATGTCATCACAGCCATCAAATCATCGATAGCGCTAATAGAATAAGATCATGCGCTTGAACGTGACCGATCGATCAATTTCGTGGGTGACCTGAACTGTCGCCAGGCGTTCCATTCTCCTAAAGGGCCGTCTCAACACGTTAAATCGCAAAAACGAGGCGAATGGGACTAGTCCAGGAATAACTGGGACATAGTAATTTTCCTGTTTACAAACATTACGCAGTAAGCTGTTGTGTGGTCTGAAGTAACTTAAACCTGGCTGTTCAAATAATTTGATTTCTAGAATGGAAATCTATGGAAAGACGCTATGGAGCCAGCTTAGCCAATACATCTGCAGCGTAGCTCCTCCAGTGTTTTCATTAATTAGCAGTCCAACTTTCTGAACGCAGCACGTAAATATGGCTAAAAAGACTGCTTTGACTGTCGTGCGTTTAGTCTGAGGAAAAGTTGATGAACGCTGATGTTTTAAGGGTATTGGAAACTCGTTCCTCTTGCTACAGTTGGTCTCATTTCTTTATGCCCTTTTGGGAAAACGAACGGATTTCCCTTCCAATGGGTCTTCTGCATTCTAGAGTAGACTCGGCAGTTAGCTGGGTTACTAACTTCTGCAGCGCATTACCTATCGAACGGACCGCAGCTAAAAAACGGGCAAAAGTGAATCTTAATAGCACCATTGTGAGTTCTGGAAAACACGTAATCGTCCTGTCTTCCACACGCTCACTGTTCCGCGTAATTTTGAGTACTGTATGGATGTGGCATGAAAATGAGACGTCATCTGAAGCCGACAGCGCATCTTCCAGAAGACATGTACCCGTGCAATAACGTTCCTTGTTGTTTGTATGCTAGTGCAAGAATAAAATGCAAATTTATGCCGGTATGTCAACGTGATACAAAGCCAGCAGTGGTGCTTGTTTTGTCATTGTCTGCGAGTACATAAAATTTAGTCTGTTATGTTAATATACAAATACGATATTGCAGTTGTGCTCAGGTAACTATAGCCAAGCTCGCATTGCCTGGACCCTTGATCATGTTTTTTAATTTGGCCCTTAATTGCGATCGATGTTAATCTTACGGGTTCTCTCGCACACGCGTTTTTTCAGTGAACCCCTATTGTGAGATCTCACGGTTGGTTTCCGAGCAACCTGAATACTGATTCCGCATCCTGCCTCCTGACTGTACATCCTGCCTCCTGACTGTACATTCTGCCTCCTGACTGTACATCCTGCCTCCTGACTCCGCATCCTGCACTCTAGCCTTTTACGAGGCACCCCGACCCTGCATCATTCATTATGACCTTGCATCTTGTACTCTTGGCTGCTGGCCATCGTACAATTCTATGTACGTATCGGTACAGTGACAACACCAAAGTTCATTATTTCCTCACTTAATATTGTATTCCTGAAAATTTTGTGTTTAGTGCTGAAACGTTGAGTCCAATATTACTAGATATCTTTGACGTGTGAAATCCAGCAATTCTTCGACCATGCAACAGGCTGTTTGTTTTCATAATCATGCCAAAAGCCCGGAATTCGATAAAGACCGTTTTTGAATTTACATAACTATAATTATTATAATTTGTCACGTCAGGTACGGGTGATAAGCCCCACAATGCGGACCTAGGAGAAGTGTCTTGGGGTAAATTTTCTAGAGATATGGTTGAGACGGCGCCTAACGATCGTTCCACCAGTCTGCTCTTTCTGGGTCTTGTCTAGATCACTATCACATAAATTACACTTTCTGTTCCAGGTCGCACCTGCAACTTTCTGAAGGACGCGAATATTCTGGGCAACTGGCTTTCACTCGCCTCCGTCACAAGACATGGTAAGCGCAGCACTGTTTGTTACACGTGACCGATGTTGGTTGCTGTGTTATATGCATGTAATGCTGGCGAATGAAATTGATGGTGCGTTCGTGAGTGAATTAGTAATGCTGGTACGCCGGAGCGCCCGGTCTTGTCGGCCGGTGGCCGGGTCTCCGGGTTTTCTTTTGTGAAAACTTTAGAATAGAGGACGGAGAACACGGCCATCACCCCGAGCTTATTTCGATGACAGAAGATGAGTGGCGCTCTGTGTGTGCTGAGACGTCAATGCATTCAGTCAAAAGGTAATTTGTCACATCTTTTTCTGGAGATGGCTTGCTTCCCGAAGTTACGGCTTTCGACGAATTGTTCCCCGAGAAACTGGCACAACTTCCATGTCATTTTTATTGTCTTATTTCCATTAGACGCTCCAGCGCCTTCCGCCAGAGGAGATTTACGGAGATCGGCTAAGGAATAAGATCTGGAGGTTATTTGACTAATCGGTTGAGACTGGTGCAAGTACAGCTGCCAGTGGATTCACATTTTTTTTGCTTTTTGTTCTTACGGAAATTGGAAAATTCAGCTGTGTAAGGATGCACAACACTTTTTCACATTACAATTAGAGCCGACCCAGAAAAATAGGTTGTTTGTAAACCCATAACGTCTCCTCCAGAAAGCTAATGACATGAAATCTGCGAGGCGTCGTAAACTAAAATCGCATTACTTACGAAGGGAACATGCCATTCTGGGATATTTTTATTTCTTTTATGTACGAGATTTTCTCCGCTGGATGAGGTTAGCGAAGACAAATGGAAACGACCCTCCAAGGTATGGGCTGGAATGACTGCTCTATTCACCACAGCCCCACCAGAATGAGAATGAAACTTCCTCTAGATAGGAGGTTGGCCGTTCAAAACAGAAAAATCATGAGCCTCAGCAGAGCAAGACAATAATGTTGCTCGAGCTCGCTTACTTCCAAGGAGAGCAGGTGTAGGAACGTATGACAAACCAGCTGAAGGTACGACACGTGTACTGCGGGTTAGCCTACGCTTTCAGGTGAACTGGCACTGCCATCTAGCGTTCTCTGCAGACCTGACCAAACGGTTTCATTTGCGCCATCCAGTGAGACGAAGCATGGGCGCCTCTATGGATTCCTGAGTGGGGTTGAAAATGAAAAGGAAGATGGTTATGGCAAAAATATGGTGAAAACAACAAAACCGCTGCGTTATCGTACATCAGCTATAGAACGCCTGAATGTTTGAAACATGATTGGAGTGGATGTTGATAAGAAAAGCCGAAAAGAAGATTTCGTTATGTATATGTTTTTTTCTATTCTATTGTTTTATATATAAATTATGTTAAACAACTGTATATTCCCAAAATGGTTATATCATTATAGAAGTATGTCATTATATCACCATAATAGCATAACACATAAATTATATATATGAATATTTATATATTGTTTTATAATAAAGTATTTCGTTATGCATAATGCACACGCAGCATGGGTTGCACGACTGATGTCTGGAATCGATCTGGAATGAAATATGAAATGAAAGTAAGTTCTGTTTCAGTTACTGCATTTTAGTGTACCTGAAACGTTGTGCCGGTACCTCGTCTTGTAGAGCGTCTGTCACCGTTCCCCGCCCTAGCGAGGTGGTTTCGAGTCGCCGCGGCGCTCGTTGTTTCTCCCGCAGGTCACTCGGCGACTGAACTGTAGACGGGGAAACTGGCTCCCTCCCGACATTATTGGCGACTGACTTGTAGACGGAGAAACCGGCTCCCGCGCTCCAGCATCGGTCATGTCGGCACCCGTTAACTTGGAACTGCGCGACTGGGTGTTTCTATTTTCTGTCCATCCCTGCGAGCACAGTTCATTTAGGACATCACATTATACAAAAACACAATAAAACGCCGCTAAAACGTAATAAGCGCGAAGACTTGGGCAAAGGGATCAGAGCCCACTGCTAAGCGCGGGCTCTGATCCCAAAGGATTTCATCAAATTGCCCATATATATATATATATATATATATATATATATATAATCTCCGATCGCCATTGAAATCGAAAGGAAAAAGCGGGAATTAAGCCAAACACAGATGAGGGTTTCATTTTTACTTTCGCCAAGCGATTCTGATAACGAATTAGCAGAATCGTTCCTGACAATCAAAGCTGGCATGGCATTTGCCATCTGACGTCCACAGAACATATTTGGCCATGAAGAATAGTCAGATGCGTCTATAAAAAACGACTACCGTAAATCCTACCTCATGCAAGACATCGTTCATATCATTAGCATAGAAAACAAAGCAATATCTACCTTGTCCCGTTAAGATGCACCCGAAATGTAATAAGAAATTAGTTTATTGCGCATACTTTTTGACGCACCAGAAAATTCCCATTGTAAGTGTCTCATTAATAGGCTAGCATTTTCCAACTTATGTATGTTACTCTGCAAGCATCATTTTCAGTTTCCCATACCACAAATGGTCAGTAATGAACGAAACAATATTAACCCGCGCACAACCGTCGATCGGTTACGATCATGCCCGACTGGGGGGGGGCAGTTGGCCGCCCCCTCTAAATCACGAACGGTTGGTCGCACGATAAAAATAAGCATACCATTGGAAAGCTTGTGACGAGTAGAGCTCGCAACTGGTCTCATTTTTAGTTTTAGATAATATGTAAGCAATCTACGTCTTATATATGTTTTCTCATAGTCGACTGTATGGGACCGAGAAATGGACTGAATCTCAAGGGCTGTGACTAATAACGCATAGGTACAGGCACCAGCGCACAAGTAAAAGTTCGCAAATGCCGATACACATCTAATTTGTGGGATTTGTTTAATATATACGCCGAAACGTTTAGTTAAAGACACGGCAATTTTCGCGCCGGCTGTCGGCGCGCGCCGCAGCCGTACGCAGTAAGAAACTGACGGGAGCTAATTTTAGCGTTCCTTTATTTCCGCGACATAAGCCTATCCATGTAAATTTTATTGATCTTTGTGGTTCTTGTGATGGTTTTTCATGCTGCAATTTTGGAAAAATTAATTAATTACCAATCTACAAAATTGGCGGAGCTTTATTCGCGAGAGCCCGTTTTTTCCAAAATATGCTATTTTTCAAACTTTTTGAGGCTCCTGGTATTATTTATGCCTGTGCAAACTAGTCCTGCCATTTTCTACCCATTCTGAGTAATTCATCCCTGATTTTGACGGTGGTGCATTTTGGCTCACTGCAGCTATTCGCAACTGACCTCAGGTCAATGACTGGAAGTCATTGGTACTTTGCCCAGTGATGGTAACTAGATGTCTGCTTCACTCCACACTAAAAGTGTTATGAAATGTTCCGTCAATTTCCGAAAAAACGACGACATGTCTTAAAAATGGGGCTTGACCTTACTTCAATGACCCAAAAATTCCAAAAAATCTGAGATAGCAGATTTGTTGCATCTATCAAGATTACTAATGCCTGAAAATATTATTGTGATATCTTGTTTTGCGAAAGATTTACATGGCGCTTAACTTTTTTTACATAGGTCCCTTTGACCTGACCTAGGTCAAGCACCTGACACGATATGAGGTCAAAACTTTGACGCAAGATGTAAAAAGGATGAAGCAAAAGGTACACAAAGCTATGTGGCTCTGTGTTTTTTCGTTCCCTCGCAGTCCCAGAAAAACCTCAGGGGGGGGGCGGTCAACTGCCCCACCCCCAGGCAGGGGCATGTTAATTAACCCTATTCCCGGAGGGCTAGACGGTATGGCCGATTCCCGGCAGGGGGGGCGGATTCGGCCCCCCCCTGAGATCTCGAGAACTACTCATCCGATTTCATCGCAACAAACGGCAATCGATTCGCCGTGACGTGAACTACGTTTTGATAAAAACAAATTTTCAAAATTTTGAAATTTGTGGATACAGGGGGGCAAAAATGTCAAAATGGGGGGTACTTTTTGACTTCTTATAACTCCGTTGTTTATGGACCGATTTCGATGAAACTGGCATCAATCGAGAGATTATGGATAGGGCTTTTACCATGGGTATGCAAATCTGAAATTTTGAGAAAATTCATGGGCGTTCACAGGGTTTCAAAAATAGGGGGATTAGTTTTCTAATAACGGAATGAACAAAAAAGGTAAAAACACTTTTTTAGCTTCTGCTAGTCATGTTATGCTAAAGAAGTACAAATCGCATTACAATGTTTGTATAATGTTAGCATAGGCGGTGCCAGGGACATGAGAAAGGGGGAAGTGTCATGGTCACACGTTTCTCAGATCAACTTGTGACTTTTGACCTTAAATGACCTCCAGTGATCTTGGGGTCACCTGGAATGATGTCGTGTGCATTCAATATTATCTGTAAACGTTTTTAATCGATTAAATTCACTCTATTCCAAAAAATTCATTTTTTGGCTTTTGCGATATAGGGTACGTGCACTGACATTTTAGGTCATAGCTCCGTGACCCGACCTGATATCAGGCTGAAACCTGGTACACAAGTAGAGGGAATCTTGCTGCGTCATATATATTCCGGGTTTGGCATTTGAAAAAACGGTGCCGAAATTATTGCGAAAAAACAAATTTTGACTTTTGACCTTGACCTGACCTTGTAAAGTGACCTCAGATAAACAAAATTACATATGCACATTGCCCAACTATTTAGCTATACATCCATAAAAAGTTTTAAGTTGTATCTTAAAAACCCTGTTTTTGGCAGACATTTTCCTTTTACCCTCAACATGGCCAAAAATGACCTGAGGTGCCTCCCAAAAACGTTGCCTGGCTCCGCCCCTGAGCAAAATAGAATTTCGAAATTTTGTCACGGCGCGTAGAAGGAATAGCTAGGAAAAGTCACCAAGTTTCGTGAAGCTGCGTTAAAAAGCCTGGAATTGGCAAGCAAAAAACCCGAGGGGGGGCGGATTCCGCCCCCCCCCCTGCCGGGAATAGGGTTAAGAAGCAATGAAAAACCTTCTCTGAACTTTCTTATGATTTTACTCGGTAAATGCAAGCGAGATTATAGGCGGAATAGTTTTGCTTCAACTAAGAAAAACAAGCAAGCAAACAAACAAATGATAAATCTCCTCCTAAACAAACATGCTAATTTCGTTACGTAACACGGTGATCCAGGCTTGTTACTCTCCTTTCGACGCGATCACTCCACTTGTAACTCGGTAACTCTACTTTCACCGGGTGAGGAGACTTACAACTTCTGTTATACAGGTCAAAAACTACAACGTAGCATATAGCAGCGTAATGGGTTAGGTGATATTATAGCATATCATTAAATACATGAAAGCATGACATATCACATACCCTTGCAATTTACCTCTCCTTCGCGGTATCCTCCCAATGCTCATTTGTTTTGTTCCCTCTGGCTTCTAAATTACGCCTTAATGTAATGGAGCCATATCGAGGAATCCACCACTGTGTTCCAGGAGAACTAGGGCCGCTAATCCGACGTCGCTGTCCCTGTCTAATGCAGTCGGAGAAACACTGTCAATTACAACGCATCGTTGCGTGCAGAATTGCTACCTTGATGGGCACATTGGACATTGATGATGTATTATGGGCCCCATGAGACCTAAAATTTGATCTAGTTCCGTTACATACATCGTATGAGCTGTTCCACGAAATCTTTCACACGACTGGAGCAGTTCTAGCCAAATTTGCTGTTTCTTGAGATAATGCAGTTGCATTATCAAACATGTTTTCATTTATCACAGCCAAGATGAATGCATTGCACATGCGATGGCTCAATCACAGTCATAGTGAAATTTTAATTGTAGCTAATCAAGGGCGCCAAACTGTGTGCGCTCCTGAGCTTCCGCCGCAAGGATAAAACAGTGGTTTGCGCGATGGGTGAAACTACATGCATTTTTATCTTTAATTTCGCAACAGACACGGGATTTTTAGTTTAATATCCCTTGGTAGAATTCTGGCTACACCTATGAAATCAATTCCGATATTACACGTGATACGCATTCGTCAACAGGAAAAGCTGAGCGAACCTTGTTCTCAGTAAAATGAGACTTAGGGTTTGAACTTTTTCGAGTGCTTGAAATGGCTTTGCAAGAGACGATGGCAACAATGGCGTCACTGGTCCGGCCTTCAGCCAGCGACAATCAGGCTTTGCCACCGGTGAGCCGTGCACGCCGCGTTCACTCGAAGCAACTTACCGTGCTATTCGATGGCGCGGCTCGCTGAAACGCGCAGTGAATTGGGGTAATCAGGTCTCCTTATGCCGGGAACTATCGGCCGCCGCAATCCTGACGCCACTGAAGAGAGCAGACCAAACTTCGTGTCGCGTCAATCAGTTCAGCCAGACACGGCCATTCATGAAATCAATCAAGAGACGGTAGCGGTAATTGGTCGCAATGAGATTTTTGGGAAGATTTCTGGACCACTGGCGTTTAGGTACGATAGCGTTGCGCACCAGACGCACAGAAGCAACACATCCATGGTTTAACGAACATCGAACGAAGGTGCTAAGGTCGCCGAGGACAGGCCGTGCAGAAGGCTTCCAACTCTCAATCAGCATATTACCTGACTATGGTGGGCAGAGTAGTCGAAGTTTCGGGTACAAAAACCACGGCGAGTTCGTCTGTACGAACAGTGTGATACTGCTAATGATGAATTTCTCACATAATGCGGAGTAACTACACCGTTAGCTCTTACTTTCCCATCAGTGTCTGAGAGCCACCGCCGGCCATGCATAGCAATGGCACGAGCGTGATGCTGTCGAGGTCTTCGTGACACTACCCGCACTGGCCTGGTCGCACTTCGGCGATTGAAAACTCAGGACACATATTTTTTAAACTGCCATCTTGGCGAACGATGCAGTTTGCCGCAGCTGCTAAACACATATTCGAAACGCCGATTCAACCATGAGCACATGATCATCTACGCCCTGGCCGGACTTCTAGAGAATGATTTTAAAGTGCATGTATCAATAGTCCTGCGTCAAATGGAAGAATAAGCATACCCTACATCAACCGCCAGTAAGGAGACGAAATCTGGTTTCGCCTGCGAAGTTCACCTTTAACAAACCTTGGTGAAGTTGCACTCATAACAGGTACATATGATTTATATGATACAAACACATATGATCACGTTAACTAGGCCATGGGCTCTGGACTACTAGACTCTGGAGTCGGTGAATTCCATCGTAATTCACCGACTCCAGAGAAAAAGGCTGCCTTTGCGGTTTCATTCGACCTGTGACGTCATCTTTAACCCCAAAAGTAAAAACATGTATGCGTATATGGACCACATGGTCCTCTTTCGATTGCCATCCGAGACCGCGAAACGAGGCCGTTGTCGATTGGAGAGCGTTAAGGGTTCCACCCAGTCAACAGAAGGCTGCGAAATAGCCCGGAAATATAATCAATGCTCATTTAGAACTCGAGTCAGACCTAGCTGTTGTGCCCTTGTCCACCTGGTCGCCAGAGGCAGACGTCTCGTGCAGCAGTATATTGCCAGGGGGCTCCAGGCACACTGATGCCGCTCTCCGGGTCGAACATACAAGGTCGCATCACACGGAACAGCAGCGCTCAATTGGGAATTCGCGGCAGCCCTGGTACCGGCCCGGTGGCAGCCAATCACGTGGCAGGGTCGGGCTGGTCACCGGGCGGTGGTTAGTGCCTGCGGCGGCGGGCGGCGCGGCAGCTGGTCACCGGTCGGCGGGTAGGCTGTGCCGCTCACACCAGGGATCGCCACTGGGGAATGCAGTGAGTCGCACGAAAAACCTCACATTTTGACCCAGCGTCCAGATTGTACTGACGAGAACTGGTTGGTCACCTTTCGCCAACACACACCATGGACAATGATATTCTGTCTGCACGGCACGCCGCTCTTCCCTCTCCTTCGCTTCTTCCGGTGCAGCACTTGTTCCAGATGAGCATCCTTAAGCTCCGGGCACAGAAACGACCGACGATTGGCAGATTGGATCGCAGCGTTGCATGCTGATCGTTGGACCGCACGGACGGCTGACGTGATCTCCTCCGAGAGTTCCTGGATGTTTATGAAGTCATTTCGGTGCATTGGGAACGTCAGGTACACCCACAGCGAAAAATCCTGATGTCCGAAAAATGAGGTGACCACGAGATTCATTCCTTGAGAAAGATGCGTTGCGCGCCAAATCCCTCTTGCAGGCACTGCCGAGTCAGAGCAGCTGGATGATACGGTGCGTGCTCAAAGCGCACCAAGCAGTGCGCCTCTGGTGGCAGGGAGACCTCTCATCAAATTCTGGTGGTTCAGCAGACTAAAATCTAAAGTTCTGGTTATTTCCGTATCAAATAAGATGAAAATGCGTTTTATCAGAACACCAGAGGTTCTCTGAAGATGTCTACGCGTCACAGCATCTAAAAAAAAACAAGCGCTGAAGGCGGCTCTGGCCTGGCAGTCAGTCCAAAAAAGCTTCCCATGGGTGTGGATCTTATGAGTGAAAAAGTGAATGTAGTCTCTCGCGATCTGGCTAGCTGTTGCCGTGCTGTACCCAAGCTCTTGGCTGGGTCTCCGCAAAAACGCCCTCATTCTTTGCTGGAGCGCGCTCCTCGCCGTTTCGGACATCTCCTTGCTTCTCGTGATAAATCTGCGGCCACATTTCATCAAGTTCTCAACATAACTTTGCTCCATAAACATGCGGACAATGTTCAAACTGGAACCGGGCTTGGTACTTTACGGACTTCGAAAAAATTGAATCGCCTGAATTTGAGTTGTTTTCACAATTGAAGCAGTTTCAAGGTAAAACTGGGCCAGCTCCGGTTTTTGATACGTGCGGTAGGGCAACGGCAAAAGCAAACGTAGTGATAAATGCACGGGCGAAAAAAAAACATGTTACTCGTGTGATCTCCACCGGCAATGGCAGTTGGTCATATCGCCGTGAGACGCTCGTTACATGCGAATAGATAGCCGTTTGCGTGACGTTATTTGCCTGACGAAAACAAACTGCAACTTCATGATATTTCGTAAGAGGCTACCCAGTTATTGCGATTTTTAGTACGACCGACGATCAACATTAGCACCAATTTACAATATCAATACATCACAACGTCGGAATCACGAGGAGTCACCACAGCTGGCGTGGTCCTGACAGTGCCAAGGTTTTTCCTTGGAATGCCGCACATGTTTCTTCTATGTGTCGGCAGGGACAGATCAAGAGTACTCTCCACACACTCTCCTTTCCGGCGGCTGCAGACGCTATCCACGGATTTCTGAAAGTCTTCAGCGGGACATAAAAGTTCCGTAGGTGCCGTGCCACACTTTTTAACGCCGCAGGATCTGCTCGAAGTCCCGGCTCCGCGTTGGTCGGCACATCACATTCACATTCTTCGCAACACCCCACTTCACTAGACACCTTCTTCCTTGTTAAGATCGAAGTCGGCCACGCTGATTTACGACCACGATGTGGAGGAAACGAGCAGTTTTACTTGCATTGGCCATCGCTGCGTGCATAGCCAATCGCTGGTCTACGACGTGGCACCATAAACGACTGCGCACAGATAGGATGGTCACGAAACTGAAGCCCGACAAATTTGACAAGGAGCAAAAGTCATGAACCAATGGAGATGTGAAAGTGAAGTCAACAGTTAACATTTCGTGTACCATTGTACAAAATCCCGGGCATGAGAAATCATGCTGGAACACATTACTTAAAACCCTTTAACCGATGACAAGGCATGTCAGGCCAAGTAGGGTCAAAGAGTAAACAAATCTCAGCCGAGGAAGGTGCTGAGCATACATGACGGCAAGCCAGACAGCAAATCAATGGGCAAACAAGCCAGCCAGCATTATACGATCTCATGCATCATTGCACATAATTCTAGCACATGAGAAATATGCTAGAACGCCTTACCTAAAATCTTCATGCCGATGACGCAGCTACAAACGCATGGACAATTTCGACAGAACAGCAAAAAACAGCGACTCATTGTCATTGACATCAGGCCAGGCCATTGACAGTCCCGAAGAACTGAGAATGTCAGTTTTGGAGAGAATTGGTTGTTTATTCGTGTAACTTGCTCTGTTTGTTACTGCTGTGCTTTGGCAGTCTCCGGAATAGGTAAAAGCCAAAGTTTTCGTGGCAAAATTAATGTTTTCGCTAATGCAGGACATGTCATTATGCTTCCAAATGTCGAAATGCTGAAATGGCGTACAGAGAACTGTTTAAAATAATCCTAGAAGAGCCCTAGGGAGTTCTCGATAACATCCTCCTGCGGAGTAGTGCGGCTTAACGGACCAGGGTGCCGTGCCTAGGCACTTATTTGTTCCGCAATTCACCATGTTGGTTTGAGGAGATGGGAAGATGTATGTCATCTCCCGCTGCGCAGATCTTGAGCCTATTCTGGCTGAGACTGGAGATTGATTGTCTTCTGATCCTGACAGGCTATCCGGACACCGCAGACTGGCTTCGTTTCAGTTCTGATCTCACCCTACCGTGTTTTATCCAGGTGTCGGATCCTTGTCTAAATTCGAATGCAATAACCGAGTTTGCGGCGTCGGCAGATCAGTGTTTTTACAGGATAGGATGATATGCTGCATGTTTTTGTGTTACGTATATTGGAGTCGTGATAAAGTTGGCTCTAGAGGCATTTCTAAATGCAGTCCCATTTCACTGTTGTTTATTTTCCAACAGTGTTCTGATAGGCAATGGGTGTTGTGGTACCTGCCTTGTCTCTGATCTGTTTTAACCAATGCTGTGATGCCGAGATGGACGTAGTAGACTTTGGCTACATTATTGCTTTAATAAAATAAGGACGCCGTATGACATATATACGCATTTTTAGATACTCCGTCTCTAGGGGAGATCGGGGACGCCCCCCCCCCCTTAGGCCCGCATTTTTTGTAAAAGCATTGCATATCGTCTTCCCAACAGGCGGTTTTCTTGTGATTTCAGTTCACACTGAGCTCCCCCCTTAAGAAAATTCTGGCTGTGCCCCTGTTTCTGAATACGGCAACGGCTCAGCTTCGAACCATGCTCCCGTCACCAAAATTTTCAATTCCGCAAAGGCAGTTGTTTCCAGTTGTCGTGCAGATTTCATCTCGTGTTTGCCGTGAGACGTAAGCTTCCCTTGTTAACGCCTCGCCAACTGTCCGACGCTCAGCTCTTGAACGTTGTGCACAAAGTCGGTGTATCAGGGCCAGTCGTTCGGTTTGCCTGAGCAGAACACTGTGCACAAGGTCGGTGTGTAAAACCCAGTCGATCGGTCTGCCTTGCGGTGCTTCGCTGATGCGCGCTCTTCCGTGTAAGACACCCGTCAAGACTGCTTGCTGCGCCCTCTCCCCCCCCCCCCCCGCTGCCGCCCGTACGGTTGCCGGTCAGCGGCAGTTCGCCTGCCTGGCAACCACACGGAGCAACCAGCTGCCGGAGTTGGTGATGTGCGCAGCTCGGTCTGACCAGGTCCAGACGCTCTGTGAAAGCCCGCATTGTCAGTGAGTGATTGCACTGTCTCCTCCAAGTGCACTTCATCCCAATTTCGACTTGCTGTTGACGAGCGACACGGAATAGCCACGTTTATGTGGAGAATGTGCTCCCAGTACAAGTTACATGTAGTGCTGTTTCGCTTGGCGGAAGTGCAAGCCATCCTATCTGAAGCCTAGTCTCAAACGCTTTCAGTATCTATGCGACAATAACTTTGGCAAATATGAATTTCAATGTTTAAAGAGGCCTTAATTAACAGGCTTCACACTGCCTCCGAGCCGCCATTGTCGCCAGAAGTCTCGTCTCTCCGTATCTCCTCGCGTCAGCTCTTCTCTCGGCCCTCTCACAGTCAATGCGTTTCAGACCGCGCCGGGCCAGAGCGAATGAGAGCCGCATCCCTCCGACCGCAGGAGGCCGGGAAGGCCTAAGTCGATTTCCTCCGCCGTATGAGTTGGCCGCGATGGAGCGGGTTCGGGCAGCCGATGGCGGTGCCAGACGAACTTGGCAGCCGCCGGATGGAAGACGGTCTGACGCTTGACAACTATGCCAATTTGATCATCTCTCAGCCGCTCGGCCGCCGTCCGTTGAGCTGGATGGAGGATGAGAGTGGGGCTGGGAGCCGCGCTTTGCGCAGAGGTATCCCACCTGGATATCGGCTCCTGGAAAATTGCTTCCTGCGCGGTCCATTGGAGAAATCGGGCCGGAAAAATCATATGCACTGGGGTCAGCCAATAGAAATCGACGAGAGCTGAGCCGCGTCATTTTGCAACTCCGGCGCCTAGATAGGCTGGCAATAAAGCTTCTGATAAAAATTGCCCGCTGTGCTCGTAACAGACATTTTTCTGACCAGCAAGATGCTACTCTGAAATCATGATGGTCACCCAAAGCAATCCGCAGTTTCGCGAAACTGCGGGGAGCAGCATTTGATACCGCGAATTGGCATGACTCCGAAATGTTTGCGATGATTCGAAGATGCAACTTCCTATTTTCACGCTCTTAATGAAACGACTTTGGAATGGAGTTGAGAGCCGTATCAGTCTTCAACGTAAATGAGTGCTTCCTCAGAACTCAACTTTCTTTCATTTAGGGTGTTCCGTAGCTTACGTAAAGGGCGGGAGGGGGGGGAGAAGTTCGCGGCCAGCGCTAGGGTCACGGTTGTAAATGTGAATCCGAAAAGTCCTGCAAAACTGATTTCTTCTGAAAATTCGTCGACATGCATCGGACAGCGGAGGCATTCTCCTTCCCCACCCAGGATATTTGCCTGCACTTTACCTGCGTACTCTGGTGACGTAATCAGGTCTGCCAATGATGACAATTGTCCACCTACGGCTGTTGTCTCCTGTCTTGACCTCGTTAATCGCTATTCCCGGCCTATCCTTTTGCCACTTGCCTTTATATCTTAGCCTATATATGTCCCATAGTCCTTAACATTCACTGGGTCTTATGAGCGTCTCGTTTCGTCAGCGGTGTCGGCCAGTCTTACAGGAAACAACTCTGCCTTCCCTCTGTTCGTGTCGGCCCGAGACCTCCCCGCCTACTACCGACCCTGGCAGGGGTGCGACACCAGACGGCGGTGCTGTGCGGCGCTCCCCGGCCGGCGCCACAGCCCGCCGACAGGCCTTTTTTCGCGCGGCCGCGGCCGTCGAGGTCCGGCCGGCGGCCGTCGATGGACCCGTCGATCCCGCTGTCGATCTCGCTCGGCCCGCACGTTCTGGCCATTGTGGCCGGCAGCTCAGCGTTTCCCAGGAAGCGCTGCTCTGCGATTGGGGCCGGCAGGGGACGCGCACCGTGGTCGAACTGGGACCAGCCGGGGAGAGCGGAGCGTTTGAAGCGTAGCGCAAGGGGCCGGTTTAGAGGAAAGATCTATCGCGCTGGAAATCACCTCGCTCCGCGTGCTGTGCGGGAACAAAGTGGAATTTTCGGCCACAAGAAAGCAAGGAAATACTAAAGGCGCTTTGTGAGGCACAAAAACGTTCTCGGAGCAGATTGCGTCGTTCGACAAGCACGGTTCGGACCAGTATGAAACGGAAAGGCGTCCTCCGAGAAGACGAAACCCTTATAATACTTCCTGACAGTAAATCTTTAACAAGAAAAAAAGGAAAAACGCACTACCCAAAAATGTTCTTCTTTATCGTTCTTAGAAATAACGACCTTAGCATGTTGGTCAGTTGGCAAGAAAGTAATTTAACGACTGGTGGTAGTCCTATTGAGAACATGAAGCTGAATCCCATTTTGACATTTCTTTTTAAATCCCGCATTAACCATATTCTCGGAGGGCTAGACGGTATAGCCGATTTACGACAGGGAGAGGATTACGGATTCCACCCTCCCCCCCGAGATCTCGAAAACTGCACATCGGATTTCATCGCAACAATCGGCAGTCGATTTCCCATGTTGTAAAACATATTTTTATAAAAAGAAGTTTTCAAAATCTTAAAAGGGGTAGATCAAGGGAAAGCCAAATAGCGAAATTTTCAGATTCGTTATAGCTCTGCTCTCTATAAAATAGTTTTTACAAAATTGGCATGAATCGAGCGCTTATGGATGGAAGCAGTTGGTCCATACATGTGGAAATTTTGAAGAAATTCCTAGGTAATCACAGGGTTTTGAAAATGGGGAGATTAGTTTTTTAACTGAGTAAAGGAAAAAAATTGAAAATGTTTTTTTAACTTTTACTAGTCATGTCATGCTGAAGAAATACAAACTGCATTACAATGTTTACATTGCATTACATACGTTTACATACATACATACAGCATAGGTGGTGCCAGGGACATGAAAAGATGAAAAGGGGAAACTTTTTTCACATGTTCATCAGGTCAGTTTGCAACCTTTGACCTTGAATGACCGTCAAGGACCATACAGTCACATGGAATGATCTTGAATGCATTTCACATCACATAAAAACGTTTCCAATCATTTGAATTTACTGTTTCTAAAATCCCACTCCACGGCTGTCGTGATTTCGGGTACGCGCACTGACATTTTAGACCATTGCTCCCTGACCCGAATCGATATCAGTCTGAAACTTGGTGCATATGTAGAGGCTCCCTTCTACGTCACATATATTCTGAATTTGGCCTTGGAAAAATAGCTCCAAAAGCATTACTATAAACCAGATTTTGACTTTTGACTTCGACCTGGCCTTCTGAAGTGATTTCAGACTAATGAAATTATATTTGTACGCTAGCTGAACTTTTTGCCCATACACCCATTTAAAGTTTTAAACTCTATCCTGATAACGCTAATTTAAGCAGCCATTTTTGTTTCACCTTCATCAGGGCCAAAAAAAGACCCGAGGTGCCTCCCAAAAACGTTGCCTGTCTCCTCCTTTAGGAAAAATAGAATTACGAAGTTTTGTTATGGTGTATGGAAAGAATGTGTATGAAAGGCGACCAGTTTTCGTGAAGCTGCATCGAAGACCCTGTAATTAACAAGTAAAAAAAGTCCAAAGGGGCGGACTTAGCTCCCTGCTGGGAATAGAGTTAAGAATCCGCCACGTTGGACGCAGAAAAAAAACATATTAGCACTGTTTAATCGTATGGTTCAAAAAATCCTAAGCTGATTTTATAAAATGCTGATACCCACTGCGCATTTGAGCTTTTGCACGACAAAACACCAAGGCATGTTCACACGTCTCCGCTTTGGGCCAAATTTTACACACGGCCTTATCTTAATCCCATATTACATCCATGTGATTTTTTATTTCCTAGGTCACATGGGTCACGAGATATTCGTCGCGGAATATTTGGGGCCCAATGGAAAGTTGGGCCAGAACATAATTTTTATTTCTGCAATGGCTCCTTAGATCTCATCAAACCTGCATATCATTTGGAAGCGGACAACCTACTGTATCCATTAAAAATACAAATGACTTCTGCCGGTCATTTTTTGACCTGTGGCCTTTGGACCTTTTGTGATTGCCATGACCTTTCAGAATTGGGATATTTTGTGTTTTATTTCTTTTCATTGAAAAATGTCCGTCACATGGCTTATGGGATGACATAAAGTTGTCTTTTTACCTCCGACTCTGTGGCGTGTCACCGAGGTCAACAGTAAGGTCATCGCACTGCTTTTTAATATCGCCGGTGTATGTGACGTGAAAAATAGCCGATAAGGATACGATATGAAAACCTGTCTCCCAATCAATACGTTGGCGGTGTTTTGGACATGTGAGAGGTCACACAGGTTACGTGTCAGTCGGTCAACTGACTTTGAGCAGCGGTTATTGGTGAAACTTTGTCGTTTGAGTCGACAGAGGCATCATTTTGAACGGCCTTTTGAGCATAAAATGATGCGCACAGAACTGAGCGATCCAAAGGTCACAAATGCACGGCCGACTTCAGAAATACATTATCCACACCTGTCAACCTGCAATGCAGGCCGGTATTGAGGGTGCTATGTGTTATACATAGATTTCAAGCCCATCCTGAATGAAGGGAGTGTTGTATTTTTATAGTCAGCTGTACAAAGTGTGCCAGGGGTATGATCCACGCCCGCCTGTTCAAAACAAGCCACTTATAGTGACTCAGTTGGCGCACATGGTAGATTAAACCACGCTTAATGTAAAAACGCGGGAAATCTTTGTCACGTGGAAGCTTCGCAAGCACCTTTAGCTGCAATACACCTACAGACAATGACTTTAGTTGCACACGTGGTGCAAACAGTGACTCGCAGATGCCGATAACTTGCATTCCGCAAAGTTGCAGTCATCGGCCGGTGCAGAGCAATGGAACGTTTTGGTTCCTTTCACAAGCCGCGCACTGCGAAAACGTGCATCTAGTTTCTTTGTCATTTCCGATATTTTTTTAGGCCGATACAGAAAAGAACTTTATCTTCGCAGTTAGGTTTGTTTTACAGTGCTCGAAGAAGGCGCCCGGCTCAGTTGTCCTACTGGCCGCTGAAGGCCAGCACGGTATACTGCTTGCTTGACAGACCATCAGTGCCGTCATATTCATTTTTGCCATGCGATGTAGCAAGGGAGTGTCACTCATATTGAATTCCGAAATCTTTCTCATGGTGAGAAATGTTTTCATGCTTCGCACGTGCGTTATCAAAACAGACTGAAATGCATAAAAGGGTGCTGGCTGATAACGCGCTGTGCTCGTTTCAACGACCCTGTCGCGACACTAGACAAAGGTATGGTTCGCTTGATTATGTCCCTTAGAGATTGGGCTACTGTCGCATTTTCTCCATTGCAAAAAAGCCCAGTAATATTCGTTTTTATCAATTCATTAGGGCTTAGTACAGCACGGACTCCACAGTCACATGACGCCCATAAATACAGGCATGTCTAGTCCCAGCAACGGACCTGGCTGTGGAGCGAATAGTGGCTCTACGTGGTCCCAGTGCACCTGTACCCTAAGCATATGTACGTGTGCAACCGGTACTAGCCGTTTCCGGCGCTAGAACTATTTCTGACCCCATTGCCGGGACGTCGAAAACTATTTTTGCTTCTCACCTCCGTAACCTTTGGGCTACTTGATTATGCACTCATCATATTTTGTTCTTAAAAGGACATTTAAAATAATACCCGCGGCTGCAAGGCTTCACATATAACCGCTGCTCAAGGTGTGGTCAATGACCGACACCTGGTTTGCGAGGCCCTTCACATGCTCCAAAACATCACCCACATATTGATTGGGCACTGAGCTTTAATGTGGTACCAATAGCGGCTATGTTTCATGTCACACGCACCAACGACATTTAACCCGCCCCGACTGGGGGTTGACAGCCCCCCTGAGGTTTCCAGGACTGCAAGAGAACGGACAAATACAGCGCCACGAAACTGCGTGTACCTTTTGCATGATCATTTTTACACCTTGTGTTAAAGTTTTGACCTTATGTCAAGTACGTTGTCTGGCCTAGATCGGATCAAACGGACCTATGTCGGACAAAGTTTAACGCCCTGTAATTTTTTTCGGAAAGCATGATGTCACAAAAAAACTTTCAGGGATTAGAGATCTTCGTAGGTCCAACAAATCTGCTATCTGAGATTTTTAGAAATTTACCGGGTCATGGACATTAGGTCAAGCCCATTTTTAACACATGTCGTTGTTTTTTTTTGGAATTGGCCGAATTTTTTCATAACGTTTTTAGTGTGGGGTGATGCAGACATTTAGTTACCGTCAATGAGCAAAGCATCAATGACTTCAAGCCATTGACCTGAAGTCAGGTCACGAATAACTGTTTCGAGCCAAAATGCGCCGCCGTCAAAATCAGTGATGAGCTACTCACAACGCATTGAAAGTGGCAGAACTGACTCGCACTGTTGCAAGTAATACCACAAAGCTCAAATTAAAAAAAAACTGCATATTTTGGAAATAAACAGGCTCTCGCGCATAAAGCTCCGCCAGTTGTGTAGATTGGTAACAAATGAATTTTTCCCAAATTCAGACATGAGTAACCATCACAAGAACCACTAAGATCAATAAAGTTTGCATGGATAGGCTTATGTCGCGAAAATAAAGGAACGCTAAAGCAAGTTCTCGTTAATTTCGTGCTGCGTACGGCTACGGCGCCCGCCAGCAACCAGCGTGAAAATTGCCGTGTACTTAAGTCAACGTTTCGGCGTATATGTTGAACAAATCAGAGAAATTAGACGAGCATCGGCATCTGCGTGCTTTTACCTGTGGGTTGGTGCCTTTATCTAAACGTTATCATTCACAGCCCTTGAGATCCAGGCTGTTTATCGAGCTCATGCAGTGGGCTATGAGAAAACATATATGGGACGCAAATGGCCCACATATTATCCAAAACTAAAAATGAGACCAGTTTCCAACGCCACTTTTCAGGAGCTTTTCATCGGTGCGCTTATTTTTTCTTACGACCAACCGTTCGTAAGAGGGAGCGGTCAACTGCCTCCCACCCCCAGTCAAGCGTGGTCGGCGCCGACTCGCCGACTCCCAGTCGGGTTAAAGGCCGCGCCATGACCTCGTTGTTGACTTCGGTGACACGTCACAAAGTCGGAGTTTCAAGGACTATGTTGTCATCGCCTAGGCAATGTGTTGGACATCTTTCAGTAGCAAATATAAATTTAAAATACGACAATTTTGAGAGATCACGGCTCTAACAAAAATTCACGAGGTCACGGGGTCAGAAAACGACCGGAAGAGACTGTTTGTATTTTCCTCGTAAGTTGATGTAGCATATTATCCGCTTTGAAATGATGCGTAGGTTTGGTCAGACCCAAAATTATGTAAATTTCGTAAATGAAAATTATTTTCTGGTCCAACTTTCCAGATGACCTCAAAAACTGAGGGACCTGTCTCGTAACCTATCTCTGTTTCGCCACCCATGTGATCCAGGGAACTAAAAATGCATGGATGTATTGTGGGATATACATAAGCCTGTGTCACAAATCTGATCCAAATCGGAGGTTTTAATGTCTTGAGTTAAAAACGGCTCTTAAATACTCCCAGTTTTTAAACATTGTATACATTCAATGAGTAAAAGACCTTCATTATATCAGGAGACACGGCATTGCTATACAAATCGGTTCAAATAAAAGATATGTTGTACTTAATGGACGCTAATATCGCTAGGTTCTAATGCAACTCTGAATGGAACTGATTTATATCACTGTATACAGACTGGAAGGGTCATGGTGAACAATCGAGACCGGCCTTGGTGATATGTCCAAGAATGACCTCTTTATCAAAAGGCATGCGCTCCTCAAAAAGTATTGGCACGGAAAATGTTACAGAACATGAGTTTTGCTGTCATAAGGTTAGCTTGCTGACGCTTGACTGACACTACTGTGCCCACCACTTCGGAAGGAAATTAAACCAGATTGAGTCAATGATGTCCGGGATGCATGCGCGGCAGTCAACGATGTTTGATGAAAAGGTATAGTCTTCTTCCTCACGGATGTTTCTTTTCAGTATGGCCTGATACACAGCTGCGTAAAAGAGTGGGTAATGACCAACTACGGCAAGGACAAATGGAAGGAGATACTGTAAGTGTTCAGACATCGACGGGAGCTGAGCGTCAGTGCAGTGATGGGTTAGTTCCCTGATCTCTGTCTCCCTCTCTCTCTTTCTCTCTCTCTCTCTCTCTCTTCTCTCTCTCTCTCTCTCTCTCTCTCTATCTATCCATCCATCTATTTATCTGCCCTCTCCCATTCTCTTTTTCTATCGCCCTCTTTCTTTCTTTCTCTCTCTCTCTCTGTCTCTTTCTCCCTCCCTCCGTCCTTGACCTTTTCTCTTTCCCTCCCTCTCTCTCTCTTTGTCCTCTCACTCACCCCAAATGAACCTCAACTGTACACCTCTCTACGCCGTTTGAACTTCAGTCTGACAGACTATAGGGACGCTGTGTTATTTTGTCCGGACACGGTCCCACTGTCTTTGAGTGTAATTTCTGTTGTATAGTTATGCTGTCTGAAACTGTCTTGATGTGCTGCTTCCAAACACACAAGCCGGTGATTTTTTTTTAGAAATAAACGAAAAAGCAGATATATGTTGTTGCCTTGATTTCTTTACACCTAAGGCCGTCTAACAAAAAAAAAAACATTCGAAATTTCGTGGCTTTTTCCATGGCGTCACGCTTGAAGATTCCGTCAGATCACGTCAGTTAGAATCCGGAAATCTGTCGCCTTGTAGCGCGCACTGACGCTGAAACGCGTCTCGAGTTCCGTTTCGGTTAATGATGATAAAAGGTGCACAGAACGCATTTGCTTTTCTAAGATGCGAGTTCATCATTATGTTCTGGACAAAAATGAGCAGATAAGTCGAAAAAATGCGTTACATTAAATGTGTTAAACAGACCCATCCTGTTGAATGACTCCACATCACGAGCAGTTGCCCCTCGTCCATTGCACTATTGCGTAGACTTGTCGAGCCCTTTCATTACTCAGTTTTAGGTGGTTTGCTGCAGTGCAAGGAAAAGGCGGTGTCCCAAAACATAAATACACATCGTTATTTTCATCAGGCCTTTTCTTAGAAAATGACTATTGCGCAGTTGAACCAACAGAAACTGAACCGGTGAAGAACAATAATACAAAATACACCTCATATTGCAAAGTCTGTCATTGTTTGGTGACAGCATATTGTGGGAACAGAACAGCAAAAAATTTCAAGGCGAATCGATTATGATCAGCATCTTTGTTGCAAATTATCCATGAAGTTTTACCTCGGCAAGCTGTTCCCGATTCCTAGCCGTGCTGTCTTCCACGAACTGTTTCTGTGGTATTATTGCAGTTCGGAAACATGTTGAATTCGACGGTCTCTTGTCCCTGCAGCGAAATCTCGGGGGCCGACGACCAGCAGACGTTCCTGAACTTCCAGTGCTACCCGGACAAAGCCACGCTCGACTTCATCGTAGTCGTCGTCGCTCATTTGGGTGAGTGCGTGTCGAGACGCTTATGTAAGCGTATTTCATATCGACAGCGTTTGTGGCAGCTGTCACCGGTCCGTTGCTTTAAGACGAGCGCTTGGGGAAGGACAGATAGTATCCTTCCATGCTCTTTTGATCTGGTTATTGCGTTATTTGTGGATGCTGTCGACTGACAGAGTCATTTTGCGTCTTGGCGCCTGACACCGTTTGTCACCAGGCTCGGTGAAATGTCGATGTTACCCGGACTCGAACCGGGGACTTTTCTGTCACAAGGTCTCAAGCTCGTTGGCATACAAGTTGGAATCAGCACCGTTAAACCTATGTTCTGTCATTCTGTACCGCGCCGTACTCTTATCGTATTTTTCAGCCGTTTATTAATTTTAAATCGGCCCATAATTTCATTCATTGAAACCTAGAAAAACAGAAAAGCCAATGTCACGGCCATTCCATCGTCGGCGACGAATGGTCGAACGCAAATGGAGCAGTCAGATGGACGTCATATTGACTCGAGTTCTTTACCATGAAAATGAATACAACATATATGTAGAGGGGACGGGATATTTTTCGTTGAAAATGACCAACGCTGACCCCAACCGACTTTACGTTCTTTCCTGTCTGCGCACGTAAATTCATCACACAGTCTAATTAGCGACAAGATTCTGCAACTGGACGTCCGGCCGCCGGCAGACATCCCAGGCGCGTTACAGAGCCCGCCAGACGGCCGGACACGCGTGCGGCCATCGCCCGCCGAGGGACTGGTCTCGCGACTGGCCTCCATATTTTATTGGACAACAAGGGACAAAATTATGGACTGATATGCGAATAAAAAAGATATGAGCTGCGAGCAGAACAGAAGATGGCGAAATCTCGCCACTGTAGTCACATAGTGCGGAATATTTGTGTTAAAAACACGTTGATATTGGTTGGGTCCTTCCCCTTCGTGCGGATGTCAGTTTGTCTTTTATGGCTCCTGCAAAATGCCGCTGTTTCAAACAGTATTCTCCTTCTGAGAACTAGCAGCTAAAAAAAAAACAATACGCGCATTCCAGTGCTACAAACTAGCTTATGTCCATATCACATATCACCACGAAATAATGATGTACATTGGTTACATGTTAAACCATTCTCCAAATCCGCTGACTTGTCCAGTCGATTTTTTATGATCTGATTCCAGTGCTGTAAAAATGTATTTTGGAATCATAGTCCGCGCCAAACAGTGTTTGTTGCACGGACTCTGATCCCTAAACCAGGTCGCGCAATACCAGGTTAAGGGCATAATTATAAGGCGAAACTTTAACGTGTCAACATGAACGACACGGTCGCGCGGTAGCCAGCGTCCCCCTCTGCAGGTCAGCTGCCAAGTGACCTGTAGGAGAAATTACGAGTGCCGAGACAACTCGCACCCTTCTTACCACGGGGGGGGCAGCGACAGACGTTCGGCCGACTAAGCTGCCGACACGACCTGCTTAACCACTGTTGTGAATCAAGCTATGCTGAAAGAATGCCATCTGTTCTGTTCCACTACCCACTAAGTCACTACGCCGTTACTTTGCCAGACGACCACATGCTTTGTTCCACATCATATGCTTAGTTGGAGCCTGTCAACTTTGAGGAAGGGAATCATGCATGTAAATTTAGGGTGCGTTCGCTGCCACCCGGACGACGAAGGTCCCACGTGGCGTCACGATGATACTTCGCCGTCCGGGCCGAACAGCCGTTCGATTTCGCGCGGACGGCATAGATTCCTCGTTACGTCACGTAGAGTTTCGGTCGGACGCGCAGAATATTTTTCCGTTACTTGGTCAAAGTTGGCAAAAATGGCGCAGCAGGTTCGTTTATAAACTGGTTAGATTACGCGCGGTTTCCACGGTCACAGTAAACGCGTAGTACGTGCGGATCAAGATTACCAGGTATTGACTAATGGGCTAGTGGGATATTGTGGTGGTGACGTTACCAATAGCTGAAGAAAACTGCCGAGGAAAATTAAAACCGAGCAGGACACAGTCTGTTTTATTACCTTGCCGGCAGTTGGTAACTGTTCTCGAACATCGTGAGATCTTTGTAGATTAAAGCGTCTATTCAAACTCGTGAAATACAGCAGGCTAGTAACCGATTCACTGCTGATACACGACGCTCATGCGTCCGGTGTCAGTTATTGACGGACACGCTTATGTCTTGCATGCGCAATTATTGTCATCAATCCTACAAAATCGTATACAAAAAAAACTGCCACACTACGAACGCAGACGACAAAAATCCTGCGTGACGTCACGCAGAACAGAATAGTTTTCGCTCATGCGAAAACACCCAGCGTCTCACATCCAAAGAATATCACATTGGGCGAATGCTAATAATTAAAGTGAACTTGTATGCGTTGAACACTTTTTACAGCAGTAATTTCACTGTTTTTCCTTTTACTGAGGAAAAATGTGGCACAATGCATGTGGTCTGTTTCAGCCTGGAACGTTTTTTACACTCGCTTTAATTGCAGGTATCAGCTTAGAATACTTCTTGGAGGGTGTTGGCATGCATTTCGTGGACTTCACCATCGAAAAAGGCTACGGCGAGATGCTTTACACGCTGGGAAGGAATTTTCATGCCTTTCTCGACAACCTGGATTATTTGCATTGGTGAGTATCCGCGTTGAATGAACATGAACAACGGCTTAAGAATAATGGATCAAATCCAGGTTCTGGAAAATTGGGCATTTACTGATTACTGGCCCTGTCAGTCTACAAAGGTCCATGCCTAAATCTTTTGCACGGAACTTTACGGCAGCTGGATAAAGGCACTGGAATTATTAATGAGCAAACTCACTTCTTAGCATTTGGCGAACTTGGTATTGGTTAATTCTGCTTGGCTCACTGCGTCAGGCACGTTTGGTGTTCTTTATGACAGAATTGTTCTGCTCGCAGAAATGACTATGTAGAGTGTTCTAAAAATGACTCCTAATTTTTTTTGCTATCGAATATTGTGTGAAATGCGTGTGTTCATGAATTTATACACGTTTTCTACCACCAGTTTTGTTAAAGAATTTTTCCTGCTAACTCCTGTTTTTGTTTTAGGCCTGGTTTGTTATGTACACGAGGCCATGAATCGTCATTTTTCGAAATTCCTAGTCCACAGTATTAGGGCAGACTTTCACATCGTCCTAAGCGTACAAATCATCAAATGAGGACATGCAATTTCTTGCTAATGTTAGTCGCATCTTACACTACACATCACACTAATGGACCAAGATTTGAGTCAACAAGGTGCTGGCCAAGGTTTGCATGTTATAAAGTTTTTTATCGCCGGAGCTGCGTCTGCATTTTGCCCGGCCGCGCAGAGATCCCGGTGTCCCGGTTTTTTCGTTGCAATCCTTTTAAAGTTAATATAAAGTTATTATTAAATTAATAAAGTTATTAAAGTGGCCCTCTGTTTAAATATCTTTTAATTTATTCGTGACGCGGCTTGTTGACTGGATTGACGTGTGATTCAGCGTTTCCGATTGCTTTACGACTCCTCTGAATCAACTCGGGACATTGCTGCAATGCAGAAAGTCAGTAAGCCCTGCTCATTTCCTTAATGAAACTGTTTTCCAGTAGGATTTTCAGAACTCTCGACCTAAGCGATGGCAAAATGCAGAGTTCATTGACAACATGACTGATATACGTGTGACTGGGACCGTAAAATTCGTCAAACGCTGGCTATACGGTGATGTGCCACATCCTTTAAAGCATTTCTCGTGGCATGCCCTCAAGAAAGAGATCATGGAAATCCATAAAGCCATTATGTAAAAAGATCTATAAATTTTCCATGGAAAACTCCCAAGCGATCGAAACGTTAAGGGAGAGCGGGGAGAGTTGGCACGAGGGAGACTTGGAACGGTGTTCACACCGCAATCATACGTTCACCACCCGAAATTCTGAGCCTATTAACGTGTTTATTGCTTCCGCTAGCGCCAATGAAGCGTGAAAAACTCAGTGCGGCCGGCCGTCAGTGAAAGTGAGGACATTATGACTTTTTGCTGGCGTCGTTCTTTTTTCCGGGCATAAAAAGCTACGCAATATCTCAAAGAATGTGCTCGTGACATTTTCCTCTTGGCTAATGATTAGTCCTCCGTTGGTGCTGCAGACGCCATAACCGAAATTGCAAATACGTGGAACAAATCGCCCGGGAAAGTTGTTGTTGTTTGTTGGTGTTTTCGGGCGCGCCGACTACGACTACGACTACATTTGGGCCCAACTGGGAGAAAGTAGGAATGCGTTCCATCTCTTCCCACGAATCCTAACTAGGAATCTTATGCGATGCCACATCCAAGTGGGGAGAAGGGATGCTGCGCATTGGCCATTAAGAGGCAAAATGCAATGAGTGCAGTAGGGGGTAGGATACTAGGTATAGGGCATTTTAAACATGTTTGTATGACGAGAGATAATGAAGACATGTTTGACAGCCTGGCGACCTGCCAATTACTGGTGGTGCCTTGCACATCACTCATTCCAAGACGACCTCCTGCACCATTTGTGCTATTCAGCTTCACAGAGAGATGATTTTTGTGAAGACGATTGTAAGATTTCCAGTTTCTTCTACGGACTTGGATCTCCGTTAAGTCTAACCTGCTGAGCTTAGCTGCATGCAGACTGGGTATGTGTGAGCGGAGACAAAATCACAGCAGTGCGTCCTGAGCAGCTGAAAACGTACCGGGAAACGGGTCACACGAAGGCGGCCATAAGAGATGCGGTTTCATCGTTGTCTTGTGGCTGCGGCACTCCAACCGTTTGCGTTTCCGCACGCAGCCTAGGATGTCCGCCAAGTACAGTCTGTTTAGCCTAGCTGCATGTGGCAAATCCGCCACATGCCAACAAAGCAACCAGTAAATACCTTATGACCCTTTAAGTCTTTCATGTGTATGTATAATGGTCTGCGCAAAGGTAATTCTGTTTGGTGACAGGGCATGATGGTATAATGGTTAAAATTCATTTCTGACAATTTAAGTCATTTATGAACAAACGATGTGTCGTTTTGCCTATAAATGGTTCGGATGTGCAAGACGCAATAAAATGAATGCAGTTATTTGCAAAGTAACAGCATCGTTTTTCCGTGGCACGTGGACGCGGCTGCGGGTCAGATTTTTATAAAAAAAAATAAAAACAGGTGCCAAAGTTTCCATTTCAGTCGCAGAAAATATATCATTTGGTCTATCCTGATCCCCGTTTAGATCAACGACCAAACCAGACTTCTTCTAAGGGGCAAGGGCTAATATCTGATGGTGCTCCGCCAGAAAGTGTTTCTTTTTGGTGGGCTGGTCAGATTCTTCGCCAACATCTTGTCTCCTAGGAAGTGCCACTCCGACTCTGCATTTTGCAAATTTTGCAAATTTTGCAAGACAAGACAAGCGGGTGCTTCTCTACAACCAGGCACGGTCTAACAGTGCAGAAGAAGGGTATAACTGAGTGGAAGGGAATGCGCCATTGCCTTAAATGATGCGTTCCATGTCTCCCTGAAGCGAGTACCATATCTTCCTGAACTGCTCCATATCTATCCGAATGACGGAGAACGGCATTTTTTCTCCTACTATTGAATTGCTTTATGGTAAACGTACCAAGCTGCTACCCTTCTAACTCGACATGTTAATGTTTCGAATCATGACGCTTTCAATTCTCCAGCTGTGAAGTGATGAATTAAATTTTGTTTTCGCGGGAGGCAGGGAATTCCGTATTTCAACTCTTCTCGCTATCTCTTGTCGCTATGGAAGCTTGCAAAACACCTCAGAAGCCGCTGCAGCGGCAGCTGTTCTGACGAAGGCTAATGCATTTAAATAATCATCTTGATTATGAATGGAAGATGTCTTGTTATCTCGGGTCAGAAGAGTGCGTACATTCATTTGTACATTTTCGCGAACGAATAACAGTTCACACTGGGCAGCTGTCACGTGCTTGTCAGATTGGTGCCCCCGATTTTCTGTTGTCCTTGTCTGGTATTTTTATGCATGTCTAGGCCGACGTGAAATGGGCGCATGTCTGACAAGAACATCAGTGATACTGAACTAAACTTTTGCTGCCCTTTGTCCGCAGCACACGGCTAATATTAATCACTGCGTTTGTGTCCCTACGATCAATATGTTGACAACTATATTTCCCGACGTCCGAAAAGAGTGAAACGCAGCACGACCTATTTTCCTTCCCTATTGTTCTGCCTGTGCGTATAATGCGAGTGCGGCACTTACAATTCTGAGAATCCGATAATGACCCGATGAGTGCTCTTGGATGCGCGGACTCCGGAAATAACGCTCCTCCATTCTCCAGCTACCTAATGACGACGGCCTTCCCCGGCATCGTCATGCCGTCGTTCGCCTGCACGGCGGACGAGACCGACCCGAACGTGCTCTACGTGGACTATTACTCTCGCAGAGAGGGCCTCCAGGCGCTGGCAGTTGGTGAGTACAGCTCGCGGCGGAGGCCGAGGAGGACGGAAAACAAACGTCTGTTTATGCAGTGTGGTTAGCAGTGCATACAATCAATGGGGCAGCACTGAATCGGCTTCTTTTTTCCCAATTTGAGCATTAAACTTCCGTTTCAAAGGTTTTTAGCATGTGCCAGTGCAGCCATTGTGATTTAAACGTCGATGTCTAAGGTGGATTAGTAAGCACCATAAGCCAAACGAAGGTGTCTTCGGGATCATTGCCAACGTTTCTAGTTTCTGATTTTTGTAACATGTAACGTGTAGCAAGGCCAACGTTCCTAGCATGAATATAGGCAAGTGCAACATCACCACGGGCTTCTGAAACCAAGAGTAAACAGCGCAGATGATACGGACAGATCAGCAGTCGCAATGACTCTAACTAGTCGTCCTTGAGCACACGGGATCATGGGGACTGGGGTGCTTAGGCCCGCCTTTTGCGAAACGTCTAATGCACATCAAATGATGACATGATTCTCGACGACCTCAGAGAATTTCGGCCAGATGGTCACAAAAATTTACAGAGGTCTGTCTTTAGCCCCAATGACGATGGAGGATGGTGTCCTGTGCCACTTGGCAACTTGTTTTGTCGGCAGTAGTTTTATCCGCTATTGCTTCAGAAAGTCGTTGACACTGCTAGATTTAATGCTGCCAGATGCTTACATGCATGTTTTGAGAGGCTCTCGTTTTTGCGTATTGTAATGGCCTGAGGTCCGATGTATCTTCACTTTCTCTTAATTTCATATTTAATGCCAATTCTCCTTGCTCTTCAGCTGTCTTCCAATCGTTCACCATCTCTCTCTGCTGCAGTCAAACTGCCCTCATCGATACACAACATCTCTCTGATCTAACCAGTTCTAACCAACACAACTAAGCTAAGGTAGAGCAACCTTGGAAAATGATAAAATACGGCTAAAAAGATACAAACTATAGAAATATTTTGAGGTTTCGCAGGAAGTCTTCGTACAGTTCATAGCGGAATGACATAAAAATCGCCGATATTCGACATTACCTACTAAAGCTCCCATTGCAAAGTTTACAGCTTTCCGTAAATGCCGCAGATGCGGTTTAAGTGCCTGTTAAAACGATATGGAAACTCTATGAAAACACTGAACATGGCCCGCACTTTTGTCTTATTTGGCTCGGACATCACTGCACAACCACAGCAGGTTGCCACCCCTTTCCTCTCTGACCCAATCGTTCACCACCCCTCTCTGCCCTAACCCAGTCGCTCAGCACCCCCTCTGCTCTGACCCGGCCGTTCACCAATCCTCTCTGCTCTAACCCGGCCGTTCACCACCCCTTTCCTCTCTGACCCAACCGTTCACCACCCCTCCGCCCCGACCCGGCCGCCGGCCGCCGTTCGACATTCTCGCAGCTCGGGGCCAGGCCGGGATGAGTCCCTGACCTAATTGCGCCTCTGCCCCCGGCGAGCTCTTCCCGCGGCGCCCACAGTGTAGCGCCGCGCCCCCGGCCCCGCCAGCGCTCACAGCAGAGGCGCCGCCGGCGATGCCCTAGGGGTCGGGACGCCACCGGAGCCGCCGCCGACGACCAGATTACTGTCAACGCCTAATTGGATGAAACGGTCGCAGGCGCCGGATCGAATCCATGACGCACGCCGGGCAGCGGCTGAAGCAGCCGCCACCGGCGAAGATTCGTTCCAGGCTGGAGAATTCGCCGCTGAGTTTTTAGCCTGCCCCGACAGCCTAAACGCTGACGGTGACAGAATTTTACCTAGTCCTGGCCATCAGCCGGTGTTGGAAGTTTCGCGAGTGTCGCTAATGATCTGAGGTATGGGATGTGTCGAGAAAAATCCAAATTAGTGGACGACTGTCAGCGAATCTTTACAAAACCAGCAGTACTCAGCCCAAAGTTCTTATAACGTTTCTTATGATTAATATGAGGGGACAATGAAAGAGAATGGGGTGTAGGCAAACCAGAAAGAATTTATGAAACATGTGGGGAAATTGGGTGTGGATGAAGACAGAGAGAGAGAGAGAGAGAGAGAGAGAGAGAGAGAGAGAGAGAGAGAGAGAGAGAGAGAGAGAGAGAGAGCTGCACAGGCATGGGTGCCAACTTGAATTATTCAATAAAACAACGATGAGTTGAGCTGTCTGTGTGATTCAAAACATTTAAGCTCGATTTTTACGCAGTGGGTTGTCCTAGCATGAAATCCATGCGGGGCAGTTAATCCGGCTCCGTGGAGCCTTTCCAGTCTCCCACGAACCAAAGCTGATGTTGTTGAAAAGTTAGCTCAGAACGCAAGCAGTGAGCGAACTTACAACCCGAGATAGGTCAAGCCAGTCACCTGACGGTCGGGGCGTATTTCATTTGTCTTTAAATTTGGAAGGATATTTTTAACGTCGTTGGGAATATATTTCACGAAAACATTTTCCAGTACGGAGGGAGAGTTAGCGATACACGGGGCAGCATTTTGCAACGCAAAGAGCGTACAGCTGAAACCTCATTCACATCCGTGATATTGTTTGATGTTATTACCGAACCACTTTAAGATTTAGAAAAAAAACTTTGGGAGGCGGAAACCTCCCCAGAGAAACAGTCATGCTGACAGACATTCCTCCAGGGTAACGTATTTTTGGTTAAAACGCAAACGTCATCAGTAATTAAGATATACTCAATTAAAAATTGCGAATCAGTCGGAAGTAGCTGCCCGACATAAACCGGAAGAAAGCCTGGAGGGGTAATCAGATCAGTCTAATTTTTCTCATTCCGTTGTTCATATGAGTCTGATAACATCTTCAGCCTCACTGATAAAAAAACAAAGCGGAACCAAACAAAAAAAAAAACAAAAACAACAAAAAAAAACAAAAAAAACAAAAAAAACAAAATGCTATGGAAGTGTTCGAAGGAGTCTGAATAGGATGAAGCTTCCGTTTATTTCTACTTTAGCACAAAAGGCTTTTGCTTCATGATTTGATTTGTGTTGCCTGTGGTTATTTTCAGAGCACGTCTGAGACTATTTATCGGATCATCCTCATATCAACAAATGGCGCATATTTGCCTTTCCGTAAACAGAAGACCTTACTTGATGCAATTGCTACTTTTGACTGTCGAGGTTAGAATCAAAGCGCACAGGAAGAATTATTTACTTGCCTACATCGCGGGCAACTGGATACGGAGCCAGAAAACAGAATTTGGCGTCCTGCATACCAGCAACTGGGCTGGCAAAAAAGTCCCGCAGTGGGTTCCGGTATTTGACCTAATTAACCTATTTAACCTAGACCAACCTATCAGAAGGCGGAGGGCAGAGCTACTTCATAAATGGAAACGTCTGAAGGATGGAATCATGAACCGCGCGAAAAGCTGAACATGGTATGACCTCTTATACCAACGTTAACCTGATTCTTGACAACCGATGTTAACAGCGTAAGCAGCCTAACTCTTGAGGCAGACAGTCTAAATTTGCATTTATTGTCGAACTTTACCATTGACATTTTTTCTCCTCCGACGATGTAGAAATTCGGTTCGCAATCGGTGCTGAAACATTCAGTATTGCAGAGCAGATTCGTCAGGGAAGATTCAGTTGCTCAACCTGAACGCAGAACTTGCGTACTGATAACATATAATTTATTACATTTTACCTGACACTTGGACTGCAATGTAACACATGCTTTATGAAATCTAATCAATCTTCTTCTACCGCGGTAAGGAAATCGCATAGGGGCGTGAAAAGTTTTTCTCGTGGCTTTCCTTCAGTCGCACATCAGTATTTGTTGTGGCGTTTTCTGTAAACATTTTGCATGCGGCCAGTCTTCTAGTAATTTGAAGCTTGAAATCCCAACTAACAGAGTTTGTGATCTGGGACCGTTTCGAAAGCTGAAAGACCAAAATTAGTTTTAGGCAATCCCTTTCCATGCAGCATCATAAAACTGTCTGCTACCCTACATTGTAGAGCTGGGGAATTCCGATACGTTTTTGGATTTGAAAATTCGGATGGGTAGAATCTTTTCAGGTTTGTACCATTTCTTCCCAAAAGGTGCGGTCGGAACAAAATGTAAAAATCAGACTGATTCACAACTGCATGAACAAGTTACAGAGCTGAGAAGCTGCGGCCGGCGCCGAGCTCCGGGCGGACAGCGGCCGGGTACTGCCGAGGCGTGGGAGGGCATGACTTAAGAGGTAGAGGACGCTCTGGTTAGCAGTGAGCTTCTGTGTAACCAGAGGTACACACCGTCAAGCCCGTATGATACGGCGCTTCGGAATGATTCGTTTGAGGAGAGAAATATTGTAAAGCGTCTTTGTCAGCCTTGCGATTGGTAGGAATATCTCCTCTTATTTTCTCGCCACCGTAAACGTAGAAAATATTTATGACAAGGATTTGGTTTCACGTGACCTTCGGTATTGCTCTTAACCATTCCGTAACACGCATTTTTAGGACGGGTAGCAAAACGAAGCTTTTGTGAACGATCTACGTATATTTTTTTGCTTCTGTTCAAAGAGGGTAGCCATACGTAGTAAGGGTCGCGCTAAACACAATGTGTTCGAAAATGGCCATCTCTCCGTGACGAAAACTTGCAATTTTAGTAGCCACGATAGTCCGTGAGGGAATACGGTGCCACAGTCTCTTGCTACGATTTTGGACTAGTATATCCCCGTGGTAATGGACATGTGTGCGAAAGGCTATTGCATTCGCAATGCCAGTTCATGTACTGAGAGACCGCCTTTTCCCTCTACTCAACTCAACAGAGAAAAATAAGAAAGGCTATATAAACAGGCTCACATGGACTTCTCGGCAGCGTCAAGCTTCATTTCACGACTGATACTGGCATACTGACATGCGTCTCTGCACGTCGTTGCCAAACACTGACCAAAGGCCAGATTATTATCGAGGATGCTCATCTCCTCTTTAAATATGATTGGTAGATCCGCGCCTCAGTGGGGAGGGGTGGAAAATATCTTAGTAATATCACTGTCAGAATTGCTCCCAACCATAATGATGTGCAGAAACCGAAACAACGGTAGGCAACACTTTTATTATCATTCCGCTTGGTTTTGCGTAACTTTGCTTATATATTTCTTCTATATGTCTTCAGATTTTGTAGCGAAATGCAAAGGAGTATTTGAATTCTCGGCTAACATTGGAGTATTTGGTAAATATTTGGATGAAAAAGAGACCAACCGAATATTCCGCGAATATCTGAATGTTGAAATTAGGATTCCAACATTCACCAAATCCCGGTATTTGGCTGAATATTCGAATAACCCGAATTCTCAGTTATGGTACATTTCGTGTGGGCTGCTGCACACGCGAACAGAACTAACTAAAAGTTAAAGTAAGGGACGTTTGTTTGGGGGGCTTGTGGATTCCTGGAAACCTCTCTGAAGACAAAACAGGATACTGCGTGTGATTCTATTGCTGAGAACAGATGTTCATGTACGGCGCGATTGTTGCGATAAACCTTATAAACTTTTGAGGAGGTACACTTTCTTCCATTTCCATTTCATTGCTTTAAATCGACGATTATTCGTTCAGCTGTCGTTGCAAATGTCAACCTTGGTTCACCAAATTTCGCAAGATCCGTATTTTGCATCATATGATACACTGTCTTTCAGGTCGTAGCCATCGTCGACGGGGCGTTCACACCAATAAAACATGTTCAAGTATACATGGGTCACCAGGAGCCTGCTTTTCAAATCTCTTGTATCGCGTGAGCTATTTTCATCACAAGAAGGCTAAATCGCTTCGCACTGCGTGCTTTCAGAGTAGAGAAATTGCTGGCATTGCTGGACCACCATCTGAGAATTTCTGGAATGAGAACGGCATAACCGTGAACTGAGACGGCAACGAGGAGGTCTGCTTGAATTTCTGCGCACAGTGCGTGTTTTTCTGCTCTCCGGCCGTATTGTAGGGCCGCGATAGCAAAGTCGACTAGTGTTCACTTTCCATTGGCGAATACACAGAAACCCACCTCTGCGGGCCTGCTAGATTTTTATGTACCTCCGCCCTGATTTCGGGGCACGTAAATTCCGTTTCGTCCGCCGACTATGCTGATTATGCTGTCTTCGGCGTGCGACCTAGCGTGGGGTCGCCGGGGTAGGCGGCATTGATACGGCATTCCTGAACGAGCCACCTCGCCATGCTGTCCCTGCATCCCGCCCCCAGTCAGAGCAATCACCAGCTCGGTGGCGGACGTGTCCGGACAGCCAAGCGCTGCCCAGTTGTCACTGGCCCGAGCCTCCGCCCCCGGGGACAGGCTCAGATACGGAGCCAGCAGACGTAGCAGTGACGGCCGGGGGGGGGGGGGACGCGTGCCCAGCAGTCATCGCGGCGGTTAGAAAACGGTGCATTCTGCAAGGTACCAATACTGGGGATAAACGGGCGAACGGGATAAACGGGGAAACAAGCGTACTGTTGCGCCAGTAATTGGGATTGTTATGTTCGTGACCAGTTACCATTTCTGGACAGTTCCCTTCACTGTTCCTTTAAGGCTTTAGGTAGCTTTTTCATTCTGATTATGTCAGACATTTGAATTTGGCGAAATGTAATCATGATGAATGAATGGAAATGAAAAAGGAGAAAAAGAAAAAAACCTTCATTGCTGTTGGTAGCCAAGTTTATTTTCATGTTCTGCTTTTCGGCGCTTTTCTTTCTTTCGGGAATCATGACAGTGCTCATGCAGCACTGTGAATAGACATGACTTAAATCAGATGAATTTGGCTTTCGGACTTCAGTCTGAGATAACATAACTTACATCGTCTTGCTGTCGTGGCCTGTATCTGTAAAAGGACTTTCCGCAGTACAGTATTTATGTATGCCTGTTGATGCAAAACGCTGCTGGAAAAACAGCCCGCAAGGAATAAGCTGACCAAAGATAATTATGGCTGTTAAGACGTATTTTACCTTGGAAAACAATATCCTTGGAAAATGTCGAAGGGCGAAAACGTCGTCCCCAGAACAGCTACTTATGGAAAACGTGCAAGCTAATACATTTCGGATGACAACGCAAAAATCTTCAAAGCAATGAGCTATCTCCTGGCAAAGCGTGATGGTTCAATAAAGTGCGGTTCCGGGGTTATCAGATTAGAAAAAGATTTGCTGTCGAATTGGGCAGGGCAGCTCTGTTTAAACTCCTGTGTGTTGAAGTTAACATCGCTCTGTCTACGGTATCGTTCGCAATTAAATGCGCGAGAATGTATGATATGCTTCTTGGCCCAAATCAAAAGACTAAATTTTCTATGCGACATATGACTTGCCTAATCCAAGCCACCATGACTACAAATACATTCAAACAAACATCGCTATCCATTCAAAAAACCCACTAGATTGAAACACTACCTTCTACTTTGTTTCCACGCAGAGCAGCGTTTTAGTGGTCGGTTATCTTTTTGGAACCCAGAACATTATCAGGTATGAATGCCGTCCTCCGTCTAACCGTTGTACTCGGAAGAAAATGATATTTCCCATTACCTAGATGAGAGATTCAGGAAGGAAACTGAATTCTTAGAATCAAACACATCGGAGCGTTTTGATCGCAGCCAAGAACACCGGATGCATCTGAGGCAAGGCATCACAAGTTCGCAAAAGAGGCATATTATTTTAAATAGCTCGATGCGTTGTTGGAAATCTGGTAAAAAGATGCGAGCTCCGGCCGCGAGATATTCTGTGCGGTGAATCATAAAGCAATGTAATTTGCCTTTTTTTTGGCACTGAAAGAAAAACTAGGGATGTAGTTACCATGTTATGTGTAGCCGGTAGCTCATCTACCAGGACGACAGCCCCGTTCTGCTAAACCGCTTCTGGCAAGACAGATTATTCGCTTGGTCGCTGAATGTTCGTCCCGTGGGTTATCTGGCAGCTGGTCAGTGGAGGGCTGTGCCTTCACACGGTGATATCTTATCTCTGAAGGCATGTCTGACTTTGCCACAAGAATACCAGTCACCTAGAATCGCCCGGTGGTGAATCTATTTATAAAGCTCTCTGAACAAATATTGTGTTCTCCAGTCATCCTAAGACATCCAGACATCCTAAGACGCTCACATCTTATGTATCGGATGGAAAGAAAGTGTCCCGCATTTGGAAATCGAATAACTCCGAAACTGTTTGGGACAAAAGTTCATGCTTGCGCCAGCCAACAGCGAGGTCCAAGCAAGTTTATTATTATGCAGGCATTACGATGTGCTCCGCTTTGTTTTTCACCTTGCGGACATGTTCCTGGTGTCATCCGCTGCGCTCCTTGCACAGACTCGCCCTGGCCTTTGCCTCCTGGACGACTTTCACGCATGTCGGCACAGAGATATTCTAAATCTCACTCCTTACAGCCTCCTTCAGGCCGGTCAGGCCCTGCGGGTCGTCCCGGTACACCTTGCTCTTCAGAAAACCCCTGAGGAAGACGTCCAGGGGGTTTAAGTCTGGCGAGTGCGCCGGCCACGGTTACTGGGACTCCCGGCTGATCAGGCGACCCTCTGTGCGCTCTCTCAGCCACTGAAGCACTACGCCGAAGGTGTGCGAGCCTTCGCCATCTTGCTGGAACCGGAAATCTTGGCTGCCAGGTCCAAACGTCTGCATATAACGCTTCCATAGGAACATCCGGGCCCGGATGTAGCGCTGCTTGATGATTCTTGCCGTCGTGTCGTCGGGGTGTTCGACCAGAACGGTTTGATGATCGCTCAGGCGGTGAGAGCGCATCAGGCAGTGACCTTGCTGCTGTGCAGCGGCTTCTCTAGGACGACTCAGGACGATCTGCGACCCAGATCCTCCAGTTCTGGGTATTACCCTTCCCATCCAGGTGGAAATGTGTCTTATCACTGGACCATATGCTCTCAAGGAAGTTGAGATCGTTTTCCACCGTGCTCTTGAGCCACTTGGCTGCGTCTTCCGCTGTTAGAAACTGCTTGGTGTCGGCTTCTGGTGGATTGTCGCCTTTTAGGGTGTCAGTTCAAGGTCTTCAGCGAGGCTCTTTCTCACGGAGGTCTGGCTGGTACCAGCCTCCTGGGCAAAGCGCTCGGTCGATTTTGGTCGAGTCTGGGGTTGATGATGGTCCCCAACTTCTGAACGTTTTCCCGGCACCTGGCGAATCATTTCCGACCACCTCTGCCCTTATTCAAAATCGGAATTGTTCCCCCAGCCGTGAACCGTTTGGTTAACCTCAGAATGGTCTTTCTGTCCGGTGTTAATTTGGTCCTGAAAGCACTGCGATATCTCTGTTCATTGAATTGCGCGACTTTATACTTTTGATATTTAATCAGTGAGCCCATCACTGAGAATGAAAGTGTGTACGTCAAACAAATGCCCTCGCACGTGCACGTGATAATGAAGACGAAATATGCCACAGATCAATTAAAAGGACCTCCATCTTCAGAAACAAATGTGGGACACTTATTCTTTGCATCCGGTACAAACAAGCATGTGCAACTTTGGATATGTGCCAGTAATGCAGCATTGTACAACACGGAAAGATATCGGAGAATCTACCAGCAATCAGTGACCCGCTACCAGACAGTTACCGATCGCAATGGGCCCCGTCCGTTCCACGGTGCGTCATATCACGCAATCGTAATCATGTGGTACGGCACGGGGATGACTACAACGCCAAAAACGTGACATAATTGTTCTCAAATTAGAAATGGCCATGGGAGGACATAAGACAACGACACGCCGGCCTGATGATTATAATAATCTCCTGACCACGTCAAAGCTGAACAAAGTGGCCAGGTAAAAATACCCTCATACTGCGTGTAACAAATTTGGATCCCAGTAAAAAAGCGTAAAATCATAGTCTGCTTTTTGCCCTGATTTTTCCATTTTTTTCTAATCACCAGCCTGATTATCCACGAGTAGAGACATTAGGATTTTAAAACTTGATGCTCAGAGCGCTGCATCTTGTTCCTGGCAACAGATGCAAAAAACGGATGAAATTACTCGTAAATAGCCTGTGGAGTTCAGAATTCGATTCAGCGTATCGTAAAAGTCTGACAGCGCCAGTGCTGTTGGGTTGTACGGCCGAACACCCGATCAGTGATGTCTTAGCAGTAAAAAGGACAAAATGATTTTAATCGACCCTGGAATTTCGGTGTGAAGAAGACTTAAATACAAGGTAGTTACTCTTGACTTCAGCATTGTGCATATCGAAACACACGTATGAGTGTCCTTGCGGTGAATTTCTTCGGCGACATTATTCGTTTTTCAAAACAGGCCATAGTTATACGAAACATTTTAAAAAGACGACTTCTTAACGCCATGCACCACATTGCAGCTAACGTACGCTAAAAAAAAAACTATAAATTGTGGCCTGCAGTGAAATCAAGGAAGCTCCCTCTTTTATTCGTCATTTATGGGCTAGTAGATTACAGGAAATCATCTGGGACTTTTCAGAAATCAGATCAGAAGTGCCAGTTAAAATGTGTTAGCCTGGATTTTTGTCGGTCCCGATACTAAAGCAGCAGGAAATCAGATGTTTCTGGGAAATCGATGGGCGGCCACGACGGTTTGCGCATGCGCGCTGCCGACGTCGCTAACAAAGGCATGATTCGGCTGATTGTTCGCGGAATTATTCTGATTGCTCGCCGGAAATGGCAGAACTGATGACGCGGCGGCAGACTGGAGGAAAGGTGCGACGCATCGTTACAATACACGCAGACCACGTGTATTGTATTGTGTTGGATTGTGTGGTACTTGGGTTATTCGCACGCGGTGTGATATGGATGATGCTGGCCTAATAATTCAAATAAATCAAGGAATTTTATACGCAGACACACGGAGAATGCAGCAATATTTATGGTAGTTTTGTGTGAAGTGATGACCGTAAGGTCAGCGTTATTTTGCTTTCGACTTCTTCCAGAGCATGTTTAATTTTTCATCAGTACATCAGCAGCACTGCTGACACATGAACGAAGGAACACATAATCCCACCCACTCGAAAGCACCTGAAATTTGAAACCGAATCCTGCCACCTTTAAATATATTCACGGTAACGAACTAAGCCTACCTATCCCACCATGGCGCACCATCGAACAATTTCAAACTACAATTCCAGCATACAGCGATGAAGGGGTCGTACTTGTTCTTAAGCGTTCCGTTATATCATTACATATTGCTGAATATTTTTCATTGTGCATGTGCCACCTCAAACATACAACCGACTTAATTTTACGACACTTGTTGTGCTTCTTCACTGCCATATGTATAGTTTCCTGAATAAAATGCATTTCCGCCACTCAGCCGCGTCCAGGTTCCCGTTTTTTTTTTGTTTTTTTTTCTAAATAATTCACAGCGAAACCATATTGGTTGTTAGCTGGCTGACCAAGGAGTTTTTGTCCAAGTTGCATTAAAAAAAAATCGTACTTGACCTACAGTTCAAAAAAAAAAAACAGAACACTCACCTGTGTACATTCACCTGTGTCCTTGATCCTTACCATGCTGAGCCACCTATTTGTGGGCAATGTTCTACGGAACACGGGCATTTGAAGCCATCTCACCTTGAAGTCATTCGTAGTCTTATAAAGATCATCAAAAACAAAGCGCCACGAGACCTGTGCCAACCTGAAGTCTTCTTTCATGTCCTCTACTCATGAGCCCTGTTCCCGTGCCCATAGCGCTGTGGTGCATTCCCGTACGGGGGCGACTTTTTCGCCCCCCTTTCCCAGCCCCCCCCCCCCAATCTCGAGAACCACCTGTCTGATTTCACCACAAAAACGGCAGTTGATTTGCCATGAAATAAACTAAATTTTATAAACAGAAATGCTCAGAATCCAGAAATGGGGAATGCGGGGTAGGGGAAATCAGAAGGGGGGTTAACTTCCTATAATTACGTTGTTCATGGACTAGCTTTGACGTAATGGACATGCATCGAAAGCTGATTAATGAAACTCTTCCAACTGGTTCATGTATCTAGAATTTCGAAAAAACACATGAGCGTTAACAGGACTGGGAAAACGGGCAAATACGTCTTTGAAAACCGAATGAACGTAGAAGTTAGGGGATTTTCTTTTGGTTTTTACCAGTCATGGTATACTTCAAAGGCTCAAATCATAATGCAATGTGTGTAAAATGTAGGCATAGGCGGCACCATGTGCGTAAAAAAAGGGAGACGTGTCATCGCATGTTCAACAGGTTAACTTGCGACCGATGACCTTAAATGACCTCTCATTACATCATAGCCACATGGAATGACCTTGAGATCATTTCATAGTGTCTGATAACGTTTCCAGTCATTTTAATTGATTCTGTTTTTGTACGTCTTATGGCCGTCATGATGTAGGGTACGTGCAGGGACATTTTGGGTCATAGATCCGTGACCCGACCTGATATCGACTTGAAACTTGAATCAGGAATATATATCATTGCGTCGAGGTACATATTTTGTTTTTGCATACGTAAATAGTCCTGAAAATCTTAACATGAAACCAGTTTCTGAATTTTGGGTTCACGTATGCTTGGGAACTGGCCTAATATCAACGTTTTTCCCGTTTGCTCGACTATAGACTATCACATGAAGTCTTACTTAAAGTTTACCTTAAAAACACAATTTTTGACGGTCATTTTCTTTTGCCTTCAGCTGTACCAAAATTGGTTTGAGATGCCCCCCGAAAACTTGGGTTGGATTAAACCGAATCATGAAAATTTCACATGGTACGTAGGAACAATAGACAGGAAAGTGACCAAGTTTTGTGAAACTGCTTTGAAATGGCGAAGGAAAAAAACGGACGTGGGCCTTTGGAGGCCCCCCCACGGCAATAGGGCTAAGTCAATGTTACCTCGGCCTCCGGTCAAGATCTTAGTCGAGTTCAAGGTCATACTTGTATGAAGCCAAGACTAGCTCCGGCAAGTGTGAACGCCGTTTTCGCCAGGGGCCATCCGGAGCTCCACAGCTTCAGCATACGTCGAAATCATCTCCGCCGTGTGCCGGGCTCGCCTAGGTCAGGACACGTCGCCGTGTGCCGCCTGGCATTTCCCCAGCGAAACACGGACCCAGAGCGTCCCTTCGTCGGCAGCTCGGCGCGTTATCGATACACGGCCACCTCCCGCGGCGAGAAAACGCTGAGCTTCGGTCCTCGCTGGCAGCCAGGCCGCGGCTGACGCAGCGCACATGAGCTCGGGGGGTCACCGGGGACGCTGACCAATGTCTGGGGCGGGGTCGGCGGCGGCGTCGAGGGCAGGTCGGATGTCGGACAAGCTCAGTGGAACGGCTTGAGCGACGTGGGATTATCAGGTAGCTAAGGGGCCACTTGCCGCCTTTATAGATATGCTTCAAGAATGCTAGCGAGACGACAGCATGCGCGGAATTAACCAGAGACAAGGCCTCCAGGCCCTTGGCCGCACCCTGGCTGAAGTACAGTCCGATAACGTACCCTCTAGACATAATTTGAAGGTTTCGTACAACGACTGAAGAATGTGAAGACATGTCCCTGGCTAGTGCATCTCGCTGAGGTTTTTGGTAAGCTTTCCCAGAATAACTGCTCTGATCGCTCTGAAACTTTGAATACTCTTTGTGTAGTCTTCTGATGCATGCTTGGACATTTCAGCTTAATGCCAGGCCGCTGACCTACGACTCGATTTTCGCAGGCATGATACAGAAAAACCACGATGGTGGTCGTCGTCGGAAAACATAAGTTTAACTGTTTACCGACATCCAGTATCACTCAATACCAAGCATGAGCTGACACCTGCACTACAGGCTTCATGTACGTGGGTCGAGATCATGTGAAGTCAGAATAATGAATCGAGGTCACTGACATTTTTAAAACCTTCTGTTCACCTCAGAGTTGTCGTGAAATAGTCATAAACGCTGACTGGCATAGCAAAAGTTGAGATCCTTCTGACCGTCGGGAGTCGTTTTCGGCGCTTCAGAGGCGCTCTAGGCGACGTCGCGTGATAGGATCCAATTGGAACCGGAGTCCACTGATACGGCCTCCTTCTGGGACGTCTGTAAGGTCACTGTGTGACTTGAGAAGTCACTCAGGATCAGACATGTGCCGGGATGCCGATGGAATGCGTTATGCTCGTTTTGGGTCGGATTCTAAGCTGACTTGGGCAAGTGTTGCGTCACCTGGGCACCGCTTTACCCCGGAGAGACACGACGTTTCGGAGATGACGCAATGATCCGCTCACGTCAACGAGGGGCTGAATACAACACGGGAATACCCTGCATTCCATCGGGCTCCCGGCACATGTTTGCTGTGTTGCGAAAAGGTCAGGCTACGCTTTCGTTTCTGTCCCGTTTTGCTATTACGCCAGGCTGCGAATTGATCTCGGGGGGAGGGGGCTTGCCCCAACCCCCGTACTGTACAGGGTGGTCATGTGACGACAAACGGCGTGTTGAAAGATTACCTAACATCTTGCCTTTTACAATCCCAACGCGATGTATGACATCATTCCATCCGGCTTCGTCGAATGGACACAGTGGTCCTTCCCATGAGTCGTCCAGCAGCCATTTGCATTCGTGATGACCAAGTTAACATATTTATGCGATTTCTACTGACGCGTTCCCCCGAGCCTGAGGGCGTTGTTTCAGGCCAAACGAGGTCTGTGATTCAGTTCCGGGTGTGTGTGTGTGGGACTTGCAGGCCGAGTAGATCGGAACCCCCTTTGAACCGCGTGGCTCTAAAGCCACTGCATACGTCACTTCCAACTAAAAGGGGCTTGAAAGGAGATGTGCATTGGCTGCCTAAAGTCCTACTGATTTGATATCTGGATTCCGAGGCACCGTCCCGTGGGTGTTTGGGGTGTCAGAATTCTGAACGAATGGACAACAGTAAGACTACACAAGGTGCTGACATGGAGAGGCTACTGGAGACGGGTTGGAGACAGTTGAGCCCATTCAAAATCGTACTTTCTTGGCATGCATTGTTCCTATCTCGTTCCACGTCGTGGCGCAAGTGAGGGCGATCGGCCGTTTGGGGCTGATCCGGAAATGGTGCCAACAAAAGGACGGTGCTTTGAATGTTTCCGACGACCGACCGACGGATGCCTGCTTTCTGCTGACATCAGGGACTTTCAGCGTTGCCGTCCGTTCAAGTCTACTACGTCTCGAAAAGGTGATCCTTCCGGTGTTTTCAAGCGCTCATCCAGTGTACTCAGGTTCTGCCGATCTTGGAGCTGCGGGGGCAGCTTTCCTCCTTTCCCACTTCTAAAAACTCTCCATCGTTTATTTAAAAACAACTTAACATTCCACTTTTATTGGCGTGAGACCCCGCTGGAACACTCCTGAAAACAACGCACAACGGAATACAGCTTTCTGTTCTTCAAGGTCTTCGAGATTGGGAAGTGGAAGACGTACGAGTAATTGTACATTGCGCACGCCATTCAGTTTTTTCGCTTCCCGGGAATGCAAACCCGTCAAAACATGGCTTTGCATGCGACTTTGTGACGAGACGCCTTCATCGCAGCAGCGATTTCAGCACCGGCCGTTGCAGCGAAGGTACGGGCCGTATCCTGGGTCGTTCATTTCTGACTCGCGAAGTGAAACACCCAGCGTCTCGCGCCAAAAAGCTCCTACCTGGCCAACGATATCCAGTCTGGCGGACGCCGGGTGCCCGTGGACCCGCCCCGTTCTCCTGGGCCTCGTCCGGCGCGTCCAGGGCAGCCTCTCCACTTAGCTCGGAGACGGGGCCCTGCACATTCTGCGAGCAGAACTTTCTCCTGCGCTCATTATTCGGGCGCAGAGCGAGATCCCTCTGGCTCGTTTGTACCGGTCCCGAATCATTAAAACCCCTCTCACGCAAAAGAAGTCGTTAACTGGTGCTCGACAATGAGGCCTGGAGATATTAAAGCCTGGCGGGGCTAGAAGGCGTTCTCTTTGATGTGGACACGGAGCGCAAACCGCTCCGCGGGACCCGGCCGCGGTGTGAGTGACGTTTTTCAGCAAACCGACAGTCGACTGGAGCTTTTATCCGTTTTTCGTCATGTTTCAGGTGCCTTACGCGGGTGTGCGAAAAACTTCTACAATCTTGCCGTGCGGTTCGAGGTGCTGTTCACGACCAAGGAGAAAATCAATGATGCCGAAATGGTGAACCACGTCAGGTTCAAGTAAGTAGGGCCTTGACGTGGGGAAGCTGACGACCTCTGGGACATGCCGAGATTTTACCTGGACCCCAATCTGTTCGGGAAAAGTCATCCACCGATTTGCCCATCAACAGCCCAAATCATTCTTACCAATCCCTTACAGAAATCGTTTAATTGTAGTCTGATCCCTGGCAAATTTACTTCAGCTGCTTAACAACATAAACAAAGTTAACAACTCAGCATTACAGAACGATGTCCGAGCTACATTAAGATTTAGTTTCTTCAGTGTAACCAACCTCACCGTAATTTTGTACTAAACAGTGAACGACTTTATTGCTAATCTTTCCCCGGCCCAGCCTGTTCTGACATGGCTGACGCAAGGACGTCGGAGAATCTCATAGGAGGATGCAAACAAATGTTCCCGTAACTCCCTGGATAATTTGTAACCACAAATGTGCTATAATATGAGTAAATGGTGCATCATAAATGCAAGCTAAACAGATATCTCCTTGTTGTAATTAATCGTATGCTCTATAGCGTTTGAGTGGTTCAAGATCCACAAAGTTTCTCCAGTACATCGGGAACCGGGTTTTTCCATTGCCATTTGTAGGAGTTTTCCCAAATGATGCGGCGCGACATAGTTTGAGCAGTTTTCACCTTGTCACAAATCAGTTGAAGTTCTGCCATGTTTTTAAGCTCTCGCCGGCGCCACGTTTCCGTTCGCGCTTGCTTGCAACGCCATGCTCCGATTGGCTGTTGTAAGCAGATGTTAGGTTTGGCAACCACCAGCACTAGCCCTAGTCACCAACGGAGCAGGAGGGCGATAACTCACTTATTAGCTGTACGCCGCGCGGAACAGGGCCGTACATTATCGGCGTCATGGCATCAACAGGGGCCGTACCAAGGATGGAGATCGATAAAGATTTTTATTTGTATCGGTAAACGATGAAATTTTATCCTGTCAACCGAGTACCGATAAATGCATCGAGAAAGTGAGGTTTATTGTGGATTTTACATCATACCATGATTGGGATGGGAGGGAAATGGGCGGCGGCGCGCAGAAAACAAATAAATAAATAAAATATTCACATCCTTTCAATTAGCCGGATTCAGAAGACACGACAGATGCATTCTATTGTTAAATTAAGGGCAAAGGGATATGAGGTAACACAGTTTGTTTGAAGTGAGATTTCAAGAGACGCAGCCAGGGTTTCCCCAAACTTCGTCACCGCCGACGCTCCTCCGTCAGTCACAGAAACAGTGCCGCTATCCATGGGTAGTTTGGACTCCAACAGAATTCTTCACGATTTTCGCAACTGTTCTGGCATTCATGCTATCCATGATCCGTACCACACTCAAGTTCCACTCTTGCTTTTGTTCGTGAACATGAATGTCCACATATCGTCCGTTTCTCTGACAAGAGTGGACAAGGGAACCCGCTTACCGGTCCTCAGTTTCTCCTTCAGCTCCCTGGTAACATCTTCCTTTAACAGCATATTTCAGCACAAGCTGGATCAGTTTCATAAACCTCAGGCGCAACGAAACCTCGGTCTGCTACGGAGGACCGAATAAAGGAGCTGTTTGCAACAGCGTTGAAAGCAAAGCCGTCTAAAGCCACGAGTTTTGCCAGCATTTCCCAACCTTTCTTTGCTTAGGAATGTTTCTGTCTTTGGATGGCTGCCATTTGTCCTCCCCGTCTCGGAGCTTGGCCCGTCTGTTTCCGTATCACCCATCTGAACCTTATGTTTGTAGAATAACGGAATCCCTTAGAAGCGTTTTTGCACTTGATAATTACCTTGCCCGCTTTGATCCGGGATATGAACACAGACGGGTCAAGTTCCGAGATATCGAAGACAGGTAGCTGCCGGCCAAAGACAGAAGCATTCTCAAGGAAAGAGACGTTGGGGAAATGCTGGCAAAACTCTTGGCTCGTGACGGCTTTGCGTTCAATGCTGTTGCAAACACCCCGTTTTAATCGGTCTTCCGTAGCAGACCCAGATTTCGTTATGCCTGAGAATCATGAAACTATGGCTCACTTTGTGCTGAAACATGGTGGTAAAGTGAAAGAAGATATTACCAGGCAACTGAAAGAGACGCTGAGGCCCGGTAACCAGTTTCTCTTGTCCGGTGGTGAATACACTAGTCTGAGGCACGGACGATATGGGATCATTCATTTTCACGAACAAAGCCAAGAATGGAACTTGGGTGCGGTTAGGATCGTAGGTGGCAAGGAGATCTAAACAGCTGTGGGAGTCGTGCAAAATTCTGTTGCTGTCCATGGATAGCGACATAGTCTCTGTGACTATTGACGGAGCGTCGGTGGTGACAGGGTTTGGAAAGAAACCCTATCTGTGTTTCTTAAAATCTCATTTAAAGAAAAAACTATGAAACCTCGCATCCCATTGTCCATGAAATAACCCTTGAATGCGTCTGAGGTGTCTTCTGAACCCGGCTGAATGAAAGGGTGTAATTATGTATGAGATTATGTGTTCCCACGTATCCCCGCTCTACCGTCTCCCCTTCCTCAACCCAAACCATTAACCCTATTCCCGGAGGGCTAGACGGTATGGCCGATTCCCGGCAGGAGGGGCGGATTCGGCCCCCCCTGAGATCTCGAGAACTACTTATCCGATTTCATCGCAACAAACGGCAATCGATTTGCCGTGACGTGAACTACATTTTTATAAAAAGAAATTTTCAAAATTTTGAAATTTGTGGATACACGGGGCAAAAATGTCAAAATGGGGGTACTTTTTGACTTCTTATAACTCCGTTGTTTATTGACCGATTTCGATGAAACTGGCATCAATCGAGAGATTATGGATAGGGCTTTTACCATGGGTATGGAAATTTGAAATTTTGGGAAAATTCATGGGCGTTCACAGGGTTTCAAAAATAGGGGGATTAGTTTTCTAATAACGGAATGAACAAAAAAGGCCAAAACACTTTTTTAGCTTGTGCTAGTCATGTTATGCTAAAGAAGTACAAATCGCATTACAATGTTTGTATAATGTTAGCATAGGCGGTGCCAGGGACATAAAAAAGGGGGAACTGTCATGGTCACACGTTCTTCAGATCAACTTGTGACCTTTGACCTTAAATGACCTCCAGTGACCTTGGGGTCACCTGGAATGATGTCGTGTGCATTCAATATTATCTTTAAACGTTTTTAATCGATTAAATTCACTCTATTCCAAAAAATTCATTTTTTGGCTTTTGCGATATAGGGTACGTGCACTGACATTTTAGGTCATAGCTCCGTGACCCGACCTGATATCAAGCTGAAACTTGGTACACAAGTAGAGGGCATCTTTCTACGTCATATATGTTCCGGGTTTGGCATTTGAAAAAACGGCGCCGAAATTTTTGCAAAAAAAACAAATTTTGACTTTTGACCTTGACCTGACCTTGTAAAGTGACCTCAGATAAACAAAATTACATATGCACATTGCCCAACTATTTAGCTATATATTCATATAAAGTTTTAAGTTCTATCTTAAAAACTCTGTTTTTGGCAGACATTTTCCTTTTACCCTCAACATGGCCAAAAATGACTTGAGGTGCCTCCCAAAAACGTTGCCTGGCTCCGCCCCTGATCAAAATAGAATTTCGAAATTTTGTCACGGCGCGTAGAAGGAATAGCTAGGAAAAGTGACCAAGTTTGGTGAAGCTGCGTTAAAAAGCCTGGAATTGGCAAGCAAAAAACCCGAGGGGGGGCGGATTCGGCCCCCCCTGCCGGGAATAGGGTTAAGGGCTAATGTAAAATCTATAATAAACCCCATTTATCGATGCATTTATCGGTGATCGATTGATGGGATAAACTTCTACCGCTTACCGACACAAATAAAAACCTTTGTCGATTTCCAGCCCTAGCACGGCCCCTGTTGATGAAACTGCGGTGATGATGTACGGCTCCGTTCGGCGCGGTCTACAGCTGATAAGTGATTTATCATCCCCCTCCTGCTCCGTTCGTGACTCCGGATCTATTGCTGATGGCGCGAGTCACAGCGGCGACCTCCTGGCAGCCAAACGTAAAGTCTCCGTTGCGTTCGTTGCGAGCGCGAGTGCGCGCGAAAACGTGGCGCCGGCGGGAACTGAAAAATATAGCAGAGCTTCAGCTGATTTGTGACAAGGTGAAAGCTGCTCGAAACATGTCGTGCCGCAGCACTTGGGGAACTCCTACAAAGGTCAATCAGGAACTACCCGACTCCCGTTGTAATGGAGCAGCTTCGCGCTTTTCGGACCACCCTAATACAGCGTATAGCAATGGTAAGCACCAGCTCAAAAGGGCACTGTATTTGTTTTATCTGCTCCTAGAGGTCCCTGTCACCCTGCTGAGGCGCAAAATTGCCTCTCTTAAGGTACGACGGGCTGGCTGACTGACTTAACGTTCGACCAGTCTGGATCAGCGTCAGTCGCCGAAATCCAGAGGATTCCTGTCCGGACCTGATCGATGCTCCATTATCTCGAAAGCGGTCGTTTCCTGTCCACTGGTCGCGACAGTTCACGACGGTATCGCAGTCTGTTTGCTCGGCTGACCGCGGCTAAGTGACTTGGGACGTACGAACAAGTTAGCAATGCACTGCATGGTTCGTGCTTTGCTGATCTGGACTGCCGACATCTCGACATCACCACACTTGTAGACTGGCGATAAAGTAAAGCGCAGTGCATGATGAGCAAGTTGCAGTGGTCCAAAATGATTCTGGATTAAAATTTCGGGTTCAGCTATTCCGCATAAACGTCCGTCTTCTGAAGAGAGTGGTGATGTTGTTCTGGTTGTACTGGATTCAGGAACAACACCAAGACGTTAAACGATGTTTTTAATCCGTTCAGGAACGGGAGATTGGATTGGAAACCAGCAGGAACGACTGATTTAACGTTAAAACATGCATAGTGTTTAAACCGTGAGTTGACAACCGTTGTTCGTGTTCACAGTCCGCCAAAGCCGGATTGGTCTAATTCCCTGTTAATTGCTCTTTTGTCATGTTTTGCTCGGATGATGCGCGTGGTAGCTGTGTTCTCCATTTAGTTTCCGAGCAGGTATGCCATGCTAATTGTTACAATAAATGCAAAAAGCCTGGTCGTAACAAATCGGTTACGAGTGTGCACACGACGGCGCTCCTCACGGTAGAACTTATAACGAAAATGAGATGGCTCACCTGACCGCCTCTGGTATTTCGAAGCCTGTATGCCATTCACTGACAGCTCTCTCAAATCACGCTGCGAGGTTTTATGTTTCAAAACGAACTGCAAAAGTGGCAGTTCGGCGACGTTTTCCAGTTCGTCAGATCGCCGGCGACAGCGTTTTTCAGTTCTCTCAGTTTGTCACCGACGCTGGTCTGTGATTCTCAAGCAAGAGCTATTGCACATTCTGTGGATGAATTGTAGCTATTGCTCGATACTGCAAGTTGGTACTTATTAGTTTGAATGGTCGACATCTAGCGGCTGTACAAGAAGCTGGCAGTTTGTCGGTCTGCCGCCAGGGTGACTCAGCTGGGTCGGCTCGACACCCCGTCGTTAGCAATGGCCAGCGTCGAGCGAGTGACGTCATCGGCCGAGCCGGACATGGCGGCGGCCTCGCTGGCGCCGGCCGACGTTAACTTCATCAGCACGTCCGAGTTCTCGGCCATACATCCCTACCACTTCATCTTCGACAAGTCAGTGACGCCGTCTTACCGGCTGAGTGGTCCGTGTCATGAAGCTCTTTAACCCAGATCACTTGGCTTAAAACAGGACCATCAGTTGGACCAACCGGCGAGGTCGCATTTCAGTCAAGGATTGTGTCACCTGTTCTGCATGTCGCTGCTGTGGCCGTGCCCATCGGTTCTACATGGGCCGTCGCGCTTAGCTGTGATCGTGCCTGTGGTCCTTTTCCGAATTGTTGCTATGCTTTTCCGTTTTGTGCCCGACCCCCCCCCCCCCCACCGCTGTGCTGCGACCATGCCTGCCTGCTCCGTGCCGGACCCTCTCCCATCGCCGCCGTCCCGACGCTAATATACGACGGCTGCGTAGATTTGATAATGGCGCCGACGCAGTGCCTGCCAGCGGCCGCGCCGCTGGAGCCGAATATGAGGAGGCCACAGCTGGCGACGATTTCGGCTGGTGTCGGCTGCCGGGACGAATGTGCGCTCTGTCCCCGACCGCGACGGCGGGGGACGGGGGAGCAGGGTCTAGAGAACGGCATCGGTTGATTCCGAATCAACCGCTGACGCGACAAATCAAGCACTTCTGAGATGCAGCGTAACAGGAGAACGACAACCGTGGCTCGTGTATTTTCCGTGATAGTCTTTGCAACGGCTAACAGAATGAGAGCGGCCATTTCTCCCCGCTTCATCTTCCCTTCCAGCATGGAGGTCGCAGCTGGTCGAAAAAAGCATTTCGCAGTTCCTTAACCGTCGTTAGACGAGACGGATTTTCACCCGCACCGATGACGAGGGGTGGTAGGCACCCCTTCGTTATTTGGTCCCTAATTAAGTCAGGGACACGGGTCAAAGAGTTTTCGATAGCTGTGTGCCCACGGAATCCAACGGTATCCCGTTCGGCCCGTCAGGTCAACCAGTGACCTATGTCAAACTAACCTGTATGCTTGGAAACTGTAGGTTGGTTTTCCGGAGATAAAGACGACGCATTTGGATCCAAATGGGCAAAAATCGTCACCTTTATCATATGCAGTGCCAAAAATTAGTGAGGCTACGTTTCAAGGTCAAAAGAGTCATTTTAGGTCACTGACCTGTTTCAACTTGAAAAGGCCATTGATCCATCTAAAGTGACCTATTTGCATGTGGACTAACATTCTGAACCAATACCATGTCCGTCATCTGCCGTGTATGCATGCCTATTGTCTTAAAACACTAAACAGCTTGGCATTTGGCGCGAAAATCGTTCTGAATGCCTTCAATAATGAAGTCATAACTCGGTGAAACATGTGCAATGAATTTGGCGCCAGCAGTTCCAAATTTCATGCTGCTGTCGTGCGCCGTATAGTTGTGGCACCGGTAACTCTACTTGGGTGTGAGGATGGCATCCACCCCCGTCGTCCGGCGAGGGTTAAGCCTAGCGTATCTCCCTCGTTGCTGATGTTAATTTGCTCCCTTTGCTTCGTTAACCCTTAACCAGCGCGCTCTAAAACTACATAGCCGAAAGGGGGTACTTAACACTAATTGCCCATCTTCCCGTCCCGACAGCCCCGACAGTCCAAGGCAACGTTGTTGACGTAGTGAAATGTTCTATGTACATTACGAACACGAACGAAACACATTAGGGCATGGTTTCATTCAATCCGGGTCATGCATCAATGTTGTTAAATTAGAAACACATGGCACATAGAGTATATATATATATAGCCTATATAGTCTACATAGTCTATATATAGTGTGAAGTATTATATATATATGGTGATGTTCACACTATCGTTCGTCATTTCAGAAACATGAACGTCAAGCAGTACGGGTTTGGCATCCGCGTGCTTTGTCCCGGCGTGACGTCATTTCCGGCCGTCAGTCAGCTGATGGAGCTGGTGTGGCCATACTCAACGCTGAGCTACGAAAATGTGGAGCGCTTCAAGAACCTAGTGTTCCAGTTTGCCGTCATCAGTGGCACCAAAAAGACGGAGGGCACCATCCTGAGAGGTCAGAGAGGGAGAAAGAAAGAGAGAGAGTGTACCACGCTTTTAGTGACAGGGAAGACGTCATTATTAAGTCAAAAGTGGTCTTTACACTTTTCTTTTCAAAACCTGGACCCTGGGCGTGGTAATGAAAACGGACAACTTGCTTTATGCCGGGTGAAACTCCAGTTTACACGCGGTATAATCTATATATATATATATATATATATATATATATATATATATATATATATAATATACATACTAACATGGAAAGAACATTTCAGCCACAGGCCATTTTCAGGAGTGATGACAAAGTAACGTGCAAAATTCAAAAAGCTTAACCCTCGCACACCTGGGGATCGGCACCGACCACGCTCGACCGGGGGAGGGCGGTTGACCGCCCCTCCTACTCAAGAGCGGTAGCTCGCACGATAAAAATAAGCACACCGTTGGAAAGCTCTTGAAAAGCAGAGCTCATCTTTAGTTTTGGATAATAATTGATCCATGTACGTCCTATATATTTTTTCTCATAGCCGACTGCATGAGACCGAGAAACGGTTTGGATCTCAAGGGCTGTGACTGATAACGTACGGTTAAAAGCACCAACGCTTAGGTAAAGGTCCACAGATGCCGATATACGTCTAATTTCTCTGATTTCTTCAAGATATGTACCGAAACCTTGAGTTAAAGACACGGCAATTTTCGCGCCGGTTGTCGGCGGGCGCCGTAGCCGTACGCAGTATGAAATTAACGGGAGCTTGTTTTAGCGTCCCTTTATTTTCGCGGCATAAGGCTATCCATGTAAACTTTATTGATCGTAGTGGTTCTTGTGATGGTTGCTCATGCTTAAATTCTGAGAAAATTCAGTAGTGACCAATCTACACAACTGGCGGGGCTTTATTCGCGAGAGCCTATTTATTTACAGAATATGCAATTTTAACTTTTTGATCTTCGTGGTATTACCTGCAGCTGTGCGAGCCAATTCTGCCATTTTCAACCCGGTCTGAGTAATTCATCGCTGATTTTGATGGCAGTACATTTTGGCTCATAACAGTTATTCGTGGCCTGACCTCAGGTGAATGGCTGGAAGTCATTGATAACTTGTCCATTGACGGTAGCTAAATGCCCGTATCACTCCACACTAAAAATGTCATGAAAAATTCCGTCAGTTCCCGAAAAGACGACAACATGTGTTAAAAATGGGTTTAACCTTACGTCAATGAACCGGAAAATCCTGAAAAAAATCTGAGATGGCAGATTTGTTGAACCAATCAAGGTCTCTAATCTCTGAAAGTTTTATTGTGATATCATGTTTTCCAAAAAAGTTACAGGGCGTTAAACTTTTTTCGACATATGTCCGTTTGACTTGACCTGGGTCGGAAATCTTACTTGACCTGAGGTCAAAACTTTAACACAAGGTATAAAAATGATCATGCAGAAAGTGCACGGAGTTTCGTGATGCTGCATTTGTTCATTCTCTTGCAATCCTGAAAAAACCAGGGGGACGGTGAACCGCCCCTACCCAGCTGGGGGCGGGTTAAGAAGGGGTCAGTCGAAAAAAAAACAACCTCGGAAGTGTAGACATCAGTATCAACAAGGAGCCACGAAAAGTTATCACATTTCGTGAACGCAAATCCAAACAACACAGTTTGTTCATGTATTTTGATCCTCGACAGTTTAGCAGGTTAGTTGCTGCTGTAGATAACATGTACGAACAAAGACGAAACCCCCGCATATTTATAACAATGCGATTTTACGCAATCTAGGGTGTCTTATGTATCTTGACTCTTAGCCATCAAGTTCAGTTACTGCACGTAGGTTGAAACAAAAAAAGACAACAATCATTCTATTACACGAAAAATCACGCAGGTTGGAACAAAATAGGACAAAGAGCAAAATTACGCCATTAGCCCCAGCCCTCCATACCGTAAACTCAAACGATATACCAAGACGAAGTTTGTGGATTAAGAGGAAGACGGTGTTAATGCCCTTCGCGCTGGCTATTTTGGTCGTGAAATTTGTGTCGCCCAAATGGCATCCTTTAAAACCAGTTGAGGTGTGCGGCACAAACTGGTCGACTTCAGAACAGACCCAGCACCAATCTTCTCACCTTGTAACCACATCGAAAGATAAGGCAGAAGAAACGGATCGTTGTGTTCGATTGCCCTTCGAAGACGACAACTTTTGCAGGCAGATAAATTCATTCATCAGATCGTTGCATCTAGGCAATGTTAGGGTAGCGTGGATCGCTGGCCAGAACAGTTAGTCTCTTCCTGCTCGTTCGGCGCTGGAACGTCCACCCTGTTTAGGAGACGACAACGCATGCAACACATGTGTAAACGGTCTTAATCCTCGTTCAACCGGGGGGGGGGACGTTTCTCCTCAAGGGCTTTTGGTGTTGTCGAAAAACAGCACGCGCAGAGCGCTAAAATGTTTATAATCTTTTCTTACGTCCTTTGCGCATATCATATCCAGAGTTTTCAACTTCAAGTCTTTCACATCGCTGACCTAAGTCAAGTAAGAGGTCAGCCGACGATTCCATTTTCAGTCTTCTACAAATCACGCCGTACAATCGATAGACCTAAAACTTTCAGGCATGGTAGTCCAGGGTATTCCCAAGAGTTGTGCTGTCTCGTATTTGTTGTCAATGTCAAGGCCAATGACCTGAGGTCAGCTCAGTTTCCGCCCTGTTTCCCTATTTCAAGAGGTTTTGAACCGTTTCTTACGCTCGCTAGTGCCTGAAATGGATTCCTGGACCAAGGGAGTCAATATAAGCACGGCAAATAATGTTGACCCACATGAAGAGTCTTCATTTCAGGTCACCTCTCATTTGAGGTGAACTAACAAAAAGGAGTCTAAAACCCCGTTTTGATGATCCCTGAGCTAAGCATAGGCAATAAAGCCGATTTTGAGGTCCAAAATTGCACCAAGATGTCTCCATGCTGTGAAATGGCCTCAGGTCACCTGAGGTCATCCGAGGCCACCGCGGTATAAGCTGATGTCATATCCGCGTGTCCAACTTTATCTCTCTGGCTTATTTCATGAACCAATGGCAGATCTAGGCATAAAAAGATGAAACCCTAGCGTGCTTCAAATTCTGTCATGATCCTACGTCAGGTTGGGTCATATGATCGACCTTATATGGCAGCTTATTGATCTAAATTGTGGAACCCAAGGAATTTCCATCCAAAGTTACTCCTTGCCCTTTGGTTTGCAATGATATTGATCCTCGACGGAACATAAAATATAGTAAATAAAACGGCTGAATGTTAGGTCAGGCCACAAGTTCACCTCGAGTCATGGATGTTCTAGTCTGTCGGTATTTAAAAAAAAAACGTGTTAGTTCATATTTTTTCTTCCGTTTTGGAAACACACATGAACAACTTACGAGCGGCGTTCAGAAACTTCCAAACATAGCCAAACAAAAAATTACACTATATTAGGTCACCTGATGCAGTATTGGACTATATGCGTATTCTGAATTATACGTCGCCGTAATTCATGCTTGGCTGGCATTCCATTGATATGCCAAGAATTGCTGTAGCTTTATTAGGAGCGGAGCTAGAGCTCTTCTTAGAAACTCTTAACTTTTAGATATATGGACCAAAAGCGTTGCGTTGTTTTTAAACATATTCCAGACAAAGTTGAGTATTTTGGAACGTACTCATTGCGAGGTTTCCGATGATGTAAGTTTCGTTTTATTCCGACGTTCCGTTCGCGAAATAGATGAGGGGCATCGAAACCCCACCCTCCCACGGGCCCTGCCGCCCGGGGAAAAGTAGCATTGAGCGCAGGTGCTGGTTGGGTGCCTGCGCCCAACGCCACCCTCATGGCGATCAGGGTGCCGGTTGGACGCAGGTTAAAGAAAGATGTACGCGGGAAAAAGGGGCGTACAAAATAACCGTTGGAAAAATAAAAAAAACAACAAAATAACCGACCGTTGTAGATAGGTTTTTATGTACGAGAAACGAAACGTTATACTCGCGACAGATTTAACGAACCTCTGGATGGCACAAGACTACAAAGGCCGGACAGGCCTCTAGCAGAGCGTATGTTCTCAAACCACTTCAACATGCAACATTTCGACACCAATGCGAACTACACGATCGCGATTGTAGCCACTGCGAAGGACAGTGCGGACCTGGAAGTCCTGGAGTCACTTCACATTCGTAAACTCCGTCTACCTCTTAACCCTATTCCCGGAGGGCTAGACGATATAGTCGATTCCCGGCAGGGGGGGCGGATTCGGCCCCCCCCCTGAGATCTCGAGAACTACTTGTCCGATTTCATTGCAACAAACGGCAATCGATTTTCCGTGACGTATAAAAAGAAATTTTCAAAATTTTGGAATTTGTGGATACAGGGGGGCAAAAATGTCAAAATGGGGGATACTTTTGGACTTCTTATAACTCCGTTGTTTATGAACCAATTTCGATGAAACTGGCATGAACTGAGAGGTTATGGATACGGCTTTTACCATGGGTCTGCAAATCTGAAATTTTGAGAAAATTCATGGGCATTCACAGCGTTTCAAAAATAGGAGGATTAGTTTTTTAACAACTCAATGAACAAAAGAGGCAAACACCCTTTTTTGGTTTCTGCTACTCATGTCATGATAGAGAAGTACAAATCGCATTACAATGTTTACATGATGTTAGCATAGGCGGTGCCAGGGACATGAAAAACGGGGAACTGTCATGGTCACACGTTTCTCAGATCAACTTGTGACCTTTGACCTCAAATGACCTCCAGTGACCTTGGGGTCACTTATAATGATGTTATGTGCATTTAACATTATCTGTAAACGTTTTCAATCGTTTCAATTCACTCTATTTCAAAAATTTCATTTTATGGCTATTGCGATATAGGGTACGCGCAATGACATTTTAGGTCATAGCTCCGTGACCCGACCTGATATCAAGCTGAAACTTGGTACACAAGTAGAAGACGTTCTTCTACGTCATATGTATTCCGGGTTTGGCATTGGAAAAAACGACGCCAAAATTATTGCGAAAAAACAAATTTGACTTTTGACCTTGACCTGACCTTGTAAAATGACCTCAGATAAACCAAATTACATCTTCACGTTGCCCAACTAGTTAGCTATATATCCATATAAAGTTTTAAGTTATATCTTTAAAACTCTGTTTTTGGCATACATTTTCCTTTTACCCTGAACATGGCCAAAAATGGCATGAGGTGCCTCTTAATAACGTTGCTTGGCTCCGCCCCTGTGTAAAATAGAATTTTGAAATGTTGTCACGGCACGTAGAATGAATAGCTAGGAAACGTGACCAAGTTTCGTGAGGCTGCGTTAAAAAGCCTGGAATTGGCAAGAAAAAACCCGAGGGGGCGGACTCAGCCCCTCCCCCCTGCCGGGAATAGGATTAAAACAGAAACTACCACAAGCATACCGAGAATTTCCGTAGGGGGAAGGCTAAAATAGAAAGCCCTAATACTACTCATACCATTCTAATTGCGAACAAGCGCAAATTGATCCTACGACATAGCACAACCGGATGTTTTGAAATAGAATTGCGTCACTTTTGAATATGAAAAGGATGTCTTTCAGACAAATAATTTGTGATCATAGCCAATTTTTGCGTACCTCTGGACATACGGGGGACGACTTTACCCCTCTGACCACCTCTGCCTACGCTATCGCATATAAAGTCTTTGATCTTGGTATATGGTTTGAATTTACTGAGAGTATATGTTGGTGAAGACGGATATGATGACGTGGTTTTCGCGTGATTTTTTTTATTTTGACGAAATTTGAGTTATCACACACACAATATACATACATACATACATATATATATATATATATATATATATATATATATATATACACATATGTATATGTGTGTGTGTGCGTGTGTGTGTGTTAATATGAACTTAACGTTCCAGCCACAGGCAGTCTTGAGGAATGCCTGATATCTTAGTTTTCAACGTTTTGGCTGAAATTTTGTATATATATATATATATCTTTTGCTTGTAAACCCAGCTTCCCCTCGACGTAAAGAAGGTTCTCTATTGTTATAACCATGTCCAAAGCGTAGTAGTTGGTTAACACGATTTTTGGCGTTATTGAGCGTGATTTGTGTTCATTTCTATTTCAGTATACGTGCATCAATTCATCTTGATTGTGAAGGGCCAAAACATATACCCGACTTAAGACTGCGTAGAATCGCACTGCTGTAAATATGTGGGAGTTTGGCCTTGTTTGTCTGTGTTATCTACAACGCAGCTAATCCGCCTAATTTTACAGGGGTCAGAATCAATAAAGGACCTTAGGTTCTGCGGATTTGCAATGATGTGATAGGCGTCTTTTTGTATTTCTTTGTTGATATTGCTGTCTATTATTTCGAGGCTCGTTTTTACCTAGGATTTTTCATTATCACTCTTTAAGAAGGCCTGTTGCTGAAACGTGGATTTCTATATACAGGAAATCTCAACGTTTGTATTAAAATTGAAAATATGATATATATATATATATATATATGTATATATATATATTATGCGATTGTATACCAAATTATATATATACATATATATATAGACATATGTATAGATATAGATATAGATAATAAATGTAAATCTAAGTGTCTCCCGGCATAAAGAAGATTTTCCATGTTGATAATCATGATGACGTTATGTAAAGATTAATTCCGCCGAAGGGATTTCACCATTTTTCTCATCAAAAGCTTCAGATGTAAAGGTTTGCCTTTGTCTGCATCTCATTCGGACGAAATGCATTACTGGCTCTAGCCGTGGTGCCAGGGAATGCGTGTGAGGATCAGCTCCGTGTGCGCCTTCAAAGTGATATTGGAAACCGTCTCATCCTTGCCCGTCAGTTCCGTGCTTGCATTCATATATCACGAAGCGAATTTCCTAAATCATCTGTGTTATTCACTTGTCCGGCAGCGCGTGCAGCGTCCAAAGTTCGGATGAACTTCACGTTGTTTTTTGAGAAATTAGCTATGCAGCGGAATCGATTGATATTTACCGTTGAAATTCTCCCAAATTTAAAATCATGAACATCTTGGTCGTTTAAATAGATACAGCTGAGATCAAACCCTGAGGACCATGGCAGCAGTTGATAAAGCAGGAACAGTATAGATGATAAAGGGATAACTGATTTTTTTCTTCTCACGACTAAAAGCAGTTTTGTTTTACAGACCCGATAGACTGAAGGAACAGCCTCGTATAGTTATAAGAAACTTTTATGGAAATCATATCTTGTTTTATGTTGCAGTTGGAACACTCATACACCTTTGCACTACCAGAAGTCGAAGACCTTCGGTGATTAAGCTTGTTCCTCAGATGGTTGTCTCACAGCCTATGAATGAGACACATTCCGCTCAGTTAACAAAAGAATACCGTTAAATTAAGTAACATGAATGTCCAGACAAAAACATTGCTTTGCACTGGAGAAGTGCCGTATTTTAGTTCTAGTCTTCAGCATACCATTGAGAGCGGAATTAGCATATTCATTGGCGATGTGTTTCATATCTTTGTTTATATATCATTGTTCCATATCGATGTGTTTCATAATCTCAGACTTCTGAGGATTGTTTTTAGTGACGTTTTGCACTTACGCCTCGTTTCGACCGAACAAAGAAATATCTCGATTTTCTCAAGAAGTATCTCGATTTTGGGCACGTTTTCCGGAAAACTGCGCAAAAACCGTAATGTGAGGCTTCTGATTATATCCACTACTCAGCATGCCTCTGCCACGCTATCTTTGTTACCTGCGGCAGCGCCATATACCTGAATAATACGGCAGCGGATCTTCGTCGTCAGGGGAGCTGATCTTCCTGTCGAAGGACCTGGTGCTGTTCCTGGGCAACCCGATGGTGAAGAGCCTGAAGGAGCTGGCGGACCGGTCGCTGAAGATCTCGGACATCCCGCGCTCCGACTCCACACGAGAGCTGATCCTGCTCAAACACCAGCGCAGCACCGAATTCGACTTGATGTGAGCTCAGAGCGGTCGTAAGCCCCAATGTGACGAAAACACACCCGACTTCTTTCTGTATGAGATATTTTTTGTGCGTTTTTCGTTCCATGCTGTACTCTTTATTAAGCAAAGATGGACAATGGTATGGATCTTCCGTGCCACAATTCAAGAAACCATAGTCTTCGCCCCTGCCCGCTTCAACTCCTTCAGCTTGGACGTTACGAAGCGGGCGACCGTATCTCAGTTCTGTCGCAGACCCGCCGCAGATTCTGCGGGCGTGAAGGTTCGGTTCTCTGTCCTTGCACCGGGGCTGCAATTCCCCGTGGCGGATATTGCACGACGCCGTCCGACAGATAAGCGACCGAGGCGAGTGCTGGATTTGCGGTCGGCTGTCACATGGACCCAGGACAGACGACGTAGAGGACCGATCGGGCTGCTGCTGGAGGACTGATCGGAGAACGTGTCCGATTTCCGGCCGGGTATCACTTCGGCGCAGGACCAGACAGGTTCTCCAGTCGCTGTGGAAGGGGTCTTGGCCGCACAGCTCCCACCGTACGGATGTCTCTTGAAGGCTGCCTTACTGTTATGGAACGGAGCTTAACCCTATTCCCGACAGAGGGGGGGGGGGTCTGAATCTGCCCCCTCGGTTTTTTTGCTTACCAATGCCAGGGTTTTTCACGCAGCATTTCGTTATTCTATTTTGCTCATGGGCGGACCCAGGCAGCGTTTTCGGGAGGCACCTCAGGCCATTTTTGGACCTGTTGAGGGTAAAAGAAAAATATCTGCCAAAAATAGCGTTTTAAGACAGAACTTGACCACGTGATGTTCCATGTGACCATGACAGTTCCCTTTCTTCATCTCCATGGCACCGCCTATGCTGGCATTGTACAAACGTTGTAAAAAGATTTGTACTTTTTCAGCATGACGTGACAGTTAGAAGCTACAAAAGTGTGTTTATTATTTTTTGTTAATTCAATTTTTGAAAAATTAATTCTAATATTTTTGAAACCCTGTGAACGCCTATGAGTCTTCTCAAAATTTGAAATGTATAAACTATAGGTAAAAGTCCCATCTATGATCTCTTGATTGATGCCAATGTCATCAAAATCGGTCGATAAACATCAGTTATAATACGTTCAAAAGTATTCCAATTTGGACTTCTTTGGCTCCCTCCCCTGTACCCACCCTTTTCAAATTCTGAAAACTTCTTTCAATAAAAGTGTAATTTACGTCATGGCAAATCGATTGCTGTTTGTTGCGCCGAAAACGTATTCGTAGTTCTCGAGATCTGAGGGGGATTGAATCCCCCTGCCGGAAATCCGGGAATAGAGTTAAAAATAGTAGACCCTTTGATCGATTTGTATTTAGGCGTCACGTTTGCTTCCCAAAAATATGTAATATATGTTTACGTGTATTATATAGAACTAATTAAGATGACGTTTTAGAGCACTACTGACAATAACAAGCTTGTCCCATGAAAATTAATAAAGCATGATGCTGTGTGCGCTGAAATACCTCTGATTAAGTTTGCAGAACTGATTTAACGGAACCACTGCATGATGTTATGCGCGCTGAAATACATCTGATTAGATTCGCAGAACTGATTTAACAGAATTACAAGGACGATCAAATGTACTGCCAGATCGAATAGAGGGCTGTCTGACAACGAAAGAGACACATGACAGCCCACGTAACGGTATCAGAAATCCTAAATTTTTTTGTGACTCTCTCCCACATTGCGGGAAGGGACTCTGCTCTTTTATTGTGTGATCTGACTCTGCTCTTTTATTGTGTGATCTGACTCTGCTCTCTCTGACATCGCCCTTCAAATTTGTGCTCTGTTTCTGATCCCTTAGTCTATTCTCAGTCTGCCCATTTATCAGGCCCTATTACTGCTCTCTGACTCTGCTCTCTGACTGTTCTCCAGCTCTGCTCTTGGATTCTATTCCTTGAGCCTGCTCTATGACCATGCCCTCCGAAGCTATTCTGTTCTATTGGTCCGTTTGTCTGCAAAGTGACGTGGCATAATACTTAGTGTGTGAGCCCCCTTGAGCTGTCCGGTGCTCGAAGGGTCATTTCCTCTTCTTTGTGTGCGCTTATGCCCATTGGTCCAGCTCTTTGATTCTATTTTCTGACCCTGCAGTTTCTGATTCTGCTCCCAGCCCCGCTCCATGAGTCTGCTGCATGACATTGCCCTCTGAGTCTGCTCTGCCCTCTGGGCATGCTGTCTGACTTTGCTCACTGATTCTGTGTCTGGCCCGGCAGGCAGCGTCTGGAGGCGACCACGGCGGAGCTGAAGCGGACCGCTGCGGCGCTGGAGAGGGAGAAGGAGAAGACGGACCGCCTGCTGCACAGCATGCTGCCGCCGGAGGTGGCCCACAAGCTGAAGGGCGGCAACCACGTCCAGGAGGCGTTTGAGAGCGCGACAGGTGAACAGAGCTGACCGGCTCTGCTCTTGCTCTTACGTCGTTTTTCGGTATCAGTATGGGATCAAATTGTTCCTCATACGGATGGTGATCCGCAATGTGCACAGACCATTTTGAGTATTTCCATTTTATTTCTGTCCACTGTCATCGTTTATTTAGGCTCACGCAGTCAAAATAGACATAACCGGCACAGATGCATGACAAGGATTCATAGCCAGAGCTTTTAAGGCTAGAACTGACCAACTGGACTTGAATTTGCACTTGAAATACGTGTTTCGACTTTTGGATTTTCATAATGTGAAAACAAATGAGGAACGTTTTTTTTCTCGAAGCTTACAGCTACCGGTGATGTATCGTATACCTTTTTAATGAGGCGAGAATTGGAAATGTTGTAAAGGTTTAAACAGATGTTATCTTACAAGCGTATGTCATATAACTGCAAAACACATAAAGAAAACAAATACACAATTTCGATGGCACTACAGAAAGACACTGGCCGGTGTAACGTCACTATGGACCGTTGGGATAGGTCAAGGAGTACTGCCGCCCAAAACGACGCTGAGATTTGCACTGTTAATACTGTTACTGAATATGCTAACACTATTACTGAATGAGACCCTTGGGTCTGTTACTGAACCTCGCATCGGAACCGACCATTATTTCTCCCAATGCGCGAGAAACAAGCTGTGCCTGGACGATAAGCAGAGATGGTCGGCCGTGCTCGAGGTCGCGCCTCTCTCCACCTCCTTCAGCCGGGCGTGGCCGACGTGGCCTCGCCAGTGCGTTCCACCATCGGTGCCTCTGCGGCGCCGTTTGTCTGCAAAGTGACCTGGCGTAATGCCTAGTGTTCGAGCCCCCTTGGGCTGTCCGGTGCTCGAAAGGTCATTTTCTCTTCTTTGTGTGCGTTTATGCGGAAGTGCCTTTCGAAGTTGACGTGACGGTGGAACCCCTCGGGTGACTACCTGTGGGCTGCCCATCTACCAGGTGTCTCTCTGGGGATGTTGCCGTCGCCGAAGCTTGCTCCCAAGCCGTTCTCTTTGTCTTTCTCTAGTGTTTTGCGTTTTTTTGTGCGGTATTTGCTTGCGTAGACAAAAATAAAATACACTTGCATGGATCCAAACCTCGCAGCATTCATTTAATTATCTAAAATGTGTCATAATTTCAATGGCAATCAGCTGTTGGAATTATATTTTGTTATCATGTTGACTGTCAGTGGTGGTTGTGAACGCTGCAGCCGGGGAACAGATGCGTTGATTCGGGTTCTTAAAATGGCGTTTCCTGCTGACAATAACTCTAAAATTGCTGATGAAGTTTTGTTTTCGTTATGTTTGTTTCGTTGTTCCATTCACACATATTTTATTATGTTTTGTTCATTATGTGTGGAGTTTTGTTTTAATGGTGGCAAGGATGTATGACCACAGATTTACTGTACTTGGTGTCATTCTATCCAGGTTCGTTGCATCAGTGATGGTGGTGACACGTAGAGAAATGGTTGCACCGTTCGCAGTTGTGCTGGGTCCATTTCCAGGTTTGCGGTTCTTTGGAAGCGCAATTCAGCCTTGGTTCTATGGTCCGCCAGACTGTGGCAGATCAACATCCAAGACCGCCCGGCCGGATAATGGCTGGAAATGAATCCTTATCATTCCCAAACTTTATATTCCGTGTACTGTTTCCATGACAGCCATGGCTTCCATGGCTTGTAAAACCTTAATGATATCGGTCACAAAGCCGGAAACTAGGCCTTGTGACTTCAGAGAGATAGAAACATGCTGCCCAGTCGTTTCAGGTAAAACAATGCCTGTGTTTGCGAAAAAAAACGGTTACATTAGAACTACGTGCCGTTTTCAATACATTTCCCTTTTACAGTACATTTTTCAGAAGCAGAGGAGATACCAAGTGAAATTTGAGCTGCATCGCCGCTTGTCATTGTCTGCGGGGTCTCTGTTTGCCTTCCTGCTGGGACGACGCAAAATGTAGCGGGGCGAGAGGAGTTGGCATTTCGCCACGCTGGCTCTGTGGGACCTCATTTTGAAGCACTAAATTATTCATACCTCTATCGTTCTGTGTGCGGAACACAAAAACCTCCGTCAAAAGAGCCATTGTGAGTTCCGAACAAAATAGCATTAAGCAATCGCTGCGCATATGTTAACATTTGGCCATATGTTTATGGGACTGTAAAGGACTGCAACACATCTTGCCAGGATCGTCAGATGTGGCATACGGAGTTTCGCGATGAAAGTTGCTGGCTTACAATGAAAGTCACTTGTCCTTTGAAATTAAGTAATGAGGGATGAGACGGTAGAGATCCGGCTGAAGGATCTCCTACAACCGAGCTGCACCCGGAAACTGACAGATGAAGCCATCTTTATATCTGATATGCTTGTCTGTATTTGACGCTCTTTTTCATCAGAGGAAGAAAATATCAGATTTTTCAAGAACGTCAAACTGACATTATGCCAAGTCCGCATCGCCGATGAAAACTCACTAATTTCGCACGTTTGTACCTACTTTCGGTGTTTTATCACAGTTAACGAGTTGACACTTGTGCCATTTTGGCCGGTGCTAGTAACATTTGTGAAGATGGTTGTGGAGAAAACACAAACGAGAGGATATGCCGGGAGATTGTGGCTGTTTCTGGATTGCAGCACTGGAAAGGTGGTACGTAGAGAGAGGTTGATGATCTTTGGTAAAACAGGACGGAATATCATCAAAGTACCGTCAGAAATGAAAAAAACAATGTATACCTCATCTACAGTCACCGATCCGAACACAGAACCTGTAATAAGATTACGTATAACAAAGCAAAAACGCGAAATGGCCGCAGTAGCCGAAGCGCTGTATAAAACTCAAACAAACAAAGCAAAAACATACAAGGCAGTACATAACAGAGCTCTACATATTTACCGTTATGTAGGGGATAGTTTAGTACCGCAATTATGGCTCCCACAAGTTGGCGTTTGAGAGGTTATGCTTGCACATATTTAAGCTTTTCCATCGCCTCGTTTATTTGTCGGCTCCAAAAAACTTGTCATCGACATATTTCCGAAATGCTTGCAAAAACCACTTTCGGTGACACCTTCATTGGACGGGCTCGACGAAACATCGAAAATAAAGTTTTGTTCCATGTTGTGATCAGAGTTTGTGGGGATTTTCGCGGTCGAGGAATCTACAGTTTGTTAAAAAAAAATTCACGTAGTGTCGCCGTTTGACGGCAGCAGTTCCAGGAAGCGAAAACTGGAGGATTTTTGGTAGCAGTTTTTTCATCTTTTAACGATTTGCGTATCACTTGTTTTCATGTTTCGAGTAATTTGAAATTATGATTTTGATTGTATTTCCTTCCTTTTTAATAATAATTTTGCCAGGGGCGGTGCCAAGAGAAGGAATGGAGAGAACTAACTTCAGAATAAATGTTGCTTTCTGTCCGTTTCGGTGGACGGGCCCAGATCAGTTTGCTATTTACCATGGCATGATACAACTTTCTAGGGATTTCGGTGGCTCGAATATCAGAGAATATGAGGATAATTCGCGTATCATGGACCATACAGACAGGGGCGGTTCCATGCAGGGTAAATGGTGCAATTGTATGGCTAAAAATCCTCAGGCAAGCTCATTACGAAAATGTCGTATGAGCATGCACTGTGTAACCCTCTTTTCGTGCCACTACAGAAAAAAAATATTTAGTTATATGAATGAATGCATTCGTGATTAGGCTACAACACACGCTATGCGGAATTCCATCCAGTGCCGTGAAGGGCGGGCTTGCGGCAAAAAGCGTCGGCGCCTCTGCATTGGACACATCAGAGGTCATCTGGCGGACCGTCCACCAGCGCTGAGGAGGTGGAGGTGTCCGTGAAAACGGACCTCGTCACCGGGGAGAAAAGGCAGACGATGAAGCTGGAACTGCAGTTCGTTAGGAAATCGGGCGCAACACACACAGGGTGAGCACAGTCCTTGGCGTTCAGGCTATGATCTCCGACAGAAAGAGGAGGGCAAAATGGCAGGAGCCTGATGGCATACCTGGGACAGGAGGACAAGGCCATCCTGGAGTACGGGAAGTTCAGGAGCAACCTGAAGGAGATGCTAACCGCCTGCTGGGAGCCAAGGTGAAATATACACCGTGAACATGTGTAATGTGGAGACGCGCCGGTACTATTTGCCGCAAGCCCGCCCGTCATGACACGCCATGGAATTCGGCATAACGTGCGTTGTGAGTCTAATCATGCACACATTTATTCATGTCATGAAATATTTATATTCGTATAGGTTCACTAGAAGGGGGTTACATACCGAATGCTCACACGAGGTTTGCCACATGAGCCTGTCTGAGGGTCATTTGGCCATACAATTACACAGTATCACCTTCCCTATGGAAGGTGATACTGTGTAATTACCTATGGAACCGTCCCGGGTTCTGTGGTTCATAATATGTGGATTATGTTCGCAAATTCTAATGTTAGTGTCTGTGAAATCGCTAGAAAGTCGTATTGTGCTGTCGAAAATATGCCTTCTTTCTAAATTAACTTGGGCCCGTCCACTGAAACAGGGACAGAAGGTATATCACTTTCAGCTTAGTTCTCTCCCTTCCTTCTCTTGGCACCGCGCCTGACAAAATTATCATTAGAAAAGAAGAAACTACACTGAATATCATAGTATGAAATCACTCGAAACGTCAAAGTGATAGAATCATAAGTCATCAGCAAAGGGCAAAACAGCTACCAAAAATTCCCCCAATTTACCCCTTCTGGAACCGTTGTTATCAAACGGGCGGCACTTCGTGATTAGCTCTAACAAATTCGAGCTCCTCGAACCCGAAAATTCGTTCAAACTTCGATCACAACATGGAAAAAACCTTCTTCTCGATGTTCCATCGAACTTGTCAGTTCAAGATGCGAACAGAAGTGGTTTTTGCAAGCATTTGGAAACACCCCGATGGCGTTTTTTTTTAGCCGATTCATAAATGGGAGTAATGGAAATGCTGGGATATGTCTCAAGTGTAACCCCTGAAATATCAAGTTGCGAAAACCAAAGTTGCGGTGTTAAGTTACGCTCTGCTTTATGCGGTTCGCAATGCAAAAGGATCGACAGATTATTGATCGATCCTTATTTTTTATGTTATATCGCGTGTGACATTCCTCGTGTATTAAACCTATGAAATACCAATCGATTACCGATCTGCTTCCGTATTATGCACGCAAACATTGCCAGTTTAAACGTCACGCGCTCTCTCGACCTTGTTCGCTACCAGTCCCAAGCGGTTCAAAAACACGCATGGAAAAAATGCCCAGGCAAGGGGTCTTACAGTGTAAACATCATTCCCGGAATATCTGTCTGAAAGAAAGCCTGCAGACTGACACATTTCTAATGGAACTGCATGAAGTTCAAATAATTGAACTGTCTTCTGATGACGATTTCATGAGTTTGCGTCCACTAACTGCGACGTTATGTGACTACTGAAACCGTCATGGCCGGGAAGGGCCGGGTCGAGCTGGGCAGATCAGTTTATTTTTTTCTGTTATAATTAAAGTAAGGATTAATCGACTTTCGGCCTCGCTCGTGACAAAATGTGCTGTGCTCGTCTTTTTACAAGATGCAGAAGTGCCATTTTACATCCCTTTGTTAACGAGCCATGCGAATGCTCCGATGAAGGGCAGTCTCAGCCATCCCCGGCCCTTCTTGAGCAAGTTTTACTAAGCTTCACCGGGAAGATAATATCTGTAACAGATCCCACTCATGTGTCAATCGTTTTGTTCATTTTTGATTACGTGCGTTGAAAATGCGTATTCCGGTTTTAAATACAATATTGGTGAAACAAATTTAATCGATTTTTGTAGCACTCCGACTTGTTTATTTGCCGCAACTGATTTAAATGAATGATTAAGTGGTGTCGTTGTTGTTGCTTATCTGACTGAACACGCTGATCAGCTTTCAGCAGTTCCTCTTTCAGCCTTCTAATTCAATCTTCATGGAAGTGATTAACAAAATGCATTTTAAACATCTCTCAGATTCTTTAAGTATCCCGTATTTTATGGTTGCCACCCACTTATTCCAATGACGGAGGCAAATCAAGTTGTTCCGAAATATTAGGTATAAAACCAAACCAACTGTACTCACGTCCGGAAAAAAAGTAATTTCCCACATGTGATTTCTCGTAAAATTAGATGAATGAATGTTTCCTTCTTTATTCCGATTATTCTGAGCTCGACAATGCACTTAAGAACAAGCTGGCCACCAGTCTGAGCTGTCTCCGAACTACTGTCCTGACAGAATCAGTGCCACCAAAACCGGTCGGACCAAAATGTATGGAAATGTGGGAGACGCTGGCGTAAAATCGCCCCGACGATTAGTAGCTTTTCTCATGGCATACTCCAGTGGAACCTAGAACCTGAACCATGCTGTTGCCGCAATATCTGCATCGTCCCTGCGGCGTCTCGCCAGACGCCAAGACGAGCCGCGATTCTGCTTGGCCCGTGAGCTTTAAACTTCTGGCTCCTCGTCACTGCAAAGCCCGGCTACGACCGCATGTGCTGAATCCCCTGAAAAGCGTCTTTCTGCGGTTGGAGGGTTTCCCAGCTGCAGCGAGCGGGCTCATCTTCCTGTGAGGATCCCGACTGGAGGCCTCGTCCTGTGCTTTGTGTGAGATAGAAATATGTTTACACCGTTTTGACTGTGAATCGATGCCTAAGAGCTCCACGTCGGACGAGCAATAAACAAGATCAGTCTTAAAAGGATGAATGGCGTGCGGTGGCCAATGTTGGCAGCCTCTCTCTAGTCGTAAAAGGGTGGCTCTGACATGCTGTGGCCTATGTTGGCAGCCTGTCTCGGCCGTTAATGCTAAGTGGCTTCCGTTTTTGAAAGCAAGAAAAGGAGAAATCGAACTGGAATATTTCAACTCCGTCACGAACACGCTCACAATCTGCTGCTATGGCCAATGTTGGCAGCCACTCTCGCTCATTAAGCCTGCATCACCGGTGTTTTTCAAAACACGTGCTCACGATTTGTCCCAAGGGAGCGGCCATCACCGCCTTGCTATGCTTCTTCGCGACATGCGTTATGGCATATGTGGTATTCCGTATGTCATACGGGTATTCCGTTCTTTTCTGTCGTTCAGGATCGGTGTGAAATGAGAGGTGAGTTAAGCACGGTCGTGGAGCGGTGGTGCGGCGCGGGAACGGGTTTTACCCTGCTGCTGAGACGTTTGCCAACGGATTCTGTTGCGCTTTAGCGCGCCGGAAAGAGCAGAGGCCGGCGTCGTCCGTGCCGCGCTGCTGCGAGTGCATCACGTCCGGGCGACCAGCGTAGCACGAGCTGTGCGTGCGAGCTACGTGCGGGGCCCCGTGGGTCGGCCGTCGCCTACGGTGGCCACACCCGAACGGTGTAACAACGCTTGATTGTCTGCAAGTCGCACGCATCACTCATGCTGCAGTTCAGATCTTAACATGTGACGCCACGTGTCGGCTGTCGACGAGTCGTTTGTTGCAGTGCAGCTGGGCCGGAGGCGATGAGCAATTTGATGGAGACCAGTTGATACACACCTTTAGAAATTATGTGTGTCGGTGTACTGGCGCACATTTCAGTGGCATTTACATCGATGTCCGTGTTTATTTTTATCGCTGGCGGTAAAGGCCATTCGTTCCGAATTTTCTCTCCTTGGTAAAGCCTTCCGTGTCTCGTGGCTCCCGTGGTGTTCTCGTTCACTGGCATACAGATAAGTGTTCCGAGGCGGTAAGAGGGACTTCTCGGCACCAGTCGGCATCTTGAAAGCAGCCTATCGTCCTGGGAAGTCTGGTGTCCGGCGCACTTTCGTCAGGTGAACGCCGAAAAGACGAGGCGAAGTGTTGGGGAGCTCAGGAAAGTTTGCAGAGGCTTCCCAACTTCACTATTAGGTTCGTTAACGGGAGGCTCGAACTAAAGTTCGGATCTTGGAGCGATTTCTGGCCGCTCGTTCTCTTGGCACCAACAATTGTCGGCTTTATCAAGTCGTTGCGTTGGCTTGCCCACTGTTGTCTCCACGTGCGTTGACATCTGCCGCAGCACACCGTGCAACGTGCAAGCAGCTGTCACAGCGTCGGTTTTATTGCAAGCCAGATATTCCCTCTTGGTTTGCGGAAATTGCTAAAAAAAACACGTCACTCGACTAGAATCCTCTTCCTGGCTAGTCATACCCGGATTCAACAAGATGCTTGTTTAGCTGCCTTACGTAATTGGATTGGGTTGGCATTCTGCTGCTGAGACAGTTGGTGACGTACCGTGTGCAGTACTGATTTCTGTTTGGCGTGATAGTTTTTACCATCGGCGACCTCGTTCATGCCAATATTTCTTTTTGTTCAGTAATTCTTCTTTTACAAATTCTCCTTGCCAATGAGTTCTTCTTTCATTCGTCAGCGAGACGGTGTTTCCATTTCCAACACCTGCATTCTTGACGTCAAACACTGGCCACTTTGAGCTGAATCGAGAGGGCAGTCTAGACACTGAGAGAAAACCGGCCCTACTTATGTACTACCTGCAAACGTAAATGATTGCAGGGCATAATGTAATTATGATATCATGATGATATTACTTGTAACCAGTTAGAGTGCGGGGTTTAATCAAAATATTCTAGGACAAGAATCAGCCAATGAGCAAGTGCGGGAATGCCTTGCGATTCCTAGAGATGGCTAATGAAATAACTCTAAGATTCTGTGCCCTGACAGCGTTTTCCGATTCAGAAAAAGGAAGTATCGTTTAACATTACAGATATCATTCACCTTCCCTCACTGAGGTACAATTAATGTACTTGGGGTGATAAAATGCTTTTAGATGTCAGTTCAGTTTCCTTTCGTCTCGATTCTGAGAAAAGTTGAAGACATCTGGTAAACCTGGAAAGTCTTCAGAAACCAAAGACTTTTGACGAAGAATCCCAAGACTTAAAAAAATAGAAGACATTGGATTTTGGAGGCTTCCAGATACCGGAACTCTGAAGACATAAGTTAAACATTGTTACGCCGTGCAAGATGACTTGCAGCGCAGTCTCAGCTGATTTGGCGGCTGTTGGTGACTGTGGTCTCCTCGAATGGGGATGTGCGTTGCCACAATATTAGCACGACTGCGGCTCGCATGCTCTAAAGGTGTGTGCAGGAACCGGAAAAGAACGTTTTATGCGCAGAGCGGCGTAAAACGTTAGAACTGACTACGAAAAACCCTGAGGGGCTTTTTCCTATTCTGTTTCCTTGCATGCTGAGGCGATCTTTGAATTTGAGCCTGCCGCCAATGCTTTCCGTGACTGAATTTGCGTTGTCGGCCAAACTCAGTGGTCGTGTGATACCGCAAATAGCATTTCCCTGTGTCCGTTTACTTTTTCTTTGTTTCTGAGGTGCTGTACGTGCTTAAATTTGCTTGTGGAGAAGGGTCATATCTCTCTGCTTGATCCATGTCAACTGCGTGTGAAAAGCTCCTATTTCGTGGACACTTGGACGATGTACAACCTACGTATCCAATCCGTCCGCACGCCATTGCGGATGGTGAGCCGGCCAAATAAGTGACATTCTCCCAACCACACCACACATTCTCCGCAGAACCCCGTGACGGCAACCCCATGCAATGTGTGACCTGCCGTCACGAACACCGTTCGTTAGCGTCACAGGCCCACGCATCCCAGTGAGATGGGGACCAAAGCGCTGGTGTCGGAGTTTGAGGTCGGTAACCCGGTTCGAGCCCGGATGACCCCACGTTTTTTCGCACCTGCTCCTGTCAGTGTAAAGGCACGGCGTCATGGGACTGGCTCAGTTAGCGAGGCCTACTCAGACAATGCATGTGCGATGGCGCCCCTTCTCCCCTCCCCCTACCTCTACCTGCCACTCGCTGACGGGGTGGCTTGGCGAACGCTGCGTGACGCGCCGTCTTTTTCAGTCCTTTTCAGCGACATCGTGACGTTCACGGTGATCGCGTCCAAGTGCGAGCCCCACCAGATCGTGCTGCTGCTCAACGAGATGTACACGCGCTTCGACGCGGCCACCGAGAACAACCGGGTGTACAAGGTGAGACGGACACGCGCTGGATGCAGCCGCGGAGGACAACCGGGTGGGCGAGACCGTTCTGCTCGGTCGCGTTTGGACCGACGGCCGGCAGGTCTGCGACGTAGAAACTCCGAGCGTCCTGCAATTCAGTACCGTGCATATCCCGAATCGTTACAACAAATGATTTATGCAGCGCGCCGGGGAGAAAATGAAGGTCTTTGGACAATATCGTAATTGTTTTTTATTGTATTGTATTTTTTATGTTGTAACACAAAACACAGAGTTGGTTTTGTGTTTCATGGTGATCTGAGCACGTGCATGGCTGCAATAGCAAGAGGTAATCCCCGGTGTGTCTGGAACTCCTGCAGGGATACCTGGACTTTTCGGACGATGCCGGCTGTTGTTTGCCCCAGCCATTTTGACGGTGACAGTCGCGCTGGCATATCCGGAACCGCTACAGCAACTGATCTCTGCAACGCGTCAGGGCCGAATGAAACCGTTTAGGCGAAGTCATAGCTGGTTGTCTGTTTCACGGTGATCGAGTACCTTCACGGCCGCTCTTTTCCGAGACAACTCGCGTGCCTTTGGACCTCTGAAGACTCCCGACGCAGTGTGACGGCGGCAGTCGCGCTCCGACGGCGCCGGGAAATGAGCGGAACATTACCGCCCGGCTGGCTGGGCTGATGAGAAATGCGGCGGCGAGTCCAAAGGGGCGCCCGACGCTGACGGGCGGGCGGACTGGTGACAGTCGCGCGTAGCTCGCGCGTCGAAAGGCGAAAATTGTGCGCCTCTGGACTGGTTGGCGGGGAGGTCTGGCGGCTGGTTAATGGGTTGTTGCATCGGCGATCTCGACCGTCAGGGTCATGTCGTGTCGCAGCGTTTCATGCCGGTTGTCGCGGGAGGCCGCGAAAAGTCGCTCATACTCGGACTCGAACCGGGGACCTCCCGGTCACATGGCGAGCAAGGTAACCACTGCGCTTTGTCACCCTGGCCCCTGGGTCGGGCAGACTATCTAAATGCCTACCCCTGGATTAGGTCAATCGTTAAAAAACGGATTCCTGGGTTAGACAGACTATCTAAATGTCTACCCCTGGATTAGGCCAACCGTTTGAAAACGGACTCCTGGGTTAGACAGACTCCTGAGTCATCTTATGCCGGATCCCTGGGTCGGGCGTACCGCGCAGTGCCTACTGGGTAGTTGTGACGGTGATGGAACTTCTCAGTCAGTCTTGGAGACTTTGCACTCTGTGTCATATTGCGTTTCGCCCTAGTGCTCTTCTAAAAGCTTCGCACAATTAGCCTACTTACGCGATCACGTCACGCGGGACTATATTTACGCGACCACATCGGAAGAAAGCGTGTTAATAGTGAGGCAGAAATAAAGCCGCCGATCTGAGTTGTGAAGGGCAGGTCGCCTTATATTTTAGAGCATCATTCCCGTGAACGCATTTATCAGGAAAGCACTCAGAAGCCGGAACCCGAGTCCGTTACGGCCAGGAACTCCAGTCACATTGTCACTTGTGATGTTCCTTGCAGTCTCAAAGTCACTTGTGGTACTGCTCTGACCACATGGCTTCTCGGTGCTCCTTGGGAGAAGTTATTGCGTTTGCTTGCGTTTATAGGACCAGTGCAACCAAATTAGCTTCCAGAGTGCGGTTTGGGGAATGAACGAAGGCAGATACGTTAGTAATATAAAGTGATCCAGTTATTTCCAGGTAGTCATTGTCTTCCGTACAGGGTGCATGTCAGGGTGCATGTTCATGAAGCAGTGTACCGGCATGCTCTTTTTAAAAAGGTGTTGACGTACCAAGTGGTCGCCGTTATGGCATCTAGAGTTGCTTCCTACGTTTGTCACGAGGAGTTCGCTTCCGCTCCGTTTGACTCCTTCATATGCGCGCGAATTTTACGTGGCGCACGCTTCCGCGAGCCGTTATCTTTTGCGCCCACGCGAGAAGCCGTTTCGCAAACCTCATAATGTTTGGGGATTGGACTTAGGCGCAAAAATCATGGAACCAAGAGTTCGGTCTCAGCTCTCGTTTGTCTCACGCCCTTACCATGATGTTATTCCTTATGTTCCACCTGATCGCAACGTAAACGTACTTCTGGCGCTCCCCCCAACCCGTATGATACTCCAGTCACATTGTCACTTGTGATGTTCCTTGCAGTCTCAAAGTCACTTGTGGTACTGCTCTGACCACATGGTTCTCGGTGCTCCTTTCGATCGCATTATTCTTGTGATGCTCCGCAGAATTGCATGAAATTCGGAAACGCAGCACTTCTGCGTTGCATACGGTGGCACCACCATTACTGGTGATAGTCGTCACCATTAAATCGTCATTTTGGATTGCGCTCTGGACATCTATGAACAGCATCGCCAGTTTCGTTTGACGCTTCTACGCATTTCCCAAGAACTGAGTGTTGGAAACTTGTGTTGGTCCTGTATTTTTCATCGCGGGGGCCATGACCTTGATGGCGCATCCTTAGATTCGCCAGTATAAGGAATAAAATAAATAAATCGTGTATATAGTATAATATATCATGCGAATAAATAAATCACGAATAAATCATATTCCGGTCGCCAGCAGACGAGGTCGAAATCTGAAACGAAATCGCTGTATTCCAGGATGCATAGCGTGGTGGCTTTTAGCGGCCGAGACGCAGCACCACGCCAGCTGAACGCTCGGCCGAGCCAGCTGACGGCGACCGACATTCAGCTGACGCCGGCACTTGGCCGGCTGACAGCGGCACTTGGCCACGTATTGGCGCCACTTACCCAGGGCGAAGGCTTTCCTCATGGCTAGCTAAGGCCGACCCCTGCAAGCACAGGCGCGAGGAGAGTCGTTGCTGAGGCGGTTGCGGGTGACGGGAGATTGGCTGGAAGCAGTGATATTGCTCACAACGATCGATGAGTGTTGTGCTCCGCTTGAAGTACGATTAAGGTACGCTTTCAGTTTTTTTTGGCAAACAGTGACAACGAAGCTTGAAATCGTGTTTAAATACTGTTTTTTTTTAAATCAATCTGAGAACGTTAAAACATTGGTTGGAGCTAAGTTGAGGTAACGTAGGGCGGTAAGTCGAGTAAGCAAGAAGTAGCTTAGGCGGTAAGCAAGTAGAGGGCAAATTGAGGTAAGTTAGGTAAGAGTGAGGGTGGTAAGTTGAGAGACCACATGAGGCCAGTATTTTGATGTATGGATGCCATCGCGATAGCATGGAGGTCGCTTGATTGGCATATTTCGGTCTTGTGAAATGAAAAAAGCACACAACTTGCATAACAGGGCCTCCTCAATGTGAAGATTCTAGAAAAGCCTCCGACAGCCTCATGCATCACTCAGAAGTGTCGCCCCAAAATCCGGGAGCATGAGTGTGAGAGACGTCTTTGAGCAGAGGCTGCTCGGCCAACCAGCGACCTAGTTCCTCAGTTGTCAGCTACGCAGCTGCGTTTTGTATCTGCATTGCTATTTTCCTAAACTAGTATGTCCACTTGCACTGTACTTGGGCACGAAACGAATCAGGAACGTCTCTGCTCTCCATCTGTCCTTTTTAATTTCTTGGCTGGTGATCCGGTAGAAACAAAAGAAATTCGGTAGAAATCCGGTAGAAAGGTAGACTACTGCTGTAAAGCATGTCTGCTGTAAACCCGGTTAACTGGATACCAGTCCCCCAATCGCGGTTAGTCTTTGGCTTACTTCTTGTCTGAGGTGTGCGTGTCGTGATGCCGAGACCCCACCCCTCCCCGGCTCGGTACCCTAGACAGGAACAGACAAACCGATGGGTTGGGGGCTGTATGGGCTGCTATGATCCTCTGTGATTTGGAAAATGAACATCATTCCTGTGGGCTGCCAGGAACGGAAGCGACTGAAAATGGCGTCTCGTCGGTCCCGATGTACTGCCACATGTGATCCTGAAGCCCGATGATCACGCAAACGTATTGCACCTTCACCATCTTAAAAACTGAAGCCGACTGCTGTGACACTAATGAGCTTCCAAAGCCAAACAGCCTAGGCGTTGTTAGAGTTGCCCAGGAGCTAACCGCCGCCTCCACCCCTAGTTAATCCTTCACCTCCTAACTCATCTTCTAGTTTGAACCGAGGCTGCCAGGCTGAGGTTTTGACGAGTCGTCAGTGGCCTCGGCATCAGATTGTCGTCAGGGGAGGCTTCTGAGGCCAGCGTCATATGGGTCCATTTTTGAAATGCGACAGTAATTTTCCATAGTTCTATTTCATTGCTAGGCTTCCTTGGACGTCCCCATTTCAAACGATTCATATCGGCCTGGCTGGTTGGCAAAATTGGGGCGGTGGCGAGTTTCAGTGGTTCGTCTCGTTCTCTTCAGCTTTATTTAAGGTCCTTGTTATGCCGAGACGTCCGTGAAGTTTGCCTTTTATCGCGAAGTTCACATCCCAGCTTGCGAGTGTGAACACGAGGCAATTTATGTGCCGTGCCCAGAAACAAGGTACCTTTACTGCTTCATCTAAAGACGCTTCCATTATTGAACATCAAATTCCCGCTCACTCTCGCCTTTCACATGAAAGTCAGAGGTGACTTTTATGTAAAGGCATCCAGTCGAGATTAAATACTTCTAGTTGCCTTTTGAACAATTCTTCGGAACGATGTATCCAAGGGTCTGAAATTTTTATAGCTGATATTTCATTAGTTCCGAGCAAATATTTTCCTTTCCCACGGAAAGTAAACACAAAAGAATAAATACTTTCATTGGTTATATCATAACGCCGGATTATGATGTAGTTTTCAAGTGTCTTGCTGCCTTCAGATGTCTTACTGCCATTTGTAGAACAGTGGATTTCTTTGTTTCTTCTCAGTCAAAATAAAGACGAAATGACAAGAATGTGAGACGAATATCACAATTATGACGGGAATACAGGGCAAACTGCTGAAGCAAGATTTTCCGGACATAGTGCTGACGAAGCAGCGTCCACGTGATCTCGGAGATATTGGCAGTTACTTTAGACCATTGTAACTAATTTGTACCGGGTAACTTATTTGACCCTTCTCGGCTGAACTCAGCATCAAAAGCAACTGACTCCGCTTTGACGGAAAGCTAAAAATCCGTTGAAAAGAAAATCCGGGCGGAGCTTTTGAAGCCTCCACTTTCTCCGTAATTGTGAGGAAAATGAGCGAAAAAGCTTATGCCAAAAAGCAAAACGATCATGCTAGATGTCCATTTAAAAGGAAGAAACCATGCGAGAGTTTTTTTTTCGTTCCCCATCTTCACAAGGGGAAAATGACTTTGCGCGGCAAGCTTCTTGCTTAGCTGAAAGTCGGTACTGTCGACAAAGATTTTGACCTACTGATCGATGGCTTTCGTACTGAGCTGTTGTGATCGATAGTTCCGTCGGAAGAAAACCGGCCTCCCCGTGCTGAGAAGAGGACCTGGAGAGGCTTCGACGCTCAATATATGGCCCGCGAGTCTGCTGGCAACTGGCCGACATGTGCGCATGCTGACTGAGGGTCGTGTCGTACCCTTGGCGTCACGTTAAACTTTTGCCTTAAAATCTGCTATTACGTGAAATTTCTCGATCAAATGTAGGAGCCGGGCGGCATGTAACAACCTATGCTTAGCACGGTCTCCGATCCATGTCATCACCCAACAATCATTCGGATCAAATGCACTTACTGTGTTGCGGACCCGATTTGCGCGTGTTTGGCAACGTACAACATGTTTTTCCCGATGTTCGTTCCGAGAAATCCCAGGAGAAATCTTGAAATTGGACTGAATTTCGCCAAAAACAGTCAGCTTCACCGACTGTGACCATCTCGGAGTTGTTGCCGAGAGCCAAATCCACCTGATGGGATGGCCATTGGGCGTGGGCAGCGGCTGCTCATCGCGCTGGCCTCGGCCGCAGTGGAGTGCGTTTGGCAATGGAGGCATCCGTCTATTAATGATGCGGAGAGGATCAAAGCCGACGATCTATTGGTCGTCATATGGATATTGCTGTGGCTTCCGAGTCGATCTCATCAAACAGAATGGGAGGTCGGTAAGACCTTGCAGCTAGGATATTTCAGGATACTCCCCACATTCTCCAAAGACCTAGCGTCCGGCCGGCACGCAACATCCCGTTTGGTTTTTATCAGGATAATTGGAAGGAAGTGGACGTGGGCGGCAGTAATAAAAATACTGCTTGTAGTGACGCAGAGGACAGCAGATGTTCGGGGTCAAAGTCATCGTCATCACTAATCACATATCTGAATCCGTTGGAACTAACCCTTTGACGCAGAGGCCGTCATCCATGCTGTTGGAACTCGATGACTACGATTGTGATTGTAACGTTATCACAAAGGAGGCATTGTTTCTTTTTTTCGTTTGTAGTGATTCTTTGGAAACGTACCCCTCATTAAAACACTCCAATGCTACCAATGCTGTTCCTCTCATCCGACGCATGACTCCGGGGAGATAAAAATAGATATGACGACATGACGAAACGGAAACGTTTCCACCCGCACACAACCTCGGGTTGTTCCAACTACCACGAAGAGTTCGTGTTATCTGGTACCACTTCAGGGTGTTCCACGTGTTCTCTAAGCCACCCAGTGCCACTCAAACACTTAAATTAAAAAAAGCTCTGGCAGCTCGTGGGCTTTGCGTATAGGGATCACAGTGAAGGTCTTACAGGTCAGCTACGTTCCTACAGGTTCTGCAGCTTTCGATATTTTGGCCCCAGAACTTGCTCTCAGCTCCTCTGTGATTCCTTTTCCACGTAAAAAACAGAGATCAGTTGGCGCCCAGGACACGAGAGGCTGCGGGCGGACCGAATGCCTCCCGGCTATAGGTCGATCGAGGGCTCGCAGCCCCGGTGCGCGGCAGCAGCGTGGAGCCTAGAGCGATCGACGCTGCGTACTCGACCGAGCTGCGCGTCACCAGCGTGCTTCAGCGTGAGCAGCGCCTTAGGCAGTGGCTTCTCCACACTTGGCCGGGGTCTTCAAACCATTCGACGGTGACGGATACCGACGGGCGGTGACTGTCGGCAAGGGAACGTGAGCGGTGACTGTTTATACCGGAACAATGTCGCCGCAGCTGCCAGGGAGCAATCGCAGTGTCAAAGAGATATAAATCACCGTCTTAGCCAGCCGGCCAGCCCGCTGCAGATGGTCCGGATCGTCCGCTGATGCGGCGGCTGTCCGCTGTCCGTGCTGGACATGGCCCGGCCGCTGCAGATGGTTCGGATCGCCCGCTGATGCGGCAGCCGTTCGTGCTGGACATGGCCCGGCCGCTGCAGATGGTCCGGATCGCACGCTGATGCGGCAGCTGTTCGTGCTGGACATGGCCCGGCCGCTGCAGATGGTTCGGATCGCCCGCTGATGCGGCAGCTGTCCGTGCTGGACATGGCCCGGCCCCTGGACGAGGCCCGGCTCGCCGCCGCCACCCGGGGCAGGCCCGAGCCGTCGGAATCGGGATCAGATCACCAAGCGCTGTAACCAGCGCGGTGAACAGTGAACCGACCGAGTCGCTGGGGCGAAGGACATGACGGAGAGGGTTGTCCGTACGATGAGAGACCAGATCCAGCAGGACTTTGATCTTGTTCGTGAGACTTTTCGTGAGAAGCTTCTTAACATTAAAATCAGACTGAGCGACAGCGAAGAGCATCTGGAGGCAAAAAATAAGCAAGTGAGGCCCTCATTGCCGAGGTACGGGAAATCAAGAAAACGGTCAAGATGTTCCAAGAACGGATGGAGGAGGACCAGGTCGGCAGTGGTCTGCCGTCGCTGGTATCCTCTGGTGCGTCGTTCGTCGGGAATTCCCAGGGACGCAAGCAGCCCGGAAGCAGAGGACGTGGAGGGGGAAGAGAAGATGAAGAGGAAGAAGAAGTGCTATCCGTGGAGCGGTACAGCTTCCGGGCTTTGACGTCAGCTCGGGCGACATTGCCAGATGGCACCGGCTGCCCGGGGAGCAGGAAGTCACCTGTCGTTTCGTGCGCTCAGGTGGGGGGTCAAAGAGTCAAAGAGTGGGGGGTCAAAGAGTGGGGGGGTCGGTACGCGACCAAATATATTTTCTCAGGTTAGAGCTCGAGGGCATCTATATAAACGGACGCCTGGTTCGACACCAGTCGGAAATCCTTCCCAGGCCGGGGGGGGGGATTAGGGGGGGGGTTTCAAGGTCAAGCCGCTCGCCAATATATTTTTCAGGTGACCGAGGGATCCTTCCCCCGCTCTCAGACCGAACAAGCCTGCTTGGCTATGTGTTCGATGTTTCCCGGTAACGGAAACCTGTACTGCACAAAGGAAAATCCGTCAAGATGGTGCGTGTTGAGTCGTTGCGAGAGATCGGAGACCTCGGTAGAGATCCCTAGCTGACACAGACCAAGCACTGAGACTGCACGACCGGTACGTAACTGTCCCTGTGCATCATATTGCTCACCGGGCTCGTTGCCTACCAAAGGTAAAAGGTCTTTGTGTTGCGCTCTTCGTTGTTTTGGATAACTTGACGCTTTTTTGGAGTCCGTTCGATTTACCTTTCTTTTCCACTTATAGGGCTGCAAATCCTACATTTTTAAACAATATTGTTGCGCCGAGATGGGTTCAAAGTTAAACCGAGTCAGATCCACACATGATTGTGGCCGTTTCATGTGTCTTCTGTCCTATTTGTATGCGACTTTGTCATGTTCGGCCACTATCTTGGAAAGCCTATTGTAGAACGCGTTTAAAGCATAGGCCATCATTTGTTTTGAGCGATTCATTTCGCGGCTTTAAGAGTGCTGCCTAGCATGCAACCTGAGTTCGCTCCTGTCCGTGTTTGAACGGCGAGCCCTCCTGACGGCGCAGCCATGGGTCCGGTCGAGAGAGGACCATTCCGGCCAGGGTTTGTCTGAGGCTCGACTGACCTTGTCTGACCTCCGCTGTTAGCTGGATCTGGGTATTGCGAGGAACCTAGAGAGATTCTGCTGACTGAACAGATTAGCCCACTTCACTGTACTCTGTTTATTCCGGGTCGCTTCTCAGTCAGAATCCTTCGTTGTTATCATGCCAGGTAGTCACTTGGCTGGGCTGGAGAGGACAGTGATAATGGCTGTGGCTAGTGAACACGTTTAAATCACGTGATACCGTTTCTCTTCATGATACCGCCCCCTACACGTAAGGATAATCGCGTACTTCCCGATCACAGGCGCGTCACGGTGTTTGCTCTTTTTCGTGCACTGTTTTGTCAACGTAGCTGTAAACAACGATCCCACATACATTTTAGCGACTTCATCAGACCGACATGACCAAGGCAAAACTGGCAACATTTGAGTAAATGGGCTCAGGTCGTACAGATCCTCCCTTCCTAAAAGAACGAAAATATTCTTTTGAGCGAAAAAGCCCCACGCTGATAAAGTTTGCGAAAAACTGTGGCTGCGAGTATAGGGAAAAAGAGGTTTCTTTGCTAACGAAGCCAAAAAGAGCCAAGATGTTGCGGCTATTTTCCGGCCAGGTTTTCCAGTCCCAGCTAAACAATATGCAGACTGACCCGGCAGGAAGATTCATACTGGTGGAGGTAATTGTTGCGTGAGCTAAAATAACGCTCGGGAATATATAAGGTACCAACACGGACCATCCGTCTGATGAGATGTGTACTGTTTGATCAAATGTGTACCGCCAGGGACACGTTTGCGAAGGAGCCCATTGTCTTTGGAGGAGAGTTCAGTTTTTGCATGAACGTTAGTATGGATTGACAAACTAGCGCGAATTGTCCGCAAGAATGATAGCTAATGCAGAGACTGTTACGCATATTGCCGAAGAGAACAACTTGGTAGGTGTTTGCAGGCAAATGCATCCCTGCTAACGGCAATATAGGAGAAAGTGGGTGTATTGCGCCATCCTCACTAATTGCGCCCACCTCCATTCCCGCGAATCTACCTTATATCTTAGTCTGCTCTGTCTGAAAACTGAATTGTCATCACCAGAGTTATCCCTTTCCGGTGCCAGCGTGGGGAGAACTGAGGTAAAGCTACGCACTCCATGCCTCTCTTAGAAAGTAATGGATTTTTTAAACTATTTTAGCATCTTTTATCGTGCTGATTATAAGGTTTGATAACATGGACGGCATTCAAAGTGTCCTTTCTGAGGCATGGACACAGTTGCTTTTTGTATTCATGTAAAACCTTCCCAAGCATGAGAAACTTCTCGCCGGTTTCCGCGCTATTGCGCACAGGTAGCACAATTTAAATTGCGCCCATGGCAAATGCGCCACGGGGGCGCAGTAAGCAGGACGTAATTGAAAGTGGCTGACCGCACTACGACTTGGATTGTATACCATTTTGAATTTGCGTTTTCGGACAACATGAAGTCTTTCAGCTGGACTGTAAGCTGTAAGCACACTTCGACAAGTTGTTCGGGATGTAAAAGCGGGCATGTCCATAAAAAAGGCGAGCAGTGTGCACAGGTATGTTTTTTGGTCAGTGGTTCTGAGGACCTGGAATTGAATGAAGGAGATAACACACATGTTGCCTCGAATGGTGGCGTTAATAGCAATGATATAAAAATTACTAAAAAAAATTGAGATTGTTTTTTTTATAAAGTGCTCCTGAGAATTTCCTAAATCAAGCTTCATAATACTCATGGGCGTTACCTACATAGGGGTGTGACACCTATGTAGGTAACCTTTACCTTGGTAGGTAACCAAAACCTTTGAAGTACTCAAACATTTTGAACAAAGTGAGAACATCAGACCCAGGGAAATATAAGACCCCATAAATACGAAGTATAATTCCAAAGCCCTGACATAATATCCCGCGCGAATCATACCATCGTTGCACGGAAGGGAGAGGGGAGGACAGATACTCCGCTTTTCGCACTCTGCAGCTTTTGCGACGTTCATTACGTACGCATATGTGCGTTGCATGGAAAGAATTGGCCTGAATTTTCGAGTTCCCCTCCCCTCGAATTTCCCGCTGGGGCGGGATCTGTTTATCTCGTTGCTAAGGAGCCCCCTGGAGCTGTTTTAGCTCGGTATCACTAACTGTACTCCTAATCTACATCTGTTCCTTCCCACACTATCTCATGCACCGCTTTTCGAGTGCCTCTTGCCGAGTGAGAAGCTCGAACGGAACTCCGTCTGCTTCCCCAAAAAAGGGGGAGAACACCTTTCTTTCCTTCTGTCTACGAAAAAGCTAGAGGCATACATCAATGTCGAACATCGTCTATGGTGTGATGAAAACTGAATTCAAGAAAGACTGCACACCGTGTTGCAGAACCGCGCATAGCCGGAACAGACTGGCTGCAAAAATTTCTGGCACGGCACCCCAATCTTGCAATACCTTCTCAAGACGCGACCAGCATCGCGACACTGGCGGTCTTCCAGGAGTCTGAAGTGAAGTTGTTCTACAGGAACGTGAAGGTCCTGATGGATAGGCACATTTGCATTTCATCCAGGATTTGTAATGTCGATTCCGACTGTGATGCCTCCACAGAAAGTCATCGCATGAGAAAGTAGGTGGCAAGTCGGGGTCGTCAAATGAACTGAGCGGGGCCAAAAGACGACGGCCGTAAGCTGTTGCAGTGGTCCTCTATAGACTGATACGCGTCGGTTCGGATACACAGTCACGCGAAGCCAGCGCGATTCCAGTTTAGTTTTTGGCACGCAGAAAAAAAACAAAAACACGAGATCAGAAGTGGCACAGCGTTTTCTGTATTGGACATCTCAAATGCCTACCTTCTATCGATGGAATACATGCGCTTTTAATCATGTTTTTTGTAGTGGATAAATGTCAGGATAGTAATAAGATAAGCGATGCATGGTTTAATATCTCCAACACAAGGACACAACTGAGCGATAAACCAGGTTGCCCAATGTTTTTAATAATGAGCAGTGGGAGAAACCAAACAATAGCCGACACTTTCATAATCAAGGTATGCTTGTCGCTGGTAGGTGAAGTTAATATCATAATGCGATACAAAACACGTAAATATTATTGTACCTTAGTTATAACTGGCATGCTAAAGCTCGGTCCTGTATTTTTATGAGACACATATAACTTTATTTGTCTTTACGTGGTAACCCATCGAATTCACTCAATACAGAATTTTCTACTGAACTCGATGCAAGTATGTTTACCTAAATTGCCGTCTTACATCTTAAGCGTACACTCATTCATTTGTCAGTTTAACTTCGCCACTGGGACGCATTTCAATGCCAATTGCCCCACCCCTTGGGCGCAATTAACGAATTTCGACAACTGCGCCCTTTTGAGGGTTTACGAAAACGGACTTCCAAGAACAGCACTGAAAAACATTTATATATAAATAAAAATGAAATATTTATATATATAAATACAAAAGGCAGCACTGAAAAATATTTCGACCTTAATAATGCAGACAAGTGTTTATTCCATTGTGAGAAACACAAACTCTGCTTGTTGTAGTCAAAGGTGACACACATTGCCTTTTTGCTTAAGGGGGCGCAATTCACCCTCTTTCCCCTGCATTTCAGCACGGCAATCCGCCTTCAAAGCCTCGAGTAGGGTTGTTTTTTATCAACAATAATTTCCTGCACGCAAAAAGTATTGCGCGCTCACAAATTCTGGACGGGTATTTTACCAACCACGGAGTAAAGTTAGCAATGTAACGGAACTGTTACATTGCAAACTGAAACTGGAAGCACCCCTTGCGGAAGACCTGATCGTAAGTTCAGTATCGATCCCAGGCAGCACAGTCTCTCAGAGGTGACGACGAATCGCATCCCTGACATACTGGAACAAAGTAACCACCCAAGTGTTTCGTGGAACATCCTCCCAGAAATGATGATGGCGGTATTCGCGGGGAGGTCGTCGCATATCCTTCTATAAGGAAGAAAGTTGATGCTCAGAAGTTCGCAGCTCTGCAGAGATCGAGAGACTCAGGAAATTGCTGGTTTACACGAATGCAGAGCACGTAAGGTTACAATAAGTGAAGGGAGAAAGAGATGATCTAATTACTACACGCTGTCGGAGCAACATGTTTCGTGTAAAAGCGAGATGGAAACAGTCTGGATAAGAAGGCTCAAAGTAGTATTTTCATGGTCTGTGGAAAAGTTTTCTTTTTTAATTACTAAACAAGTCGATGTTCCTGCGCCACAGCGTAACGGCTGTAGAAGTTTCGGACAAAACTGAAGATATGCTCGATAAATGTAACTCTTATTTCGCACACGTGCACTTCAAAATCAGTCACTGCTGCGAGAAGAATCGGCGCCTTTTTTTCGGCAGCATGCCTCGCTTGAGTATACAGGACAGCCCATGCTTCGAAGACATGTTAAGCGATGTTGAACTAAGTGCAGCCTCATTTTCTTAAAAAAAAAAACGGCGAATGTTACAGCGAATGCAGATTTCATTCAGTGTGTTTTGCATCCGCTTACAGCATTAGCGTCATTGAGATCGATTCCAAGACACTCGAAGCATACAGTAATGACGCAGAGGCCGACGTAGTTTGACAGCGAGTCTTCTGAGTTGTTGGAATGGCATTCAGCTCGAGGCGTTTTGAGATGGGCATATCGCAAATTACTCAGGATACCTTGCCCACCAGAAAAAATTAAAGTGGGAACGAGAGTAGCTTGCCGGACTTGGTTTTCAGTTTATCGGAGTTTTTACGAGACAACTGTTGACGTTTCTTTACGTTGGTCACAGTGTAGAATTTCGCACAGGATCCTTCCTATAAATTAGCGTCTACGCGTTTTGGAATATCGCGGTCGGATAAGTGTCAGTCTTCTCCTGTACTAGAGAGTATTATTCACGTATTTTATTCACGCAGCATAACTCAGAGGCTCTCGCACGATCTGAGTCGTGTTTCCCAAAACGGACACGTTAGCAAAACCAGTGTCTCTAAAATGTATGCCAAGGAACAGGAGGCAGGGCAAAGTAGTCGATAAGACTGTTAACAATGCTATCAAAGAAATATATTTATTTGTGCAAAAACGCTCAATGCACCCAAAAACTCAGGGATTTGCCGCCTCATCTGTCGCCGCGAGCAAGGCAGATAAGTACGTCAGAGTAGTCGGAGGAAACATGGCAAGTGCGACGCTTTGTGGACTATAATTCCGCCACTGAGCTAGACACAGAAAGGTGAGGAGACGCGCCGGCCCGCACTGGCCAGGTCATTGTTCACGCAGCGGGCAGGCCGGGCCGGGGCTTCCCGTGGCCGTGTGAAGAGGCCGCTCAACGACGGCTGGCACCTGACGTTAATACATGAGGGGGCACACCCAAGGTATCTGTAGTTTGTGAACTGGCTGGCGGTGCGTCACCGTGCGCCTAGTTGAGGTAGGTAGGTGCACGGAGAGAAGCATCTGTAGTGGACCGGTTGTTTACTGTTCTCGACGGGTGCATTGCTGATGTCGTGCCTGCCACACTGTGCGATATGTTAGCCGGAATACTGTGTCGGAAATGTGAGGTAGCATGATGTGTGTCAACACATGATGGTACCCCATCATGTGTAGCAACAATGTGGGGTAACAACAATGTGGGGAACGGCGTCATGGCTCTGTTTACATGTTAGTAAACGAACAGCCGAAGAAAGAACGTGAAGTGGAAAATGTGGATGTTGGGATGAAAAATGCCAAAAATCGTTAAAAAATGAAAGAACGCAAAAAATATTCCACGAATTGTACCACACTTACGCGTAAATGTTCCCATTGTACGTACTTTGTGGATCATCGTTAACACGGACCCCGCTTCCAAACTGAGCTCAGATGGGTCAGCGTCCATTGACGCACTGCAGGTGCCTTTGACAACCTTGATTAGTTTCTCTCGTTTGCTGGAGACCATGGAAAAGTGGATTCTTGTGTTTTTTTTTTTTTGTTGTGAAGGGGAGTAATGGAACTGGAGTTGTCTCTCACTGATTACGGCAAGAAATATCATTTGTTGTACTGTTTGGTTGCGTTTTTCTAGGCAGCTTCAAATATCATGACCGCTATTTTGTAGGTGATCAGTATGCGATGCCTGGTTGCGATGTACGCAGTACGTGTGCAAAGCTCCCCATCTTGACGAACGCTTTGCGGTTGGGAAAAAATCCGGCGCCTGCTCAGGCTCGAACCCGGTACCCTGGGATTCTCCGTTCAGCCACTAACCCGCCGCCGGCCGCGCCGCAGGTGGAGACGATCGGCGACGCCTACATGGTGGTGGGAGGCATCCCGACCAGAGCGCCGGACCACGCCACGCGCGTCGTCAGCCAGGCCATCGACATGGTGCGGCTGGCCAGGGAGGTGCCGCATCCGCTCACTGGAGAGCCTGTCCAGGTCAGTGACCTCGACGGGGAACCCGGCGAGGTCAGTTGCCTCACTGAGGGAGCCTGTCTAGGTCGGTGACATCGCCGAGGAGCCTGTCTTGCTCAGTGACCCAGCGACTTTACCTGGGGCCCGTTCAGGCCAGTGTCCTCACTGGAGAACCTGTTCAGGTCAATGACGTCACTAGGGAGATCGTCCGGGTACTCACTAGGAAGTCCTAGCAGGTTATTGACCTCACCGGAGAAGGATCCTAGATCATTAACGTCACCTCAGCCTGGCAGGCCAGATCATCCGATCTGCTCCCAGCTCGGGGCGGAGGAACAGAGTGACCTTTCACAGATGGCCGGTGGGAACACCAGATCCGCTCCCCCCTCGGAGCGGGCTGTAGGGCTGGAAATTTGGTTTTTGATCTTGGTGTCGGGATATAATTTTTGTTTTGGAGTACGAAATTTTGCCAACATTCATGCTGGTTTAAGTCAGCGTTCTTGGTGTAAGTCATTTACGACATTATACGTGGCCCTTACTGAAAGAGGACAGTCATTTGCTTCCATAGTTAGAAATTTGCCAGCGTGGTTATAATGTAGCTTATTGATAGAGGCACGAGCTCAAACTTGTGGAACATAAAATGATTCTGAAGCACGTATTTTCCGCTGCTCTTCAACACCGAAAGACAACACCTCTTCCAACCTCGGCGGGCTGACAGAGCAGCCCCTCCTCGGCAGATCCGGGTCGGCGTGCACACGGGCCCGGCCGTGGCCGGCGTGGTTGGCCAGAAGATGCCGCGCTACTGCCTGTTCGGCGACACGGTGAACGTCGCCTCCCGCATGGAGTCGCACGGCGTGCCCGGCCGCATACACATCAGCGCCGACTGCAAACGGTGAGCGGCCGGCGGCGGCGGCGGCGCTCGTCCCCCCCTCGGCGCTCTGAATGTGTCCGGTGATGACGCCGTGTGCGGTGTGTGAACCGGGACCGGCGTGCTTGAAATGGGCTGGACGTTTCGGAAGTCGGATGTGGATTTCAGCTGCGGTCGCCGTGGGACGCGCAGGTCCGCGACCGCTGCTGCGTCGTGCTTAAGGAGCCGCGCCGCTGTCTGCCGCTCTGACCGTTCTGCCATTCATCATTCATCTGTCCGGATTCCAGAGCGCCGCGCTCAGAGACGAGCAGCCAGTGTTGTCGGGATTTGCGACCTGCTACTCCGGCCGCTTCTTGTTGCAGGAAGCTGGACCTGGAGAGGAGCAGCCAGTTCAGTCTGGAGCCTCGCGGCGCCGTGCAGATCAAGGGCAAGGGCCTCATGGAGACCTACTTCGTGCAGACGCCGTTCGACCCGACGCCGCCCGCTTCGCAGAAGCTCAAGGCCGTGAACGGCAACTCGAGGCGGAAAAACGGTGCTCTCCGGCGGCGAGAAAGTGGCGTCTGTCACATGCAGTGAGCCGTCGCCGCCGCGAACTGCAGCGACAGTGAACGGCCGAACTGGACTCACAGAGAACGGCCCGTCTGCGGTTAACGCCGCAGTGCCGGTGCCGGTGCGACCAGTGCCGGCTGACGCGCGGTGCAGTGGCGGTGGCGGCCGAGACCAGGGCCGGGGTCCGGTGCTGAGGTCACGGCTGAGAACCTCAGACGGGGCCCGTGCGGTGACCGCAGTCGGGACCTCGCAGTAGGCTGGCGCGAACGAGCTGTCCTCTCTTGGCCGTGGACGGCCCGTGACGGGCCAGCCGCTACGAGCGTAACGCAGGTCCTGGGCCACTGAACACCTGGCGGCCGCCGAAGGGAAGCGTTCATCTGGAAGTGTTGGCTTGAAGCGTAGCAGCCGGCGTAGAAGTTCGGTCCTGCGGGGTGAACCACTCGTCGCTCGCAGCCTCCCCGGGGGGCGGGGAAGACAGGAAATAATATCCGTGGGCAGGAAATAATGACCGTCTGTGGCAGCTCCGCAGTTTGTCGTAGCTGAACGCCGCGCACTATCACTAGACCCGGTTCTGTCGATATATGAGGCCGCGGTGCCTGGTTGAGGAATATTAGTCGAGGCCCGGAAATATGGAGAATTGTCGGTATGATTTGATTCCCCCCCCCCTTCGTTTCTATTTGCTTCTTCCAACTTCCGCTCTGTTTTCGTACGCTGTTCAGAGCTTGTTTCTCGGTATCGCAGTCGTATAGCTCGTAATGTCACAGTTGACAACACCTGTTGCGGTTTTTTGTTTCATCATTTCTGTTGATGGGTACCAGCGCATTTACAGTGCCGAGAAGTATCTTGTTTTTTTTTAATTTCTTGTTTATATGCCAGTTTTCCCATGGGTTTTATTCATTTGGCCATTTATTTTTGTATCTGACGTTTTATTTTTCCTTCTTGTCAGAGCGATATAAGTACTTGTAATAAGCGTTTTACACTGGGTTTTAAAGATGCACAGTACCAATCGATACCAGAATCGGAAGAGATTAGCCCCGAGCTTTCAGCCGCCGTTTAGTTGAAATGAGCGGTCATAACAAAGTACTCATTCGAGCTCCATGCTGACTGTATTCAATTTACTGAAAGATAAAGTTGCATGTCGATGAAGAATAAAAACATGATGCTATTTGCGCGGCCGCGTGATGACATTATGCTTTGCCATTTGGAAGTGCATTGCACGATATACGGTTTTTTGCCTCCGTGAGATCTCGCATAAATCACCGAGATGCTGGCTTTTCATTGTAAGTCAGTCTCCTTTGGTGGCGGATGCCAGAAGAAGCAGTGAACCATGCCTGCTCTGCTCGACACTAGCGTCGTGGATAGCCATTGAGTTACGAAAAGAACACTGCATGGTTTCTTAGGCTGTGCAGGGTATTCTTCAATGATATGGCAGTTTGACTTAACATTACAATCAGTCCGAACTTCATCGTTGGTTGACCTCACCTTTTTGAAATCACGGCCCATTGATCTCAGAGTCGAGCTTGCCTGACGCAACATAATGAACCGAACAATTCTGGAATTCATCGTTCGTTGAACTCAGCTTTTGGAAAGCAATGATATTGATTTCAGAGGCAACTTACGCCGTCCTTAGATATAACCGTATGAAGGACAATACCCTTTAGCCTTGTACGATGACAGGCCTTTTTGGCTAGTCTCTGAGTCCAAAGTACGCCGTTCCTCGATCTTAAAGTAGGAGGGACAACGTTCGTTGATCTCAAACATCGAAGGTCTCTGCATCCACAAACGGCATCACCAGTCAGCGCATTGTCTCAAGACGTGGGGCTTACTCATCACACTGTTCACTTATCATTCCCCGCACGGTGCCCCTGCATCATCACTTTCTTCCCGTATAGCTCTCAAATGGCGTCTGCATTTTCCCTCAATGGCCAAGTCTAGCAACGGAAAGCAATCTGTCATAGGCACCGTCACAGTCTGTCACACGGACCGGTATAGAGCGTCATACCTGCCGGTGCAGTCTGTCACATCTGTCTGTCATATGTCGCGGCTTAGTATGTAACGAGTAGGCACCATCCGTCACATGTAATGGTATCATCTTACATGTATCGGCGCAACCGGCCCAGGTGCCGGTGCTATATGTCAGGTGCCGGTACAATGCGTTGCACGTAGCGGCGCAGAGTTTTGGAGGTACCGATACAAGGCATCGCAGGAGCCGGCAGTCTCCTCTCTGTAGGCATACGCTCAGGGCACATTCGCAGTCTGTGTAACGTTTTCGCCTGGTCTGTGGGGCGTGCTGAGGCTTATAGTTTTCCAGCCACTTACTGCTGAGGCTGGATCACAGGCCACCGAAAGACAAACGTTTTCACCAGCCAAACTGCGATGCGGAACTGAGCTGTGACAGTGAGCTGGTCGGCTCCAACGTATGCTTGGGCTTGTCTGGGACTTCTGCTCGATATATCTGGGTTTCTTTGGCAGCATGTTTGTGAGCATCACCATTGCTGATGGTCTGTTGGACGCTAAATCGCGACAACCAGATGTTTTTTTGTCGTTGTTGTGGGACAGCAGTACAAAAGATGGTAGCGTTACTTGCTGGAAAATAGATATTCCTTCCGGAACGACTTAGAGTCTGGCTTCCAAAAGCACCCAAACCAACAATCTTCGCCTTACATCGTCACTTTCTATAGCATTACACAGTATTCTACGGCATTCTCAGTGTGTATTCGTGTACCTCGCGGTTCCTAAATTGTACATTCCAATAAAGCCCAGGCCGGAGTGCCGGCCTGTAAAGAGTTGCGGACTCATCACGCCACCTGCCTCTTCCTGAATAGGACGGTCACCTCGCCTCACGCCTCCGCTGGCCTGTCGCCAGTCGGCCCCTGTCACTGGTCGTCCGCCGTGTGCCAACCACTGCTGAATGAAATATATTATCGCACGTGGAGCTCGACTGGACCATCTCGCGGGCGGAAATCGATGTAGTGCCCGGTGGCGTCGGTGGAGAGGTGCGAGTGGGAGACCCTCGCTTTAGGGACGGATCGTTATCACGGAAAGCAACTCGTGGTGAAGAGGTTCGACGGCTTACAGCAAAACTTCACGGTGGTACCTCATCTTGTAGGACTCGACACGACGGAAACCATTAACCCGCCCCCGACTGGGAGGGGGAGGTTGACCGCACCCCCGAACGGAGAGGGCGAACAAACGCAGCACCACCAAACTGTCTGTACCTTTTCCTTGATCACTGTTACACCTTATGTCAAGGTTCTGACCTCAGGTCAAGACAGGTCTCTGACTTAGGCCAAGTCAAGTGGACTCATGTCCAAAAACGTTTAGCGCCCTGCAACTTTTTCGGAAAACATAATATCGCCATAAAACTTTCAGGGACTAGAGATCTCGATGGATGCAACAAATCTGCTATTTCAGATTTTTCGGAATTCTCCATGTCATTGACCTAAGGTCGAGCTCATTTTTAAGACATGGCGTTTTCCGGAATTTGATGACATTTTCTACAACATTTTTAGTGTGGGACAATGCAGGCATCTATTTACCGTCAATGGACAAAGTATCAATGACTTCCAGCGATTGACCTGAGGTCAGGCCACGAATGCCGAACTACGATGAGCCAAAACACATCGCCGTCAAAATCCGCGATTTGCGATTGACGATTCGCGATTGACTCAGAACGGGATGCAAACAGCAGAACTGGCTTGCACAGTTGCGAGCAATACCAAAAAGTTCAGACTTGCGAATAAAGCTCCACCAAATTTGTTAACCGATAACTGATGAATTTTTCTAAAATTTAAACATGAGAAACCATCACAAGAATCACTAGGATAAAGAAATACCAAATGAAAAGGCCTTTGTTGCGAAGATAAAGAAATGCTAAAATTTGTTCTCGTTAATTTCATACTGCGTTTGGCTACGGCACCCGCCGCCAGTCGGTCGCAAAAATCGCCGTATCTTTATTTCAGCGTTCCGACGTATATGTTAAACAATTCAGAGACATCAGGCGTGTATCGGCATCTTCGGACTTTTACCTGGTTATGGATAACTTTACCTTGGCTTTATTAACCGGTCCCCGACTGGGTGAGGGCAGTTGACTGCCCCCTGAGGTTTTTCTGGGATTGCAAGGGAACGAACAAACACAGAGTCACGAAACTTTGTGTACCTTCTTCCTTCATCAATTTTACATCTCCGTGTCAAAATTTTCACCTCAGGTCAGGTCAAACAGACCTATCTCCAAAAACGTTTAGCGCCCTGTAACTTTGTCGGAAAACAGGATATCTCAATAATACTTTCAGGGATTAGCGATCGTGATAGATGCAACAAATTTGCTATCCCAGATTTTTCGGAATTTTCCGGGTCATTGACCTAAGGTCAAGCACATTTTAACACATGTCGTTGTTTTTTTCGGAAATTGACGCAATATTTCATAACATTTTTAGTGTGGAGTCAAGCAGACATCTAGTTACCGTCACTGGGCAAAGTATCAATGACTTCCAGCCATTGACCTGAGGTCAGGTCACGAATCACTGTAGTGAGCCAAAATGGATCACCGTCAAAATCGACGATGAATTACTCAGAAAGGGTAGAAAAATGACAGAACTAGCTTGTACAGACGTAAGTAATACCAGGAACCTCAAAAAGTTTGAAAAAATGGCATATTTTGGAAATAAATAGGCTCTCGCGAATAAAGCTCCGCCAGTTGTGTAGATTGGTCACTAATGAATTTTTCCAAAATTTAACCACGCAAAACCAGTACAGGAACCACTAAGATCAATGCAATTTACATAGATCGTCTTTTTTCGCGAAAATAAAGGAACGCTAAAATTAGTTCCCTTGAACTTGTCACCGCATACGGCCGCGGCGAACGTCTTAAGCTGGCGCGAGAATTGCCGTGTCTTTAACTCAACGTTTCGGCGTACATATTAAACAAATCTGGGAAATTAGATGTGTATCGGCATCCGCGGACCTTTACTTGTGCGGTGGTGCCTTTACCTATGCGTTATTAGTCACAGCCCTTGAGATTCATGCCATTTCTCGGCCCCAGGCAGTCGACTATGAGAAAACATGTAGAGGGCGTAAATTGCTTACATATTATCTAAAACTAAAAATGAGACCATTTTCGAGCTCTACTCGTCACAGGCTTTCCAACGGTATCTTGTTTTTATCGTGCAACCAACCGTTCGTGAGTTAAAGAGGGCGGCCAACTCCCCCCCCCCCCAGTCGCGCATGTTCGAAATAGACCGGCGGTCGTGCGCGAGTTAATCACAGCCCTTGAGATCCAGGCCGTTTCTCGGTGTCATGCAGTCGGATGTCGGATGTGAGGAAACATGTATAGGGCGTAACTGGCTTACATAACATCCAAAATTACAAATGAGACGAGCTGCGAGCGCTATTTGTCACGAGCTTTCCAACGGTACGCTTATATTTATCGTGCGACCAACCGTTGGTGAGTGAAAGAGGGGGCGGTCAACCGCTCTCCCTCTCCCAGTCGACAGTGATCGGCGCCGACTGCCAGTCTGGCGTGGGTTAACATTCGTCGTAGGATCATCAGTCACGGAGTGGCCGTGTTGTGGAGTTGCACAAAATGGCTGAGATACCCCAGCGCCCAGTGTTCGGTGCTCAGGGCAAAATTGGATTAGAAAACATTACTGAGGAACACTCTGATGAAGAATTAACACGCGCAGTGGTAAGGGGTTTCGCACTAACGCGCACTGGAAGGGGGTCTAAAAGTGCCTACCTCCGATCTCGACAAAAGCAAGAGCTAGAGACATGATATTTTGTGGATAGGGCGGGGCTATAACTATTTACATGGGGTGCAATTTGCATTACCCTAGGTCGATATCTTCAAGGTCAAATGGGATGAAAAATGCCAACTTTGGACACTTTCTCGGACCATACAGGCCATCTCGTAGGACTTTTCGAACGGAACTGGAAAAGGGTGTTTGTTTGGCCGTTAAAGCGTGGAATAAGACAACTTCCATTCATTTGGAGCCTTGACTGAGAATTTTGGGTCGAGGTCGTGTCAGATCATTGACCTATGGCGTCATTTCTTTCATCGTTTGCAGATCAGATTTCAAAATACACGAGACAGTTTGAGAGTAAATGAGGGCGCAACATGTACCTTTTGGCGTATTTTCAGTGGAGGTAGCCGACATCGGTTCATTTGGTCACTTCCAGTGTTTATATTTGTGTATGTATATATATATGTGCGTATCAATGTGCCAAACGTGTTTTAGTAAGGCCTTTGAATGCACATTTCATACTAATTGACATATTGCAAAGAAAATCTGGACTAAGCCACAAAAAGTTGTCCTTGACCTTTGACGACCTTGGTGCGCACACATGTTTTTGTTGGGGTCTTTGAATGCATACTTCATACAAATCGATACGTGGCAGAACAAATTTGGGCCAATTCACAAGATAATGAAACTTGACCTTTAATGACCTTAACCTTCACTGAACTTGGTATATGTAAGGGAATTAGTGTGCGCACACGTGTTTTTATCAGGCTCTTTGAATGCATATTTCATAATTTCATACAAACCAACATGTTGCACAGCAAATCTGGATCAGGTCACAAGCTGTTTGACCTCGACCTTTCAGGACCGTTACTGACCCTTATTAACCCTAGCTGTGGTCTTGGTATATCCATCACTTATTCCCGAATGACAGTGCCTAATTGTGTTCAAAGGGTAATCTTAGGTAGAACGTTAGTTCTTTCACAAAGTTCCTCATTTGTCAGCGACAACCGTCGTTTTCGTCATGCTTGCCTGACTTCAAATACTTGAAACCTTAAAAAATCTCCGGCCGATTTCCGATTTTTCTGCGTCATTCGACGAATTATTTCATTGCCATGAGTGTCGAAAAGTAGCAGCAACCAGATCCAACCCGCCCTCGAGATATTCGAGAAAAACAGGTGGGGGGGGTCACGAAAAACCCCTTCCAGTGAGCGTGTTAGCCCTATTCCCGGAAGGCTTGACGGTAGGTCGATTCCCGGCAAGGGGGCGGATTCCCGCCCCCCCCCATGAGGTCCCGAGAACTACTCGTCCGATTTCGTCGTAAGAAACGGACAAACAGCATTCGATTTGCCATGACGTGAACTACATTTAAAAAAATCAAAATTTCGAAATATGTGGATACAGGGGGGCAAAAAATGTCAAAATCAGGGGTATTTTTGCACTTCTTAAAATTCCATTGTTTATCGATTGATTTCAATGAAACTGGCATGAATCGGGAGAATGTGGATAGGACTTTCACCATGGGTACATAAATCTGAAATTTTGAGAAAATTCATGGGCGTTCACAGCGTTCCAAAAATAGGAGGATTGGATTTTTGACAACTGAATGAACAAAAGGGGAAAAAACACTTTTTTGGCTTCTGCTACTCGTGTTATGCTAAAGAAGTACAAATCACATCACAATGTTTGCATAATGTTAGCATAGGCGGTGCCAGGGACATGAAAAAGGGGGAACTGTCATGGTCACACGTTCTTCAGATCAGCTTGTGATCTTTGACCTCAAATGACCTCCAGTGACCTTGGGATCACTTGGAATGATCTCGTGTGCATTTAATATTATTTGTAAACGTTTTCAATCATTTGAATTCACTATATTTCAAAAATTTCATTTTACGACTATTGCGATATAGGGTACGCTCACTGACATTTTAAGTCATAGCTCAGTGACCCGACCTGATATCAAGCTGAAACTTGATACACAAGTAGAGGACACCGTTCTACGTCATATATATTCCGGGTTTGGCATTAAAAAAAAACGGCGCCGAAATTATTGCAAAAAATTAATTTTGACTTTTTACCTTGATCTGACATTGTACAGTGACCTTAGGTGAATGAAATTATATCTGCACATTGCCCAACTATTTACCTATTCATCTGTAAAACGTTTTAAGCTCTATCTTAAAAACTCTGGTTTTGGCAGACATTTTCCTTTTACCCTCAACATGGCCAAAAATGGCATGAGGTGCCTCCCTAAAACGTTGCCTGGCACCGCCCCTGAGCAAAAAAAAATTTGAAGTTTTGTCACGGCGCGTAGAAGGAAACGCTAAGAAAAGTGACCAAGTTTCGTGAAGTTGCGTTAAAAAGCCTGAAATTGGCAAACAAAAAGCCCGACGGGGGGGGGGCGGATTCAGCCCTCCTTCCGGGAATAGGGTTAAACTTATGCGCCTCACAGTCGGGATGGAATCCGATTTCGATGCTACCCACTTAAACACGCTGGGACTAAATTCTTATAGATATCCCAAATGGCCCAATCATATGTTTTTAGAAATACTGTGGAGTGTCATCTGTGAAAAAACATTATTTGTATGTATAGAAAAACGACTCATCCTTTGGCAATGTCTGCTTTACTGTCTCGCCATAAAGATTCGTTTGCCCCTTGATTTAATGTCCTAACATGACAGTATTTTAAGCCTCAATTTAACGTAGTTTTCCCATCATGCTTCTTAGCAAGTTAAGGGCTCTCAAGCCAATTATAAAGAAGCAAATTGTTTAACTGTCATCACTAACCATCATAAATGTATATTACGTTCTGTGGTTTTCCATCGACTTCGGTTCATTCATTTATTGTTGCAAAAAGTTCAGGAATTCGAATACTGTCGCCTTCATTTCTGCAACGTCATTGGCTCCTATTAGATCAGCCCCTAGACCCCTAGACTAGCCCCGAGACCTCGAAACGGCGAAGGGTAGCTGCAGCAACAGACCAGCGGCTGTCCTGACCCAGCAGCAGGAGACCAGAGACCGTTCTGGCCCAGCAGCAGGCGACCAGCGGTAGTCCTGACCCAGCAGCGGGTGACCAGCGACCGTCCCAACCCAGCAGCAGGAGACCAGCGACTGTCTCAACCCAGCAGCGGGACAACAGCGGCCATTGCAACCTTGCAGCGGGAGAACAGCTCTCCTTTCCGCGAGGCCGAGTCGCCGCTTGCACGGGTCAACGGCCTCCGAGCGGCGGCGGCGGCGCCCCAGGCGCTGCACGGCCGGCCGTCGTGCATTGGGCCTCCTTCTCAGTGGAGACGCCGCGTCGCGCCGGGCCCAGCGCTGGTCGGCGGCCGGGCGCTCTGCGCCGTTGTGACCTGTGACTCGGCCTCACCTGCTCGGGACGCACAGTGGGCTGACCTGAGCTGAAGGCCGGCAGACGCTGAGGTGCGATGGCGCTGCTGTGGAAAGCGTTCAGGTGAGACAAGACACTGACTTGTACTCATGTTTTCCTGGCTCTTTCTCCTTTTTCTCGTCTTTATTTTCCTGGCGCTCCGCCACTGTGCGACCATACGGCCAATCCCGGTTCGAGAACCAAGCACACGATGTCAAAGTGTAAGTTATTTGGCGTATTTGGCACACTTATTTGGCAAACCACAAAACTGCACCGCCCATCAGAATGAGAGGTGATTCTCTGAAACATGTAGTATGTGTGCAAAATCTGGTTGACAAACGTGATATCTGGTTGGTAGCCTTCCTGAAAGCGTGAGACGCAAATGATCGTGAATATATAAACTTGCTGACAGTGTTGCGTTGCACAGTTATGCACAACGGCAATGGGTTGTGTTCGCGTTTCTTGTTGATATCTCCAGAAGCAAGTTTTTACATTACGCTGTTTGTACCAAATTCAGGTGCATTTCAGGTCCAGGAATGTGGAGAAACTGTGATAGCCGGAAGCACAGATCTCGGTCCATTCCGTAGCTTTCTACTTCCATCTCTGTTCTAGCATTTTACGATTATCTAACTAAACAACGAATGCGTGATTTTGGCCACTTCAGTGTGTGGCTGCGAACCCAATGTGGTGCACTGTTTTCATACCCATAGCCATTGATCCCCGCTGACCTTACCTGATCGTCTCTGCGGCACAAATCAGTCATTAATTAAATCCATTACCTCACACTCAGCTGAAGAAAACCACACACAGATATGGTATCACTACGAGACGACTTTATTGTTGACTGCATGACCTGTTTTTCTGCTGCAGGCGAAGTATGAGAAAGTACAACATCAAAATGATGCTGTTGCTGTCAGCAGCCGCTGTCTTTGTCCTTTTCAACTTGACCAGGTAAATGACTCGCCGTTTTCACTGCCAAGTGCTCTGGCTCCCGCTCGTCAATGGAGGATTGACATGCGATGCAAAAGCTACGACATTCTGAATCCAATGCTGTCGTAAGTCGTAATGCTGTCTTAAGTCGTAATGTCGTGAGTCTTTATGTTGTCGTATAAGTATTCGTTGTGCGTGCATTTTGCGTAAGTCATTGTCGGGTTGATATCATTAGGGTAAGCTATCAGTACATGTAAATTGGTGCCAGACCCCCAACTGTCTGCTCGTAGCTCCGCCCTTGAGGTGCGGTTATGCTCTCTTTACAAATATTGTTATCAAGGTTATGACATATCGAAACGCTCACTTCTCCTGACTCCAACCCGCCATTTCTTCTAGCACGAAAAACCCATTCACGTACAGCGTTGCATATCTGCCTATGATGTAAGTTCATGTTATGTTATGTTATGATAATCTGTATCCATCCTTGACACATTCCGACACCTTTAAATTATGGGACACAGATACACAGACACAAATGTCACATATGTCATGCAATTACATCATGGAATTGCCAGATATTTGTTTCTAACACCGATATCTAAAGCGAGTACGTGGTGAAACCACGGCAAAAGGGCTGGACACCCTCCCAGAAACGCCACCTTGAACCGCTCCTGGTCCATGTGGGAAACTCAAATTGTGGTATGGTGTGTAAAAACCACATGTGTGAAAATGCGCAAAAATGCCTAACGATTAGTATATTGCGTGGTCAACGATTGGTGCATTATAAGCGCAGTTCTTCAATTCGTACTTTGTTAATCTTTACTAGTGATGGTTCTTTCGTCCGGAACTTCATGTAGGGCTTTCGGACAGTAAATTCAACTTTCTCGATGTCTGTTATCCTGTCTAAATCATACTGCATTTCAAATGTCTCGTTTGTTTTTCTCCTTTCAGCCACGACCATTAAAATTACGTTTTCATCGATGATACTTGGTGTTCCAAGTTTCATAGGTTCCTCACAATATTCCGCGATAAGTCGATCTGCAGCATCTAGTTTGTAGAGCTTTCATGATAAACACTATTTTACCGGACATTTTTCACCAATTCATCACAACATCAATTCATAAAACATCGGCCAATCGTTATTTGGATACGACAATTAATGTGATATCTAACATATCAAAACCATACAAGTATTTGAAGCTAGTCTAAAGACATACTTAATGTGGTGCTTCAATCCATTTTGCGTATGCGTGGTCCTCATGTACACAACACACTCATGAGATTATCACACCCATCATCACATATACACACACACGTGAGACACATTCATCATCGGGTCGCCAGCTTTTGTTTTGAGCGTCGTCTTGCTGCCATTTCCAGCGGGCCGGATTCAATCCCGCGGAAACCGAGGACAGGCAATGAAGACCAGCTGCCCTCCTCTGCGGACAGTCAGGACGCCTTCAGTCAGCTGTTCACACTGCTGGAGCAGCCGGCAGCACCTCCTGTTGGCTGCCGGCAGCCGCTTGAGGTCGGCGGACGCTGCTTCGCGTGCTTGCAGAACAACGTGTTCGTGTTTGGCCAGAAAGACGGTTCCAAGCCTGTCTGCCTGCCACTGCTGCCGGCCAACTGCTCCGTGCTGTCCTTCGGCATCAACCACGACTTCAGCTTCGATGCGGCCATGGAGGATCTGGGCTGCACCGTGCACTCGTTCGACCCGACCATGGGCGTCGCCAGCTTCCGCAGGTCGGCCGGCATTTACTTCCACAGCCTCGGCATCGGTGTCGAGGACACCGAGGAGGGCCGCCTCCCCCTGGCCAGCCTGGACACGATCGTCCGGCATGTGGGCCTGGAGCGGGGCGTCATCGATTACGTGAAGTTGGACGTGGAGTCTAGCGAGTGGACGGTGCTGGAGCAACAGTTGGAGACCCAGGGGCCGCTGCTGCGCGTGCGGCAGTTGGCCGTGGAACTGCATTTGTGGCATTGGGATCCGACCATCGGCGCGACGATCGCCCATACCACGCAGAGAACGCGGACGACGCTGCCTGTGACGCCGGAGAACGCAGCTCGGTTCGTGAAAGTGCTGACCGCGATTCGTGATGCTGGGTTCAGTATGGCCAAGAGCAAGCGCTATGCTATTTGTCAGAAAACGAAAGCCGGCTGTCTGGCCACTCTTTATGAGGTACTCTGGGTAAATACGCGATTTAGTATGTAATCTGACGACACATTTTGACTCTTTGATTCTGGGCTTTTTCAAATCGACAAAAGTTTCCAAGATCTCAGATTTGATTAACGCTGCCTACATCACTGAGGACGCTTTGACGGCGGGTTAAGAGCATGGGCCTCAAATTCAGCTTGGAATCTAGTTACCCATTTAAACACGCTGGGAGTAACTTTTTATGGCTAAGAATGTTAGACGTGATACGTGTACGACCTCATACGAGAACTAACGTGATTCAATATAGTCTCAGATGGTTTAGTCATCTGTTTTTAGGAATACTTTGTCACCTGCGACGAAGCATTACTGGTATGTACGTAAAAACGACCCATGCGTTGACTTCTTGTCTACCTTACTGTTTTGACACAAAGGTTTGTTTACCTCTTAACCCTAATTCCGGCAGGGAGAGGGCTGAATCCACCCCATCGGGTTTTTTGCTTTGCAATGCCAAGGTTTTTCACACAACTTGAAAAAGCTTGGTGGCTTTTCTTACCTATTCTTTTTACCTATCGCAATAAAATTCCGCAATTCTATTTCGTTTAAGGGCGGAGTTAGGCAGCTTTTTTGGAGGTACCTCCGGTCATGTTTGGCTTTGTTGAGGATAAAAGAAAAATGGCTATCAAAAATGACACTTTTGAGATGGAACTTAAAGCTTTATATAGGTGTATAGGTAAATAGTTGGGCAAGCATAAAAATACGATTTTGTTAATTTAAGGTCACTTCGCTTGAGCAGGTCAATATCTAAAGTCACTCTGACTTCATAGTTATAGTTTTAGCACTTTTTCAAATTCCAAGCCCGGGACATATATGACGTAGGAGAGTGCCTTCTACTTGTGTACCAAGTTTCAGGCTAATATCGGATCGGGTCACGGAGCTATGACCTTAAATATCAGTGCGTGTACCCCATATCGCAACGTCCATAAGGAGAAGTTTTAGAAATAGAGTGAATTGAAATGTTTGGGAACATTTTCAAACCATCTGAAAATGCACTAAAGATCATTTCATGTGACTCCAAGATCACTGGAGATCATTTAAGATCAATGGTCGTAAGTTGATCTGATAACATGTGGCCATGGCAGTTCCCCTTTTTCATGACTCTGGCATCGCCTATACTAACATTACACAAACAATGCAATATGATTTGTACTTTTCAGCATAACCTGACTAGCGAAAACTAAAAAGGCGTTTGTAATTCTTTTGTTAATTCATTTTTTTGAAAAAAGTAGTCCTCCCATTTTTGAAACCCTGTGAACGTCTAAGAATTTCCTCGAAATTTCAAATGTATGGGCCAATGGTAAAAGTCCCAATCATAATCTCTCGATTCGTGCCAATGCCGCCAAGATAAGTATAGGAACAAAAGAGTCATAACAGGTCCAAAAAATCCGTCATTTTTATTTTTTTTCGTCCTGTACCAACCCCTTTCAAAATTTTGAAAACTTCTTTTTATATTACATCACGGCAAATCGATTGCCGTTTTTTTGTGCTGAAATCGAATGTGTAGTTTTCTAGACCTCGGAGCAGGGTGGCGAATCCCCCCCCCAACGCCTGGAATCGGCCATACCGTCCAGCCCTCCGCGAATGGAGTTAAATTTATGTACTAACATCACATTATTTGAAGCCTCAGCTCCGCCTACTTTTTCCCATCATACCTACTGGCGGGTTAACCCGAGCAATGGAAGGGGGTTTCGCGCTAACGCGCACTGGAAGGGGGACACAAAAGTGCCCCCTTCGATCTCAAAAACGGAAGGAGCTGGAGACATGAAATTTTATGGACAGGGTGGGACTATAACGATTGCGCACCATTTTCGTGACCCTAGGTCGATATCTTCAAAGTCAAATGGGGTTGAAAAGGGTATCTTTGGACATGCCATTCCGTACGACTTTTCGAACGGAACGGGAAAAGGGTGTTTGTTTGGTCGTTAAAACAAAGAATACGACAATTTCTAGGCGTGTTTACTGAGGATTTCGGGCCCAGCTCATGCCAGGCCATTGACCTATGGCGTCATTTTTACATCGTTTGCAGATAAGATTTCGAGCAACACGGGATAGCCTGAGTGTAAAGAATGGCACTATGCGCATCTTTTGTCGTATTTTCAGTGAAGGTAGCCAACATCGGTACATTTGGCCACTTCCAGCGTTGATATTTATGTATGTATGTATATGTATATATGTATATACATATGAGTATCAATGTGCCAAACGTGTTTTTAGTAGGGTCTTTGAATGCATATTTCATACAGATCGGCATATTGCGCAGTAAATCTGGACCAGGTCACCAAATATTTGCCCTCGACCTTCGATGATCTTGACCTGAAATGATCCTGCTATATATAAGCGTATCCATGTGCGCATGCGTGTTTTTATTGGAGCGTTTGAATGCAAATTTCATACAAAAGGACATATCGAAAAGCAAATCTGAGCCAGGTCACAAAATATTTGACCCTGACCCCGGTATATGTAGGCGTAGCAGTGTGCGCACACGGGTTTTTATTAGGGTCTATCAATGCATACAAACAGACATGTTGCAAAGCAAATCTGGGTCGGGTCACTAGCTGGTTGATCTTGAACTTTGATGACTTTGACCGTTATTGCCCCCGGCTTTGGTCTTAGTACATCCATCACTTATGCCTGAATGACGTCGCGTGGCTGTGTTCAAACGGCAATCTTAGGTAGAACGCTAGTCCATTCACAAAGTTCCCATTTGTCAGCGACAACCGTCGATTTCGTTATGCTTGCTTGACTTTAAATGTGTGAAACTTCAAAAATTCCCGGTCGATTTTCGATTTTTTTTCGTCAGTCGACGAGTTATTGAATCGCCATAAATGTCAGAAAGTAACAACAACCAGCCCTGATCCGTTCTCGAGATATTCAAGAAAAACAGGTAGAGGACACAAAAAGACCCCTTCCAGTGCGCCTGTTAATGGTTCTAAAGCAACTTTTAAAGCCACAGATTGTTTGACTTTGTGATCACTGACCATCATAAATGTATACTGTGTCCTGTGCTTTGCTAACAACACCGGCTCGTTCATTTATTCCCCCAAATAGTCTAGGAGTTCGAATACTGTCGCCTTCGTTTCTGTAGCCTCATGATCTCCTGTTCGACAATGACCCCAACACCCCGAAACGATGAAAGGTAGCTGCAGCAATAGAACAGCGGCCGTCCTGACCCAACAGCAAAAGACCAGGGACCGTCCTGACCCAGCAGCAGGAGACCAGAGACCGTTCTGGCCCAGCAGCAGGAGACCAACGACTGTCTCAACCCAGCAGCGGGACAACAGCGGCCATTGTAACCTTGCAGCGGGAGAGCAGCTCTCCTCTCCGCCAGGCCGAGTCGCCGTTTGCAGGGGTCAACGGCCTCCGAGCGGCGGCGGCGGCGCCCCAGGCGCTGGCGGCGGGCCGGCTGCATGGCTGACCGTCGTGCACTGGGCCTCCTTCCCAGCGGAGACACCGCGTCGCGCCGAGCCCAGGGCTGGTCGGCGGCCGGGCGCTCTGCGCCGTTGTGACCTGTGACTCGGCCTGACCTGCTCGGGACGCACAGTGGGCTGACCTGAGCTGGAGGCCGGCAGACGCTGAGGTGCGATGGCGCTGCTGTGGAAAGCGGGCAGGTGAGGCAAGACACTGACTTGTACTCATGTTTTCCTGGCTCTTTCTCCTTTTTCTCGTCTTTATTTTCCTGGCGCTCCTCCACTGTGCGACCATACGGCCAGTCCCGGTTCGAGAACTAAACACGCGATGTTTAAGTGTGAGTTAATACTTATCTGGCAAACCAGAAAACTGCATCGCGCACCAAGATGAGAGGTGACTGAAACATGTGGCATGTATGCGTTAAGAGAAACTTGATATCTGGTTGGTAGCTTTCCTATAAATGTGAGAAGGAAAACGCGCGCAAATTTATGAATATGATGAACGCATTACGTTACACAACTATGCACAACGACAATGGGTTGCATTGCGTTCCTTGTCGGTAACTTCAGACGCAGTTTTTTACATTACGCTGTTTGTACCAAATTTAGATGCATTTCAGTCCGGGAATGGGAAAAAATGTTGTAGTTGGAAACAGATCTCTGCCTGTTCCGTAGCTTACCGCTCCATCTCTATTCTAACATTTTACGATTACCTCACTAAACAACGAATGCGTGATTTTGACCACTTCAGTGTGTGGCTGCGAACCCAATGTGGTGCACTATTTTTATACCCATAGCCATTGATCCTCTGCTAGGTATCATCCACCGGCCTTACCTGACCGTCTCTGCAGCACAAATCAGTCATTAATTAAATCCATTACCGCACACTCAGCTGAAGAAAACCACACACAGATATGGTATCACTATGAGACGACTTTATTGTTGACTGCATGACCTGTTTTTCTGCTGCAGGCGAAGTATGAAAAGGAACAAGAGCAAAGTGATGCTGTTGCTGTCGGCAGCCGCTGCCTTTGGCCTTTTCAACATGACCAGGTAAATGACTCGCCGTTTTCACTGCCAAGTGCTCTGGCTCCCGCTCGTCAATGGAGGATTGACATGCGATGCAAAAGCTACGACATTCTGAATCCAATGCTGTCGTAAGTCGTAATGCTGTCTTAAGTCGTAATGTCGTGAGTCTTTATGTTGTCATATAAGTATTCGTCGTGCGTGCATTTTCCATAAGTCATCATCGCAAAACCCACGCAAACACAGCGTTGTATAGCTGCTTATGGTATTAGGTTATGTTATGTTATGTTACGATAATCTGCGTCCATCCTTGACAGTCTCCAGACATTTTTCAGCTATGGAAACAGACACAGAAACACAAATGTCAGTCATTTCATGCAATGACATCATGGAATTGCCAGATATTTGTTTGTAACACCGATATATAAAGCGAGTACCTCGTGAAACGACATCAAAAGGGCTGGACATGCCTCCCAGAAACGCCACATTGAACCGCTCCTGGTCCATGTGGGAAACTTGGATTGTAATATGATGTGTAAGAACCAAATAGGTGAAAATGCTTAAAAAAATGCTTAACGATTAGTACATTACGTGGTCAACGATTGATGCATTATAAGCGCAATTCTCCAATTCGTACTTTGTTAATCTTTATTAGTGATGGTTCTTTCGTTCGGAACTTCATGTACGGCTTTCAGACCTTAAATTCAACTTTCTCGACGTCTTTTACCCTGTCTAAATCATACTGCATTCCGACTGTCTCGTTTGTTTTTCCTCCTTTCAGCCACGACCATTAAAATTACGTTTTCATCGATAATACTTGGTGTTCCAAGTTTCATAGGTTCCTCACAATATTCCGCGATAAGTCGATCTGCAGCATCTAGTTTATAAAGCTTTCATGATAAACACTATTTTACCGGAAATTTTTCACCAACTCATCACAACATCAATTCATAAAACATCGGCCAGTCGTTATTTGGATACGACAATTAATGTGATATCTAACATATCAAAACCATACAAGTATTTGAAGCTAGTCTAAAGACATACTTAATGTTCATACATACATACATAAAGACATACATAGGTTCCTCACAATATTCCGCGATAAGTCGATCTGCAGCATCTAGTTTATAAAGCTTTCATGGTAAACACTATTTTACCGGAAATTTTTCACCAACTCATCACAACATCAATTCATAAAACATCGGCCAGTCGTTATTTGGATACGACAATTAATGTGATATCTAACATATCAAAACCATACAAGTATTTGAAGCTAGTCTAAAGACATACTTAATGTGGTGTTTCAATCCATTTTGCGTATGCGTGGTCCTCATGTACACAACACACTCATGAGATTATCACACCCATCATCACATATACACACACACGTGAGACACATTCATCATCGGGTCGCCAGCTTTTGTTTTGAACGTCGTCTTGCTGCCATTTCCAGCGGGCCGGATTCAATCCCGCGGAAACCGAAGACAGGCAATGAAGACCAGCTGCCCTCCTCTGCGGACAGTCAGGAGCAGTTTTCATCCTCTGCGGAAAATCAGGAGCACCTCCGCTCCTCTAGGGAAAATCAGGAGCACCTCCGCTCCTCCGCGGATGGCCAGGAGCAGCTCCCCGCCTCTGCGGACAGTCAGGACGCCTTCAGTCAGCTGCTCGCGCTGCTGGAGCAGCCGGCAGCACCTCCTGTTGGCTGCCGGCAGCCGCTTGAGGTCGGCGGACGTTGCTTCAGGTGCTGGCCGGGCAGCACCTATAAGTTCAGCCAGACAGACGGTTCCAAGCCCGTCTGCCTGCCACTGCTGCCGGCCAACTGCTCCGTGCTGTCCTTCGGCATCAACCACGACTTCAGCTTCGATGCGGCCATGGAGGATCTGGGCTGCACCGTGCACTCGTTCGACCCGACCATGGGCGTCGCCAGCTTCCGCAGGTCGGCCGGCATTTACTTCCACAGCCTCGGCATCGGTGTCGAGGACACCGAGGAGGGCCGCCTCCCCCTGGCCAGCCTGGACACGATCGTCCGGCATGTGGGCCTGGAGCGGGGCGTCATCGATTACGTGAAGTTGGACGTGGAGTCTAGCGAGTGGACGGTGCTGGAGCAACAGTTGGAGACCCAGGGGCCGCTGCTGCGCGTGCGGCAGTTGGCCGTGGAACTGCATTTGTGGCATTGGGATCCGACCATCGGCGCGACGATCGCCCATACCACGCAGAGAACGCGGACGACGCTGCCTGTGACGCCGGAGAACGCAGCTCGGTTCGTGAAAGTGCTGACCGCGATTCGTGATGCTGGGTTCAGTATGGCCAAGAGCAAGCGCTATGCTATTTGTCAGAAAACGAAAGCCGGCTGTCTGGCCACTCTTTATGAGGTACTCTGGGTAAATACGCGATTTAGTATGTAATCTGACGACACATTTTGACTCTTTGATTCTGGGCTTTTTCAAATCGACAAAAGTTTCCAAGATCTCAGATTTGATTAACGCTGCCTACATCACTGAGGACGCTTTGACGGCGGGTTAAGAGCATGGGCCTCAAATTCAGCTTGGAATCTAGTTACCCATTTAAACACGCTGGGAGTAACTTTTTATGGCTAAGAATGTTAGACGTGATACGTGTACGACCTCATACGAGAACTAACGTGATTCAATATAGTCTCAGATGGTTTAGTCATCTGTTTTTAGGAATACTTTGTCACCTGCGACGAAGCATTACTGGTATGTACGTAAAAACGACCCATGCGTTGACTTCTTGTCTACCTTACTGTTTTGACACAAAGGTTTGTTTACCTCTTAACCCTAATTCCGGCAGGGAGAGGGCTGAATCCACCCCATCGGGTTTTTTGCTTTGCAATGCCAAGGTTTTTCACACAACTTGAAAAAGCTTGGTGGCTTTTCTTACCTATTCTTTTTACCTATCGCAATAAAATTCCGCAATTCTATTTCGTTTAAGGGCGGAGTTAGGCAGCTTTTTTGGAGGTACCTCCGGTCATGTTTGGCTTTGTTGAGGATAAAAGAAAAATGGCTATCAAAAATGACACTTTTGAGATGGAACTTAAAGCTTTATATAGGTGTATAGGTAAATAGTTGGGCAAGCATAAAAATACGATTTTGTTAATTTAAGGTCACTTCGCTTGAGCAGGTCAATATCTAAAGTCACTCTGACTTCATAGTTATAGTTTTAGCACTTTTTCAAATTCCAAGCCCGGGACATATATGACGTAGGAGAGTGCCTTCTACTTGTGTACCAAGTTTCAGGCTAATATCGGATCGGGTCACGGAGCTATGACCTTAAATATCAGTGCGTGTACCCCATATCGCAACGTCCATAAGGAGAAGTTTTAGAAATAGAGTGAATTGAAATGTTTGGGAACATTTTCAAACCATCTGAAAATGCACTAAAGATCATTTCATGTGACTCCAAGATCACTGGAGATCATTTAAGATCAATGGTCGTAAGTTGATCTGATAACATGTGGCCATGGCAGTTCCCCTTTTTCATGACTCTGGCATCGCCTATACTAACATTACACAAACAATGCAATATGATTTGTACTTTTCAGCATAACCTGACTAGCGAAAACTAAAAAGGCGTTTGTAATTCTTTTGTTAATTCATTTTTTTGAAAAAAGTAGTCCTCCCATTTTTGAAACCCTGTGAACGTCTAAGAATTTCCTCGAAATTTCAAATGTATGGGCCAATGGTAAAAGTCCCAATCATAATCTCTCGATTCGTGCCAATGCCGCCAAGATAAGTATAGGAACAAAAGAGTCACAACAGGTCCAAAAAATCCGTCATTTTTATTTTTTTCGTCCTGTACCAACCCCTTTCAAAATTTTGAAAACTTCTTTTTATATTACATCACGGCAAATCGATTGCCGTTTTTTGTGCTGAAATCGAATGTGTAGTTTTCTAGACCTCGGAGCAGGGTGGCGAATCCCCCCCCAACGCCTGGAATCGGCCATACCGTCCAGCCCTCCGCGAATGGAGTTAAATTTATGTACTAACATCACATTATTTGAAGCCTCAGCTCCGCCTACTTTTTCCCATCATACCTACTGGCGGGTTAACCCGAGCAATGGAAGGGGGTTTCGCGCTAACGCGCACTGGAAGGGGGACACAAAAGTGCCCCCTTCGATCTCAAAAACGGAAGGAGCTGGAGACATGAAATTTTATGGACAGGGTGGGACTATAACGATTGCGCACCATTTTCGTGACCCTAGGTCGATATCTTCAAAGTCAAATGGGGTTGAAAAGGGTATCTTTGGACATGCCATTCCGTACGACTTTTCGAACGGAACGGGGAAAGGGTGTTTGTTTGGTCGTTAAAACAAAGAATACGACAATTTCTAGGCGTGTTTACTGAGGATTTCGGGCCCAGGTCATGCCAGGCCATTGACCTATGGCGTCATTTTTACATCGTTTGCAGATAAGATTTCGAGCAACACGGGATAGCCTGAGTGTAAAGAATGGCGCTATGCGCATCTTTTGTCGTATTTTCAGTGAAGGTAGCCAACATCGGTACATTTGGCCACTTCCAGCGTTGATATTTATGTATGTATGTATATGTATATATGTATATACATATGAGTATCAATGTGCCAAACGTGTTTTTAGTAGGGTCTTTGAATGCATATTTCATACAGATCGGCATATTGCGCAGTAAATCTGGACCAGGTCACCAAATATTTGCCCTCGACCTTCGATGATCTTGACCTGAAATGATCCTGCTATATATAAGCGTATCCATGTGCGCATGCGTGTTTTTATTGGGGCGTTTGAATGCAAATTTCATACAAAAGGACATATCGAAAAGCAAATCTGAGCCAGGTCACAAGATATTTGACCCTGACCCTGGTATATGTAGGCGTAGCAGTGTGCGCACACGGGTTTTTATTAGGGTCTATCAATGCATACAAACCGACATGTTGCAAAGCAAATCTGGGTCGGGTCACTAGCTGGTTGATCTTGAACTTTGATGACTTTGACCGTTATTGCCCCCGGCTTTGGTCTTAGTACATCCATCACTTATGCCTGAATGACGTCGCGTGGCTGTGTTCAAACGGCAATCTTAGGTAGAACGCTAGTCCATTCACAAAGTTCCCATTTGTCAGCGACAACCGTCGATTTCGTTATGCTTGCTTGACTTTAAATGTGTGAAACTTCAAAAATTCCCGGTCGATTTTCGATTTTTTTTTCGTCAGTCGACGAGTTATTGAATCGCCATAAATGTCAGAAAGTAACAACAACCAGCTCTGATCCGTTCTCGAGATATTCAAGAAAAACAGGTAGAGGACACAAAAAGACCCCTTCCAGTGCGCCTGTTAATGGTTCTAAAGCAACTTCTAAAGCCACAGATTGTTTGACTTTGTGATCACTGACCATCATAAATGTATACTGTGTCCTGTGCTTTGCTAACAACACCGGCTCGTTCATTTATTCCTCCAAATAGTCTAGGAGTTCGAATACTGTCGCCTTCGTTTCTGTAGCCTCATTATTTCCTGTTAGACAATGGCCCCAAGACCCCGAAACGATGAAAGGTAGCTGCAGCAATAGAACAGCGGCCGTCCTGACCCAACAGCAAAAGACCAGGGACCGTCCTGACCCAGCAGCAGGAGACCAGAGACCGTTCTGGCCCAGCAGCAGGAGACCAACGACTGTCTCAACCCAGCAGCGGGACAACAGCGGCCATTGTAACCTTGCAGCGGGAGAGCAGCTCTCCTCTCCGCCAGGCCGAGTCGCCGTTTGCAGGGGTCAACGGCCTCCGAGCGGCGGCGGCGGCGCCCCAGGCGCTGGCGGCCGGCCGGCTGCACGGCTGACCGTCGTGCACTGGGCCTCCTTCCCAGCGGAGACACCGCGTCGCGGCGAGCCCAGGGCTGGTCGGCGACCGGGCGCTCTGCGCCGTTGTGACCTGTGACTCGGCCTGACCTGCTCGGGACGCACAGTGGGCTGACCTGAGCTGGAGGCCGGCAGACGCTGAGGTGCGATGGCGCTGCTGTGGAAAGCGTTCAGGTGAGCCAAGACACTGACTTGTACTCATGTTTTCCTGGCTCTTTCTCCCTTTTTCTCGTCTTTTTTTCCTGGCGCTCCGCCACTGTGCGACCATTTGGCCAGTCCCGGTTCGAGAACCAAACACGCGATGTCAAAGTGTAAGTTATTTGGCGTATTTGGCACACTTATTTGGCAAACCACAAAACTGCACTGCCCATCAGAACGAGAGGTGATTCTCTGAAACATGTAGCATGTGTGCAAAATCTGGTTGAAAAACGTGATATCTGGTTGGTAGCTTTCCTGAAAGCGTGAGACGCAAATGATCGTGAATATATGAACTTGCTGACCGTGTTGCGTTGCACAATTATGCAGAACGGCATTGGATTGTGTTCGCGTTGCTTGTTGATATCTTCAGACACAGGTTTTAACATTACGCTGTCTGTACCAAATTCAGGTGCATTTCAGGTCCAGGAATGTGGAGAAACTGTGATAGCCGGAAGCACAGATCTCGGTCCATTCCGTAGCTTTCTACTTCCATCTCTGTTCTAGCATTTTACGATTATCTAACTAAACAACGAATGCGTGATTTTGGCCACTTCAGTGTGTGGCTGCGAACCCAATGTGGTGCACTGTTTTCATACCCATAGCCATTGATCCCCGCTGACCTTACCTGATCGTCTCTGCGGCACAAATCAGTCATTAATTAAATCCATTACCTCACACTCAGCTGAAGAAAACCACACACAGATATGGTATCACTACGAGACGACTTTATTGTTGACTGCATGACCTGTTTTTCTGCTGCAGGCGAAGTATGAGAAAGTACAACATCAAAATGATGCTGTTGCTGTCAGCAGCCGCTGTCTTTGTCCTTTTCAACTTGACCAGGTAAATGACTCGCCGTTTTCACTGCCAAGTGCTCTGGCTCCCGCTCGTCAATGGAGGATTGACATGCGATGCAAAAGCTACGACATTCTGAATCCAATGCTGTCGTAAGTCGTAATGCTGTCTTAAGTCGTAATGTCGTAAGTCGTTATGTTGTCGTATAAGTATTCGTTGTGCATGCATTTTGCGTAAGTCATTGTCGGGTTGATATCATTAGGGTAAGCTATCAGTACATGTAAATTGGTGCCAGACCCCCAACTGTCTGCTCGTAGCTCCGCCCTTGAGGTGCGGTTATGCTCTCTTTACAAATATTGTTATCAAGGTTATGACATATCGAAACGCTCACTTCTCCTGACTCCAACCCGCCATTTCTTCTAGCACGAAAAACCCATTCACGTACAGCGTTGCATATCTGCCTATGATGTAAGTTCATGTTATGTTATGTTATGATAATCTGTATCCATCCTTGACACATTCCGACACCTTTAAATTATGGGACACAGATACACAGACACAAATGTCACATATGTCATGCAATTACATCATGGAATTGCCAGATATTTGTTTTTAACACCGATATCTGAAGCGAGTACGTGGTGAAACCACGGCAAAAGGGCTGGACACCCTCCCAGAAACGCCACCTTGAACCGCTCCTGGTCCATGTGGGAAACTCAAATTGTGGTATGGTGTGTAAAAACCACATGTGTGAAAATGCGCAAAAATGCCTAACGATTAGTTTATTGCGTGGTCAACGATTGGTGCATTATAAGCGCAGTTCTTCAATTCGTACTTTGTTAATCTTTACTAGTGATGGTTCTTTCGTCCGGAACTTCATGTAGGGCTTTCGAACAGTAAATTCAACTTTCTCGATGTCTGTTATCCTGTCTAAATCATACTGCATTCCGACTGTCTCGTTTGTTTTTCTCCTTTTAGCCACGACCATTAAAATTACGTTTTCATCGATGATACTTGGTGTTCCAAGTTTCATAGGTTCCTCACAATATTCCGCGATAAGTCGATCTGCAGCATCTAGTTTGTAGAGCTTTCATGATAAACACTATTTTACCGGACATTTTTCACCAATTCATCACAACATCAATTCATAAAACATCGGCCAGTCGTTATTTGGATACGACAATTAATGTGATATCTAACATATCAAAACCATACAAGTATTTGAAGCTAGTCTAAAGACATACTTAATGTGGTGCTTCAATCCATTTTGCGTATGCGTGGTCCTCATGTACACAACACACTCATGAGATTATCACACCCATCATCACATATACACACACACGTGAGACACATTCATCATCGGGTCGCCAGCTTTTGTTTTGAGCGTCGTCTTGCTGCCATTTCCAGCGGGCCGGATTCAATCCCGCGGAAACCGAGGACAGGCAATGAAGACCAGCTGCCCTCCTCTGCGGACAGTCAGGACGCCTTCAGTCAGCTGCTCGCACTGCTGGAGCAGCCGGCAGCACCTCCTGTTGGCTGCCGGCAGCCGCTTGAGGTCGGCGGACGCTGCTTCGCGTGCTCGCAGAACAACGTGTTCGTGTTGGGCCAGAAAGACGGTTCCAAGCCCGTCTGCCTGCCACTGCTGCCGGCCAACTGCTCCGTGCTCTCCTTCGGCATCAACCACGACTTCAGCTTCGATGCGGCCATGGAGGATCTGGGCTGCACCGTGCACTCGTTCGACCCGACCATGGGCGTCGCCAGCTTCCGCAGGTCGGCCGGCATTTACTTCCACAGCCTCGGCATCGGTGCCGAGGACACCGAGGAGGGCCGCCTCCCCCTGGCCAGCCTGGACACGATCGTCCGGCATGTGGGCCTGGAGCGGGGCGTCATCGATTACGTGAAGTTGGACGTGGAGTCTAGCGAGTGGACGGTGCTGGAGCAACAGTTGGAGACCCAGGGGCCGCTGCTGCGCGTGCGGCAGTTGGCTGTGGAACTGCATTTGTGGCATTGGGACCCGACCATCGGCGCCAAGAACGCCCATACCACGCAGAGAACGCGGACGACGATGCTTGTGACGACGGAGAACGCAGCTCGGTTCGTGAAAGTGCTGACCGCGCTTCGTGATGCTGGGTTCAGTATGGCCAAGAGCAAGCGCTACGCTTCTTGTCAGAAAACGAAAGTCGGCTGTCTGGCCACTCTTTATGAGGTGCTCTGGGTAAATACGCGATTTAGTGTGTAATATGGCGACACATTTTGACTCTTTGATTCGGGGTTTTTTCAAATCGGCAAGAAAACTTCTATGATTTAAGATTTGATTATCTCTGCCCAAAACACGTGATTTAGGGAGAATGTTCCCTTTAAAAGCATTAATCTAATGGTAACCAAAACTTAACTATGGCCCCTGCGTACGCCTAACCACCACGTAAAACCATAGTTGTGCATTCAGTCGACAGATGTCTCTGCCACTGTCATCGTGCGATGGTTGTTTTCAGATACGTCGTCTCCTCGTGGCAGAACGCACAGGTGTAAAATATGTGAAGCGGATAAATGAAGAGGTAATTCAGTCTATATCTGAATTTCGTAATCCAAAGGCATGTTTTTGAACAAAGTGCAATCGATCTGACTTTGCTGACAACTCACGCGGTCAGCGCTTATCCAGTCAACTCGCGGTTGCGTTGTATGTCTCTTCGCACCCTCATCGATGTTTGCGGGAGGTATGAAAAGGAAAGGTGTTTGGCCTTGGGTGCCGAAGAGACAACCCAGAAGTTGATGGGTGCTTTTGTAAGGTGTGCACGAATGTCCTGCACGTGCAATCTCCACTGTGTCCGCAGAACGTCTGAATCTGAAAGAAGGGACCGTTGCTCAAAGCATTTCTGTGATACATTGGTTGTCGTATCCAATGACAAGAACGACATGTCTTGTAAATTTGGACATGACGAAGGCAGAGCTCTTGGCTGTAGTTTTCTAAATTCAGTCTGATCATACCAGCTGTTGGCCACATATATCGTTACATTGTCGATGAAACGTGTTTGAAATGTTGCGTACTCGTCACGCTGTAAGTTGCTCTGAGTCCAAACTGCGCTGCAGTGCAAAAACCTAAGCTTCCACAGAAACGTGAGACAGCGTACATTGGCTCACGATAACGCTCGTGTAAAGATGCGAAACAAATGCTCACCACGTAAGCCATCGTGGAAAACGATTCCACACGTTGCTTGCGGTCGCGTGGGCAAAATTACGTGGGAATGATCCGTCATAACCATGCTGACAAGAGAATACCAAGAGTTGTGAAAACCTACGGTGGCAGCTATTGTTTTCCACCATAACTTCCGTTGCAACGTACACCAGCAACAGCCCGAGTTCGTTCTCACTCAATGTGCCACCATCACACATTTACGTAGCAGGGTCATACTGCACAAAAGTTGTCGGGACTGTTTATTCAGAGCTTTCTGTGATGCAGCAAGGAAAATTATTTTCGTCACACAGTGCAGAACGTCCTTCAGAATGATGACCTCAAACAGATCATGGTGAGACATCCTTGTTCTCGTCCATAGATTCGAATGGTCGTCGTTTTACCCGTCCCGGTCCGGGGTAGTTTCACCCCCAGCGTTTGTATCCACCGAATCCACGACCGAATCCGCCCTTGAATCCACGACCGTACCCGCCGCGACCGGATCCGCCATAGTATCCACCACGGCGATAGCCACCGAATCCGCGGTATCCCCCGTGTCCGGAGCGGTATCCTTTGGACCAGACAGCAGTGGCCGCAGCCAGCAGACCAGCCAGCAGCATCAGCTGAAACAGCAGCAACCCAAATTAGTCATCGGCAAAGAACTATGTTCGCCACTAGCCATGCATCTAAAATTGTCATGATATGACATGAAAAAGCTCTTGATTAATCTCGCCACCTTCATTTTTTTACATGCAGACAATGCCCTCGTGATATTCATTCGCATAGTAAGAAGGCAAAAAGATCAAAATCAGAGCCATGTTCAGACGGTTTTGTCATGGAAACTGGAGTTCACAGCATCTCTATGTTACTCAAGCTATGAGAGTCATTTAGCAGCGTTCGCCCTGAAAAATAGGCAGTATTAGGCCATGACACATGCTTTACCTTTACCAGTCGATCAAACATAGATGTCTTTGCGCATCGCTTACTTTGTGGTGGTTTCGTTTTAAAACAAAAAATGTGGGTGCATGATAAGCCCAAAACGTGTGCCATTGGAAGGCGACTGTTTAACTGTAGCGTGTAGCACTAGGAATTAAATATCAGACAGTGGCTTACGAAAATCCATTTTATTGCGAGCGAAGCCGAAGGCCGAATGAGGCTTACTTAACTGAAAGAAAAAAATCAAACAGGCCGGTCCCGCCCAGCCCGACCCAGCCCGCGCCGGCCATGACGATTTCTGGAGGTTTAAAACTTCGCAACTGTATAGGCAATGAACCATGGAATTCTCATCAGAAGATAATTCAGCTCTTTAAAAATCATGTGTTCGCATTTGCAAAGGGTTTGCTTCTAAGCAGTTCCATTGACAGGACAATGCCGGGAATGCTGTTTTCGTTCTTATACTCTTGCTTCGACCTCACTTAGACCTTTTCCTGGGGCCTTGCTTTCATCTACTTCCCCACGATTGTTTTGAGCCGCTCATTAATGGAAGCGACAAATATAATGGGTGCACATGACGTTTAAACTTCAGTCTTTCAGTCCAGAATGCTGAAATCGGTCGATAAACAGTCCGTCGTATTGCAAAATGTATTAAGTGCATGTAAGAATGCAAGCCAAAACAAAGTAGACCTTGTTCTTCATGCGACCGACGAAAGGGATTTCTGGTACGTAACAACCAGGCAACGTTATGCTTTGGGCCATTATCAAGAATCCAATCAACTCGTTCGAAGAGCCATTGCACGATGTTCATAATCCCGTACCCAAAAGGACAGACTCTGGACGCCTATGAAATTACTTTGGCAAAAGCACAGGGAAAACAGCAGCAGCAATACACAGTCACCATTGTGTACATACCAGAAGAGTAAGCTTCATGTTTGTTGAGTGTAGTTTGCAGCTCTCTCGCAGCAGACGAATGTGCCTGGATTCATTTTCCGGCGGTTTTTATATGATGCCACGCCCAAGCGTTTGTTACCACGTGCATGTTCGTCGGATATAACAAATACTGCGGTTTGGGTGGAAGCGATAAGTTATATGGTTCCCGGCAGGCTGACCTTCATTTGAAACAGGCGGCACGAAAGATCAGCTTAATGGCTAGCGTCTTCCCAAGAGTTAAATCGCCATCAGCGTCATGATGAGGTGTGTTCACGACACCTCCGTGACCTGGTTGCCTTTCAAAAGCAGTGGAAGATCAAAGGCTGTCTCGCTAAGGAACATTTTCATGATGCTTTTTATCCACGATTAGTACTCAGCTTGCTGAAGAGGTCATGGCTGAAGCGTTTAAGAGTAAATCGCTTCTAAATATATCATGCAAACGCGAAATATTGTCCTTTTCATTCCAAACGCACCTAAGTATTGTACGCCTGTCATATGTATTTGTTTCTTGATCATACAGTAATAAAATCCCAATATTTGTTATTGGGTTCGTCGCCTAAGAAAACTACGCCACTCTTTCACTTGCATGAACCAGTAAATTATTTTGAGCCTTTGAGAGATTTGAGAGATTCTCGTCAGTTTAGGGAAGCCGACAGCGGACAATAAAACTGCTCAAATGAGCGCCTGCCGAGGCGCTGTTTCACACGGTAGCCCCTGCGAGACTCCAAGCAAATTGCGCGGCGTTGAAGGTTACACCAGTTTCCCGTCGTCGCCCGGGGCCTCTGTCAGCGGAAAGACATGACCTTCAAATATCGCGGGTGAAATGAGCGGTACGATTTGGATGCTTCCTGAGGCCAGGTGGTATCCGGCAATGCTGCCTCCGGGTAGCCCGTGAGCGGGGTATTGGTGGGTGCAGTTGTGGCGCACCTGTTTCGACCTAACCTTCCTCATGCGACTCTGTTTTGGGCGGATCGCTGGCGCCGTCAGAATACTCTTCACATGGAATTACGTAACCAATGGTATTCCTTTGTAGACAGGCAGGCTGGTCTAAATTCGCCTGCGGTGCAACAGACTAGCTTCTGTTGTACATCGCGTGTACCGCAGGTGAATTGGAACCAAATGCCTGTTTCATTAAGAGCGAGAAACGCTGGAAACTTGGATCAAATGGCCAAACAGCAAAATCGGATTCAATCAGACGGCAAAACTTTCCCCAAACGGTCGAACCAGGAACGAGGCCAACTGTCAGCTTTGTCAGAAGCAACCCAAGCGTGTTTCCATTCTGCGCAATGCACGAAGGTGCATGCAACGATGACATGGTCCATTGTTGCGACAACGCAGTCCGTATTACCAGGAGAACTTAGCCGGCAATTCGATAGACTTCCGGCAGCAAACAGCCTTGTCCACACCAATGACTGATTACGAGCGAGGCCAAAAGGCCGAATGAGTCTTACTTGAATTGGCAGAAAAAATCGGATTTTGTGGCCCGGCCCGGCCCGGCCTGGTTCAGACGTTTTCGGGGGCTAATTGCTTCACAACTACCGGGCACAAAATACTGAAATTTTCGCCAGAAGATAGCCAAATTCTTTCAATTTTCTGCAGTAGAATTTACAATGCGTCACCTGGCAAATACTCTCTTCCACATAACCATCCCGGAAACAATGCTTTCACTCTTAACTAGTCGTCAAACCTTTGTTTTGGCCAGGGCCCAAATTTGCTGACGGATCGGCACGTACCGCGCACCGCTCGAAAGGTCTCGCGTTCCTCCAACGCACCGGCTAATATTCGTCACACTACAGTCCGTCGTTGACGCGTGATGCACGCTTACGCAAAACGAGACTCATCGCCAGCACAAAGCGTCGTCTCGGCTCCGGTGAGCTGTCTCGGCAACCACTGTTGTCATGGGCTCGAAACGCATCAGCCTGGAACGACAACTGAGTCGGGAATCGCGTGATTTACAGTACGTTCCCATGCCGCCGCGGGGCCACGCGGGAGCGATGGCAGTGTGAAAAAGCCGCCTCTGAACGTTTTCGAGGATTGGGTGTGGTGCTGGCGATCCAGAGATCGTAATGACGTGAATAAAACACCATTGGTGTAGCTCTATGTACCGCCTTTTGTTGCTACCGATGGCCAAACACCTCCGGTCCAAAATTTGGGCACCATGCCGCCTGGACAGGGATCAAATACTACATATCAAATCCCTTATCGATTCCGAATTGTTATCACGTAGGATCTATAAGCTTTTAGAAGCAAAAATGCACAGACGTGTGGCCTGTTTTTTTATGCCCCATATCATCCTGAGGAATACTCGTATTTTACTGCGGTTGGTTACAGTCCATCTTTTCGTAAAGTCCTGGACGTCCAAACTCGGATTTCTGCTAAAAAAAATTGCCAAAAATCCGGCTGCAGTCCCTGTCTAAATTCACAGTCAAATAACCCGACTGACGCACACACGGTTCAATACCTGAGATCCGCTGCCTAAAAAGGACACTTTTTGTCTTCAGAATGGTTTCGGTTTCAGCCAGCTCTATCGGAAACCCACGGCAAGAAAGGTTCCACATGGGTATCGTCTCGACACAGACTGAATGCCCAATCGCACAGCACCACGTAAACGCAACAGGAGACAGTACGCAGCGCAACACAGTACGCAAGGAGACAGCACGCAAGGAACCTGCACTGTTAAATGCATATAGTGAAAATATGGTACAAATTAGCACATAGTACAATATGCTAGCATAGTGGAAATTACTAGTAGGCCTCGCTCACCTTGCACCCACATGTTGTCGTATTGGTAATTACTTGGCTGCGCAGCAGACAGCCACCCTAGTCTGTCAAGCAAGTCATAAATCGGTGCTTCTTTATCAGAATATGACCTTCGCCGAGAAATCCCTGATTCTTTTGAAATCGAGCAACGTTTTACGCTAGGTAATATCTTTACAGCGGCCTGCAGAAGACGTCACCGCAGATGGCAGGTACTAACAAGCGAGAAGGCGCAACAGGGCCGGGAAACGTTACAAAAATGAAACATTGCCAATTATACATTTAATGTGCTTGAAACCTGGCATATGCCTGTAATCTGAAAAGACATGTAGAATGGCGTTCACCTACTTCGGCTCGCAGCAAGAGCTTCAGCTACATAATGGTGCCACGTTATGCTAATAAACCTGCGACAAGATTCTGAGGTTTATGGAACGGATTCACACCAACGAAGTGTTTAAACTGCCTTCTGTATCGTCATCGACATTTTCTGAGGTCTCCGTTCCCAGCTCTGCCGGCAGGGAAGATGCACAACGTGCGGACATCGACAATCTTCGAGAATAGTCATATCGCTCACCACGTCCTATAGAAAATCTACTAGGGAAGAGGTGACTGGTGACACCCAATATCCGCCTGTTGGAGAAACATTTTCGGCCACTTCTAAATGGCGACGTGTTAGTGTTCTCTGTAGATTCGGGTTCATATTGGCTTTGTTTCGGCACATGTATTTTATTGTCAAAATGAGGCACATTATCAATCGCGTTTCCATGACACCGCTCTAGGGACTTTGTAATGCATCTACGAGTACTCGGTACTTGCTCTCTCCAGTTCTACACGGGACGAATAAGGGGAAGGCCTTTTGACAAAATAAATAAGACAAAATGGCGCGTGGTATCGTTACTTATGTTTTTACACCTGCTTCGCTTACGTTAGCAGTCTGCATATCATTGGCACATGTTTTATACAATACAAAAACACTACATAGTCCACTACCTAACATGTAACACAACCATGATTCGCACTATTTTCAGGCCGTTCTGGAAACTAGTTTACAAACGTTCGTCCATAGATGGACGTGATTGGTAAGATCAGTCCGCCACTTTGTGGACCTACACAGATCCGCCTTTCATGCTGTCGAAATACAAAATCATGCACCTGAAAACACGTGGGATCTTTCACTACGTAAAGACACACCGTGTTCGCGCCATCCTCCGTTTTTCAGCGACTGGCAGAGGGCATTTGAACTGGGCCGTCAAATGCAGTGCACTTAAGCACCACAAAAGAGGCTGACTCACTGACAATGGGGACTGTACAATAAACCCCCCTCAGCATACGCCGTACAGTCGCACGAGACACGACGTCGCAGAACATTCTGGAAGCTTGTGCTGGCGCTATTGGCAGTGCCCATAATACAGCTGCGCTCTCGCGCGGTTAGACCCAAAAAGGAAGGTAGACAGCGTGGTCTTGCTGGTGCAGCGAATCAATCCGAAGAGGCAACTTTGGTCTACGCTGGCAACACAAAGGCACCGGCTCCGCAAGGTCAGAACTGACGCCTACCACAAACATCATAACACGGCACATCTCGTCACCCTCTCGTAACGTTCCAAAGCGCCACGTTACTTGTCATTTGCCTGGAAACCACAACATGCGCTTACGACTACTTTATGGTAGGTTTGCACTCGATCTGCAAGTGTGAGGACGGTGAACACCGTTTCTTCACAAGCACGCCCTTCCACTTCGCTCGACCTTCGCTTCGCTCTTTCCGTCGATCGTCCACCATTCACCAGATGCACGTGCCCGGATGTCGGACCGCACTGCCCCATCTCGCAGCTCACATTCTCACACTCTCACACGGCGGCCGGCGGCAGCGTCAGTACAGCGCCGACGGCAGGTCCATGATCCTGTTGGAGATGTTCAGCTTCACCACGGTCGACAGCGTGCTGTTGCTGTAGTCCGGCGAGGGGATGCGCACCTCCCGTTCCGAGTACATGCCGGCGTTCCGGTGGCCACGCGCCAGGAAGCCGCGCGGCTGCGGCAGCGGGTAGTCGAAGCGCTCGTGACGCGCGCCGGCGCTGGCGCCGGCCGCGGCGGCGGCCGCTGGGCGCGGCGCCCGCTCCGGCTCAGGCCGGCCGCGCGCCGCCGCCCGCTCGGCCAGCCACTGCTCCATGCGCCGCTCGGCCGCCTGCTGGTAGCGCTCGCCGCGGTCGCGCCACCGCCAGGCGGGCGCGCCGCCGCCGCCGCCGCCGCCGCGGTCGCGGTCGTCGAGCGCATCGCGCGAGCGCGAGCGTGGCGGCTGGCGCGCGCGGCCGGCCGGCCGCGCGGCCGGCTCATCGGCGCGCCGGCTCGGCCGCCGCTCGGCCGACGAGCTGAGGTAGTCGGCGCTGCCGCGGCGGCGCGGCGTGGCCGGCTCGCCGTGCTGGAAGCTGCCGGCGCGACGGACGGCGGCGCGCCGCGCGTCGCCGCCCGGCTCCTCGGTGAACGTCTCGCGCCGCCGCAGCGCCGGCCCCACCGCGAACTGGAAGCTGCGCGCACTCTCCGAGTCCATGGCGCTGCGGGACGACACGGGAAAAGGTCAGCTGTGCTATTTCGGAGAAAGAACGTTAGCTTAATAGTTTCAGTGCGCAAAAACAAAAATAATTAAATAATGAAAATCAAATGACCTCGTTTCTATGTTCTCTCGTTGGAACTTGCGTAAAATGTTGACATGTACGAAACGACTATTTCAGCGGTTAGAAAATACCCACTATCCGCAAGCCATGGCACAATCACTTCTTTTCTGGGCAGTTACAATAATCTTAATCCGTCTTGGAAATATTCCGACCACTTTCCAGCAAGCTTTCGTTTAATCTAAAAGCACTTGCGACTCACTGACGCCTTTAGATTGTCCGTACTGCTCGTCGTCCTAACTACCACCTTGGGCCCGTTTCTTTCCTATTTCTTTTACCCTACTATCCCCGTTATCCTCTTGTCATACCCCATGGCGGACCAATTACCCCGCTCAGTCCGTCCATTCTCTATGTCCGTCACCTCGCCGCCTCAGAACACAACAGCAGGGCTGACAGCAAGCTCCGTGTCAGCGCCAGTTAGGTTCAGTTTCCGCTTCGGCTTCAGCCTCAGCTTCAGCTTCAGTTTCAGTTCCAGTTTTAGTTTCAGTTTGCATATTTGAACCTCTTTCCACAGGAAGTAGCCATTACGAATGTTACGAACGTTACGAATTATCATACACACTGCAACAAAAGTCGTGATGTTCTCATCTATTTTCGTGATGTTCCTATTCTGTTCAGAACACGACGCATTCGGTGCTGAGGTGGGTGTCGGATGCGGCAGGCTACCTGGAGGTGCGCGGCTCGGCCGGCCGGCTCTGGCTGTACAGGCTGGCTGTGTCGCTCGTCTCCGACGCCGTCTCCTGCTCGAAGAAGAGCACGGCGGCGGCCGGGTCAGCGCCGGCCGCCGCCAGCGGCGACCGGCCGGCGGCGCGCGCCGGCGGCTTAGGCACGCAGCGCGGCACGATCGCCTGCTCCTGCGGCTCCGGCGGCTCCCGCGGCTCCCGCGGCTCCCGTGGCTCGGCGTGGTGGCGGACGGTCTCCGCAGAGGAGCTGCTTCGACCTGTGGTGGCCCAGCGGGGCGGGTGAAGACGCCGTCCCGGCTCCGCGCGTGGTGAGTTTAAATGTGGGTGGTCCGAATGAGTCACGGAGCAATGGAGACGAGTGGTCAAAAAGACCGTCGGCGATGTCAGGGGAGATCTGACACGGTGTGAAGCCATCGGAGGGAACGTCGTAGTCCAGGGGCATCAAAAGGCGTCACGGATTCGTTCACGGACTCAGCGGATCCAACGGATCCAACGGATCCAACAGATTCAACAGATTCAACAATTCATCACCAAGACATACACAACAATCATCTGCGCGTGTTTCTGTCCTCCAGACATACGAGACTGAATTGCATCATCACGCGACTGGAAAGTACCATAGCCATAAAAGCCAAGCAGAAAATAGCCGGCGGCGTCTGCTTTTCCAGTGCCGCCGGTTTCTCACCGGAGGCCAGACTGAGCGTGGACTCCGCGTCGTGGATGACGGTGGTCAGCTGATCCATGGCCTCCTTGATGGCTGCCGCCTCTGAGCGGCGCCTCAACGTGCTCTCACCAGGCGGCGCCTCGAACGCCGCGTTCTTGTACACCTGGCGGCGGACAGAGGAACTTCTAGCTCAACCAACAGTCGGAGGTGTACACGAAACGATATATTTGCTACCCAGTTTCTGGGACTAAGCAATGTGTTGCCCTGTAGCAAATACACACGTAATGTTGCTGGTGTTATTACCATTGGAATTAACGAAAACAAAGATCCTAAAAACGTACTTGCAAAATATCATACAAACGACTTACACAAATGACTGTTCACAAGACCATCACATTCTTCGGAAAAATTCAGAGGTCTGTGTTCATACTAAAAACCCAGCACGCATTTCCCAATACCCCAGAGTTATTTACTCCGCAGCACTGCCCTGCAGAGGTCGGCGGGGCAGGAAAAGGGGCAGGGGCAGAGTCCGAGAAGACTGCAAAAGCCAGTCCTGCAGTACTGACCTCCTGCGGCGGCCGGCGGGGCAGGGTGAGCGTGTCACTGCCGCGGTTCGGGTCGTACAGGATCATGTCGTTCTTCACCTCGATCGTCTCCTCGCATACCTTCTCCTTCTCGAAGTCGTCACCGGCTGGTCGATGGTTGTGCTTAAAAGACAATTATACACGTTAGGGTGCGATTTGTTTCTGTAACTGGGCCAAACAATATGAATACTGGAGAGTACAAGACGAAGCTAATTCGGCAGCGCAAGACGAAACATTATTCATTAGCGATGAACCACGTTACTAAGCCACTATGTCCATGCACACGGGTTGTCGAAACCAGGTAACGGTGCTGCCTGCTAGAGAAGCTGGTTATATGTTGCCGGTTTCTTCGCCTGCTCATTCCAAATATGTGGTATCCCCATCATTCCCATCCAATTTTGCGGCCAAAGCAGCCCCTCACCTGTTTCTCGTTGTCCTCCTCGCTGCTTTCCTTTTCCTTCTCCTCGACCTTGGCCTCCTTGACGCTGGCTGCCCGCGCGACGTCACTTCCAGTGCTCTTCACCGACGTCGAGAGCGAGGACAGCGTGGACACGTTCGACGCCGTGGAGCTGACCTCCGCCCGCGCGCCATCTTCCGGCCGCGGCGACAGGCTCGAGTAGCGCGCGCCGCCGGAGGGCGGCTCTACTGAGCCCTGCGGCGAGCTCTCGCGGCTGAGGCGTTTGGTCAGAGAGTCGCACTCCTCCTTGGTGAGCAGCAGCTGCGACTTGTAGAAGTCGATCTGCTTCTCGAGCTCCTCGACGCGGCTCTTGTATCGCGCCTCGTTCAGGCGCAACGTCTGAATGCTGTTCTCGTGTCTCTGAAAACGCCAGAAGGGCCGGTGTCTAGTTCTGCTCCATTGAGCATTGTGCTTTCATTGCATGAAATCCGTTCCGCGCCGGGCCTCCAGAACAATCTTCCGGGAACAAAGCCCGGGTCAAGCAAACCGGTTCGTTGCGACGCTGTTCCTTGCACAACGAAATGAGAAAGAACTGCGTAGCATATTTCGGGTTTGCTCATAGTTTGCCGGAGAGCAATCAATGCACCAACTTGTAATCGGTTTGAAATCACGTATGTTGTCGAATGCATGTTTCTGTCGCTTGGTCTCAAAACAGTCCGAGTAATAATGAGACCGTATTTAGGTAACATAGCTAGAACTATAAAAGAAGCTTTAAAACTGCGAGGGGAAAAATCTACAGCTGGCTTCCATGCGCCGATCTTTATCGCAGATATCCTTCTCACGATTCAACGCCTCTCGCGACGGCAATCTCCTAATCACTTCGCATTCTCTGGCGGCCAGCACGCCACCACCAAAGCCCGAGCATACTGCGCACTAGCGATCCCATCCAACCCGCCGTCCCGCCTACCGGCGGCGGCGGCCCCACCTTGATGTCGTCCTTGAGCGCGTCCTTCTGCTGCCGCAGCCGGGCCGACTGCTCCCGCTCCTGCTGCAGCAGCTGGTACAGCTCCTCCACGTCCGTGTACTGACGCTGCCACCGCTCCAGCTCTTCGCGGATCGCGGCGTGCTCGTTGTTCGACGACGAGAGAAACTGGCGAGGCGACAGGGGACGGCTTGTCAGGCTGGGTTCGTCGTCGTCATCGTCGTCATCATGCAACACTGCATCGCATCGCATCAACATTGTCACCATCATCAGTATGATTGTTCATGGGCGCCGGATGGCCATGAAGTCGGCGCGCCACTAAACCTAATAATCAGTCAATCGTCAGCATTATTGTTATCATCGTCATCGTCATCGTGGTCATCGTCATCAACACTGAAACAAGTTCGATCACCGGAATTTCGAAGCTCTCCTCTCCCAATACACTTGGTGAGCGCTTCGCTAAACTATTCTGACGCAAACAAATCCTGAGCGAAATTTTTTATCAGCATTTATTTTCACCATGTCAAGCTCAAAATCAATGTTTGACGAAGTTACATGGTAATTTATTTCTGCTGTTAACATTCTGTTTAAATGATAGTGGCATTCTCTCTATTTTGCAGGGAGCTAGACGTTCAGCGCGTCCTCTGTCCAGCTGTGGATGCTCTCACCTTCTTGATGACGTTGACGTCGAAGCCGGCCTCCTCGATCTCAGCCTGCAGGTGCACCCTCTCCTTTCGGTCTGCCGCTGTCTCGGCCAGCTTGTTCAGGAACTGCAGACACGCCACCTGGAAACTGCGCAGACAAACAGGGTAACGCTGCGAACTGCAGGCACGCCTCCTGGAAACTGGAAAGACGGATGGGTAACGCTTTTAAACTTAAGGCACGCCGCCTGAAAACTGTGCAGACACATGGTCACAGCGTAAACTTCAGACACACCACCTGGAAACTACGCAACAGACTGGGTAACGCTGTGGAGTGTAGACACGCCGACTGAAAACCATGCATAGAAACTGCAGAAAGCGCGGAAGCCAAGCAGTAGAGCCACCCTCGCTTATGCAGAACACGGGATCGTAAAGGCAGACAGGGAAACAGATGCCGAGAAGCAGTGCGGCCGGTACTAGTTTGACATCAGAAAATAGGTCTTGTTGAAACTATGGCCGACGAGGTTGATCACGAGCAGGCTTCAATTTATTCCTTCGAAGTCGGTTTCCTCGATCTCTGATTGGATACACTCTACTTCTGATACGCAACTCTACAAACACATATAAGCCAGTCGTGAACCAAATGAATACATTCCGCATTAGCCTCTTCCAAAGTCACTAGGACAATATAAGCTGAGATGATCGCTGCCGTGTAAGGCGGCTGACTGCCCGAAAGCGGCCCGGCAGCGTGCAGGTCCCGCGTCCCTGCTCTCCCTCGCTCGGCGCTCACCTGGCCACGCCGAACGAGGTCAGCATGCCGATAAGGAACTTGAAGCGGACCGGCTCGCCGAAGCGGAGTCGCAGCGTGGAGGCGGCCTCCAGCACCTGCTCGTGGCCGCGCGGCGGCGTCTCGCAGGCCACGGTCAGCAGCTGTCGGCAGCCGGACGGAGACGGTGACGGGCGGAGCGGCACCAGGTGACGGTCGTGTGGCAGAGGCACACCTGGACACCCCGTGGCAGGGGCAGGAGGACCGCCAGGCGGCTGAATCCACTGCGGTTTACTCTGTTCTAACATTTCTAAACATGAATGATCCCGTCCTCGTCTCGTCTGGCTCGTTTGGCTCGATCCGTATTCCCTAAAAAGTCATTATTTCTGGTACAAACACAGAGCCTTACCCTGTAACTCTTAAATGGTACGTAAGGGAGGAAAGTGTTCTCACCAATACAAAACCGAACTCCCCTCTACACCCGGGTTTCGAATGAGTTAACAGTGTAGTTCGATTCTTGTCGACTGTCGGTGCTGCCAATCGAGGTCGTACTCGACGGAAACCCGTCCAAGTCGCCGCGCCGAACACAAGACGCGCGCGCTTACCTCGAGCGCCAGCGTTCGGGACTTGCTGAAGTTGCTCATGATGCAGACGGCCACCGTGTACAGGCCGTGCGAGTATCCGACCAGTTTGGCGGCGGTCTCCTCGCAGCGCAGGCAGTGCTTTAGGCAGAGCAGGCAGTCGTACTCGTCGGTGAGTGCGCGCCGGAAGAAGTTGTGGTGCTCCTTGGAGCGCAGCGTGCCGTTCATCGCCGCTGGAACGGAACGGGAGACGCCCGGTCAGGCAGGCAGAGCAGCGGAAGACGTCGGGAGGAACAGGCGGCTGATGGCGGCGGGGCACGGAGCTACACGCAGACGGAGAATCGAGGAAATATCGGAGCAATCGAGGACCATGCAATCACGTGCTACGAAAACTGCGTTCAGTTGGGACCTCCATTCCCATTGATTGAAAAAGGATTGCCAAAATTGCTTGTTAAAGTATATTGGCACTTCACCTGCTTGGTCAACACAAAACGGCTGAGCAAATGCAAGTGCAAAAAGAAATGCTGTCAACATACACCACATTTACAACCGAACTCCACATTCGCGAGGGCCAAATGCTCTAGGAACGACTTCGACTCCGACTGGCACAGATCAAACCGCGTGCCCCGTCATCCCACTTCCCACCGGCTCGACCGTACCAGCCGCCACAGAAGAGCGAGGGCCGCTCAGCCATGGCGACAGAGACCCGCCACCAGGCGGCCGACCGAACACACCGGCCACGCCGGCCGGCACAGACCACGAAACCGCACCGGACCGGGCGGAACGGCCGACGGAACGTCGTCAGGGCGTCGGACCCCAGAGAGGAGTCAGAGTGATGGTCCTCTCCGGGCGCCGCCGGAGACGCCGCGCACGGCGACACGCACCGCTGTTGGCACCGGCGCAGGAAGCGGCACATTTCCGGTCGGTTCCGTGACGTCGTGGTTAGAGCCGCGGAAATCAGTCGGCTGGCGGGAGTGATCAGGGAGAGACGGCATGACCTGCGCGGCTGCCAGCCCCGGTGACGTCACTGATGTATCGGACCGGCTCGGTGGTGATCCGGGACAGCAGGGACAGTGACGTCATGACCAGACATTCCCAGTAACGTCACCCCGTCCGGTGGGGTCAGCGGTGACCGGGACAGCGGGGAGCGTGACATCAAGACCAAACATTCCCCGTAACGTCACCCTGTCCGGGGGGTCACCGGTGACGGGGACAGCGCGACGGCTGCGCGGCTGCGGTTGCTCCGCCGCCAGCCGGCCGGCTTCGGGCGCGGCCCGCCGGCAGCGACAGGCCGCGGCTGCCGGAGCGCCCGGCTCGCCGGCGGAGCGCGCCCGGAGCACGCCGAGCATGCGGAGCGGCGGCCGGGGACCGTGTGAGCCTGGCCCGGCGTCGCGTGCGAACCGGGTCACCAGCGCCCTCTGGTAATTGGCCCATTGGCTTCCCGTGAACGCACAGGGGATCGGGCAGCTAGGCTGCAGGGGGGACGGGGACGGGGGAGAGCTGGGAGGCCGCGGAGTCGGGTGGCGTCGGGCGTCAGATTTAGGTTTGGATAAGTACTCTACGTAGTCGGTTTTGAAAACGCAAAACTGACGGCAGGAAAACTGCGAGCTTGTTTGGGACTCCCCCAGTACCACTTAACTGCTATAAAATGGCCACTAAGAATCACGTCAGTGCAGTGCAATGGGCTGCAATCGGCACTCCCTGCACGCAGTCTCCGCCACTGCCTCCTTATTCACAACGGGTCCGTGGAGTCGTACGCAGCGAGAACAGGCCCCGCGGGGAGAAGCGGTCGAGGGTGGCCCTAATCCTGCCGGCCTACGCTCCTGATCAGCAGTGACGGAAACGTCTGCTGCTGACATGTGAGGAGTGTACCTAATCTCCACCTCAGCGGCAAATCGATCAGCCATCCTGGCCGCCGGCGGGCGGGGTGGGGGGTACGGAGACGACCGTGACATCGTGCTCCAGCACAGCTTTCGCCGGGGAAGACAGCTTTTGGATGGCCTCGGAGGCGTAGCGCTGACTGGCTGATGGCAGACGGATGTCTGATGGTGCGATTGACGGCGAAGACGTCGCAGTGGTTGGAATTCCCGGAGACGACGGCACATTTAAGTAGACAGCTGCATTTTTTTTTAGGATGGAGGTTTATCTTTCAGCATTTATTTGTCGCTAGTCCTGAGGCATTACATGGAAAGAGGCCGTTATAAAACTTGACGTCTCGGCTGCCGACGATTTTCAGGCCAGCATAACACATCGCCAACCAGTAAAAGTAAAAGAAAATTATATGCTGAAGCCCTAGTGGGATTTCCTGACCGTTCACGTCCTTCCGAACAAAGCCGAAAATACCGAGCAATTGCCGTTTGGCCATCGACGCCTAAAAGAACGGTAATATTCACCACCGAAGCCGCCATTTAACCACCAGCCTCATCCTACGTCGAATCTTCAGCATCTCCAGCCGGTCACGCCGGTGTGCGCCGCATCTCTCTGCGCCGAATCAGCGCCGAATCTGCGCCGAATCTGCCGCAACGTCGACACGGCACGGCGGACGGCGGCGGCGGTTCTTGCCCCCAAGTCGGTCACGGCCAGTAGAGGAACTCCCCGTCACAGCAGTCTCTGACTCGGTCCCGAGCCGCAAACAGTCGCGGCGTCGACAGAGCCGTCCGCAGCCACTTGTGCGGCCGCAGGAATTCAGCATCGTCTCCGGCAGACAGGCGCCGTCTCGAGAGGCCACGGGCCAAACTTCAGACAACGCGCGGTTTTTGGATGTCGGGAGACATCAGAAGCTCAGATACAATCTCGAGGCGTCGTTCGTGACCCCCAGAAGTCGGGCGTGATCTGGCGAAGCCGGTCGCTGCCTCCGGACCCCAGACGCGACGTGCCGCGGCCCGACCCGATCTGACGGTTACAACACTCGGTCGTGTCATAACGGTCTGTCGGGTCTCCGTATATAGCCGACGTTTTTATCGGGACACATAATCCGTGTCGGCTGGATTCCAGGCTAGTGTTTTTTCGGAGCCATGCGCGATTGTCAAAGAGATACCAGACGATTGCAACGGGCTCTCACTGGCTGGACGTCAATGGCAATCAATAGGCGCCTGTGCGATGCAGGGGCAATGCAAGCGATTACAGAACAATGGCGAACAGAATACGACAGAAAATGCCAAACTGCTGGGCTGGCGGCAATAAAGGCGAGGCAAAGATGCCAGGGAAAATAATTGCTTTTTGTTGCTCGTAAAACATAATCAGCCTTTAAATCCGTTGTTGGTAAACGAGCCTCTCCGCAACCGAAACTGCCCTGTGACCAGAAGACAACAACGTTTTGTCTCGTATAGAAACGAACCTGCTAACAGTGAAATACCGCGAGATAAAAGTGGCATTGCAACCGACGTGCACTATACCCGAGGGCGAAAAGCTCGGATCCGACAGACCTGGCCACTCCTATACGGACACGGCAGACCCGGGGAGCCTCCCGGCCGGATACCGCACGCCCGGATACCTTCATATCCGGATACTTACAGCCGGAACGACCGGGCCGGCTAACCGCCGTCCATCAGACGGCCCCTGCTCTCTGGCGTGGCGGACAGGACGCCGCCGACGCCGTGACCGAGTGTGACCGACGAGCGGCTCAGAGACGCCACCGGGACGGGTGACGTCACGCTGCGGGCGCCGGCGGGAGGCGCCGGAAGGTGATCCGACTCGGTCGGCGGCCGCCGCCGGCCGGGGAGGCCTCAGTAGTCGGCAGCAGCGTGCTATGACCGGCATTCAACCTCAGCCGACCGCAGACACGCCTCAGTGACGGGTTATGTGAGGTAATTGGGCGAGTTAATTAAGATCCAGGCTTGAGTCAGACGCCTTTACGTGCTTCACGGTCCTCATATTCCAGAGCAACAGTTCTAAACTTAAAAGTGATTGACGCCGAATAACAACGGACCAACTACGCTCGCCAGGAAAAATATACCAGACGGCTGTCATACTCGCACAGCTCTTCGTCATGGTCGGTCATCACCTGTCTGTCGGGCGTTCTCTCTTCCTGCCTTCCTCTCCTTTCAGTGACACCCCTCGGCGCGGTCTCACCGCCAAATACGGCGGCGCTCGGCAGTGATTTAGGCTCACCTCCCGTCACCAGACGGACGAGCCGACTGGGAGCGCCCATCTGTCACTCCAGGCTGCCTCACGTGGAGGCACGGCTCACTTATCGAGCGCATCTCTACCAGCCCGGCCCGCGCATTCCACCGTCCGAGACTGGGAAAGGGACCAACTTGCGAGCGCCGGAAGGCAGCGTCGTAAAGAGTCCTGGTTTTCAAAGTGGCAGTTCAACCTTCAGTGGGTGATGACATTTCAGCATGGTGTGAAGGATGCACCACCACCTGTTGGAAATAAAGAGAAACACTAAGCACAAAATACCCTGGAGAGCTTTAAGGATGCTGACTTTTGGCAGGGAAAGATATACGCGAGAACTCCAGATCGAATGGACTAAGTTGCCATATTTCAAGGATGTCCTTTCAAGCTCCAGGCGTTAGTGAAGGACAAAGAAAAATATTACAGAAACTGCCCAACATCAAATCGTATGCTAGAGCTGGCCTTCGATCTTGCCAATACTGACTTTTGGTCGGAAAAAATAAAAGTGAGACCACGAGGTGAAATGGGCTGAGTTGTCACTTACCAAGGATAACCCTTCTGCCCCGAACGGCGCGATGATGCAGGGGAAAACTGAGGTCCGCCAGCATCAAGTCACGTTCCGGAACTAGTCTCCAGTGCTGCTCGTAGATCGATCTCAGCCAACTCGGACATCGCCGAAAGATCGGAAGCGGAAGACGACGCCCGCCCGCCCGCCCGCCCGCCCCGGTCGCCGCCGCTCGCGTCACACGCGGCCTGCCACACGTGTCACGTGCATCACACGGCCGGCGCCCCGTGCACGGTTGAGCGGGCCGCGCTGTCGGGCCGTGGTCGGAGTTACGTGCCGCCGGGCCGGCCGCGCCGACAGACGGAGCCGCAGCACGCCGACCGGACACCGCGTGGGGCTCGCGGGCTCGCTGGACGGAGGTCACAGCTGGTGTGCCGAGACTGACGGACAGTGCGGCTGGTGATGCCGGCCCGCCGAGCGGACTCCAGACGGCGAGCCGAGGCCTTACGGGAGGAGTCCGGCTGGTGGCTCGCAGCTGCACCGGCCGAATTCCGGCTGTTGATCCAAGGCCTCACCGACTGGAGTCACGTGATCCGATGCTCGGATCACAAGCCCAGTCTGCGTGACGGGGATTGAAATACACGGGTGGCTGCGGTTACATGCGAGGCTAAATACACTGCCGTTTCCAAACGATCCGTTCACAGGCGAATGCTACACTGAAGTTCATATGTATATTGAGAGACAATTCCTAGTGTCATTACAAGCAATAGCCGGCAATAAACTTTCAGTTGTCCACTCTCAGCATGAAAAGAAGAAAAACACCTATTGTGCGACGCCTCATTGATGTAATCACATACGTTCGGTCACGCATTGTTGTTATGTCGGTGTCCCGACTAACCATTAGAACCTAAATACACCAAGTGTCTTGGTTTCCACCAGATTCTCCCAGGCAAGACTTCGGTAGTTCCGATGACCATCAGTTGTTTGAGCGTTCAGCTGACGACTGGACCAACAATACAGGTACCTGGGACGTGATGGCTAAGAGCCTAGGCGAATACGGACAACCAAACAGTGACGAGTTCAAATATAAGATTTAAGCAGATTAACGATGTTGCGGTTAAATCCTTGCTCATTAAAAAGAAAAACAAGAAAGGTCGGCTACAGCTTACGTCGAAGGTTAGTCACTTCATAAGCTTTCGCGAAGACCAATCAGACCTCTGGGCATCGCGTCCGTGGATTATGGTTCAAAGTAGTGATGAGGTGTGATATGCCATCTAGTCTTATGGCATGTCTCAAACATTGGATGCTTTGTACATAACACTTGCAGCATGCAATGTACTCTGCAGCTGAAAAGAAGAGACATTTTTGGCATACTTCACTATTTAAATGGAATCTGAGACAGACTGGATCAAAACGTTGAGGATTCAAAGACCAAGACCAGGATTTCCAATGGGGCAGCCGCCAAAATAGGAAAAATGTCGACAGCCACAAAAAAACTGGCAACCAGGCCACATCTGGTCCAGCGATGTCTCCATCTCCATCAGCATCGCCGTCTCTGGTATCCCGCTTTCCTCAGACCCGCCAGCAGTCCTCCCTGATCACCGACAACCCCAGATCCCGCAGCCCCGTCAGCTTCAGAACGCGTTCTCCTCGATCCTTCACCAGTCCTCCCAACCAGCCTCCCCAGCGCAGTGACGTCACCAGACCCGCCCAGCGGTCCTCCCCAGGGCAGTGCGTGACAGGCTGGCATTCCTCCCCACGCCAGCGACGTCACCAGGCCTGCCAGCAATCCTCCCCAGAGCAGTGCGAGGACCGGCTAGCATTTCTCCCCACAGCAGTGGCATCACCAGACCCTCCAGCAGTCCTCCCTGCAGAACAGCGACGTCACCAGACCGCCCAGCAGTCCTCCACAGAGCAGCAGCACCCTCAGCGCCCGGTCCACCGGCTACGGAAGGACCGGTGCATAATGATACGGCGGCCGTCGGCCGGCCGGTGACGGGCAGGCTCGGCCGGCCGCTGTGCCCGGTCGGCGGCCGCCGGCGCCGACTGGGCGGTGAGAGGTCACCGGGCCGCGGACCGACCGCCGGCCGCGCCGGCCACGGGTCTGACGCGGACAGGGCCCGTCCCCGGGAAGGTCCAGCGTTGGGGAGGATCCGGGAAAAAATGTGTCCGCCAGACGACATCCGGCGAGGATCCAGGAGATGTATCCGCCCGGTGGAGTGTCTGACCGGGGGGGAGATCCAGGAGATGTGCCCGTCCGATGTCGTCCGGGGAGGGTCCAGGGGTAGATGTACCCGCCCGGTAGAGTGTCTGATCCGGGAGGAGGAACCAGGAGGAGATATGCCCGTCCGATGTGATCCGGGAAGGGTCCAGAAGGACATGTACCCGCCCGGGGTGGATCTGGCCCTGGGAGGGTGCAGGAAGAGACGTGCACACCCGGGGAGGCTCCAGAAACACACTTTTGCCACTGCTGTGGGTGGGTCCGGACCCGTTCTGGGAGGCTGGCCGCCACCCTGACGTGTTTATGACGGGTGTGGGACGGCGGTGGACGTCCGGTCCAGTGGACTGTGACTTCCATGGACTGGACTTTGAACGACCGGAATACGGCGAAGTCTCTGGCTATTCTGTCCTGTTATCTTCTACTGAACACGTACATAATGATTACGTATCGCATTCTCTGCATTATTTATACACAGTTCAGTGAACACGGAGCTGCCGCCTTCGGTCTCGACATGTCCCGTTTCTTTCGCCATTTTCACAGTTTGGCGACATCGGAACGCAGGGCGGACCAAAACGGAAACGGAAAGCCGAGGCGCTAACTCGCAGCCAGGGTGGCGGAAACGTCCTCTGACGCCCCGCAGAACACACAGTCAAACCTCACAGACGCTGGCCAAGTGCGGACGACGCTGTGAGCGTCAACGTCCAACAAAACACAACGCTGTATTTTGCTCAGCTATCGTTTCCGGAGACACAACTGTTGTTTCCTCGACCATCTGAATCTTGTCGGCATTCTCCTTTCTCAGGCTTTCGAGTGCTCTTTCCACCTTTCCGCATACGCAAAAAGAAGAAACGAGGACCTGCCCACCACCGGTACGCCGGCTCGAGACGGCTTTGCATGCGAACGTTCTCACGAATGCGCCGCGGGCCATTTTCACGGGGTGGCCGGCCCGGCGTTCCCACACAGACGGCTCCGTGTGGCCACCCCCTCTCTCTGGCGGAGGTTCGTGCACCCTGCGTCAGCCAACGTTAGTAGGCGATGTCAGGGAAGCCGGACATGCCGCCGTGTGAGGTGGGTGAGGTCGAACACTGGTGAGACGGCAGAGAACCAGAAGCAGAAACGACACCCGTATAGAAACCGCGAGTTTTTCTACACGAGTGTCGTCGCTGCCAAATGTACGTGGAAGGCGGAGATCAACTGAGCGTCTCTGCCTTGGCGGACACAAATGTCGTAGACAAAACTACGCTGCTGTGACTGAAGTCAGGTCAGCAGCAGGTACCGCAGAGTCAACGACGTCTGACAGCTGTTCAGCAGGGCCTGCAGCGGCCTAAGAATCGTCGATAGTCGGCAGAAGCACCTCCGCGCCAGCAGCAGAATTCCCAGCAGAACACGGAACGAAATGTAACGAAGCCATTGATGGCTGGTATAAATCACGGCAAAAAATAACAAATCTGACAGAATGAGCCAGAAATCGACCCCGTGTCAGAGGAACTGCTGACGGGGAACCCCCAATGGGATCAACGATGGATGACCGACCCTAGGCAGCTGGGTCAGGCGGCCGTTGGAATGCATGTCATGTCATCTCCTCCTCCTTGAATTTCCGCATCATTGATGGCTTTCCTCAAAGGGGGAAGGGACCAGGTCCGCGGGTCCGTAGCCCTTGGCTGCGCCTTTGCCGGGGATTACTGACCTGCGTAGTCAATCTGCGACAGCTAGCATCTACCCCTCCCCCATCCTTCTTGGACGTGTCTTTCCCGGAGATCACTGACCTGCGTTAGCATCGACCCCTCGGATGCACCTTTGCCGGGAATCACTGACCTGCGTAGTCGGTCTGCGACAGCTGGATCATCTTGAGTAGGTCGAGCAGCGCCGTCACGCCGTCGTACGGCTCGGCCACGAACTCGCGCACGAAGCTGCGGACCGTCACGAGACCGTCAGTCACGGGCGGCGACCGTCACGGACCGGGGCCGCGTTCGTGACGGGCGGAACGGCGCCGCGGGGCGGGCGCACGAACTCGTTGCAAAGTCACTGGTCGAACCACGTGTGGCTTTCGTGCCGAACGACCGTACCGTCACAGGGCACCAGGGTCTGCAGGCAAGGGATCCTCACCCACTGATAACATTGAGAGAGTTCCCACAAGAGCGGTCATAACGTGTAATTTGGCTGCATTAGTTTCCCCGGACAAAAACATATTACAACCTGACGAATCAGTGACACAATGACACACATCGGACGGCGACACGCAAGAAGGCATTGTCAGGCATGCGACGTGCCTTTTCAACGACGAGCACGCAGAAACGTCACCATCAGCGGCCTCACGTCAGAACTGTCTCATATCTCACGGTTGAGGTCGGCTGTTTAGCGTCAGGGGACAGGCGCTCGGCATCAGCCACCCGTCACAACACGCATACGAAACTGACGGGCAAGAGCGCTGCGTGGGCGCCGCCCGGTGGAGAAAGCGTTCGCCGGTGGCAATTTATTGTGCGATTTTACGATTGGACGCATTGTTCGTCGCGGGGAGACGCGCATTAAATCGGTCACGAGCCACTTGTGAGCGGACGATAAAAAGCAGAGCCCTCGGTTTATGGTGGACCGTGACCTGTCGCCGCTGAATACAAAACAGATTTCAACGCCACGGCCGTCATATCTGAGACCGCGGATGAAAGGTTGTGACTGTGAGAAACGAATGGGATGCCTGAGCTACCCTGATTTTTACGAGATGCTTCTCAACGCGGCAAATGGCCAAGAAGGCACAGGAGAAAACGTGTTTTCTTCCCAGAACGTGTTTTCAATTACATCATGTCCGCTCGCGGTGAGGTATGCGACGGTTATGTATGAGAGCCTGCTATCTCCGGCGCCCGGAACCGGGCTTTATCTTCACCCCACGTACCTTATCAGCTCATCGCTGATTAGATACCACTTTCGGGCTAAAACCGTGCTCCCGGAATTGGGCAATCCACCATCGGGAGCGGCCACATTTCCCCGAGATTGGACGGCGCCTCGGTAGCGGCCGCGTGCGGCGGCCGTTGTTTTGGGCCAGCGGGCGGTGCCGCCTGGCGGGAGGTGCTTTTTTCTCGCCGGACGCTGCCGGGCGGGGCGGAGCGGCCGGCTCGTTAGAGGGGCGGCGCGGAGAGGTGGCGGCGGCGGCCGTAAAGATGCGGCCCCGGCAGCCGGCGGCCGGACGGACGGACGGCCGGCAGACACGGAAACGGTGATTGGCGAGGACGGGACGTGCCGGGTAGGGGCAACTGCTGACTCCGGAATGCGGGTTCTCAAGGACTCAGGTTATGCCGGACTGCCGACCGTCAGGTCCTCAGGTCTTTAGATTACGGCAGACTGCCGTCCTCAGGTCCTCAGGCCACGACGGACTGCCGCCCTCATGTCATCAGGCCACGACAGACTACCGCCACAGGTCATAAGGTCACGTGGGACCGTCGGTCACGACCGTCTGCCGGTCATCGGACTCGCCGCGGTCCCATCTAAAGGCCGAGGCTTTCATCGGCCGACCCTGCACGGCCCACATCCACACGAAAGACGCCGCCACCCAGCGCGATTCACCGCCGTCATGAAGCCGTAAAGGCCCGGCGCGGCCGGTCACCATGAATAAACATTGTCCCCGGGCGGCCGCGGCCGCCGCGGTCATCTGGTGCGCCGTTACGGCCGACATATGGTCGGTGGATCGGGCCAGGGCGCTGGACGGGCGCCGGCCGGCCACGGAGATGATTCACCGGACTGTGCGGCGCGGTCGGGGGACGGACGGTGACTTGGCTGGTGCGGACGCAGACGTCGCGGCAAGCGGCCGCCGCAAGAAATGTCCGGAAAATAGTTCCGGGGTGGTGATGCCGAGTGTTTTTGGTGGCAAATAACACTGAATTCACCCCCTCCCCCCAGCTCAGGTTTTGCGCGCCAGAAAATAGCCGAAGGCATGCCTCCAAAAGTTACGTAACTCTGTTGACAGTCGGAAGTAAGATGCGAAACTGTCAGCAACCCGGACGTAGTTTTTCGGTCAGTATTGTTTGCTGAATGGAAAGCGAAACAGTCATGGCTCGAGGCAAAGGAAAAAGACGGTCTGCGCCGAAGACCTACCTGGGAAAGGACAGCTTAAGATCCTGACGAAGCTTCTTCAACAGCTCGGAAACGTTGGAGAACTGTCTCATCGACATCTCCTGTCTGCCATTGCGCTCGGCTTTGTTGTCCTTTTTCTTCTTCTCCTTTTTGCCCTCCTTCTCCTTGACGTCCGTGCCTTCGATGTAGAGCTTGGTGCCGCCCTTCTTGCCGAACTTGCGCAGGCCGACGATGTAGTCCTCGGCATTGTACAGCGGCGGGCGCAGCTCCTGCAACACGGGGAGGATCACGTTCAGGCCACGGATGCTTCGCTCAGCCCCGCCCTTGTGCGACTGAGACGCGTGAGAGATCAGACCCGGCGTGAAGTCCGCCGTGACGGCCGGAACCTGAAGATCGGACAGTGGAATGAGAGTGGATACTTATGGCGCCTTTGAAAGCACTGCTTCTGCTGCGCAAGTGTGCCTTTGGAAATCTGCGGCAGACGTAATGCTGACCCAGTGTTTGTGATACGCAGTCTTTGGACAAACTTTTTGTATTCAGTTCCGTACGTGACTGACTTGTTCTCTTACAAAACGCAATGTCTAGTGTGAAGAAAAAGACTCCAAATCATCGGCGATTAATGCCCGGCGGTCGACCCACCGCAGCGTCGGTTGTTTACAGGGACGATGAGCCCCATTAGCCAGGCGACAGCGAGCTCCAAGCGGCACTGCGCCCTTCTCAGCCGCGCCCTCTTTGTCGGCCTGACCCCTGGCGACCCCTGGCGACCTCTGGGGGCGCCGCCCCTGCCGCCGCGCCTGGCCCGCGTCCCCTGTGTAATTTGTGGTCATCACAGCCGGGCGATGGTCGGCCGCTGAGGCGGCCGTTTCACACCGTCCAGTGGAGGATCATTGAGGTGGCCTGCTCCCACGCCCTTCACGTTCTGGTTTGCGGGCGAAACTGCCAAAGGGTAACCAGGGTTAGACGACCTCTGGTTTGATTTGTGTGAGTTTGCACGTTCACACTATACTTTTCTTTGGGGTGTCTTTGTACTGCTTTCCGGTGATGATGACTTAGAAAAGAAACACAAAACCGCGTGATGTCACATAAGCATGTGAAAAATGACCCAAGGAGAGTACCGCCTTCAAGATCTAAAACAAACGGAGAAATCTAGCCTACGCATCGAGAGCTGTTTGACTCCGGAAAACCATGGAATCATGTCGTAAGAAACGACGGAATTCCGGCCTAGACGACTTCTGATCACCGATAATCGATAGACCTTCGCTTCCGTAATCGCCGATTATCGGTCTGTTTCGGTAACTTTTCTGGCCACAGCAGCTCGGAGGTATTCAGCTAGCGGACTCCGCCAATAGCTAAACACACCTATCATCGCCTCGTCTTAAACGCCTGGCAGTTTTGGGTCTTGTTCAGTTTCTAAGCTACTGGCTGAGATGTTTCAGGGTGACTTCAAGGCCTTTGAAGGCAGTGACTGACTAGCCGAATAATCAGCCCAGAAATTTCATTCAACGTTATCATTAACAAAAAGGCAAACTTGCCGTCCAGACTAGCAAAGCAACTGTTTCGACCCGCTCTTCTATGCCTCATGCCCTATTGAACCACGCGAGGCCCACTTCTCGCGCGTTGTCTCTGTTTTTAGCATTCGTTTGAGGTGCGGCGGCGGCCGGCGGTTCTCGCCGTTTTTCCATGTGTCGTGTCTCGGTTCTCCCACCTCCGACACCAGGCCCAGTTTCCCCGCGGCCTCACCTCGTGCGGCCAGCATTGTCGGTCGGCGGTCACCGCACGTGATGATCGTTTTTGCAGCGCCGCCCGCGTGACCGTGCCGAAGCGGCGGCAGCGTCGATTCCCACGCGCGGCGGCCGCAACACACGGGAAAGTGTGTCCGGCCGTGCAAACCTCCGCGACTTCCAACCCGTTCCGCCGACCCAAAAACGACCACAGTCGTGGAGCTTTGCAAGGGACGGGAACACTTCCACCACTGTCACCGACTCTCGAACCGCGAGACGTTGTGACCACCGCCACCGTCCCTGCGCCAGAGACGCGCCCCGAAACCATTTTCGTCGCGGTTTTCGCACCGGTCGCCGCTCCTTTCCCGCTGTCGCGGCCGAAAAGGCCGCCGGCGCAGCGTCCAACGACAGGCGGCGCCGCCAGGACCGGACGGCCGCTAGTCCGAACCGAAACGAGCCTTTAACGGCCGCCGGTTCCCGCGGCCGGCCCTCGGCAGGTGTGGACGGCGACAGATGCGACGCGCCTCTCGTGATTAACGGCTCCTCGATCAGCGCGGTCGTTGACTCGGGAGATGTGCAGCCGTTCCGAGCGCCTGCTGGCCGAATACGGACGCACTGAATCAGACAGCCCGTGACGCGGTGTGAGAAGCTGTTCTGGCATTGTGTGACGTCATAATGTCGGACAGGTCCCGTCGGTGCCCAGTTGTTTTGAAAACGTGCTGCGTCACTGCTTATGCAGTGTGTAACCTCCGTGGCGACATCAATTATGACAATATTCTGAGGCATACTCACTTCTCGTCTGTCCTACATCAATCGTCAGATGAAGCACGACAGGCGAACTGGACGGTGCTGCCTCGCAGTCAGCCCAGACGCAATCACGCCAGGACGGCTCTCCGGCCGGACAGCTGCCCGTCCCCGCAGCCATCAGGCCGCCGCGAACCCGCCGACACGCCGATCCCGGCTGTCAGCGTCGACTCCGGCAGCCGCCCATCGCCGCTAATTAAACCCCCGACCAACAACAACCGGCGACGCGCGGCCGCCCGGAAGCGGGGGCGAGCCGGCCGGCCGCGCCGTTCCCACGTGTCCGGCCCGCCTCTGCCGGCGGCGGCGGCGCGTCGCCGGCGGTCCCAGTCAACAGCGCAGTGTGCGCGCCGCGTGGCGGGGTAATGACGCCATTGACCGGCGGCCGGGCCCATTAGAGGCGACTCTCGCGCCGCGCGGGACGGAGGATGTTGATGCGGGAACGTCGTGACGAATCGGACGGGGCTCCGATGCTATGCGGATGCCATGCCGACAGTTAAGTCATGCATAGACAATGGGATGGACAGGCATCAGGAGTTCATTCAAGTGTCAGTCGTGGGAGGGGAAAGAGGAAAGGAAGGAGAAAGGGAGCAGAAAGAGAGAAAGGAAAGAGGAGGAGACAGGGGCCAGGATAACTGAAATAGCCACTGTGATGTAAAAGAAGACATCATTGTAAGGTTCACATTGGTTACATCGGCTGCACAGGCTATATCCTATGTTGCATGGTTCGCTAGCATATTGAGTTATATTCCTAGTGACAATACGTCATATCTGCTGGTGCAGAAGCCCGCTAACCGACCCTGCCTTCTCTGTCCAAAGACCCGCCCTCAGGCCCACAGCACTACGCCGCCGACGCCGATCCGGGTGGACCACTATTCGCAGCGCTCTCGACAGCGTCGCCTCCGACGGCCGGGCGCCGGGCTCCTCGGGCGGGCCATTAGCCCCAGTCGGCGGCGGCGACGTTCGGGGCAGTGACGCCGCGGCTAGCGGTCTCCGGTAATGGACGACGCCGCGTCGGCGGCGCGGACGACGCGGCGTCACGGCCGGGTGAGGCCCGGCCGACGGCCAGCTGTCGCCGCCCGGAGCGCGGAGCACGGCGTCACGGTCGAGCCGCGGCGCACGGGCGTAGCGGGCCGCCGGCCGGACGGGCCGGGCACGTGCGCGCAGCGCGTCCCGGGCACGGGAGCCGAGCACGGCCGGGACGGTTCGATCTCAGTCTCCCTTAGCCGAGTCCGGCCGTCGGGCTACGCGTCCAGTCTGGCCCTCGGGATACGCCAGGGATTGGAAAACCACAGCCGCTGGATCCTTCGACGTTCGCTCCGTCTGCGCTCTCACACGGACGCCACGCCTCACGGGAGAGATAACCTCCGGCTCGTGCGGGACGCCACAAAGAGGGCAACGGCCCGGGCGGCGGGGAAGGGTTGTGCGCCTCCGGCATCGGCCGCCCGACCAATGGGGGCGTCCGGTGGGCGTTTTTGTGAGGGCCCGCCGCCGGACCTGCCCGTTTCGTCGTCTCGGCTGTTGCATTACTCTCGTCGCTGACAGCTCCCGAGAGGGGAGGAGGGCGGGTAGGGAGGAAGTGTCTGAAATTCTGTCGAAAGGCTTCAGGCAGGAACCTCTGTCCTCGGCATCGGACGGACCGCTGACGGAGCTCGAGAACGACCCAACACAGGTTGGTGTACCGCGCTGAACAGACATCATGGCGGCAATACAGGATCAGACAGTGGCGGCGAGATGGGGGTGGGTGAGTGTGATCAGACAACAGGCGATCGAGGGAGCGGGGTCAGTGACCGGGCCTCGGCCACGGCACGTGACCATCAGCCCGTGACCGGAGCAGGGCCGGACCCGCCGCCGTCGCCCGCTGCAGGGCGCAGTCAGCTCCGCCACAGAGCCGGACAGAGATGTGCGGATCGCCAGCAGAGCATGCTGCAGGTCAGCGGGGGGCTGAGCAAGGTCAGCGGCCGACCGTAAGAGGTCAAGTGGGGATCGTGAGAGGGCCGTGCTAATGCCCGGATGCTGCCGGCCAGGGGGACTACGCACTGTGACTGGTAGACGCACGGAGTTCGTAACTGCGCGTCACCGAATGAGTGGACATCAGGCGTCTGATACCATCGCACGTTTCCAACATTGGCTCCATCCCCGTTCAAACTGTCAAACTTCGATTGAGTGTCGGAGGAGACTGAGCATATGTAGTGTGGTCTCATATAGTGTGAACACGTATAATCAGCAACACCACACTCCTCATTTCATTCTGTGGTGAGTGAACGCAGAAAACAGAAGCGTCGCCGTAAAGGGCGCCTGACGTCCCCGGAGGTCGCCACGCTGGCTGGAACTCACGCCCGCCGGCGCCACGCGCAGCAGATTTCCCGCCGTTACCGTGACGGACTCCATTGTGTGACAGCTGTGTTCCGGCAGTCTGCGGCTCACGCCACTCCGACAGCGGATGCCGGGTTCTCCTGTACGCTGACCTCAGACACAAAGTATTTCACCGCGCCGCTGGAACCGACGACCTTGGCGGATTAAACTTAAAAGCGCCTCCGATGTCTGGGAATTGGAGAACGCGAGCTGAGCTTAACATAGTCTTGGTGTGGCCAACACACTCGCATTTGTTAGACAGCCGTCAATCAACTCTCCCATGCGACTAAATGCACGCGAGGGCAAAACGACACTGGCGGCAGGATAGCAACGGAGAACCCCTATAACTCACTGTAAACAAGACCTGCAACGTTAATTTTACCGGTCCGACTCCGCGCTAACATGTAAACTGCAAAATTCCAATCGTCTGGTATACGAGAGGCGTTCAAACCAAACGTTCTGGTCACGATCCTCGCCCTCGGCGGTGACAGTGGCAACATTAATGAAGGAGTGGTTTCAGAGCTGGCAAGACCAATTTAGCCGATTTCGTTTCATACAGTGGCATAAAGTCAATGGTAGAATGATCTAAGCGTCGGTAGGATTGCCGTCAAGTTTGTAGGGCCACCGCCCAACCTTCCCCAAGAGCTGCCGCCCACGGTGGAGCCACATCCAAATAAGTGGTGTTGCCAGAGGCAATTTTAAATCCATCCTTCCCGTGCATTGACATCGACCTGCTGACAAATTTCAAGACTACTGGTGTTGCATTTGCAACACCAGAGTACTGGCAGTTCCACCCCAGGCCGCCAGTCACGTGACCAGCAGTCTGCCGCCCGAGGCCGCTCCACGATTCGCGTCAGCTGGGCAAGCGCTCCGAGGGCGCCAGCCGGGCGGCGCCGCGCACGCTGCAGGTCACGTGCCGGCCACGTGCCGGTCACGACAGACCGCACGAGCACGCCGCCCTGACCATTCTGGGTCACAGGAGAGCCGGCTGCGGCCAACAGAAGAGACCGCGGTCACCTTTTGCCCCGCTCGGCCGTTGTGCGCAGTCCAAACACATGCTCAGCGCCGATCGAGGAGGGCTAAAAACGCCTGAACATATGCAGATTTGCTATTCAGACATCAGCTGGTACACATAGGCTGCAACTGTTTCACGGATGAATAGAGTGACTCTCTCTCCCTCTCTCTCCCTCTCTCTCAGGATACACTGGTTCTTCAGGAATGCCCCAGTACAAAGAAACACAGCTTTTGTATAAGATCAGTCAGATCTGTTTCATTCCTATTTCTACAGTCTCACATTACCAAAGCTACGTCGCGTTCTTGCCGGTGTATTAAGTGACCTCATTTCTAATGTCCCAGATTTGGTTCGTTCTGTTTGTCTCGCCACGCTTCTTATCACCACCTCCATACCTGTCTCCACCTCTTATCTTTCTTTTCAGTCGTCCATGGAAATGCTGTGTTTACGCAACCTTCTTAGAAATGCCTTCCCAAGTCACCCCACTTCTTCAAGCATATGGCTAAATTGAGACTTAAGCCGATTCAGACGCCTCCGTCCCGTCCAATGGCTCGGATCATTACCAAAAGCCGAAGGATTCCTCACGTTGAGCAAATAAAGATTTCTCCCTTGTACCGTTCTCCCTCTCTTCCTCTTCGCATCCCTCCTGGTTTCTCTAGCTCTTGGTATGATGAGACATTTCCATTCATCAGAAAGACACAAACGGAGGCCCTTGAAGAACTGTGGCCATTCTGAACGGGAAATGTAAACGAAAATATTCAGAGCGATGCGGTAATGATAGCATAAACGTCGGCACCATCCGAAGCCAGGATCCGACAAAGCCAATGAATGCGCAATCAACAGACCTAAATACCGTCGTGATAACCTTTTTTCGCAATTTTAAGCAAAGGTGCAACAAGGAACTCTGACCTAATGAAGAGTAAATATCTCAGAATTAATGGTGCGCGGTGAACGAAACAAACCCATTTAAATTCCCACTGAAGCGCAGCGGAACACTTCTAATGACTGACCACCCTCGTTTAGTTACAGCAGCTAAAAGAAATTCCTCAACGAGGTTTCCAATGATTACGCATGGGAAGTGTCTCGACGCAGAAACCAATCTGAAATAACTTATGGCTGGTGTAAGCAGTAGTCTGCTGCTGGAAATCTACGAAAAATCACACGATTCCTGCCAGCTCATGCGCTTGGGTAAACTGGTGTCCGGCATACACTGAGAGCTGAGCATCGAGCTGGGACAACCGGTAACCATGCCAACTTTACGGGAGCCAAAAATGAGAAATGTGGTAGCCGCTGGTTTATGGTATCACGTACAGTTGACGCGAAATACGAATCGCTTTTCGAAAGCGTAAATTTTATTTACCACGTAATGGTAATAGTGAGACTTTAATGTGTTATGACACGATGTCAGTCATGAGCCGCCATGAAATGCGGCGATGACAGTGATTTCCGATCGTCGCAAGGCATGACTGGGAAGAACTTTAAGACGAAATGGATGGGAAAGACACGAGAATGCGGTATCCAGAAGAAGCACCAGACCCAGGGAGGGAGACGGAAATGGAAGGAGAGAGGGACAGAGGGCAGAGCGATGGGAAACCCACAGCCCTCCGCCGGTTTTGTAGACGTTTCTGGCGCGGCCGAGCCGATTTGTGGCGCGCGGGAGGCAGTGCTGCGGTCGTAATTAGGTAAGGCCGAGCCGACACAAATGGTGAGGTGAAGGCCTCACGTGACGCTGGCGGCTCACAATGAGGTTAAACGCCCGGACAGCTGCCGAGTTCAGATCCGCCGGAGATGTCTGAAAGGTTTACGGCCCACGCCGCTAATGGCGACAGGTTACGACGCTCGGAGGTGACGTTGCCGTTCCCTAAAACGAGTCGCCCGGGCAAGCCACATGAAATACGATGCCGACGTTTTTTCCGAAGCAGGACACAAAGCCTGACTTTCGTGGTTTCCGTAACAGGAGACGATGCCTTGTTTGTAACGCCGGTCTCCGTCCAACCACATAAACCCAAATGTCAGACTGATCCACCGGCGGCAAAGGCGGCGACCGGACCAACATCAAATGCGGATAGAATCGGCCAGACCAAAGGGCGCCGACAGCCCCCGCATCATCCATTCCGCCCCATAAGCCTCCATGTGTCACTCGGTTATCCCAAATTTCCTCACATCCCCGCCAGCCGTCGCATCTTACTTTATAATCGCCACCGTTGCCATTATCTATGCAGAGCCATTCCTGCGGCCGCCATAAAGGTAGCGTCGGGACGCGGGAGGGCACTCAGCGGCCACCCAATCGCGCCGATCGCTCTGATACGATTCCGGCGCGCGCGGCGGTCGGTCGGCGCGCCGCGTTGCCGCGATGTCGCGCGCGGGCTCGTGGCGGCTCGCACTCGGCGCGGCGGTGGCGGCGGAGCGCGCCGTCGGCGGGATCGACGGAAACGGAGCCGCCGCTCACGGCAGGGCGGCAGATGGGCCCGGTGGGCCGAGGCACGCAGGCCAGTGGGCGGAGAACTCGTGGGACGGTCGTGAGGAGGGACCGAAATAAGAACAACGGCCGGTGGCAAAGAAATGGATGCCGGGATGAGTTTCCCGGTCAGGCCCAGGGCTCGAGTTTGCTGCAGCTCTTCCAAAATGACTACGAAAGTCGATCGTCATGTCACCTCGAAGAATATCCAACGCAACCCGCTTTTCTCCATCTGCAGCATCTCTCTCTCTCTCTTTTGGGTAAATGGGTGTCCTGCACACACTGAGAGCTGAGCATTGAGCTGGGACAAACGGGTTACCCTCGCATACGAGTCGCATCAGTGAGTGCGTCAGGGTCGGCACCGACGCTCCGTGGCCGGCGGCCGGGGCAGCGGGGTCGTCGCGACACGTCTCGGCAGCCGCCCCTCCCGTCTCGGCGCCGGCTGACCGAGCACCCGGCCCAGCTGACGGAGCGGCCGGCGTGCGGCACGCGAGCGGCCAATTGCCTGTCAGGCGGTGATGAATACGCGCGCCGGGCCGCTGCAGCCGGGGCCGTGTTTTACTTTTGGGACCGATCTTTATCGATATCACAACACGCGGACAGGTCCGTTGCGCCAGCGCAGGGGCGGAGGAGGCGCACGGAGAAGCGGAGGCACGGCCGGCCGGTGATCGGTTTTCGAAGGCCGCGACATGGAGGCTGAACGAGATCTGATTGAGGGCGAGTTCAGCGGCTGGAGGCCGGTTTCGGAGAAGACTGCTCCAGACCGTCGTCTGACGCCGCCTCTGGCCGCTAAAGACGTGATCGACAGCCTCCGAGGATCGCGGCCTAGTTTAATTGAATTCCGGGATGATTTATTTTCCTTCGTGATCGACGACGGCTGGCGGACGCCGGCAATTGGAGTCACTTTCTTCCGCGCCGCGCCGTAATAAAACCTCTCAATTGCCCGATCTGTCTCGGCGGCGGCCGGCCGGCGCTCCGTCCGCCCGCCCTGGCCCAGATCGCCGCGGCCGGCGCTCCATACCGTGCGCCGCGTCTCAGATCGGCCCATCGTACCGCCGCCTCCAAAAGGAAAAAAGCTCGTCGTAGCCCCGTCCCTGAGAGTACAGTCCACCGTGCCGCCGGCTCTCAGAGAAGAGCTCATCGTACTGCCGCCGCTCATGGAGCTGGCCATTGTGCCATTGCGTCTCAGAGAAAACCCCATCATGCAAACGCATCCTCCCCCCGTCCAAAGGGAGGGGAGGGACCGGCCAGCTCTCGTGGCGGCCGAGAGCCCGGAACTGTAGCCTGGAACTGAAGTCCGATGAGGGCACCTTCTGTCAAGATGTGATTGCCGGTCGGCCGGCTAAAGCACTGGTGCACGTGCCGTCTGGTCACAAAGCTTGCAAAAAGAGGTGCTGATGGAACCTCCGAATGGCTGACGGCGGGACAATACGGCAAAAGACGGACGTTGTGAGGTTTTCTGTGGCGTCCGTGGCTTTTAAATGCTCGATTATCTTCACAAATTGATGGCTCAGGAGCAGTTTTGAAGAGAGGAGCTTACCTAACGCGGATGTTAGAGCAATGTTATAATTGCGCAGTTATACTGAATGAAGGAAACATACAGTTCAACATTTTGTTTTTGCTCTACTACAACGTGTGTTTACGACATAACTTCAGTCACTTGTTTCGGCTGTTCCACCACTTTTGACAGGCTACTGTTCGCCTTTGGAACCGAGCGGAGGCCCTCCGGCAATTATAATCCAAATCTGGGCCACTCGCGCCCGCTGATAGTATGCGAGTCCGGAGGGCTGGCGTTAAGCAGATACGGTGCCCGGGGCTCCAACCTGTCATTATCGCGCTTCTGGTCCCAAACTGGGGCGAAGGCCTCCAAGGGCATCGCATCGCCAAACGGGTCACTGGAGTATGCGACCGTCGGCTTGATATCGGTTAGTAATTATTTGTCGGCAGTATTTCGGCTTTTCTGGTTTCTGCAAGTCTTTTTAGCCGTAAGAGATAATTCGTCCGACAAGATTTCAATGGAAACACACGGCTGTCCGTTGATATGGTTCGTCGATCAAAACGGACAGATGCTGAGTGCAGTCACGCCGGCAAAATGGGACAAATTGCCGGTCGGTAGGACACGTGACGTTGCGTGGCAGGCCTACTCCATTAGACGCAATTTTCAGAGACTGACCGAAGCGTCATCACAAAACACAGCGGGCAGCTTGCGACTATGTCAGCACTATTCTGGGCTGGACTGAAATTTGAAGACAAAAAAACTTAGTCGCAGAGACTGAGGAAGTTGCCAAATCCGACGAACTGGACATTTGCGATAGTGCTCTGGTGAAGATATTCCGAGCATGTATGCTGATTAACATAACTAATAACGACAAGAAAAGACAGAGAACGAGTCACAAAGTAGAACTGCTGGCTTCAAGGACATGCATTGCTTCTGCATGGCCACTCGGAACTCGAGACATTTAATTCCGTCCTTGAACACAACACTGCAGTCCTTTTCAACCACGCACCCGACGACCTTCAATCGGCCGCCGCGAATCACGAGCCGGCGCGCCGGGAGCCGAAACCGGCCGACCGGCCCGCGCTGCTCACTTTCACCGGCGCGCGGTCGGGACAATGGCGCGCCGTTCTGCCCATTGTCTCGTCGAAACCGTCTCTTTAGAGGCCTCCAATTCCGCCGGCCGCTCGTTAATCGCGCGTCGACGGCCGGGTCGCCGGGTCGGGCGGGTCAGAGCGGGTCGGGGCAGCACGCAGCGCGCCCCCGCCCGCACGCCCGCGCCGTGCGTGGCGAATGCATTGTTCCGCGCCGGCGCGCGCATGCACTCGGAGGGCGGCGCAATGCTCGGGTTCGACTCGCTCGAGCGCCGATCAAAGGATTTCGGTTCGGGTCGGATCCGACGGTGCTGTTTGTTAACACGAGCGGCGGACGTGGGTTCGGTAAAAAGTATCGGTCTCGCTTTGGCTTTAGCAGCTTTCCGCGAGCGTGCCGGCCTTGCTGGTGAATCGGCAATGAACGAAATCAATCAAGAGACCCATAGATCCTCACGTCAGCTTACTAACCACTAACGCCACTCAGCACCTTTCAACCGTCATAAACGGTTCAGACCCACGCGCACTGACGTATTGCCAATGTTTTCCAATTAGCTGATGGCTATTACACCGATTTCGACAGGCATTACCGCAGCAGTGGTCTTATCTGGCCACAATCGATCAGCGTCACGAGCCACCAGAGGGCGGGGTGTCCGAAATTCAGCGCGTGTGGCGCTCGCCCGATCGGCAGAAGGTTCAACGCCGCCCGTGCCGTACCCGATGGGCAGACGCAAACCATGCGTGAACAGTTATAACGCTTCCAACGCTGGCTGTCGTTGGCGCCTAATTGTTAAAAAGACGTCAAATGAAAATTAAGCCAAAAATCTGCTCAAACTTTGAACTGAGAGGATATAACACGTATGCATAAAACAAAGCTGATGAAACAATTTATAAGCCGAAAAGCATGGATTTTCGTAAAATATCCTGAACAATAGAATTTGCAAATCAGATGGCAACCAACTGAAAGGTGGGAACTCAGGCAATCTATCAAAAATCTGGAAGTACTTAAGACTGTAGATTAGTAGCCAGGATCTGCAATCTGACTGAGCCACAAGGCTAAACGTGCATCTCTCAGCGGTCTGGAATGAAGAATGGAAAAAAACGCTTCGAGCCAAGCGCGAAGATAGCGTCGCGATCATCAGCAGATACATGACGGAGTCCGAGGACAATGGGTTTACCAGACCGAACCGGACCAAGTCGGGCCGGGCTCAGGTCTGCCTGCTCCCGCGCCGACCATCGCAGCCCATCTCGACTTTCATCGGCGATTAGCTAATGAAGAGCGCGGCGGCGGCGGCCGCGGCCGCGGCGGCGCGGGCGGTGTAGACGAGCCGACAGTAGCGGCGGCCGGCTCGACGAGAGAAAGTGGTGGTGACCTCAGGTCAGGCATCTGCATAATGACCGGCTGTGGGGCGGCGCTTCTCCGAGCCAGGACAGGTCAGCGCGCCGGGCCGCCAGATCAAGACACGTCGTCATACTGGAGCGCCGGATCATGACAGCGCGCCGGGCCGCTAGATCAGGACACGTCGTCATACTAGAGCGCCGGATCATGACAGAGCGCCGGGCCGCCAGATCAGGACACGTCGTCATACTGGAGCGCCGGATCATGACAGCGCGCCGCGCCAGACAGCCAGATCAGGACAGGTCACCGTAATGGACCATCGGATTGGGGCGCTTCAACTCACTCGGCTGCCAGATCGGAGTAGGTCATCGCACTGGACCACCAGACAAGGGCAAGTAGCCGCAACGGCTGCCATGTCAGGACAGCTCACATCACTGCACTGCCAAATCAGGACACATCACTTCCCTGGGATGTCATCACCGATGCATCGGACCCCGTGACACCGCTGCGCTGGACATTTTCTCAGGGCGGACGCCCGACTGCACCCACAGTTTGGACACGGGCCGCCCACTGCAATACGGCATCAGAACGGTACTTGGCGAGGGTGGGAGATGTTTGGCTGCGGAACGTTCACAGCTCCGCGGTGTCGGGGACGCTTCGGTGGGAGCGGTTCCCGCCGTCGGAAGCCGCGCCAGCCCCGGCCCCGACTGTCTACCTGGCCCTCTGACTCTTCTTCACGCCCCATTAGCTCCTCATCCCATTCCCGGGGGCTCACCGGGCTCAGCTGTTAACGGTTCGCCGGCTCCAGCCCTGGGCGAAATCGATGTGACGACGGGAACGAGTTGGCCACGAGCTTACGACGACTGCAGCCCGCAGTTACGTCAGGTCTGTTCAGACCAAACGTGGGCACAGGGCTTTGCGCCTAATTTCTGGGTATTTATGATACCCAAGTAGAGTCAGAAATTCTAACTCGTGCATGAGCTTATAACATTCGGTCTGCGATATAGCTTTGAGCAGAAAGAACTCTCAAAAGTACAGGACTGCGCTTTTAACCTGTATTACTTTCCTGATATTATAAAGAAAATATCGCGCCTCGAAAAGAATCTTTAAGAGTCTTGGCTACTGCAGCAGTTACTGCCGTTATGTGTCGGTCATAGTAATACCCGAGAAAATGTTGCACTGTTTAAGTTTTTGTAAAAAAAGCTTTTCCAAATTATTAAAACAGCAGTCAAAATAGATTTCTTCCTAAATACACCGCAACTGTACGCAGAGTGAACAAATGGTAACTGACTTTCATCTTGAAACATTCATTCGCTGCCAGCATTAAAAAAAAGACACGCAGAACAACCAAAGACTGCATAGAAAAATTCAAAATATGGTCAGCAAATAAGTCGCGATGGCCACAGCGTTACAAACAAACTCAGTGCACATTTCATTATATTTCGGAAACTTTTGATAAACGTGTACCAAATGTTAACCCATTGAACGTTGACTCGTTTTCCATTACAAAACTAATCTGGCACAATTTTGCGCTCAAAAGCAAGCACGGAGATAACTTCAGTTGCATTTAACATAATTGATACCTGCCGGCACGAGATATGTGCAACGACAAGCATGCAACTGACACCTGCCGGCATGAGATATGCACAACAACAAGCATGCAAGCATGGCATCGTTCGTAATTCATGCAGATTGGGAAGGAATGATGTGCACAAAGTATTTAAATGAGTTTGATGCAATGGTAAACAGAAACCACGTCAGTCTGATCATGCAGAACGGTGGCTTCGGAGACTGCATTGCAGACATGCAAGCTAACACCAGAGAATGCATCGCAGACGTGCAAGCGAGCGCCGCAGGCCGCCCTTTGCAAACAGAACAAAAGCACCAAATTGCGGGAGGGAACGAGGTAATGCATACTGCTGTATTAACGATTGGACTATGAACTAGCAACACGTTGAGAAATGACTGGTTCGTTGGTATTAATTCGATGGGAACCGTTGCCGAAGCATGACATGAAGCTGTTTAAACCAGGCTTAATGTAACCGGGCCGCTTGTGTATTACGACAGCGATAGGAACAGTTTATCATATATCCGCATCTTATTCCAAGATGTCCACAGTCTAAAGCAGGTCTATTTTATCACTGCCCCTGAGTCTGTGATGAAGCGCGATGCTTTTTTATGTTTTATTTGGACTGCACTGCTCCTCTGTTCATTTGGAAACTTGTAGGGACTTTGTATGATTGCCTCATCAGTTAGGTTTTAGCAAATAACTACTAGCATTGGCATTGATTGTAAACAAACTATGGGACAGGAGAAGGGCAGAATGACCACAATCTCAGCAACAAACCATGGCGGTCATTGCAAATCGTTCCCCTGCAGTTCAACCGATGCATCATGGTTAGTATCAGTCAGCGGAAAGGCACTCACCGTACTGCTTTCTAGGTCCGTGATTTCCCTTATTATCACCATTGTTCTCTCCTTGCTGCTCCGACGGCGGCAACACACCGGCACTTATCAGCCAAGACCTCCAAAGTCCACGAGGGGTCCAGCAAAGTCCAGAGTCCAGCAGGGGTCAGTCCCCACCGGTCAAATACTGCCCATCTGACTGGCCGACACCGCGCTGCCCGCGACCGCCTCGCTTCACTACGCTTCCAGCCAATCGGCGCTTGCACGTGCAGCGCGCGCCGCCAGACTGCGCGCGGCACCTCCGCCGTGGAGATACTGACTGCGCGCTGGCCGGCGGCGGCGGCGACGGCGGCACCGGCCGGCGGCGGCGGCCGCCGCCCGCGGCGCCCGGGAGACGAACGAGTACCGCTCTTGTCCGCACGTGTAACGGGGCCTAATACCACTGGACGTCGTGTGCCGGCGCATCTGACAGAATCAATTACGCCCGGCCGCGCCCCAGGACGGGAGAAGATGTTCCTGTCGCCGCAGCTGACGGCTGACATGCCTCCTGATGGACGTGTCAGGCTGATATGTTATTTCCCTAGTCGTAGGCTTATGATACGGAGAATCTAGTCGTGGTCTGATATCAGATCCATGTCATGGATGAGTGGTCCTGGCACTTTCCTATTACCTTTATCCAGCATGGATTAAATCCCTATCTTGTTTTCTATTCAGATATCAATACTTTTCTCGCATCTATTCCTTCTACTTTCGTCTCACGTTGACTGTAATTTGTACCATATTTTCAATTCCGTTGAACTATCAGTATATCCCAATGGGACGAGAAGATGAAAAGAAAAAAGGCAACTTTCGCAAACCATTCGGCCATATTTGTTTACCCTACTCGCCCACAAACGCGTCAGGTCAACACAGAAGCCACTCCGCGCCACTCAGGCACGGAGCGACATCCGGCCCTGGCACGTGCAGGCATCCACGCGCCACTAGCGGCGCGCCATCCAGGAAACGCGCGCGGTCCGCGCCGCCGAGCACGGGGTGCAATGCACTCTGCCGGCCGGCAGCCACACTAACTGCCGCCACCATATGGCGCCAACGACAAACGGCCGTCGGCTGTCTGCGGCCGGTCGGCGACGGGACACTGACTCGTCGCGGATTTACGAGCCAAGGACCAGGATGGATAAATGGATAAGAATATGCAGCTCTGCGGATTCAAACGACTTTCTATATCTACAGTCTCCCAAGAAATCATGGCTCTGAAAACCAGTGCACTGGACGCAGAGCGAGAAACGGTGGCCGGAAATGGGTAGCCCAGGTGCAGACACAGGCGACGACCAGGAGCCTCTGAGACGAGAAGCCACCGCCAGCAGCGCGTCCGCGACCTCACCACCCACGGCGGCGAGGAGGGCGGCAACCGCGCCATGATTCGGCCAGGCTCTCCGCTGCAACGAGCCGTCTGAGGACGGTGTAATCACGGGCCGGGCCGGCCGCCGACTGAATTACCGGCGTCGGCCGGCCATGTAATCTTCCCATCGACGGCCGGATTTACCGGCGGGTGCTGGGTCTGCGGCCGGACCCGCCTGTCTCAGTCGATTTCCAGGGAGGACCGGCCGGCGCCGGCCTCGCTCCAGGCAGCAGCTGAGGACTGACCGACCTGGGTCCTACTCCAGGCAGGCAGTTGCGGACTGACCGGCCTGGGTTCCACTCCAGGCAGGCAGCTGTGGACTGACCGGCCTGGGTCCTACTCCAGGCAAGCAGCTGAGGACTGACCGGCCTGGGTCCCGCTCCAGGCAGGCAGTTGCAGACTGACAGGCCTGGGTTCCACTCCAGGCAGGCAGCTGTGGACTGACCGGCCTGGGTTCCGCTCCAGGCAGGCAGCTGTGGACTGACCGGCCTGGGTCCTACTCCAGGCAGGCAGCTGAGGACTGCCTGGCCTAGGTTCTGCTCCAGGCAGGCAGCTGTGGACTGACCGGCCTGGGTCCTACTCCAGGCAGACAGCTGTGGACTGACCGGCCTGGGTCCTACTCCAGGCAGCCAGCTGAGGACTGACCAGCCTGGGTCCTACTCCAGGCAGACAGCTGTGGACTGACCAGCCTGGGTCCTACTCCAGGCAGACAGCTGTGGACTGCCCGGCCTGGGTCCTACTCCGGGCAGGCAGCTGAGGACTGCCTGGCCTAGGTTCTGCTCCAGGCAGACAGCTGTGGACTGACCAGCCTGGGTCCTATTCCAGGCAGGCAGCTGTGGACTGACCGGCCTGGGTCCTACTCCAGGCAGACAGCTGTGGACTGACCGGCCTGGGTCCTACTCCAGGCAGACAGCTGTGGACTGACCGGCCTGGGTCCTACTCCAGGCAGGCAGCTGTGGACCGAGCAGGCTCACGGGGTATGGAGAAGTCTCCCGGCCACGAGGATCTGCATACAGGGAACTGAAGGACCCGGCTGGCTGATGTTTGACAGCTGACGGTTAACTGCCTAGCGGATCACAGGGATTTGCGATTAAATCCCGAACAGGACAAATGAAATCACGGTCGTAAAGCTTACACCCTCCCAATAAACCTGACACGGGCTAGTGAAGCCGATCCAATAAAGCGTCGGACGAGGATTTCCGCTTAGCTATCGGCTGAGACCTAGCACGGAATCCCCTCAGCTCGCAGTTTACTCATCTAACATAGCCACATCATACCCTTCATCTGACACAGCCAGCCGTCAGCCCCGCCATAAGACGAGACTGGTAAGAGGCGTTTCGGCTGTCGAGACCCGAGTTTGTACAGCGCGCTGCCGCCCGAGTTGATACGGCTTCCTTCACCTCTGTCCAGTCGCCGCCTGAGGCGACACCTGCCCGATGTGCCGTTTGCGTCGGACTGACTGTCATGCTGCTCATGTTGATCCTGCTGGATTTTATGGTGACTTATATGTGCGCCTGAGTGATGGTGGAGGGTAGTATTTTGTGACTCTAACAACTCCTTCCTCATGTTTTATCCCTCGACGAGAGGTTGTAATAGCCGCAAGCTAATTGCAGATTTCCTCAGTAAAAGTCTGTGTCTGTGTCCTTATCTGTGACTGGCACAACCTAGTCCTGGGACTGTGTCCTTTCCTCCTACATCAGCCGCCATCAGCGGGGCGCGGTCCGCCTATCTGACGGAGAGCGGCCACGTGACGTTGATCTCAGGCCGCTGCCTCAGGCGGAGATGGTGCCGACAGTTGAGACGGCCGGGTGGACCTGCCGTTAGGTTCGCGCGCCGTGTACCTGTCAGGCGTGCCGTCAGCAGCAGATGAAAGGACGACCCTCAGCTTATGCTGTCCACAGTGATGCCACGATCGTAGATCTTGAGGTCAACGACAAGGAGAAAGCATTTATCGCGGTGAAGGTGTTCCTATCTCGTCCTTTTGTTCAGCGATCTCCAGATGCGGTGTTGCGACTTTTTGTGTCGCTAAATCAGCTTTAGCATTTTTCAGATTTTGGAACACTGGATAACTACGTCACGTTACTAAAAGTTCCTTATAACATGCGACATTTCTCATATTCAAGACACTAAGATCCACGACTGGCACCACAGTCTTGGTATTAATGAATCATAAACGGAAAACTGTCCAACCCGGATGTTCTCCAGTTGCCAGGCACAGCGCAGACTAATGCTAGCCAAGAGATCTTTCAGAGTTACAGCTTCGAATCGAGACATAAAATCTGCTAGATGCGTTCTGCTCTCGTCAATGGAAGGCTGAATGCATGCACGATGGCCATTTACCGGTTGCAAGTGCTCTCAGCAGAAGAATCTCTTTTATCATACCATAAACAACGAGAATGTATGTTGGTTAGAAACCTAGAAAAGACCCGCCACCACAAAAGCAGAAGTCATGAGCATTTCAAAATAATTAACGTGTTTGAAATATGATCGCCTTCATGTGTTTTAAGATCAGGCCATGCTCACGTGATATTTTACACAGGTGGCCACCACAAGTAAACAAAGCGTGCCGCCAGGTTTCTGTGCCGGACGCGTGGTCAGGTCCGAACCTGTTTGACCTCGCTCCAGCCGCCAGTTGTGGCGTCCGAGGCCCGGATTAACCCCGCCGGTGCTGGGACCCTGCCCCGGCGGCCCCGGCGGCCAATACACGGTCCAATTATCCGCACCGCACCACCGGCGGAGGAGGCCGATCGTGAGCCGGCCGGGTCGTGCACGTGAGGAGAGGTGAGGAGAGGTGGGAGACGTAAAGAAAAGTAGGGACATACGAGAGAGGTGAGAGAGAGACGAGAGATGTAGGATGCGAGGAGACTGGGAGATGTGAGGAGAGGTGAGAGATGTGGCGAGACGTGGGGAAACATGAGGGAGATGCGAGATGTTAGGAAGTGCGAGAGAGACGCGAAACAAGTGTGAAGAAATTTTCGGAGACGTGAAGAAACGTAATAAGATATAAAAACTCGGAACGGTATCAAAAGATCAGAGGAGATGGCAGTGCCTAAACGTAAAGAGATGTTCGATGTGACACAGATATGGGACTATGTGAGTCGTGATGAGAATTATCAGATACAAGTAAGGTGTGCTGAGAAATGAAGAAATCTAATCAGATGGCAAAACCTGTTAGAGGTATGCGAAGAAATGCTGGGAGATGTGACTGTATGTGATTTGATGCTTCACTGCACTGAAGGAGTAGCGAAAATATTCCATCGGCTACACTAAAGCGATGAAAAGACATGGCCTAGTTCTCAAATGTTTCGAAAAGGCAGGGTGCTCGAACGAAGTCAAAACTTATCACGGAGACGGTAATATCATGCCATTAAATTTGCTGAAGGTTTAAAGCCAGTGTTAAAAAAGTGATGACATTATAATAGGCTGTTATACTTATGGTAGACCATGGAGAGAGGACATAGGAATGAAAGCAGGAGAAAATGTAAAACTACTGTGATGCTAAACAGGCAAAACCACCACGAAAAGGTAACTTGAAAATGTTTGTCTTCCTAGCTCCTCGGCATCTTAGTAGCGGTGCTGCCGCACAGATTGAGTCATCTTTTAGCCGCAGTCAGAACTCCCATTTCGAAAAAGTCGATTTCCTCAACATAGGAGTGACAGAATGGGAGAATCAATCTGGCGTCTGGGACGATTCCGTCCGAACCGTGTCACGTTATTGTATTCAAATATCGGCACGATTCTCCGACGTGAAGCAGCGATCTCCAGCAGTCCATTTCTTCTTCTCCAGTTGGTCCGATCTGCCTGCTTTTCTCATCGCTGTGGCGCATATTTCCGATGAATCGTTTTCAAATCACCGTCTAATCGCGGTAACAACGGGGATAACTCGACAGATGTTGTCAGAGCTTTTCTCCGCAGACAGGAAACATCAACGGACGGGTGCCGGCTGACGGCATCTAACTGCGGAGTTCACTGGACTCTTCTCCCCAACAAAGCTAGCCGACTGAAATCAGGATTAATGGACTCCGTGTGATGTTATGTTACGTCAATATGGCTGTCGTTGCTCCGGTGTTGCTGCTCGGTGAGCTATTGTAGCAGACATTGCCCAGATTGGAGAACATGCTGTGTGAAATACAAAGAAAACGTTTCGGCGCCGGTTTCCGCCAACAAAACTACGAGGAACAGGATGGTGTCTGCAGTAGCAGAGTTGGCCGGTTAAAGACATATTAAGGGGAATGAAGCTGTCAGGAGTGAAGAACATATGTTCCGTGAATGACATGAACCTGGCAACCTTGCGTATCTTTTTTATGATTATATCGTTTGGCCCTAGCACAATCTGATATGCTTTGCAAATGCCTGCAGCAAGGCTAGAGGGAAAATGATCGAAAGAGGTCATGTAACACCGGAAAACCCGCCGCACGAAACTGCGGGCTAGTTCACGACCGCGTCAACACGGAGATACCGCCGCTTGAAACGCAGCTGAAATCTCCCCTGACCGCGGTGCGGCTGACTCGGAATGTTCACGGGAAAGTTTTCCCGAGCGGGCTTCAGTTCAGGTGGCCTTTCACGCGGCGGAGACCTCCTTCCCCTGGCGGCGGGGTTCCCCGGCGACACAATACCGGACTAATCGTCCAGCCGATCCCCGACGACGTCGTCAAATCCAGTGCACGGCTCTGAATGGCCGGCTGATTACGCCGCGACGATCGCGGCGCGCGCCGGTGGCCGCCAGACCGGCGTATCTGCCGGCGGCGGCTGCGGCGGAGGCGCGACTTTGCCGGCCCACGAGGCGACGGTGAAAGCTCGCGGCGGCCGCGGCGCGCCGCGTTCTGTAATCGGGCAGCCGCGGCGGCACGGGGCGGCGCCGGCAATTAGTGCGAACGGGCCGGCCGGCTCGGCCGGCAGCGCTGACACCCCCGCCCCCGGCGCGGCGCCCGCCGCCGCCGCAGCCGACTGCGATCCGTCCCGGCCTGGCCGTCTCCCCCGTCAGGGGGATGTCGCTGTCGGAGAGCTTGACGAATCACCGAGAACGCCCCGGATCTGATGAGTGACGGTCTTAAGCCGCCGCAGCCGGGGGCCGGGCACGGAAGGGCGGCGTTTCTGCCGACTGGGAGCGCGGTTTCTGAGAGTCTGTTTCTAAGAGCGCGGGCGGGCCCTGAGCCGTCTGAAGCGGTCCCGGGAATTTCAGCTGCTGCTCCGGGAATGTCGGGCGTTTTCGGGACTAATGGAACAGCGCGGTCCGCCGTCCCGGTAGTGTTAACTTCCATGCGGTCCACATGTCTGACAGCTGTTCCAAACGAGGTTCACGGACGGATCGTAAAGGAACACCTGAGCCACTAGAGAGCACCTGGGCTCGAGACCGCTACAGGAGTTGGTCGACCTCTTCTCTAAGAAAAGCTGCAGGACGAAGATATCAGTAAGGCTTCTCTTGGTTCCCTGTCTTGTAATCCTGCATACTTAAACACTGTGTCGTCAGATTAATCTGTTCAAAATAAAAATGCAAGACTTGACGTGCCTTGCACGCCAAACAAAGGATTATCTTCTGCATTACTACAAACAGTGGCCTGTTTCAAAGGCTGGCCGAGCGTTCCCTTCATATTGTATGAGTCATGTCAGGTCAGGTCCGGTCCGGTCAGGTCAAGTAAGGTCAGGTAGGTCAGGTAAGGCCGGGCCAGATCAGGTCAGGCGCGCCAGATTAGTTCAGGCCACGCCAGATCAGGTCAGTTTAGGCCAGGCCAAATCAGGTCAGGCGCGCCAGATCAGTTCAGGCCACGCCAGATCAGGTCAGTTTAGACCACTCCAAATCAGGCTAGGTTAGGTCAGGTCAGATCAGGTCGGGATCCGGCCAGGTCCGGCCAGATGAGGTCATGTCGCACCAGGTCAGGTCGCGTCAGGTCAGTTCAGGTCGTGACGGCGTGTCTCGCGGGGCCGGCGGCGCCCGGCCGGCGGGTCATTGTCTCGGCCGGCCGCCGCGCCGCCGTCGCATTCTCAGGTCAGCCGGGCGGCGAGACAATGGCCCCGCCGGACGGTCAGCCGCGGCCAGTGACGGCCCGGCCGACAGGTGAAACGCCGACACGGAACGCGCCAGACCGCCGACGGATCAGCTCTGAGGCACGCGGAGGGGCTCACGGGCACGGGGAGAGGGTAGCTCAGAGGAATGGGGGAGGACAGCTCAGAGGAACAGGGAGAGGGGAACTAGATGTACCTTGACAGGGCCGCCCAGATGCACGAGGAGAGGGAAAGTCAGAGGTGCGAGGACAGTGTAGCTCAAAGGCAAAGGGTAGGGCAGATCAGAGCCACGAGGACTGGACAGCTCAAAAGTACCGGAAGGGTGCGCCTCAGGGACAAGGGAGTGGGGACAGCTCAGCTTACCTTTCCTGAAGTTTTTCTGCATTGAACTGCCTGCATCGCGGAACTCCTCATCACTCGATGTAGCCGAGAGCGCATCCTGCGCCTGACTGAATCAATCCCGCTCGCACGTTCACGGCCAAACCACCTCGTCATTTCATCGCAAACAAGCGAAAGCAAGCGGCACTTGCACCGTTTAGAGAGCCCGCGGAAAGCCTCCGCCAGCTCCGGACAACAGGCCGCCGCGCTGCCGTGCGCGCGGCGGCGTTTCCCGCGACTCTCGTCCGTTCGCCTGATTACCGGGCGCCTCTTGTCGTGCACGGCTCGATTGGCTCGGATGACGGGGCGGAACCGGCGCGCCGGAGGCGGAAGTGGCGCGCCGCGTGCGCACCGTTGTGCCCCGACTGTTGACCCTGCCCGGGGCGAGCGGCTGGCCGTCGGAGCCGTTCGGTGGCCGTAGGCGACGGCGACGGCGGCGGCGGCGGCGCTTGGCTGGGATCGACAGACGCAGTCTGCGGGGATCAAAAGACGAGGTCTGGACGGGGGGAGCTGGCTCTCAGGATCGTGCAGCCGAGAACGAACGAAAGGCCTGGATTGGCAGCGAGAGGGCGGAAATGAACAGGAAGGGTTCCGGGGCATGGCCGGCCAAGAGTCGAGCTCCGGTATAGAGAAGCAGGACGGAGATATGTGGCGCCATAGGCCCCACACTGAGTCGACAGTCCTGCTCCATTGTGTTTCAAAGCAAAGGTGTGCGCCGACGCCAAAACCGCCGCTCTGAGTGACGCAGAATCTGGCGAGAATGTCTCGTGGGAACTTTTATGCCTGTTCTTCCGTTTGAAAACAGGCTGCAGTGAACGTTGCATTAAGAGTATGTGCTGCACAGCACCCTCAAGGTTTTCGCTTTCCTGGTCTGTTTCTCATGTTCCAAGAAAAGCCCCAGGCAACCAGGGGCGCAGTCAGGATTTTCTAATGGAGTAGATCAGTGAGAGCTGAAATCTTAAGAAAACCGCCAACCGGGGAGATGATGTGCAATAGTTTCCACAAAAAATGCGGGCCCAAGGGGGCGCGGGCCCCCGGGTCCCCTTTGGCTGCGTCTGTGGAAGCAAAGTACGTGAGCATCCCCGTCTCGACATATTACCATCACCATCTATTACCGGTGACGGTGACGGTAGACGGTGATGGTAATATTATTCATATTACCATCACCGTCTCGATACTATGCCATTACTATTACCACAGCCATCTCGATACCACGCAGTTACCTGCCGCACCAAATAACCGATTATGGGGGAATGCAGAAAGTCGTTCCACTTTCCCTGCTGCAGATTACCCGAGACGTTCTTGCGTCACAAAGTGACAGCATGCGGCTGCTGACACCAGCAGCCTGGGGGACCTCACGACTTCATGCTTCTAACGTCGTGGCAAAGGCGCCAAGAGCCTGTGGTAAGACTGCCGGGCTTTGTCAGCCGTCCAGTGCTCTCCTGGCACGAGCAAGCTCATTAAATGGGGTCATTTGCGAGTCTGCTGCTCGAAGTGGCATTGTTTCTGAGCTCTCCGCCTGTTGGTTGCTGTTTATTCGTTTAATATCCGGACGTCTGCCTGACCTCCGGCACCTCCCTGACTGCGTGACTGGCTCTCGCCGAGTCTTCAAAAACGTCGGAAAGCCCGCCCATTGTCCGGCTCACAGCGCGAGCTGTCCGACCGGCGTCCTGGGCTGCGACAGCTCGTGACCTCTGAGGTCGGGTCCATGCGACATTTCGTGCCCGGTCAAGTCGAGGTCACGCGGCGAGACGCCGACGCCGCACGACACGACTCGCCGCCCTGGGAGCGAAGTGTGCCGGACGCCTGGCCCAGGGTCAGGCCGAGCCGTCAGCTTTTGCGCGCGTCTGGCAGCGCGGCTTTCACCTCGATATTGAAATATGATGGACCGGCGGCCGGCGGCGCGGCCGGCGGCGCCCGATCGTAAGATTCGGCGCAGCAGAAACGAGGCGGAAACCGACTCCGAGATGGCAGATAGCGGCCGCTAATTGATTCTCTCCTCCCGCGCTCGACTTTCAAACGCTTCACGGCTCGTGTTGCGTCTTTAGCGGAGCCAGCGCAGCTTTCGATGGCGAACTGTGAGCGCCAGGGTGGTGAGAGTTTGCTTCTCACAGCTGGCTCTCTGCTTGATACGTCCAAGCCGTTTAGTGAACGGTCTCGGGAGCAGTGGTTAGAGGCCGTTTTCAGGCTGCCGGTTTTAAATTCCCGGCGGCGAGATAGTGATATTAACTGTAACAAACGAGCGGCGGGAAATTGTAACAAATGGTGGGCCACTGTTTACGTTATTTATGGCCGTCAGCACCACTTAACCCAGAGCCAGGCTAACCGTTTGATTGCCGGTGATGAATGATGAACCCCTTACAGTTGGCGTGCAGCCCAGCTGACGTTAGCTAAAAGCGCGACGTCGGGCAGAGATGCCTGCTCATTTGACTTGCACCCAATGCCAGGGATTTCAGTCGCGGTCAAGACACAGGAAGGCCCCGGTTGGGCGTTAAAAACGGTCCAGTTTGGCTGAACGCTGTAACGTGGACCGATTACAGGCAAGGCTTCGCAAATTCTACAGACAGTTCTGAGCCGAATTATCGCCAACAGCTATCCCATCTTCGCTCTGATCGAAGCTCGAGGATCACCGCTCCCTCTGAAGCGCTGCAGAGCGGAGCTGAAGATCGTGACGCCAGGCCGGAGCCAGGCCTACACAGCGCAGGTCATGGACCGGACAGGGAACAGTTAGACTTTAGAGCCCGGCTCTGCCTGGCTGAACACCGCGCGCTACTCGGTCCAGCGAACAGCCCTCTCGACAGGCTCGATCCGTGATGAACGGAAATCTAACAGACTCGACGTGTTGTGAACAAGCATACAATAGACTCGACACGGACGAAGAACGGATGATTTGACAGGCGCGATGCTGTGTGAGATTAGCAAAGCCGGGTGTTGACATCCCATGCTTTCATCTGCTTCCACCTTCCACACGAACGCAGTCGCCTTGTTCTGTCTCCAATCTTCTAGTTCAAAACTACCACACAAATGGTATATTGTGCTGCGAAAGCTATTACTAGAAACAGTTGTCCTGCGCAGGTGTTGCAAGTTGAAACAAATCTTTAGAATAACTCTGGACACGTATCATATGGTTTCGGATTTGTGCGTGATGCCAAATGTTCTTTCATGTAAACTGCATCCAAAAAAAGGACAAAGGGTAATTTCTTGCGAGGCAATGTGGAGTCGCAACTCGCAATCGGTGATTTTAATGGAGCGTGAGCATAGCGGATGTGAGCATGTAAGACGAATAAAATCAGAAATAATCGCACACCTTAAAAACTGACAAAAGCTTGTTGAACGAGACATTTGGAGCATTCTCATTCACGGTCCTGGGCAGCTGAGCTCGGTAGCGCCACCTACCTGGGACTCGGAGTCGGGAAGCGTGCCATCTGTCGGCAGCTTTCTGAACTCGTCCTCCTCCGTTTCAGGCGAGATGTCCAGCTCGTCGTCCAGGCCACTGGAAGCAGAAAAAGCTCGTCAACCTTATGACGCCATTGCCACGTGATGAGCTACGCTTCCTGTGTTTCCTAAGTGCTTACGACAAGGAATATATACTAATCAGACGCGACTGTCACAGCCCTTTAGAGCGCAGACTCGATGGAGGCTGGGAACGCATGAAAGCACAAGTCTCGCTGTGCAAAGGAATATCGAACAAATGAACGGACCTTTCACAAAACGATTGGAGGTTAAAATGGGCTCTCAATTTTTTTTTCAGTTAACGCCCAAAGTCCCAATGGCCTCATGTTAGATTTCAGCACGGGGCGAGGGAGGATGGGACAAGTGTGTCCCAAAAGTACGTAGATTTCCACTCTACGTTGACCACATCAGACTATATATATATATATATATATATATATATATATATATATATATATATATATATATATATATATATATATGTGTGTGTGTGTGTAATATATATAAATATAAAGTGTAATATATAAATATACAAATACTATGCATATATATATATATATATATATATATATATATATATATATATATACATTAAACGACACAAAAAATTGCGTAAACAGCATCCGTTGTAGCGAACTCTTGGATCGTCTTGAAAAACACGACGGATCAAAATGTGAAAAGAATTCAGGAGATATCCATGTGATGGTTATTCCGGAACCTAGCACGAAGCATTAATAAACAAACAGCATATGCGCTCTGAAAAATACTTGGCGTGGTTTCAAGACATCGATCACCGCACTCCTCACTCCAAGATGTCGTACTTGAAACAGAGGTCCGTATATAACCACCAGGAACACTTAATGGAGGACGAGGATTAATCTGCACGCCGGTGAAATTCGGCGAGTGACGCAGTCGACACAGTTGTCACGTGATATGACATAATCTGACACCTCCAACAATGCGGAATCTCGCCAGTGATATCAGCTCGGACTGTCGAACAGCCACCACGGCCGACCGGTGCTGATCAGACTGTCACGCAAACAACGAGCTTGAGGCCTCCATTGTTCCAAGAAGCATCGAAATCGATTTTCTGACGATTTACTGACCATTCGTGATCCCAAACCTGGGTTTAGATTCCATATTTATCTTCTCCGGTCGCATCGTCGACGTGTGTGGCGTGCGAGACGAAGATGAGAATCAGGAGTCCAGTCTAGGCGGAAATGCATTAGCCCTTATACTATCCATGTCACCAACGTCATTCGAACTGGCCGGCATGCTAAACCTGGTCCCTGAATCTGCATCGCATGCAAATGCTGCATCTAATGCAAACAGAGAGCAAGCCGAAATGAGAGAAATGACGTACTCCAGGCAATCTCGCAAGGGCCGGAAAAATGTAAGAAATGCATAATTCAGACAGTGCTTTTCATCGTACAGCTGTTTATAGCTATATCAATCAACCCAGCCTTTAGACGGGAGAGCTGACAAAGACAGATATATACTCGTGGTCTTGCATACCACATTTGCATCTTTCCGCGACTTCCTGTTTAACACAAGTCTAAACAACATACTTCCCAACTACCCGTTACAATTATACACTCGTGACGTCAGTGGTGACCTCTTCCGTACAAAGTTCGCTGGGCTGCTATGAGGGTGTACCACGGTACTCCACGTCAGGTACCGCTCATGAACGACAACCCGACATATCGCACGTGGTACTGGCATTACCAGTGAGGAGTGCCACGGTACTCCACGTCAGCTACCGTTCATAGACGACACCCCGACGTACTGCACGCCGTAAACGTATTACCTGTGAGGTGCATCACGGTGCCCCGCGCCAGGTACCGTCCACAGTTGATACTCCGACAGATCGCGGATGGCGCATTTTCTGCCATCCAAGACGCGCGCTGAAGTTTCAGCCTCGCTTTAGACGTGACCGCCGCGACTGGGTCGCTCGATGCGTTTTTAATGGTGCTCAGGGCGGCCGCGAGGGCATTTCTCCGGTCACGACAGCGGGCCAGGGAGGATCTCATGCATGAACAACAGGCCGACCCTCCGCCGCTCCACCCGATCAAAACACGGCAGACGACTGCGGCCGGTCACAGCAGACAGAGCGGCAGACAGACACACGACTGTGGCCGGTCACAGCAGACAGACAGACACAACGCTCCGGCTGGCGGCAGCACACAGACATACACACGGCTCCCATCGGTCACAGCAGACATACACACGGCGCCGACTGGTCACAGCAGACAGACATAGCAGACACAGGGATCTAGCTGGTGACAGTAGCCACACACACGGTTCCGGCTGGCCACAGCAGACAGACATACACACGACTCCGTCCGGCGACAGCAGACGGATACGCGAATCTGGTCTGTCGCAGCAGACAGGCACAGCAGACAGCTGTACACTCGTCAGACCGACAGGCAGTGCCTTACACACGCGACAGGCAGCGTGGTGGAACGAGGACAGTGTGATGACTCGGGGGCTGTTTCTGGTGAGATGGGCGTGTTCTCAAGACGTAAATGGTCAATTTCATCCGCAATTCGTTTCCTCATTTTTGTCATGTTTTGTTCACTGGAATGCATGGAATGGAGGAATCACTTACGAACTTCCGGCGGCCTAACTTCTGGTACAGTCATTCCACACGAAGATTAAAAAAATCGGGCATTTGTCCATAAAAGCTCTGGAGATCGTTAATGCCTTTTATGGTCACCACAGCCCATTCCAGTCCACTATTCTACAAAATTCACGCGCAGACCCAGGAGCAAAGAAGAGTTAACGAGGAGTTAAATCCACCACCTTCCGGATCATTTCTCGGCGACTGTCACCTGCAACTGAAATACCAGAAAGAAACGAATACCCCACCACCCCGGATCTTCGCCTGAGTTCGTTCATTTGGTATGCGCTAAGATTTCTCCGCCGTCCGTGGCTCGCGGCCGGTCCCGTGGCCGAGGGCGGCGCCCGAGGGCTTGACCTCAGCATCCGCGCCGACACCAGGGACCATCGCTCAATGTCCGACCCCTAACGACCGCTGAGGTCGGCGCGGCTCGGCGTCGGCGAGCCAGCGTTGCTCCCACGGCGTCGCTGGACGAAGAAGGGGTCCATCTCCTGCCAGGGCTCGGCCGTGTCTGACGTACGTTCGTCGCCTTCCGCGATACCGTCCCGTGCTGCGTGGGTTGGTCTCCTGGCATGGTGTCGCCGGGTGTCGTAAGACCTCATTCCCACGAAAATGAATGCATCGATCACCATGAGCTACACGATTATCATCGAGTGGAAAACATCAGGTTAATTCATCCGGAGAGGTATGCATCAGAGACAAGCAGACACAGTGCCAGTAGGATATCCTTCGTTCAGCTCGTTTGACGTCAAAAAAATCGCCCGGTATCAAACAAACTCAGAACCCTCCACTGCTGCTTGTCACCAAGCGAAACTGTCTGCTTGCAACAGATGCTGAACTGGAGACATTGCAAACTAAGCAGAGAAAAGAAATGTTTCGTAATGGACTTTGTAAGACCTTGCTGCTTTTTAAGTCATGTTTCACCTACTTCTGGCAAACCGGTCCTAACTTTTTGCGGTATGTCAGGCCTGGTCAAATTGATTCAACATCTTGCTAAAGCGCGCAAAAGTTATTCTGGTTCCAGTTTGAAACACTATAAACAAAACGTGAAGACGAAGGGACGAGTACGTTAACACCTCATCTGGAGATACTTTTTTACAATGTTTCTATGATATTTCCCACTTGCACCAACAACGCCTTTTTACGCGCCGGCCTCACAGCCTTTGACTTCAAAGATTACGCCGCGCATAGGGAATAACGGATCCAGACTATGGCGGCGCACCACGAAGGTCAAACATTTCCACCTCTTTCCGGCTCGTGAAAGAGACGATAAGATCTTAATTCCTTCCCCGTGTCCCTGAAAAAGCGGACTGAAACTGAAATGCTTTTAGGCAAAGTCCCATTATGCCAACGAAGGACAGACGTCAAGGTTTAAAAACATACAGTTGTAAAAACGTCTCCAGAACTGACCGTGCATCTGGCTCGAGCCGAGAGATAGTGGTGCATTATGTCGGATGAAAAGGGAGCTTTATCTATTCAACCAGGGACGGATTACACCATACAACAACGACAAAAAGTTGCATTTTACGATAGCATGGAGATAATGAGCAGCAAAGCACTTAACATCCCGGTACTGCGAATGAAAAAGGACGGTTAAGAAACCTGAAGCTGCTGTGAAGTTTTGTGAGGGCCATTCCTTTGCTTCAGGTATCCGTTGTTATCTCGAATTTTCAAAAGGGAATGTTGTCAACATCTTCTTCACCGAGTGTGTTTCTCTGGCTTATTTCATCGCTTTCTGATTTATTTATGTTAAAGGGTTTTCTGCCGAGCAAATTAATACTACCGATACATTTTCTTCACCGCCACGAGGTTGTGTGCTGGTTTTGCAGTGCTATCATCTGGCACGATAACACACTTGTTAATCTGGTGCTGCTTGAGTGTATTCTCACTGCTGCAGAAGATACTAGTATCACTTCAGCGCAAGGCGTGTGACATGCAATCATTAATAGCAATTTACGCTTAAGAAAACTGGCAAACAAAGGTAGTCGGCAATGGGTTTGCCACTGTGTTGCCACATGACCAAAGGATTAATTCAACAACTTTCACGGCCATTGTCCGAAAGCTTCAGTATTGTCCAGAATCTTGTTGTTTGATCTGTGCACTAATGCTCTTTGTTCCTTTACCATTAATCGTTTGTTTCATACGCCATACTGGAACAATGGCACTCACTTTAAATTTTGACATTAAACAACCATCGACACGACTGAGCTACGCTAACATTTCGCTAATAAAGCAACAATCAAATTTTTTAGCCAAACAGTAAAAGGCATGCCACATTTCTAAGCAGCATGCTTGCTGCGTGTTAAACTGGCTGAAAAAGCACAGGCACTTCAAAATCACCCACGAGACCATCAGATCTATCACAGGCTTTTACAGTGCTATAGGACCATTTTCATGTTGACTGGTTGTGTTCAACCCACGAGTCATTTGAAAGCACAGGCGTCGCACTGGACGCCAGGCGATAGCACACGATGTGTGCAGACAACGCCTTAACCGAGAGCGGAATGAAAATCGGGTCAGCTCACGCAACCAGGAAAGTCCGAATTTCATCGGCACGCCATACTCATTTCGCCCTGCTGATCATTTATCACCTCCTCCGAGGCGATAGCTACGCCTGGCAATTACGTTGCGCTTATAAATCACCATTACCAGCATGGACAGCTTCGTCAGCTGGCCTGGGAATGCGTGATGCTCGGGGTTCTAAAACCGTTCAAAAACGGCGTCTCTGCGGCTTTTGAGGCGCAGAAATCATGCCAATAAAGTTCGCCGGCGATCTCTGAAGATGGACGTTTCTCGACTCGTGAACCTGGGCAGGCGGTGCGCAACAGATCTGGGTCGCGCAGGGCGCAGGCCCGCACGGCCAGGGCGTTGTTCTCCCGCCTGGAGAGCGCTGCACAGTCGCCCGCGCTCATGGGCGTTGAGGCAAACAATCAGAACGGGTTCCGATTTTTGCCGGCCGCACCTTAAATCGCCGGTTTTTACGCTCTGAGTCGCATTCCTCTTCGGGCGGGCGTTTTTACCCAGCGGGCCGGCGGGGCGCGGCGGACGGTTGCCGAAAGCATGAACTTTCCTCCGGACCGTGACCGGGCCATTGACGGATTTGTACGAGTCAGTCGGGCTGGAGGCAGCGCCGAGTTCGGGCCTTTGTGCGGAGACCGGCGCTGTTTGGGTCGCCGGTCCGGAAAGCGTGACCTCATGCGTGACCTGGCGAGCGGGCGGCACCGGCACTCGTGAGCGCGTAGGAGGAGGGAGACAAAGGCTTTAGACTGTCAGAGACGTCCATAAACATTGTGAGGTGAAAGAGGAACGAGAACAAAAGAGGAGACATTGAGGAAAATAAATTCCGTTGAAGAGAGACAGTGAAAGAACAACTTTCAGCTGACCAGTATTCACCGGTTCTAACAGGATGGTACACGAGAAACAAATAAAAAACGTACAGAACAAATACGACTGGATTATTTCGCCACGGGAAGGGAAACCAATCAGCCCAGGGCAGTGAAAAAGACGGAGACCTATCAGCTTTGATGCCACATACCGAATAGCACACACCTGCTCACAAAAGACGGGACCGGCAATTTGAATGATCGATCGGCGACGAAATTAGCTCGACACAAGGAAAACACCAGGGGTCAAGAGATATACCACATAATTATCCTGAGTGAAAAACTTTTCGGGCTAAGAGCCACGACAGCGCACATGAGTGAAGCGAAACCTCTCCGTTTCCAGATCACCGAAAGGTGTCATTGGTGGCATTCCTCATCTACTCGCATTATTTATGCGCTGGAAAGGCGGGCGATTAAGGCGGATGGGACTGCCGCGACCGCGCGCATTAGGCAGATATCGCCGGCCTGTTGTTGTTCACTCCCCCGCCGAATGACACGGTTAGGGACGGTTCCTGGACGTGGGGCCCACCCTCCGGCCCGCCCCCGACCCGGTCCACGGCAGCCCGCGGCGCCGGCCCGGCGAAATGATCCTCAGAGTTGGCCGCTTTATCTGCCCTGCCCGCGGCGACGGCGGCGGAGGAGGAGGAGGAGAAGGAGGAGGAGAAGGAGGCGGAGGAGGAGGAGGAGGAGGAGGAGGAGGAGGAGGAGGAGGAGGAGGAGGAGGAGGAGGAGGAGGAGGAGGAGGAGGAGGAGAATGAGGAGAAGGAAGGAGGAGGAGGAGGAGGAGGAGGAGGAGGAGGAGGAGGAGGAGGAGGCGACGCGGCGCTCTATTGTTGTGCGGACCGACGGAGCAGGTCTCGTGGAATGCGTCTCGACTTCTCGCGTGGCGGCGCGGAGGACACGAGTCGCTCCCGGACGCGCGACTCCGGAATGACTCGTGACTCCAGAGGGATTGCAGAGTCACCTCCATCGACATGAGCTGTCCCAAAGGACATAAGCCTGGGTTTCGATGGAATGCAGGTTATCATCTTTTTGTACTGATCTCTTGGCCTGGACGTGTTCCTGCGTCATCTCGGAAATGTCGCGTCCTGTCCGAGCAAAGCAGTGTTCAGGTGGCCTGGTCATCTCAGACTCGGACGCAGAACAGGATAACCCGCATTCCGTCGGGATCCAGACACTGGTCTCGTCCTGAGTGGCTCGCAGTGGAACTGTTCGTGTGCTCGTGTCTGGGCTAAAGCCCGGGAGTCAGGGAGATCCGCGACCAGTCTTACTTTGAACTCGAGCCGAAACGTGACGTGCAGCTCGTGAAATCGAAAGCGCCGCGGCCGTTCAACATACCCACCCCCTCTGGCAGTTTCTGCTCAAGCCTGGCGTCAGAAACGTAACTGATCAATTGACCCACGGGTCAACAGGAGATTGCTAATTGCCGGGGCCACGTTTTACGCAAGCGGCACGACCATATGCCGTACACGGGGGAAACCAGGACACGTTATCCACGCCAGAGCCAGGCGAGGCCCACTCACAGCGGCCGAACCGGAGCGGCCCGATGCTTTTCTGCCTGTCATCCGAGACAGCGAATTCCCACGGTCAGATAACGGCGCGGAAACGCTACCACCGCCGCCAACCCGGGCCCGGCCCACTGCAGGCGCGTGTGTGAGCTCGAGCCCCGGCGTTCACCCGTACATCACGTGCCGGCGTGGCCAGGTACGTAGCGGCGCTGCAGTGTGGTGGGCGCAGCGGACGGTCGGGCGCCGCCCCGACCGGGGACGATCAACGCGCGCGCTGGCACGCCTAATGGTCGCGGACGCCCACTTTCTAAATGCCTTCGCGCGCGGCGACGGTCGGCGGCCGCCGCGCATCTGCTGACTGGTCGGGCGAGTACGGCGAGGGAAGCGGGGCGAGGGAGGAGGCACAGACCGGCCGGCGCCGGCAGGAGACGGAGCGACGGCTGTCACAGAGAGGCGGAGACGGAGCGACGGCTGTCACAGAGAGGCGGAGACGGAGCGACGGCTGTCACACAGAGGCGGAGACGGAGCGATGGTTGTCACAGAGACTGAGACGGGGCTGCCACAGAGAGGCGGAGACGGAGCGACGGCTGTCACACAGAGGCGGAGACGGAGCGACAGCTGTCACAGAGAGGAGGAGACGGAGCGACGGCTGTCACAGAGAGGCGGGGACGGGACTGTCACAGAGAGACGGAGACGAAGCGACGGCTGTCACACAGAGGCGGAGACGGAGCGACGGCTGTCACACAGAGACGGAGACGGAGCGACGGCTGTCACGGAGAGACGGAGACGGAGCTGTCACAGAGAGACGGAGACAGAGCGACGGCCGCCAAAGAGAGGCCCACACTGGTAGGAGACGAGGGGTGGCCGCCGCAGAGCTGGCGATCACGCCCGTGAAACAGGTCCAGGTCTCCGCGCTGGAATCCGGAACCTAATTCTCCTCGGGTAATTCCACTGCCCTTCTCTAAGGCGACCGCAGACTCTGATCTCACAAACAAGCGACTGTTTTAACACCCTGGCGTCGAGCTGAGGTGTGCAAGGACGCGCAGACCTGGCGGAAGAACGTGCAGCTCCGGGATGAGAACGGACGTCGACCCACAGAGAGACCGGTACTGTCAGGGAGCGGAGACAGGGCCACGGTCTCCTCAGAGAGACCGAGACGGAGTGGCGGCAGCCGCAGTGAGACCGGCACTGTCAGGGAGCGGAGACAGGGCCATGGTCTCCTCAGAGAGACCGAGACGGAGTGGCGGCAGCCGCAGAGAGACTGGCACTGTCAGGGAGCGGAGACAGGGCCATGGTCTCCTCAGAGAGACCGAGGCGGAGTGGCGGCAGCCGCAGAGAGACCGGTACTGTCAGGGAGCGGAGACAGGGCCATGGTCTCCTCAGAGAGACCGAGACGGAGTGGCGGCAGCCGCGGAGAGACTGGCACTTAGCAGAAACGGAATGACAGAGATGACAATCACGACCGAGGACGGGAGACCAGGACCTGATTGTCCCAGAGTCAATGGCATCAACGACTCTTATGTTACCACGGACCACAGTTCACAGACAGTTCTGACGTCAAGAAAACGCAATGAAGTTGTAAAATGGCACAACTGCTATAAGAAAGGACGTATGCCTCTGCAGATACAACTCACCAACAAGCGCAGCGTTTAAGCAGACCCAGCAGCCCACCGCGCTTCTTGGGCCCCTTCCTTGAGTTGACCATGTCTGGCCTTTAGACCTCCTGACGCTAATGACGGACAGGACCACTGCACGACCTCACATATCAGACTCAGTAGCAAAATTGTTCGACACTACCACTGAGAGCGTCGATCCACTATCTTCCCTGGCTTGTCTGCTTGAACGCGAGAGCACCACGTGATCGCGTACCAGGTCCCGCGCACCTGTTCAGAGCCACACCCCTCTCCACTGCGGGCCAGTCGGGCCCGCCGACAGCCGACCAAACCGCAGCCTACAGCCCCCCGCCATACCACCCCCGTCAACACCGCAGCACGAGCAGCAGCCACCGAGCGCCGGCTGCGAGCGCCAGTGGGCAGCACCAGCGAGCAGCACCAGCGCCGGCTACGCGCGCGGCTCGGGTCGGTCTCGCAGCGCGACTAGCAGCGGCCGCGCCCGCGAGCCGGCCGCGCGCTCCGGCGGCGGCGCGCCGGCCGGCGCCGCGTGCCGACGTGCGTGGAGCCGCCGCCCGCGCCGCGGCGTATGGAAATTTGGCGCGCCGCGTCGCCGGCCGAGATTCAGTCCAGTCTGGCTGATAAACAGCGGCGGACAGGCAGCGCCGAGGCGACCGGCGTGCCGGGGTCGGCGCCGGCCAGGCCAGGCCAGTGGCATCAGGCGAGGACAGGGACGTAACCAGGAGGAGGAGCATGGGCCTCCCATGGGGCATGGTTCTGCCCCCCCCCCCCAGCCAAGCAGTCTACGCTAGATTTAGCGATTTTGCAGGAATACGGAATGCTGATCAAATATAGGCTGCAAAGCATACATTACAAGTTTTCCCGTGCATTAAATATGAGCTCAACTACATGAAATTGCTCTTTTTCCTGTCAGTTTCGTCATATGCCAGTGGCATGCGACAGAATTTGTCATTTGCCCTCCCCTCCCGAGGGAAAACCTGGCTACGTGCCTGGGCAGTAGCGGAATCAGGAGCAGGATCAGCACCGGAGCAGGGGTGGAGTCAGGGGCCGGCCAGGGGCGGGATCACTGCCGGCCAGAGGCGAGCTCAGGAGCCGACCAGGGTCGCGATCAGGGGCGCAGTCAGGGGCGGGGTCAACGTCGGTCAGAAGCGCAGTGAGGGGATCAGCACCGACCAGGGGAGGAACCAGGAGCCAGACAGGGATTAAGTCGGGGGCAGGACCAGTGCGTTGTCAGGGACAGGGTCGCGACGAGTGGGTCGGAAATGATTCAGGTTTAGGAGAGACAGCACAAATTATGCCAGACTGCCACGATTGCTGTGGGATAAAAGAGTAGCAAGGAAGGATCCGCGAGCAAGAGTCGAGAAAATGGCGAAAAAGGATGATAACCAGATAGATGGTAGAATGGTTGATTGCACTGGAAACCCCAGGGAGTTGAATACAACAAAAAACGACGCATGCAGATTCTAGGAGATTTCAAAATTTGAGATTCCACCGAACGGACTTTATAACAACAGATCTACAGCAAGATAACAAGTATAAAAAGGTTCGGATGCCTTCACACTCCGTGATATCCTGAGATGAAAGACAAAGCTCGGAACACATGACACAACAGGGACTCTGTTTTCACCGTCCTCTCCCACCAGCCCGCGTCACGTGCGGCCATTCCGACGCACTGGCGCGCCTGCGCTGAATACCACCGCAGCCGGTCGGCGCCGCCGGCGCGCCCCAGGGCCTGTCCTCCGCCCGCTAATGTCTGCGGCGCGTGATCGGTCTTCGCGGCGTGACCTCTGGCCCGGCGATTTTATTGATTCGCCGGGCCGATACCGTGTTCGATCACCGGCCGGAGCGCGCCGGAGCGCTGCCGCCGGCCGCACGAGCGGGTCGTTTCCGGTGGCGTAACCGGGCCGCGAGAGTGCCGACTGTGGAACTCTCGGACGGCAAAGCGTTGACTTCCGTCGTCCCACGCTGTTTGAGAAACTTTTCGGAGATGATTTTCTTTCCGAGGCGCAAAATTTAAAATCAGTGCCTTGATTGTTATTGCTTCTAAAGCATAGCATCTGTAGAGAATTTCTGTGGGGAACAGGTGAATGGCTGCGGTGCTGGCTGTCACCGTGTCTTGATCCGCACGACAGTCATCGGCCCCACCTCGTTTCTCTTGCCAACAGCATGCATGCATGCATCGGTCACGAAAAGGACGCCGCCTCTTCCGTTAGATGGCATGCCACCGGCCAGGCACGATGGACAACCCTCGCATTGTCTTCTGACGCAAGAGGCGACCGCAGCATGTGGTTAACGGTATGATACAACGACGGGCGTTCAGCTTTGGATGGTGCATGGATGAGTTGGCACTCTCGCGATGACCACACTGGCTGCGTGATGCGGGCTAGTTATCATTATCATACAAAAGACCTCCGGCACGTATTTGTGGGGTGGGGCCGTTGCGCATTCTAATGTGAAAGCCTGCTTTCCCGGCCAGGCTGTGCCTATGAACGGTTAGATGGGGAAAAAGCATGGCCGTTTATTTAATGGCCCGTAACGCTGGATCTGACTGATTTACTTCGAAAAGTTTCGAACACAAAAGGAAAATGAAAACGTTACGGGATAATCATTGCTGAGTCGTTGCCCATGCAACATGGCTAACGTGCGCCTTTCCGGTAAAAGCGAGAAGGGCTCGGTTGAATGCGACATGATTTTTTCCCAGGCTTCCCCGCGTGACAGCGATCGTCGCCCTTTCGTGACCGGCCGCCCCCTCTGCGTGAGTTAATGTCCGCATTGTAATCGGTAGTTGTTCCAAATATGCGTAAATCCTATGTCTTCGACACGCATGGCCGGGATCTTAAAAGAACTTTCCTCCATTTAGCCAGTATAATAAGAAACCTGCATCGTAACAATTCCAGAGAACCGACTGTCATAGCGCTTTGCTGAACAGTGGACATCAAAAGGCATTCTGTTTTTTTATAATATTTCAAATATGGTTGGTCTTCTGGATATAAGGCTTGCATCACGATCATTCGAAGAAATATCGAACCAACCGTCTCTCATTGCGCCAGAACCTCGGTGCTGACTACACAGACTGAGCTGAAAATGCATCTAAACACGTAAACAGGATGCATCCAGAAACCCTCCAGGTCATTATCCTGAAGTTGTAGCTTTTATGCGGCATCTCAGTGCATCACGTTTTCTTCTGTTAGCAATGTTTCCTGGTCACTGCTCGAAAGAAGAGATATGCCACTAAAAATACAAAGGAATTGGTAATGTCATACCGCGTGCCGTTTCTCAACCCGAATTACACATTGTCATTCACTAACCATTAGTGTAAACGCATTATCGTACATTTGGAGTGAATTAAAAGGTAATGTCAGACTGCGTACCGTTTTCCAACTTAAATTACACATTGTCATTCACTAAACATTAGCATAAAACGCATTACCGTATATTTGGAATAAATTGGAAGATCGCAAAGTTTATGTAACAGGAAACTGAGTGCAATTTGCTACAATTACGTGCCGAACAGCTGGTTCTCAACATATCAGTCCAGGGGTCGTTCCGTTCTTACGTAATTCGAAAGATTCTCTCGCCGGTATTTCAGGTCAGACCCGATTGCGGCATTGCTGAAATGTCTGCCTGGCCGAGCACACGAGCGTTCCTCGACAGAACCGCCGTTCGTCGTCCGAACCGAGTATGTCGCCGGTAATGACTCCAGCCGGTCGGCGGACTTTGATGTATCCCGCCTGCTCTCGACAGCCCCCCCCCCCACGCCCTCCCCTCGTGGTCGTATAAGGAATGACGCGGTCACTTCCGACTCGGGGGGACGACAGAGCCTGGGACCATTGGCCCTCTGAGCTGGAATCAATAACTGCCCGGTCCCGTTTGAGTCCGCTGTCGTGACCATCGGGCTGCTAGTGAGCCTCGAGCAGAATCACACAATCAGATGACGATGAAAGAATGACATGCGAGAAGGTGCTCCTGGTTAACGGTTTTTGGGCGAGCCGCAAAACGTGCACCGCAAATTTGCCGTTCCGGGTTTGCCACGCCAATCTCCTGCAAAGCCCAAGCTGAATCTGACGTAACTGTCTGCTAATCAGCGCCGTTCGTGTACTCACAACAAAGAATCGAAGGAGTGGTAAAACTGCTCCTCGTCCTCCTCCGGACGCCTCAGTTTTCCGGGGAAGCAGCTGGACATCCTCCATCCGCAGCCGGCACCACCGCCACCCGACACCCCAGCACTCTCCCAGAGAGCGAGTGATACGGTGTCCACAGACGTGAAGCTCGCCGTGGCGACTGCGGTGGCCGCTGCAGCCCAAAGCCGTCGGCGGCCGCGGAATTCTGCCGTCAGATTCGGCGCCGTCTGCCGCCGACGGCCGACAGACCGACGGCTCTGTCCGCCCGCCGGGCGGCACGTGCCGGCGCGTGACACGTGCCGCCGTCACGTGCCGCCGGACGTTGACGCTGCGCCGCCGTGTCGCCGTCCGGTGACGGCGTAACGGGCGTGACGTGGTGTTGACGGGCTTTGGCGCTCTACGCCGCCGTCGCGGCAAGCTTGCGCCGAATTTCCCGCGCACGGTTAGCTGTCACGGCGCGCGAAACCTCGCGACAGAATCAAAACACCCGGTGCGATGGCTATCGGCGCTACTCGGTCGGGAGCGCTGCACGGAGACAATGGACGGCGGCTGTCAGTGCCAGGCGAACAGAGATGCAAACCAGACCGCACACGAACGGCGGGCCTCGACAGCTTTGTATCGCGTCGAGGAAACTGCTGAGCCCGCTGTCGGCGGATCTGCAGTGTGACAGGGCTGTGACAGCTTCGCAGGGAGACCACTGGGTCGGCTTGATGCGGACCGATTTGCCGGGCGGCGACGAGGCGAGCTCCGTTTCTGCGTCCGCCCGACGTCACCGGCCGGCCGTCGGAGGCGATTTCTCGCGGGAGACGATCCCGGCGCGGCGGCTTTCGGCGGGAGGCTATCCCGACGCGGCGGCGGCGCTCAAATTACACGGCTCCGGCCCGGCGGCCGCGGGTGACCGCTCTGATTGCTGCACCCGCGGCGGCCGCCGCCTATCGTCCATCACGTGACCGCCAGGCCGGCCGCCCACGCCGAGAGGCGCCGTGCCGGGGGCGCTCTGGACGGCGCGGCTCGGCCTCGGCCGACCTTGCTGACGGGGGCGGCGCGCCGTTTTCGCCCGCGGATCTGGAGCGGCGCGCTCGTGGAGCTTTGGCCTGGTTTTCGTCCGGCCTTCAGTACCGGACGAAAACCAGGTTTTGTTTTTGGGTAATGGATCGGCTCTGATCCAACCATCGAGCCCCGTGGTCGGTTCGAGATTTCGGAGTCAGCACGCTCGTGGAATGTGGTGATGCTGGGTGTCTTAATTTTCACCAGGTATCCGGGTCCTTCGGGTGCGATATCGACAGCCAGTTGGATATACCAGCAAACTGCGCAACATTTAACATTGCAAAACAGGCGGTAGGATCGTGAAAACGGATGGCAAGGTTTGGATTTCGATCGAATCCTTGAAACGAGCTGGCGGCGATCGCCGGCGTAGCCAAAATACAGGTTTAACGGAAAAATATGCGAGCCAGAGTTCTTCCGCTTCGCCTCCGGTTAGCGTCCATGGCCAATAAGCGAAACCTCAGCCATTATCAGTGGCCGGCCCCAGTTTACAAACGAAATTTCCAACACTGCCACCTATCGGCCAGCTGCGAAGACATAGCTTCCACGTTCTAGCACCGCACTGATGGCAAGTCATCAGGGCATCGTGAGAAAAACGATGCAGTCGTTTTATGTGGTCCGGGCGCCGTTCGCAAGATTGAACACGGCACTGAGTCTGTTCAATTTGAATAACATGGGCCTAAAGCGGCTTGCGGTGTGAAACCTACCACCTAACCCGCTTGAACCGGTCCGTGACTGGTTGCAGGCGGTAGTTTGCATTTGCAGGGCCGGGGTTTGAGTCACCACTGTTGTCGCGTAAATTTAGCATCCTAATCCATATGTTTGGCATGAATCAGGAGTGGTATCTTGTTTCTGAGAGGGTGAAACATGCTATGTTACATACGGATGAATGGATCCGTTGCAAAATGGATCAAAACGTTGACCTCTGAAGACACCATGATTTTTTCCCTTAGCAATAATCCTGTTATGAATGGCCAAATTCATTGACAAGACATACATCTCCAAAAACCAAACGTATGTGCAACGAGTATGCTGACTGTTCTGCCTCTGTCGTCTGCTGCTGGAAAAGTTTCAGTCATTGTCGGCGAAACTGGGCACTTACTTCAGGTGAAACCGCACTCTCTTCAGCGTCTCCTTCTTTGTGGGTTTCTGTAGGCCGACGACCAGGATAGACTGCATAATATCGCCGGGCTGAGCTTCCTGGCGCGGCCGACAGACGGCAGCACCGTCGGCTACCAGCAGCTGTATTTTTCGTCCTAGAGAAAGACGGCCGTTGACAAAGATAAACATTGTCTCTTGCGTTTCTTTCACACGCGTATGGAACCTCGTACAACAGAGGCAAAAGTGATGCTGCTGTTACGCAGCTTTGTCGGCAAAATACAAGGCAATGGCAGCAACTGGTGTGAAGTTTTGAAATGTCAAAGACTGAGCCGAATCAGATCGTACAAATGTTTGTCAAAAAGAAATAGCCCATCATCACGTCTGATCCCACCGTTTTTGCTCTTTTTTTCGCTCCGAAATTGCACTGAAGTTATTACGTATGCAGAATAATACATCAAGAGGATTAAGTTATTAAAAGTCAAAAGCCACAGATTTCATTTCCAGTATTTTGGTTCCAACTTGCATGACACATAAACGTACAATAAGGCTATCGAAGAAACAAGTATGACAAAACAGTGAGAACAACCACTTGTGTTGTGACTGAGGCGAAAGGAAATGTGGCCTGTACCGGTTCGCAATTGCAATGGCACGTATTTTGAACTTTGCTTTGGTTGTAAGCCGGCAAATCCCGTAAAAATGGTTGTCGATAACTTTCACTCTGTTGGCAAATGTCAACCGGTGTGGCCTAATGTGGTTTCAAAACAGGAAATGCTGCATTCCCTGCTCTATGGGTGATAAGAATCGTTGCTAAACCATGATTCTCGCCTCATGTTCAACACTGAAAAGAATTCGTGTACAAGCCGTATGTACACCTGTCGCATGCCGTAATCCTTGAGAGATATTTTTCCGTAAATTCTCCACCTTGACCTCCTTTTCATAAACAATCTCGGTTTGCTGCTGACCGAATTTTCAGTATTTATTTTTTGCATATTTAGAAACTTTAGAAAATGCAATTTATAAGAAACGCACATGTGCCTTCTGCATTCATCCATAGACGCGACGCAGAATAGGGCTCCACAGGCCATGGCATGCGCCCGCACCTCACGCAATCAAACAGCTGTGCGCGCAGGAAAACCGTGAAAATCGCTTTGAGCCTCCGTAGGCGTAGATTGTGAGATGCGATACATATAGCTGCAGGCTGGTCTCTAGACTACAGGCTACCACTTGGCTCTCTCAGCTGAAATTATGTTAAGATGAAACATTCCCTTTGGAAGTCCTTTCGTGGCTTTTAGTTACCAAAGATGGATTAGTGCAGGTGTATGGCATCATGATATATTATCATTACTTAATTATCAGTGGCAAGGGCTGGGTTCATTGCAAATCGTCGTACCAAGACGAATGGTTCCTTGAGGAATATGATGCTCGATGTACCCATGGACATAGCAGCAGAAATCGTTTGAGTTCAATGTACATTTCAAAAACACGCCAGAAATCCCTGCGGTCAGTGCCACGTTGCCCAAAGCACGAGACCGACGCGTTTGGCACCTCGTGTCACTGAGCTTACAGCCCGTGATGTGCGATGAAAGCGGTGTTTTTAAGTCAACAATCTCACGCAAGTCTGTGACGCCAAATAAATCCGTGCATCTACGTAGGAGCTACTACGCTTGTCACGTCACCAGCCACGTGACAGATCACGTCACTGGCCACGTCACGACCGCCGGCGGCACCCTGCACGTCAGCGACGTCACGCCACCAGCCACGTCACGGACGCCAGCCGAGCCCGGCATGTCAGCGACATTATGTCACCAGCCTCGTCACGTCAGCAACATCACGCCGCCAGCCAGGCCACGGACCGATTCCAGCCGCTCCAGTCACGTCAGCGACATCAACGGAGACTGCCCGGGACGTCCCTGGAGTAGGGACGGATCCAGGGGGCGCAAAAACTCGACGCCGCCCGGCGTCGGGGAGCCTCAGTCGTCGCCGCCGACAGAGCCGCACCGTAATTAATGACGGACGGACGGACGGCGCACCGACGCCGCGGCCAAAAACTGGCCGCCGTACGCGCCACGGCCCCCGCAGTGGCGCCCGCAGCCGGCCGTTCGGAGCGGTGGACCGTTCAGAGCGGCGAGCTGCCCAGGACGGCGACCTGCTCCGCCGGACGTGTCACAGCACGGAAACGGCACGCGGAGGAGATGGCTTCACCTCGCGGGAACGCGCCGAAGGAGGTGAGGCTTAGGTTCCGCTCTGCCACGTCGACGAGGCGGACAATGGCGCGCTGGCGACGCCTCTGAGGCCGGGCGCGACACGACCCCCGCGTAAAAACTGCTCGGCCTCTGCGCGGCGCGCGACAAAGAAGCGGCCGGCCGCCGCCGCGCGTGTGTTTTTCTCTTTTTGCCGGGCCTCACCCGAGCGTCAGGGGCGCTCACAATGGCGCCGACAGCCGGCCGCGAATCAGTCACGGGTGGACATTGACACCGGCCCGCGGGCATCCCTCAACGTCGGGGGACGAGGGTCTTCGAGGCAGGCTGTCCTCTCACGGTCCGCTCGGCGCGCTAGGTGCCACTTTGCCAGATTGAAGATAATGAACACGTTGAATGATTCATCAGCCATTGAGCTGATTTAATGTCAACTAGGTCGGTCATCCCAGGGATTATTTTGTGATACTTAAAGACTTTTCCAGCCTTAGGGACCTGTAGTTCCTTAACCAGAAAAAGGAACTTTAGTTTTAATTGCATTAATTCCTTGGCACAGTATATGGTACCGTCCGCGGCTGCGAAGTCGTAAAGTCATTGCACTCCACCCGTGACTTCGACCCGGCGCAAAAATAAGGTTCATCGTTCGAGAACATGGCTCGCTCGATCATCGGTTCTAAGAATAGTTCGGCGAAAGCAAACCATTGCGTGTGGCTCCCAGCTGCAGCCCACACCGATGCTATTTCACGGCCGACGGGCGCTGGTTGCCGGGCCGTGACGGGCTGGGGACTGCGGCGGTCAACTGGCAGCCTCGCCGCGTTGCTACCAAACAACCGTAGGGGTATCGGCAGAAGAACGCCCTCTCTCTCGCTCGCTCTCTCTCTTTCTCACTCCCTCGTTCTCTTTCTCCCTCTCTCTCTTTCCCTCCCTCTCCCTCCCTCCCTTACTCCCTTCCTCCCTCTCTCTCTCTCTTTCTTTCTCTCGGTCGCCTTCACTGTCTGTTGATTGTTTGTTGAACAGATGCAATGAGCACAGAAATAGTCATGTCATCCTACCGACCATCTATCCAAAAGCAATTTGGGCGCTCACCGACAGTTCATCTATATCCAGCAATGAGCTCAAATCCTACGAAGCCGGGCTCGATGGCATCTTGTCGAACATGCCATGCATCGTCATTACCATGGCCACCGTCTGCGAAATGGGTTTCAGAGTTCCTCGTGCTCGGCGTAGACCAGAGACGTCCGGTACAGTACACCCCGCCCGGGACGTCAGGCTTCAGAAGGTCGCTGAACGTTTGACGTCACAAGGACTCAAATCGCGTGTCCGCGCGGTGACACGAAGCCACCTCCAGCTCAGTGGTGGGTGCGGACCGTGGTTACCAAAGATAGACACCGGGCCCGGCCCAGAACGGCCCTCTGGCGCGTGCAAAGCTGTGAGCTGTCACGCGCACCGACCCCTGGGCCGGTGAACGTCGAGTCACTGAAGTATCATGAGCGGTGGCCGTCGTGTCTGCACTGCAGCCACTGTTGCAAAAAAAAACGCGATTCCCTGGGTCTTCCCCGGTTTCGGTTATAATACGTCCTCAGCGCTTGCCAAGCATCACGTACATCCGGAAACACTATGTGTCAACACGTTAGTTTGTCACGCCTCACAGGACATCGCTACGGTTACCGCCCTTGATATCGTGATTTCAACCAGGCTGATCGCGGATTCTCAGGCTGCTGTCACATTCATTTGTTTTTCAGCAAACACTGAACTCCTGTGAGTGGCACTGTCTCTTCGATGCCTACCAATGATGACAAAGTTATGTGATTACGATACATCAATAGGCCATTTTTTGCTGGTTCATTCCGAAAGTTCAGATCAGTTCTAAAATCAGTCCCATATTGCAATACCATTCTGGATTTTTGAGGAACAAAAATATTAGATTTTACAGACTTGTTTCACCCACTGTTGGCGAAAAGAAATCATCATAAAAGTCGTTTCGCAATAGGTTTAAATCAATTTCAGTGAAACAGGCTTAATCAACGCATAAACGTCATCCGACGAAAAAAGCTTGAGCCATCCCTGATCTTTTACCACGATTAATGCGTGCCAAGCCCTGATCACATACGCTGATCGCCCGACAGCGTATGACGGAACCCCGTACGCGAGCGGTGCCAGCAGGGGCCCGGCGGCGTGCGTCGGAAAGACCAGGCACGGGCCGCGCCCACCTGGCCCTGTCAATGTCAGCGCCGCACGCAGCACCGGCTCCAGCGCCTGCGCCGGCGGCTGCACGGGCCGCCAGCGCCCGTCACGCCAAAAAAGCCCTCCCGATAACAAGAGCACGCGGGCTCACCCAGCTGGGTGGAGCCGACCGCCGTGAAAGAGCGGAGCCTCCCTCGGCGGCCTGTCGAACCGCCAATTTATTGCGCCGCCGGGCCGTAAATTGTCCGGCGGCGAAGCTCAAACGCCGGAGCTTCGTGCTTCGGGGAAACCGGTGCAAAAATCGACGCTCGGTTCGGGTCTGCTGCCAAGCCCTGCTAAGCTGCTCGGTTTTTGCAGGGCGCAGTGCTGAGGACAATAAAGGCGGGCGGTGTGTACCGGCACGGCTACTTTCCTTTTCATAGAAAGCATCGCCGCTGTTGTATGGTCGTGTAATGAAGTTTTTATTTGTGTGATAATTGGCCATCTGAATTAGGTTCGCCGTAGCAAAAAAGAAAAAGCACGTTATGCACGCATAGTCGACGAATCGCCATGGTGAAACACACATTGGCACTCTGACACTTAAGGTGATCGGGAAGATATCGTTAGACTAGTGCCATAATATCGTAAAAACGGCGCGTGGCTGTACAAACCCTACAATTTTCGTGTCATTTATCGTCAAAAGAGGTTGTTAAACGGAAATCTTGCAGATTGCGTCTAGAAGCTGGCTACAGGCTTTTGCACTTAACGATAATGATGATATCGGGTATGAACATTCTGCCGCTTGCCTTGAAACGTGACCTTCCACACTAGGACCGGGGATGGCGTAATTGGAATGCCTTAGACGACAGTCCCTTCGTGAACCGGCTTACTGGTCACTGCATTCCAGCGGCCAACAGTACTCCTGGTTTTTAGAATGCTTCCCACAGGATGCAATCTCTTTCTGCTTGTTACGTTTCTTCGCATTACCGGAGAGCGGTCTGCCATTGAAATTCGTGGCATCACTCCTCTCCTCGCCATCTCCATCCATTCAGGTTACTGGATTCTGCGCCCTGATCACAGCTCGGAGTGCCGTCGCCACCAGGACCGCGCTCCTGCTCCGGCGGTCACACCAGCCAGTCTGCGGGGCCACCAGGTCGGCCTCCGGCCGCCTGGGCGGGGCGGAGAGTCTGACTGCCTCGGGACAGCGCCTGACCGGCTCAGCTTTGGCCGGCTGTTTAAAACGCTGGCCCGTCCGCGCCCACCGGACGTTTTCAAGGCTCCAGGTTCAGGATCATCAGATGATTCAAGTGCGCCGCCTAACTAGATCACGAACAGCCAGTGTCCGGCCGTAGGACGACAGATACGGTTTGGAGGTTGGGGAGCGAAGGAAGACAAGTCGTGGACCGACTGGGCCACGCAGCCGCAGTTCACCACTCAGAGAGTGTTGCCCACGTCCCTCAACGTACAGCATCGGATCTCACCACCTCACAGCGGCAGTGCAGGTCTCCTCATGGTGCAGAGAACGGCTCAGTTCCCAGCACAGGGTAGCAAGCAGCCCGCGTCCTCCGGCGCCGACGGGAAAACTGACGGCTTCTCTGAAAGAGGGTCCCTCTCCCCTCTCTCGCCTCACTGAGACCATGCCTTATTCAGTCAGCCAGTCAGCTCTTATCTGCGTTTGAGATAGGCAGTTCCTCGTAATAAACCGACCAGGGGGAAGCTCACACTTCTCTCCGGTGAAAGTCACCGGCCGTGGACACAGTCTAGTTATCTTGATCAGCAAGGTGTTTGTCTCCTCGTATGGCAGCTAGGGAACTCTCGCATCCCGCCATTATGGAGACCTCCTCGTGTGCATGCGTCAACAAAACCATTTCCCGTCCGAGGAAAGTCGTGTGCTTTGTCCTGGAGAGCAGCCGGCACATAACATTTCCGCCGAGTGCAAAGCTAACTGGGCAATTTCTATTTCCCGACCAAACACCCACCATCCTGCAGGACTAGCTGTTCTATCCCAAGAGGAATCACGGCATGGAATGATTTATGTCCACGCTGGCCCCCAAAACCCACTCATTACAAACTCGGCAAAATTAGCCGATAGCCGTCTCCTGGCGGTTGCGGTGGCCTGCTCGGCTTTTAAAACCGGTCCACTTTGCACCGGGTCGCAGGAGGGCAGAACGCACCTTCCCTGTGCAACCACAGAGAGTCCCGAGAATCGCCTGTGGGTGGACCCTGGTTACCAAGCAGCGAGGCGCATTTGTTTTGCTGTTTGTTCTGAGAACAGCACGTGATAAAACCAGCATCTTCACAAGGAGAATGTCATGCATAAATATGACTGCGCCAGGGCAGGCCTTTGTTTTAGACTGTCGTTGCATTTAATCATCTTGCTATGCCACGAAACACTGCGTTTTTCAGTGTTGTGCAGTCCCCACTGCTGACGCTAATGAATTATGGTCCAGGCAAGCGCCAAAGAATAGCATATGAGTAGAATGAAAACAATATGCTCGGCCTGAGTGTGTATGGAGACACGACCGATCTGAGGTGATGTCGGCACTGCGCGAAGTATTGCTTCCAACTTATGGAAGAAAAAAATCTCCTCACTTACCTAACAGCTTCTAAATCGGCTACACTGTGTTACAACTTAAAAACGAAATCCGGAAATGACGCATTTTTAGATCGAGCCAAACGACGCTTTTAACTCTGGCGTCGACTCGGACCTTCTCGGAAAATCTCCTCAAGGTTTCTGTGGCGCCATATATCTCCGAAAAGAAGCCCCACTGTCGATGCCAAGATAACCAGCCGGTCTCCCCTCGGTCCGGGTAATGATGCCCGATGTCTGGCGATAGCCGGGCCCCGGTATCAGTGTCACCAGGGCTGCGGCCCGGCACAGTTCCGGCGGAGACGGCCAGGTGGCGCCAAGGACGCTGGTAAACGGGCTTGTGTTAAAGTATGAATCGGTTCCAGCTGATTCCGAACCGGTTCAGTAATTTTATAAGTTCGTCGTCCATCGGAATCGGAATCGATTCACCTCAAAACCGCAGCGAGTAAGAATAGAATCGCAGACCTGTCATTGAAACATCACTGGATGAAAGCTGCGCCGATTCACTTTCTAAAGGCCACTGTGAATCAGGATTGGAATCGATTCCAAGTTCAGCGAATCAAACGGCAAATCGATTCATTTGAGGCGAGTCAAGCACGAGCTTGCCGGTGCGCGGACCTCCGAGAGACTGATGACGGATTGGCAGCTGGAGCTGGCACAGCGCCGTGCCGAAACCGTCGATTAGGCGGTCAGTCCTGTCGAGGCGTGCAGCAGTGCACAGGAAGGATGTCCACACACGGATGATTCAGGGTGCAACAGAAACATCTGTCCCGAGATCCGATTATAAAAAGACATTCCATCTTTGTGACTGCAAAGTGGCTGTTGTTACTCAGGTATCCGCCTGGAAACCCCATAATGCTATCGTCAGCAAGCTTCATGTTCAAATACATTTATCATTTGTAGGTCCAGCATGTTTCTTAATTGGTTATTAAACATTTTCTTTTAATAGGGCCAAATGAGTCCTGATAACTTTTTAGGTCCGTATCAAAATTTAACTCTGATATTTTTCACTGTCTTGGCACAACGTCAAGAAATTTTTTCACAATGCAAAAAGACCCGTTTTGCTCACCCTGTGTGCCGATATCCTCTAATCTGATTCGCGTCGTTGACTGATCATGTATGATCAGGATGATCACTGTGATCAGCAAACACCTCTAGACGACGCGGTCAGATGCCTGCGCACACCGAACGCTGAGTTAAACCAAGATACGTAAACCACGGTTCGTCTGGCGTGGTTTCGTCTGGCGTGTTTTAAGACCCATTTACGACACGGGAGCCACGCCAGAACAATGTGAACAGCGTGTGGCACACCACTCCGCCACTTCATCACTCGCTGCTTCCTGCTGCGCCCCGGCTCGCTCGAGCCGCCGAATGATTTACGAAACAGCTTGAAAACACGACCACGGCCGCACGCAGCAAACGAGGAGCATGTATTATGCCCCGCTCACGAGGGACCGCACAGCCCTCGCGAGGGCGTGCCGAGCATGGAAGTCGGACGTCAAGTACCCGCGGCGCCGTTTAGGCTGATTGCGCAATAATTAATAAACTTATCAGCGGGCCCCAGTTTATCGGCCACGAACTCAAACAACGTCGGACGTGTACGGTCAGAGGTCGGGGGTTAAGGCCAAATCGAGACAAACGGAAGACACGAGCGGACAGCGAAGGCCTCGTCCGGCGGGTTACGATGCGGCGGCACGCAAAGGGGGCCCGAGTCTTTCAGGCCAGGCACCTGAAGGCGGTCCGAATCCGGTTGTGTTGAAACGGCTTTCGCGATGCCTCCCATTTTAGCCGCCCGTTTTTTCTGTTGTTTGCATTTTCAGCCGCAGCGTCATGCACGTATTCAACGCAGATGTGCAGAAACTGAGGGGCAGAGAGTTGCGCACATGCAGAGCCGATTGCACTGACGAACTGGCAGTTAATCCACCATAAAACTGTGGTTCCGGCTCCTCGAACCGGGTGAAGGTTTCCAGCGATATCGGCACGTGCATGCGTAATTTTATGTCCGATGACAGCACCGCACGACCGCCAGCACGCCCAATTTACGACAGATTTGCGAAACCCGGCAACACCATTAAAGTTTCGACCAGAGCCCGGACCATGTTGCCCCTCCCACGGCCCAGGCACGCCGCACCTTCCAATCGATTCGAAAATGGGCGCAGACATGCAATAACGGCATTGCAGGCCGGCTAGTTTTGCAATAGCTGCTTTGAAGCGGTCCTTGGCGAGCGACACGACATTCGCGGCTAGAAGCCGGGACAGCTCGGAAGGTGTTTGGCAACACATTTCTACGCCGTGTTCTCACGATAGCTCAGACTCTGCGATCGTTCTTACACCGGGATCGCTGACAAGGTCACGAAACACCCCGTCTCGAAGACGGTGAGCCAGTGTTTGATCAGACAGCCAGCTGATCTGAGAAGAATGCATCCCGCGCTTTGACAGGAGCGACCTTCGGACGTTTGGCACTTCGTGTGGGATCATAGGCACGCCAAGCGTTTTTGCCCGGAGGTAAACAGCTGGAAAAAGGCACGTGCCGTCTCCATCCTGTGTTGATATTGATATTGCCCTCGGAGCACACAGCGCGGGGAGCGGAATCCCAGAAAGCAAAGAGAGAAGGGCGGAGGTGGGCCTGTGGTCGTCCGGTGCGTACACAGGGCGGCACTGATCCAGTGAGGTGCCGACCTTGGCATCGAACGTGTCGCTTCTGGGGGCCGGGGATGCGATGGAAAGCAACACCGGACTGGCGCGATGATCAGGCTGTTTTACCGCTCCGCGCCGCAGACTGGTGTGTGCGCCTTTTGATGGAAAATATAGTAGATAAAATGTAGGTTGTTGCGCGCTGCAGGGAGGAAAAATCAAAACAAGGAAGTGTATAATGTAAGTAGCAAAAGCTGAGTGTTTCGCGGTGTGTAATTATCAGAATATGCCCCTTTCATGAGTTTTTTTTTTTTAGAAACGAATGGTACCTCGTTTTCTGTGACAACATTCAACGCCCTCGGAAAAGATATTACCCCACTAAAGGCAGCACCAGTCAAGCCTTTATAGTTCAGCGTCGCCCAAAATCTCACCTTGGGACCTCCAAAAAGAGCCAGATAGCGCTTTACAACTATATCGTGCCAATCGGCCTCTGGAGCGCAAGATCAACCCATCATTTCCAAGCCTCTCTCGATCTGAATGAGGGCGCCATCCAGGTCCATAATGAATGCCTCCATAAAGCCGGTACGCCTTTTAAAGCAGGCCCCGCTCTGGCGCCGACACCCCGGCCGGCGGCGCCCGGGCCTCACGCAGAGGGGGGGACGGAGGGGAGGGGGCAGGGGGGCTGCCGGCGGGGCCCGCGGCGCCTGTCCGCCGCCTGCCAATGAGCGGCGGAAGGTCGCGCCGCCGGCCGCGAAATCGAAAGTGAGCGCTGCGCCGATTGATGGTCGTGTTGACTCGTTAGCGACGGCGGCGGGCGATAGTGTCGTCGCCCGTTTGGTCGGCGAGGCCGCCGCCGCCCGCTCCGGAGAAGGTCCACTGGCCGATCGGCGTCGCCGCGTGAACTGGCCGCGGGCGACGTTCGAGGGCCTGGCCGGGGCTGGGCGCACGGCTGAGCGGGCCACACAAACGGGCTTCTGGCTCAGGAAGCCGCGCAATCCACGGGAGATTTGGCCGGGCCGGGCGGCTCCTCCCAGCTTCCGCTCTGAGGCCCGGCCCTCCGTCACTCCGATCGGGAATTAATCTCTGGATAATTGGCCGCGCGTTCGTGATGGATCTCCGATGTTAATGTGCACGTGCGGCCGCTTCGTCTCCGGGACTCGGAGCCGGCGCCTGTCGACACCGCGGCGGTACAGGGGAGGCGCCTGTCGACACCGCGGCGGTACAGGGGAGGCTCCTGTCGACACCGCGGCGGTACAGGGGAGGCTCCTGTCGACACCGCGATGGTACAGAGGCTTGTCCTGTAGCCACCACGGAGGTGTGCGGCAGGCCCCTGCCAACACCGCAGAGGTTTGCAGGAGGTTCCTGTTCACACCGCTGCGGTACAGCGGAGGGTTTTGTTAACACCGCCATGCGAGCTGCTGTAAGCCCCAATTCGCGCCATCGGACGCGGGGAACAACCCGGATTTGTCCCCGAACGTCCGGCCGTCCCTCTCCGGGTTCGTGACTCACGCCCCGCTCGGTGGCTTTATCGCTTCGCGGTGTAACAGGATTAGACGCGGCCGCTGTGCGGTGTGGAGAACGGCAAATGAAGATCCCGGATCCGACGCGGGGCCGGCGGCCGGTGCAGAAAGCCCGGCGTCCGTCGCCTTGAACCGGCCGGATCGGCCTCCGCCGCCGTCACGAGCGCCGGCGCCGGTGGCCGGAAACACGGGCAGGGTGGCCGCGGACAGGGCGCCGCCGCCGCCGCCGGCGTCGCCGAAGCCTTGTCGGCGTGTCGCGCGGCTGGAGCCCGGCCGGTCCCCGCCCCGACGGCTTAGCGGCGGCCGCAGCGCCCCCTGATGGCGGTGCTCAGGCGGCGCTGCGACAGCTGTGGTCCCCGACAGCCGCGGCGGCGGGTTTAGCGGCCGCGACCTGTACGGATCGCCAGATCTCGGCGGCTACCGGCTGGCGCCGGGCCAGAAATGCTCCTGTGCGCGGCAGCAGCGCCGTCGGAGGCTGCCAGGCCACCTCCCGTTTTAGAAGGCCGTGAGCTCGGCCGAATTAGCTCCGTTGGAGAGCCCACGGCTCGGGCGTTCGAGGAGGACGAGAACTAGGGGCTCTGCCATGCGTTAATGCATGTTGACGAGGATCGTTTGGTTTATATTGGTGTATGTTTTCAAATGGGTAGGTAATTTGGGCAATTTTTGCCTGTTCTTCCAATACCTGTGCGTTCTTGCTTCCGCTTCCGCTTCCGCTTGAACGCTTTCAATTGGCATTGCATAGTTCGCCAATCAGTCTTAAACTGCTTCTCGTCTCACGGAGCACTGCTGCTGCAGAAGGCCGTTCGGTTCCTTGTAACGTGTTGGTTTAAACTGACCCAAACTAGGTCTTCAAGGACCATTTAAGCATGCTACAAGAAATCCACTTAGCATTCTGTTGCACAGCCGTCAACGGCCTTCGTTATTACAACGTTCAAAACATTGTAAAACAATAGCCTCACAATGTTGTGACGCTACAAATCGGCCAATTACACAAAGGAGCCCAATCACTCCAGGGAGAGCTGGTTCTCCTTCGGAGCGGCCGTAACCGATCTCCGAACGATCTTATCTCCCATCGCCTCCATCCCGCCGTCTCCCAGCGCCCCGCCCGCTCTCAGCGCTCCACAGGACGCGTCCTCGGCGCCCTGCTCCGTTTGCTCCGTTTGGCGCACGCAGACGGAAACCACGCGGGCCGCTGTTCCCGGAGCGGCCGGCCGGGCGGCCGGCGGCCGGCGGCGGCCCCTTTCATCTGGCCATCTGTATGCACGTGCTGACGGCCGCCGCGGCAGGGGCGGCCGCCGCGGCGCGCCCGGGGAGGCGGCGCGGGCTTTCCAGACGAGGCCGGCCGAGGCTCGCGGAAAGCTCCGCTGACCGCGACAGCCAAACCGGGTTAAGCGCGGATTTTTGCGGCGCGTTCCGTCAGACTGCCGCGGCGGGCGGCGAAAATAAGGCAGCGCCGCCAGATAGCCCGCATTGCATTCCTGAGGCGCAGAAAGCCTCCCATACGGAGAGCCACATGAGGTCAGCTCATCGTCCCGAACAAAGCGGCGGCGCCATTCCTTCTCGTCGCGGCCCACGCGCCGCGGCGGCCCCTGAGGGCGCGCGCACGTGACGGGCGGCCATCGTGGCGCAGCTATGCGCCGTAACCGCTGCGGCGCACGGCAAGGCCGGCCGGCGGCACGCCAGGCGAAGATCAGCCCGGCGGCCGGCCGCGCGGCGCCGACACTTTCGCTGCAAACCGCCCGAAAAGCCGCCCTCCTCCGCCGCCGCCGCCGCTCCGCCGCCGCCGAGATGGAAAGTTCGGGCGGCCGCCACCGCCAGCCGCCTCCGCGGGCGTTTCATTATCGGACAGTGGCGAGTTAATCGGGCCGTGCAGCGACCGGCGGCCGCTGCCAGCCGTGATGGAGTCGACCGCTTCATCACGGCAGCGCTGACTGATGCCTTCCCCCGCCGGCCGATGGACAAATGAAGCCCTCGATTGCCGGTACGGGCGCAGATCATAGCTCGAGATAGCGAACAGCAGCGGATAATTTGGGAAGAAGAGTGCGATTATAATTGCGTGCCTGGGCCGGTGGATATCTTCATACAGTTCGTAACAGTCAAGGCCGTCGGCGGCGCAAGCGGCTTTCGGTGCGTCACCCTCTCATGGTCGCGGAGGATTACTCGTGACAACAAAGAGTTGCATACTGGCTAAGACGTCGGCGTTTACCCGGAATTTCTCGCTCGGCCGGGTCGCGTGGTGGACGGCGCCGGGGCGCCCTCCGAGGTGGGCCTCTCCGTCGTCAGATGACAGATCTGTGAGATCTCTCTTCTAGTTCCCCCTCTGTCAGCCTGTGAGCCCCATATGGGAGGACTCTCTCGTGTTGCCTGTAAGTCCTCTCTCGAAATTCTCTCCCGGAAGGCCTGTAAATCCTCTCTTGGAAGACCTGCGAGCCCTTTCACGGCAGACTCGCAAGTGCAGCAGAACAGCGAGTCCTCTCTAAACAAACCTCTGAGTCCTTTCTAAACAGATCAGTGAGTCATCTCTAAGTGGACCTGAGAGTCCTCCCACTGGAGGCCCGGAATTCTCCATCCGAAAACCTGAGTCTTCTAGGAAGACCTGCTCCTTCATGCCCGTGACTCCGCTTTTGGAGTCGTCTCTCCACAGACCTCTAAGTCCCGTCCTCGCAGACCAATGAATCCCCCTCCCCGGCAGTGACGTCAGGGGAAGGGGGCGAGAGTCTCCGCCGGTCGCTAGGAAGTCCTGGAATCTTCCATCTCGTCTGATCTCCGGATCTTCGTATCTTCTAGGAAGTCCTGTTCCCTCATGCCCGTGTGTCCGCTTTTGGAGTCCCCCCTCGACGGACCACCTAGTCCCGTCTTCGCAGACCACTGAGTCCCCTCCCCGGCGATGACGTCAGGCGAAGGGAACGGGAGTCTCCGCCCATCGGGCCGGAGTCCAGACTCCGCAGCTGGCCGCCCCGGCGATCGCAGCCGACCAGATCAGAACCTGATGTGACGGGCCGACGCGTTCCGGCAGGCGGGGGGTAGGAGGCGGGGGGGGGGGCGTGGCCGGGGAGCGCCCGACGCCGGTGGCGTTTCCACATTCCGCCGGCTCTATCGTGCAGGCGGCTGTTTCTACGGAGGAAAATACTCAGTTATCAGAGCTAGTCAGCCGGCCAGCTGGAAGGGGCTGCGCAGCTGTGCCAGACACTGCCGGCTGGTGGCAGATGACGGAGTGTCCGACGGAAGCCTGGGCACCGCGAGCTGACTGCCGACTGAGCGCCAGACAGAAGCTCAGACACCGCCTGCTGAGAGACAGCTTTCAGAGGCCCAGACTGGAACCGGGGTGCTTTTGACTGCCGGACAGCAGTCAGACCCCCAGACAAAAGCTTGGATACGGACGGACGGACGACGACGGACTCTCAAAGCCCCGGACTGGGCCCGGAAAACCGTTGGCTCACCGGCAACCGTCAGACCTCCAGACCGCAGCCTGGACGCCCCACTCCGAAAACCGCCAGTCTCTGCCGCACCACCAGACCGCCGACAGAAGGCCGTCAGACCCCGGGACCGGAGCCGGGACGCCGCCGACCGACGGACAGCCGTCTGAGCGCCACCCGGGCGGGAGTCGCCGGCGGCGCGCCGCTGCCATAAGCGGCGCGCCGCGCGGCCGCCGGCGGCGTTGCGTCGCGCTGACGGCTCTATCTGCGGGGCTCATCTCTGCCGCAGCCCAGCGAGGCGGCTCTGAGAGACGGACATCCGCTGCGCTCGCTGCGAGGCCGCCAGCCGAGCACGGCGGCACGTGCGGGGCGGCCGCGGCCGGCTCCCGGCTGCAGGCAGGCTTGTGCTTGATTCTGAACCGATTGGAGTCGATTCTGAGTCGATTCAGTCATTTCACACTGCATTGGGAGTCGGATTCAGAATCGATTCACTTGAAACACGCTCTGAACTGGTATCGGATTCGAATCGCAGACCAGATGACGTTCAATCGGCATCGAGCCGGAACTGTATCGAATCGCCCTTTTAAATACGTTTCGAAGCGAAATCGGAACTGATTCGCAATTTCGTGAATAAGGCGGTGAATCGCTTCCTGAATCAAGCACAAGCCTGACTGCAGGGTCCTCGATTCTGGCAAGTTCCCCCTATTGCCACCGGGCTGACTCTACCATGGCTGCTCGGCCAGTGTCGACAACGTCAACATCAAGCATGTCACGATGCAACGCGAGAGATTCCCGCGAGGTCAGAAAGGTCTGGGCAGCGTGAGGCCTGCGCAGTTGTCGGCAGCATCGCAGTGGCCCGAGGGCTGCCGCAGCTCCCACGTCGGTCACTGGCCGCAGAGTTCGCGAGCTCAGGCGACCGCCAAACGAGCTGCGTGCCATCGTGCCGGAAACGGACCAGCGAGATGTGGGCCGTGACATTCTGTCCGAAGTCCTCGCCGGTGATATTGACCCAAATATTTCGGTGATAAACAAGTTCAGATTGGTGAAATTAGAAATGGCGATGGTGTATTGTGATTCCCGGTTACCCGGAACTGCGCATTGTCTAGGAATTCGGTCGAAGTGTGGCTATGACCTGTGTCATGACTTGGATGGCATACCACAGTTTTACTATTTGTGCTAGTACCGATGAAAAATGGAAAAGTCGTCCCCCGCTACCGTCCAGCTCGAATAAAGCCTATAAGTGCTGCAAAATACCAATTAGAAAATGCATATAGCAATTTTGTACGGTTTACAGTACCGAAAGCGTTCCAGTACTATTACTTCAATGCATGTGGGTAAAGCATTGCGCATCAAACACACCATCCGTAGATGATGACTTCACACCGATGATAACATCATGCCTTCATGGAGGTGCAGAAAAATGTGGAATCGGGCGTTTGAAGGAGGCCTCTAGACGTCGACCATCCGGAGTCGTCTGCCAGCTGACTCCTCTGATAATTTATCTGACGACGCGTCAGCTGAGGTGCACCAGTGCGGCCGCCGGCTCAGGTGAGGGGGGAGCGCGTCAGTGAGGTAAAATACCACGGCGTCAGTCCAGAGGAGGTGTGACTGAGTCAGCCTGGCGCACGTGTGACCGCGTCAGTCTGGTGGAGATGCGACTGCTTCAGTCTGATGGAGGCGTGGTCGCGACAGTCTGAAGGTGTGACTGCGTCAATCTGGTGGAGGTATGGCAGCGTCATTCTGGTGGAGATGCGATCATGTCAGGTTAACATAAACGTGACCGTGTCACTGGCAGTGGTGTAATCACGCCAGTCCGGTGGAGGTTTGACCACGCCAGTCTGGAGATGTGGTCGTGCCAGACTGGCCGGTGCGTGACCGCTGTGGCCGGCGACGGTCCCTCAGTCATCACACGTCTGCCGCGCCAGACGGACGGACGCCGCTGCAGACGTGCACCTGTGCAGACAGACGGACACCGGTCGCCTCTGAATGCAGAGTCGTGCCACTCAACAGCAGGTGTGCGGTGCAGCGGCAGCGGTACAGTTAGCGAGCTCGGGCCGCTCCGTCCATTATCGCACTGCCGAGACCCTCTCTGTCTCTCTCCGGGCTGTATCGCGCGACTCTGGCGCCTCTTTCTCTCTCCCTCGATCCCCCTCTCTCTCTCTCTCTCTCTCTCTCTCTCTCTCTCTCTCTCTCTCTGTCTCTTTCCCTCTCGCCCGTCTCTCTTTCCCTCCTCCCTTCTGTCACCGGACTGCTACGCGCACAATTCCAGTGCCTTCTCATTACTCCCTCCTTCCCCTCCTCTCTCTCCCACCTTTCCTCTCTCTTCATTCCCCTCTATCCCCTCCTCCTTCCTCTTTCCTCTCTGTCGAGCAGAAGGCTTGCGCCGAGCGTGGGAAGACTCCGCTGCCGCCTGCGGCCGGGCTCGCTGCCCACCCGCCCGTCCCCGGCCGCCCCGGGGCGCCCTCGTCCGCCGGCCGCCCGCCCCGCTCTCCCGCGCCTCCCGAGATGGCCCGCAGTTAGAGGACCGGCGGCCGCGGGCGCGGTCAGGGACGCGTGACGGCGACCGAGTGACCGGTGCAGCGGACCGCCCGCTGCCGACGCGCCTGCAGCTGGCGCGGCGTGCGGCACCGGCGCCGGAGAACGGTCCCGCGCCGCCGCGGCCGGCCCGGCCGCGCCGCGGCGTCACGACCGGGAAGCGTCGCGATCGCCGTCGCCGATCGCGGTGACGAAACGGGCGTGACGGCAGCCTTTGGCCGGCCGGCGAGGACTCATTCATTTCGGGCGCGCGACCGGGCGGTCTCTAGCCGCGCGGAGACGCCGTCAAAAGGCCACGCCGGCCGCGGCTCCGCCGAGTGTTTGGGACGGGAGGCGTGACGCAAGCTCTGCCTCGCGCTCAGACGGCTCCGGTACTCGGTCCCGATACAGAGCGAGGGTGGGAACGGTGCGCCGAGGACGGCGCCCGCCACGGCTGAAAAGGCTCCGCTCTCCGCGGTGTGACGGCACGCAATCCAGTCGAGTGCGTCGCTAGGTTATGATATGAGGTAAACCAGCGGGCCATTTGGCGGTACATCAGCATAAAACACTTTGACGGGATGACGAAACGAACGGGAATTTCGCCACGGCTAACGCGCGCGCGCCGACCTGAGCACCGTCTCGCTCCGATCTTTGTCGTTCCACGCGCTTTGTCTGAAGAGGCACTTCCTAGCGCGTTGCGTGAGGCAATCTCGCATTGCGACTGGCTTATTCCGCCAGAGCGAGTCGGCGGAATTATTGGATTACGCCCGGCCAAGGGCGGATGCGGTATCTCCGCCGCCAAGCGCATGCTACCGTTGGGAGAGGCGCGGACCTACAGGGTTTGACTTCCGTCCCGCACCCACGCAGCACGCTGCCGCCCCCTCGAACACGTCAGGGGAGCTACAGTCAGACAGATGGATCACGATTGGATTCCAGACGAATGAAAACATCTGTGGCTGGGTGCAAGCATTTTCGAGTCCCAGAAAACGTCGAAGCGTATTGATGCGGCCAAAGAATGATTTTTCTTAAGGATGAAGTCATCGCACTTACTTGAAGAGTAATAAAATGCACGAGCTGCTGCATAATATGCAGGCATTTATGTTCACCGTTAGTGCATGGAAGCCGTGGCATTTGTGGCAAACTGGCTTTTGCCTCTACAAGAGCATTCAGAGAAACCGGCGATGCTATCAGCAAGGTTCCTCCTCCCGAAACGAGACCGGACTGCGTGCGCCGAGCACGGCGCGGCGCGACGCCTCGGAGACCGAGGGGCAGATGTGTCAGACGAGAGCTGACAGCAGCGACAAGCCTGCCATCCGACTGTCCGCCGGAGCAGAGCCCCCTGACACGCTGACCCAGCGCGCCACTCGCCGGCGACGCCGGCACGCGGCCGACCTCGCTCCAGCTTCGCCGCCTCGCCCGGCGACAATGGCGGCGCGCCGGGGCGGGCGGCGCGCGCTGCGGTCAGCCGCGCGCCGCCGCCGCCGCGCCGCCGCACGCCGCGCTACCGTAAACCGATTACCGGGCACGAGCTCGGTTTGTTGTGGTCGGCGCGGCGGAGGCGGCGCCGCCCGCTGCCGGCCGTCGCGGGAGAACCCGCTCCGCTCGGATGCACGAGGAATGCAATTACCGGCGTTGGTGTCAGTCGGGCCGGTTTTGGACAGCTGAGTGACGCGGCTCGGCGGAAAACCGGCAGCGTTCGAGCGGACGACGAAAACCGCCGTCTTTCGCCGACGAGTGCCCTTCAGTCTTAATGCTCTCCGGCACCACTTCCCTGAAACAAGCCCGCGGAAGCCCGCGAAGTCCGGATCGCGGCCAGAGCGGCGCGCGCCGCAAAGGCCGCGCTTTGTAGCGCCGCAGTTGGCCGGAGCCGCGTGCTGACGTCACCGCCCGGAATCTCGGGCTTCTGCTGCCGTCTCCATTTGCGGTGCGCTGAGCGGGATTCAGCCCCGTCGGACGTCCACGTGCGCCTGCCGCGATGGCGCAACGCACCGACCGGCACCGCGCCCGCCGGTCGCGGCGAATTTTACGACGGCGCGACGCCAATAAACTCCGCAGGCCAGCGACCACTGCGTTTCTCTGGATAAGGAGGACTGCAGAAGAAGAGACGCACGTGGTCTGACGGTGGACGGTTGTCCGATGAAAAAGGAGCGGATTTGTACTGGAGGAACTAGAGCGATGGCCAAAGAGAATCCATGGTGGGATCGCGAAGGAACATAACACAAGTGTGACCTAGCCTGGAGCCAAACCGGTCTGACAGTAGTGTCGTCTGTAGCGCGAAAAAAACGGTACTCGGCTGGCCCGCTATCAGTCAGGGAACAAACACCGCGTCGCCACAATTGCTGTTCAATGGTCTGGTAAGTGTGTGTGATGACAGCCCCGACTCCGCTGTTTCTTGCCAGTCAGCCTGCTGCATCGACGCTTCTCCGTGCCCAGCTTTTCTGAGTCCGAGACTCCGAGCCCGGCTTCCCGAGCCCGCTACTCCGAGTCCGGTCTCCCCGGTCGGCGCTCGGAGACCAGACGACTCCACTTCACGCAGACCAGAGGCCGGGCGTGGCGGGCGGCGGCCGGCGCCTCTAATTACTCCCCGAATCACTGCTGATTTATGGGCGCCTATCTGACGTCATCGGCATCTGACGTCATCATTATCTGGCCCTGACGAATGGCCGTCGGCGTCGGCCGCCGGCGGGCAGGGAGGCACCGGCGTGTGCGCGGCGCGCCCGACCGAGGCCGGCGCGTGTTCCGCCTCCACCAGGGGCTACCGGCAGGACCTATGATCGATTCCATCGGAATCGGAATCGGAATCGACTCTGGAGTCGACTTCGTTCTGACCAGAATTAGAATCGGAATCAGTTCCATTGATCAGTGCCGGAATCAGACGAGGAGTTGAACCACGCGGTTGTCTATGGAATCAGAACTTGAATCGATACCGCTGTCTGAATCCGATCCGATGGATCTCATTGGAATCGACCCCGGAATCGACTCATTTCATTTCGAGTCGGATTCGGACTAGACTGAGCTTTCGAAAACCTCGTTGACTCAGAAGACGAATCGACTCAGCAAGCCATATCTCGCATTCGGAACTGACTCCCGCGAAGTGGAATCGAGCACAAGTCGGCTACCAGCGGACTCCTCCATTTGGAGCTGACTGAATGACTCTCACGGAGTGGAATCGAGCACAAGTCGACTACCAGCGGACTCCGCCAGGACATGTTTCACCTCCTCCCCTGAGGCGTCCGCCGGGCGACGCCGTGTAATTGGACACGGCCGAGGCGGCCACCGTGCGGGTTTTTCCGGCACGCAAAAAGGCTGTCATTAGACGAAATTGGTGTCGCCGGCGATCGTCCACGTGATCGGCGCAGTCACGGCTGCCCGCGGAGGACGTTTACCGACCCGCGTGAGGCCCTCTGGTTCACGGACAGTGCCGGAGGAGGTGCTCTGGCTTACGGAGACTGCCCGACACGGAGACGGTCGTCTGGGCCACGGGCAGCGCCCGGTATGAGGTTTTCTAGCCCTCGGACAGTGCCTACGGTCCAGTGTGGGATCCCCAGAGACACTGGACGTTTCACATCAATCGCTCATCAGTACACATCAGGCATTGGTGCTTCCGTGCAAAGATGCAGCGCTGGTGACTACAGTTACTCACAACAAGCTAACCACAAAGACTGCACATGATCACATAACGCTAAATTGGTTTGTGCTGATTGCCTTTGATGATGGGGAAGGAAACCACAAATAATACTACGTTAATTTGGGCAGTTCCAAACACAAACTCCATGAGTACAGTTCCGCATAGCAGCCCCATCCTTAAGCCACTGACGATTGCAATTTATCAACTAGCGCAAAACAAGCTACAGAAGACTGCAGCACATCATAAGAAGCAACTAAAAGACTGCAGGTCAACGAATAGCACTACCAGCCCAATTATGACTCATGTTACTGCATAGACGAGCTATAAAAGTTTCTTGTTGTCACGAAACACTACGTATTACAATGACTGCATTTTCTCACAGACGGACAACAATGAAAAGTGCATCTAGTCACAGTGCCTCGGGAAAGTCCTGTTCTTCACAGCATGCAAGCCAGAGGGACCGAAGCTCATTACATAACACCACGCTGCCTGACTGTCGGTGCTGCATTATGCATAGGGTCCGGAAAAAAAAGCTGTGACGCTTCAGGAAGCCGATAACCTTTGCATCGCTGACGGACGAGACGAGGTGCTTCACAGTCCCCCGCGTATTTTTAGAAGCCGATGCCCAAGTTGACTAATCGAGCAAATTGTGTCATATTTACTTTGTGACGATTTTCCATAGAAAACATCATATTTTTTCCCTGTAACAATGATCTTCCAAGGCGGCATTCCCTCATGCCTGATCCGCCGCTTTCGAGCGTTTAACCGAAAGTAAAGAGACATTTCACCAAAATATTTGTAAGACTGTGGCGGCTCAGAAGCATTTAAGAATCGGTGCCCTTCATCTGCATCCAATCTTAAGCCGCGATTGTACGCTGAGTGGGTCATCTGATGGCGCCATTACGATCAAGGTCAGCCGGAGCTTCGTGTGGTGTCTTCTGATCCACATCTCGTTCTCACGCAAAAACGCAGCGCTCGGCCACCCGACTCGTGGGAGCCGCGCCGCCCAGCCGAACACCAGAGGCAACATCCGGCCAGAAATTCGCCGGCCGCCGCAGCAATAGCCGGCCGCTCCGCCGGGCGCGGCGGCGGCGTTCAGGATCGTCGGGTAGTCGCTCGCCGGCCGCCCTCCGCCGTCTGGGGGACCGGCGTCTGAGCACGACGGAGCATGCCGACGCAGCTCCGTAATCCGCGACTGACCCAAAACTTCTCCGCGACGGCACTCCGGGCATCTGGGCGCAGCCCGCGCCGCCGCCGGCGGTCTCCGGCTCACGCTCTCCGACAGAGACCAGAGGGCCTCCCCCCCTCGCGGCGGGAGCTGGAGGAACGGCTAGGCGGACCAGGGTCGACCGCCCCGGGAATTCGTCCAGCCGTTTCTGAGACCCGTCCCCCTAATGGGCTTCGAGACGGACCAAATGTTCCAGATAAGTCTATCGAAGCGCAGGGCCCATGTGAAGATGTGAACATTAGCGGCCAGCACGCACACAACCGCCGTGGAGCCAGGCGAGCCTGCCCTACGCGAAAGACTGGCTGATGAGATAATCCGGACAAACGCGTCAAAACGCCGCTTCAGAAAGTGATGCTTATTTTCATTTCATTTATTATTACTGTTTTTTGGCTCCGCTGTATTTGGACACCGACTGACGGGCATCTTCTGAATCAGACCGGCCGCATGCAAACCGGGCCTGGCCCACGCAGAGCATCCGTCAAGGCAAACGGGCCGGTCCCGACCGAGTGATGTCATTTGACCGATGTCATCCATGAGCCCGATGCATAATTGAGCGCCGAATGGCATTGAGCGGCTGAAAGCCCGCCCGCAGCCGCACGGGCCTCTCGCGTCCCTGCCCGGTTCCCCGGTCAAGGTAACTGAGATAAGGGAAGCAGCCATCTGTCCCACTTTAAAACGCGGGATCACTTCAGATTCCGCGCTAAAAAATCTTAAGCGGGCCAGCGATCTCTTAGAAAGCCTGGGAATATATGCGATATGAGCTTTGGGTAGATCGACCGTCACGACAAAATGCAGTGCTGGCAGTTGCGCCGGTCCTGAATCCAAGAACGTCCAGTGCGCTGAGCTGAAGGACACGACTTTCTGCAGATATAACGGGAGTGAAGACGTCCACTATCGGAACGGCAGCGTTAAATTCCGCCGCACGTCAAAGCGCCGCAAAAAACAGGCTTCAATATGTCTCCATTTTTACAGTCGTAAAATTAGCGCTGAAGCGCGTGAACGCCTCCGATCACGCACAATATCTCCGCGTGATTTTCCACTCGAGTGCATGGCACGCTAGCGGTGCGGAGTTCCGTGCCGGCCCAGCCCTACGGACGGGCGGCGCCAGCAGCGGCCGCGCGCCGCCGGCGACGTCCCAGCCTTCAATCAGGCGAGCGGCGTCTGATTATCCAGCCATCTCTCGTGACACGGACGCCGGCGCGGGGCAGCCGTCGGCCCGCCTCGGCTGTCTCGGCCCGGGGCAGACTTGACGGGAGAGGTCTCCATTCGCCGGCACCCAACTGGAGCGCTCCTCGCGGCTGTCAGCTCGCCTCCTCCGCCACAGCCAACGGGTGGCGGACCACACTCCCGAAGCATGAGTGTGCGAGCCGGCGTCGCGGCGGCGGCCGGCGCGGAGACTGCAGCGCCGGCGGCGGCGGCAGGCCGCTAACACCAGCCGCCGCCCGCGGTGCGCCCATTATTACGGTATTTCATCCCGTTCAGTGGCGCCGCTGGTCGCACCGAGAGGAAGGCCGAGCCGAACCGAGCTCGGCGGGCCCGTCTCCTTTCCGGTCAGCCAGACTGTCCGTCTGCCAGTCTATCAGTCTACCAGTCTGTCGGTCTGTCAGCCTCAGGTGAAGACCCAAGCCAAGCTGGGCAGGCTTGCCCTCTTTCCGGTCAGTGAGTTGTCAGTCAGTCCGTGGGTCTGTCAGTCTGTCAAGACGGAATCCGAGCCGGGCTGACAAGGGCCCACCCTCGCTTTGGTTTGCCACTTTGTTAGGACGAGACCGAAGCCGGGATGAAAGAGGAGATTTATCCTTCCCCCGGTCCATGAGACTGCCAGTCTGTTATAAAGACGTTACGTCTCACCGTCACCTTGTTGATTCCGTTTTTATTCGTCTGTCTGACCACCAGCTCTATTGTCATCAGTTCGCCACCGCACAAACCCACCAGATCGTCAGGCGGTCGCCTGTTTTCCTTCGATAATGACAATATTCTTCCACCAGTACAATCATGCATAGGATTTTTATAACAAGACTCTCACTCGCGCTCGAAAACGGGTACCTCACTGATGAGGGCAGCTTTCGCTTGCGCCTACCGTACGGCGCGCCAAATTAGCTCTTAATGTGCTTGTGCTGTGGTCTGAGCCGCCCTATCAAAATGCATGGCGTACGGTGGCCCTCACATAAAGCTAATTTTATAATGTCATGAGCGCTAACTCAGTCAAGGTTAGACTGTATGTGACATTAATGGGCTTCACCCTGTCACTGGTATATTTATGTGTTCCAATGACAGCTTCTCTTAATTTAGGTCAACTCAAAAGGCCCCTCGCTTGCATTTGCAAAACTATGAAATCGCATAGCTTGTCTTGGGATCCAGAGAGCCTTAAACGTGCGGACCAGTTCTGAATTTCTCTAAATCGGATTCGCCGATGTTGGCCATCACAACATACCGCATTGCGAAACCCACGTGTGCTGCAATGTCTGTTTGAAATGGTCACGAATACATGTATATCGACGTTACGGCACAAATTACAGGGATCTGTTTCTGGAATGTCAATGTGCACGTGACTGACATCTAATACACGTTTTCAAACGATGTGCTGCTTATCTGTTTGCGCAGTGATCTAGGGTCTGTGCTCATTTCAAACGTTTTTTTCATGTAGGGCTTTTGTTTTCACAGACTATTACGTTTGAATAGCATGCAATTTAGAATCGCACACAAACGGCAGCTATGCCATGTTTAACAAGCAGTTTTATGCCAACCACAGTCTCATGTGGCCGCTATCCAACCAGCATGAAGGAACATAACGGTAAAGATCCTCATGCTCATGTACAAGGTCTCTCGCACTCTGTCCTCCGAGATCTCTCCTCCCACACGCTGCACCCCGAAGTATCCTCTCTCACACTCTACCCCCCGAGACATCTCCTCTGACACCCTGTCCTCCGAGATCTCTCCCCCCGCGCTCTGTATTCGAGGACCCCCTCCCACGCTCTGCCACTCTCGTCAGGCCGGCTCCGAAGATCTACCGCCGAGAGGGGAGCGCAGTTCACTCTGCTCTGAGCTGCACGCGCCTCGTGTCCCTCTGACCGGCCTCGGTCGCCAGACAAGAGCCAGGTGATGAGCGGCCTCGCAGCGAGCTCGACGGCGAGGGCACGGCCGCGCCCGCACCCCTCCCCCCGTCCGCCGGGCGGCGGCGATACCAGCTCGAGCTTCTGTTCTGAATCGGCTCGAATCGATTTCTGAATCGTTCCGGTAAGGTTACATTTTCTTCGGCGAACCAGAATCTGGACTGAATTACAAAAAATCGCAGCGAGTAGGAATCAGAACTGAATCGCAGACTTGCCGCAATTCAATCCTCGTTGAACGCAGACTGGACCAAAACAACGTTGTAAACTTTTGATCGCATCACTTTTCGCTGTGCATCGGAAACGGAGTAGACTTCCACCGCAGTGAGTCAGGTCGTAAGTCGACTCACTTGAGATCAGTCAAGCACAAACCCGGCGGCGACCCCACCGCCTCAGAGAAGAGCTGCGCTCGCGGTCCGCCAGAGGCCCGCGAACGAGGTCCGTGACCGCCAGGTCACTCGCTGCAGGCTCGGTGCCGCTCTGCGAGAGGGCTGCGGGTCGGAACGGCCGGCAGGGCGGGTGACGGGCGGCGCGGACCCTGAGCTCCGACAGAGGCTGCCGCGGCGCGGCCGGTGCGGTGACGGATTGCCAGCCCTCTGAATCGGCCGGCGATTGAGCGCCCGATGCAGAATGCGTCGTCAGAGGGGAGGAGATCGATCGTGATGCGCAGGAGTGAGGAGCACCAGCGACGTCATCGAGTAACCCGGCGAGATCACGGCCCATGCAGGCCAGAAAGGCTGGGACTTCCAGTGTCTGGCGAGGTATTAGGGCGCCCCAGCAAAGCTTCAGCCCCGTGGAAACCACAGACACTCGCCGAGGCGCCTACTCTGTCTTCATCCCAGAGCACCTGTCACTATGAGTCCCGACGTCTGAAATGCTTCTCGTGCGAAGTCGAGAAATGGAAAGCCCCACTTATCCGGATAAATCCATGACGCCTCTCCGCGTGGTTCCCGCCTTGGGCGAGGACGGATCCTCGTGGAGAAAATACCCGTCTTTCCCTCATTTTCCCGTCAACGTTGCCTCTACACCGTTCTCCTGTCTCCCCATCGCCCCCTCGCCTTTTCCTGTCTCCTCTGTCTCTCCTCCGTCTCTCCTCCGTCTCCTCCGTCTTCCCTTCGCCTCCCGCCTCCCAAGTCTCTCCGCCTCTCCCCGTCTGCCCGTCTCCCCTTGAGACAGGCAGCCACCGTCAAACAGTTCTCCCGACGGCTGATTCAATGGCAGTCGGCCGCGCTCAATGGACACTAAATGAGCCGCGCTAATGAGCCGGAGACGGGCGCCCCCCGCTGCCGCCCCGCGGGGCGCCTCACGGGCGCCCTCCACCCCGGGATGGGCGCCGACAGACAAAGAAGGAGCGGCCGACAGGGGGTTTCGAGCGCTCTCCGGTCGGACGTTTTGTGTCGAGGCGCTACCCTGTGCCAGCCGCTAATTGCCCGGGACGCCGGCGTTGCGAAAAACATGACGGGATTCCTCGAAAGGGAGAGCACCGACATTCAAGTCGGCCAACTGCAGATGAGATGGAAGTCAGCTGATGGCAGCTGAGAGTCAGGACGGCTGATAGCTCCTGAGAATCAAGACAGCTGACTGCAACTGAGAATCAAGACAGCTGATGGCAGCCGGGAATCAAACAGCTGATTGTAGCTGAGATAGACGACGCACCTGCATCCCGAGTGGTCTTACTGCGGCGCAAGAGGATTCCGGACGGTGGCGCGGGCTATTCCGCCGCGCTTACGGTGTTAGGACAGTTAAGCGACGCCGGAATACAACGCCGAAATCGGCCATTACGGCCGGGACCAGGGAAGACATCCGGCAATCGCCGGCCGAGTCACGCCATCCCCATTAGACGCGGCCACCGTCGGGCGACCTCCGGCCGTGGCCTCCGGCCTCGGTCGCCGACGCCGATCCCGGCGCAATTGGCGGCGCTCGGCCGCTCGCAGCCTCCGCGCGAGCGCACAATGGACGCGTCTTGTCGACTCCGGTCCAGACAATGGCCGCCTGCTCCCAGGCGCCGCGTGGGGAGGGTGGTCGTGCCCGCCGGCGGTTCTCAGGTCTCGGCACGTCAGCGGACGCGGGTGGTGCCTGCTGTCGGTCTCCGCGTCTCCGCGTGCGGCGGAGATCGCGACTTCCGTCGGTCTCCGTTTCTCCGCGCGCGGGGCAAGGTCCGACGGCCTCCGTCGGACTTCCGGTTTCTTTGTGCAGACAGTTATCGCGGACCCTTCTTATTTTCGCACCTCCGTGTGCGGACAGCGATCACGAACTGTGCAGACCTTCACGCCTCCGTGTGCGGACGACAATGACGGCCTCTGCCGGCTCCCGCCTGTCCGCGCGCAGACAATGATCACGTCCTCCGCTGGCCTCCCCGCCTCCGCCGGCGAGATCACGTCTCGCCGGCCTCCGCGCCTTCGTGTGCGGACACTGACAGCGTTACGGCCGCCGTCGTGGCGGCGCTCAGCGCGCGGTCACGCCGAGCCGAGGCCGGGCTGCACACGGCGCCTCCGTCGGCGAAGAAAGCGCCGCTGACGTCGCCGCTTGCTTTTTGCAACGCAGCCCGAAAAACCTCGCCGTGAGCCGGACCGGCATCAGCGCCCATTAAGCCGTCGCGCGACCCTTGAAAACGGTACTGACAAACCTTGACGGAACGGGGGCAAGAGCGAGAGCTGCACTCTGACTCAGGCTCGTTGGCAGGGAAATAAAAACGCACTTGTTCATCGAATCACAGTATCAAAAGACATTTAAAAGATCCGAAATGGTCGGTTCCGAGTCCTGTTGTTGTTTGTGGGTCAGGCCGCACACCCTCCTGGGCTCAGTTGTCTGGAGTCTTGTGTCAAGTTTTGCGTGTCGTCAGGCCTCAGTCTGTCGCCTTCCGAGTCCTTTTGCGTAACGGCGATAAGCCCAAGCGCCACGTGACGGGAAATGTGTTCCTCACTGATGCGGTGATTAACGATGTGAAGCCGGTGACATGCTATACGCGATGACTGTGTATGCTCCCAAGTCACTAGCTGATATTCGGATGAAGATGTTCCGTGAGTATTGCTCCCTGAGGTGCCTTAAAGACTTTATGCCAATGCTGGTGATTGCCCATAAATAACGAGCCAAACCGGGACACCCAATGCCCAAGTGAGACAGAGAATTACAAATCGCCTATCGTCCTTGATTCTTCGTCCATTTTCGTCCTGCGTCTCAATTTCTCCGCGTGAATCACCATAGAAAAGATGGCCAACGATGGTTTTTCTTACGCCTCGCTCTTGCACAACGGGTCTAAATCGTTTTGGCCGGCGATCGTGGCTACTAAAGTGTGAGTTATATCTCATCTCCATACGGGTGCCGGGGAATATGTAAATCGCATTACGCTGCTCAAACCCTGGCTGAAAGGTCGCGATCAAGTGCACTGAGTTTTCGTCGTGCCTCGGCCTGCGCTTGATCGTGAACAGATGCACAAATATGGCCGTTTTACTGCGCTCTCTTTCTACGCCCCGTGACTGATAAGGCAAAGGGTGAAAGAGCGATCTAAATTCTACGGCTCAGTGTGATTTACACATTTGCTTATAACGCAGCGCATGATTCAAAAGAGTTCAAGACAGGTGCTGAGTTCGCCATGGCTGCTGCCGTATCATTTTTCCAAGACCAAATACGCTTACTGCCTGCGAGACAACACGCACGCGGCTCCTAAGAAGCAACTAAACCGTACTTTCTCCTAAAGAATGATGTTCGCGGCGGAAAAATGGACACACTCACTGCCAATTAGGTCCGGAATTTGCCGAGTGAATGCCGACGGTTCATCGAATCTACTGAAAACCGGCCAGCTGCCATGCGGCAGTATTACTGGCGGTCCCTCGCAGCGCCCTGCTGCCGGCATCGGAACGGCAGACTCACTGACGGTATCACGGCGGCAGATTTCCTGCTAGTACCAGCGGACTCACTGCAGGTATCAGATCGGCAGATTCGCTGGCGGCACCACATCGGCAGACTCACCGCCGGCACTACGGCAGCAAACTCGCTGCAGACATCACATCAGCAAACTCAATGCCGGTATCACGGCGGCACACTCTCTGCTGGCATAACATCCGTAGACTCACTGTTGGCATCACATGTGCAGACTCACTGCAGCCATCACATCAGCAGACTCATTGCCAGTGTTGCGGCAGCAGATTCACTGACGGCATCGCCGCAGCAGACTCGCTGCTGGCATCACATCAGCGAACACACTGGTGGCGCCACTTTAGTGGACTCACAAGTGCAGCATATGCTCAGTTCCGTGACGTCCTTACAATGCACCAAGGAATACCGCTCACTGTCACGACGTGACCTTGCCAAGGACTTCGAAGGGGGCAACTCCCTGCATTCCTAACATGACTTCAAGAACTCGTGTCGGTCGCGCTCAGAGCAGCATACCTTACTAAATAAACATATAAGAGACATATTGCATGATCAGGTGTGAAAATGATGACGCCATACGTTCTTTGCGTGGGAAATTCATCTGAGCACAAGGCCGTTTCCAAAGTCGGGGAGCGGTTTCCAGCTGTCGCCCCGCCGACCCCGAGAGGCCCTCCTTCTCGAGCAGCGGTTTTCCGCACCGCCGGGGGCTATTCTGCCCGTCAGCCCGGCGGGCGGCGGGGGCGTCACAGCCCCAGGGGACGGCCGCCGACCTTGCCGGGACGCCGCCGGACGCGGACCCCCCCCCCCCACCCACCCCCACCCCCTCAGCGATGCCGTTTCCGCGAGGCTCGCAATCCTGCCACCGCCGAGAGGGGGGCCTTGGCGGCCCGGGTACTGGGTCGGACGCCGGCCGGCCGCCCGGGGGCACGACCTTGGACCGCAGACGGTGAGACGGGTAATCCGATTCGAGCCGGGCGCCCAGGCGTAAGCAGGGAGGAGGTGTTTGGTAAACAGGTATCGGCGTGTTGACGGGCGGCGAGGACGTCGCCGAACGCGAAGACGAGAGACGATGTCGGTGAAACGCAGTGTCCGGACGAACTGCCCACGCCCAGCCAACTGGAGCGGCCGGACGCGTTGGAAAGTGATCTGACCAGGGGCAGGTTCAGCGGCAAAAACCGACACCGGCCGCGCTCCGGCCGGCCTCTGACTCTCCGCGACTGACGGAGGTCTGACGATACTGACGTCCGGACGTCACCGTCCTACGGCAGTGGGAAGTCCAGCCACCTTCCGAAGACAGCGGCAAGGTCCGGCTGTGAATCTCTGACAGCAGAGACAAGGTCCGTACATCGTCTGGCGACGCTGGTTAGGTCCAGGCGTCACCGTATAACGGCAGTAGTAAGGCCCGTACACCGTCTGACAGCAGAGGTAACTGACGACTGACGACACTAGTTAGGTCCAGGCGCACACCGTCTGACGACAGTGGCAAGGCCCATCCGTACACTGTCTGACAATACCGGTAAGGTCCACACACCATCTGACGTCAATGGCAAGGTCCAGCCGTCCACCGCCTGACGTCAATGGCAAGGTCCAGCCGCACACCGCCTGACGTCAATGGCAAGGCCCAGCCGCACACCGCCTGTCAGCTGCAGTGTGCCTCCGCACGTCCGCCGAAGCTGGGCGGTCCGGGCCGGACATTTTTCCGTCGGCGAGCTGCGGTCGGTGACTGTCAGGGAGTGGCTGCCGCCGGTCGCCGCTAATGAAGTTCACGCGACATCGACGGGCCGGTGACAGCTGCCGCTGACCGCAGACGGCCTCGGCAGTTGTTGCCGGGCGGCAGGCCGGTGGTTCCCGGAACCGCAGGGGCCGGAGCAGGGGGCGCTGGATGTGTCGGTGCGCCACGCAACAACGGGGGCCGGAGCAGGGGGCGCTGGATGTGTCGGTGCGCCACGCAACAACGGGGGCCGGAGCAGGGGGCACTGGGTGTGTCGGTGGGAACGCAAGGGGCCGGAGCAGGGGCGCTGGGTGTGTCGGTGCGCCACGCAACAACGGGGGCCGGAGCAGGGGGCGCTGGATGTGTCGGTGCGCCACGCAACAACGGGGGCCGGAGCAGGGGGCGCTGGGTGTGTCGGTGCGCCACGCAACAACGGGGGCCGGAGCAGGGGGCGCTGGATGTGTCGGTGCGCCACGCAACAACGGGGGCCGGAGCAGGGGGCGCTGGATGTGTCGGTGCGCCACGCAACAACGGGGGCCGGAGCAGGGGGCGCGGGTCGGTGCGCCACGCAACAACGGGGGCCGGAGCAGGGGGCGCTGGATGTGTCGGTGCGCCACGCAACAACGGGGGCCGGAGCAGGGGGCACTGGGTGTGTCGGTGAGACACGCAACAACGGGGCCCGGCGCAGGGGTACTGGGTGTGTCAGTGAGGCAAGCATAAACGGACACAGCGAGAATGGGTTGGATGGTGATTCATTTCGATTCACGCACGGGGACTAGCGAGTAACATCCAGGTTTCTGCTGATGCTGTTGAAATTAAGAGACATCGTAACGCGCTTAGCTGAATTTAATTCGTTTCGACAGCACGTTTTGGCAGAACGTATCTCAGACACGGACGGGGCAGATATTTTGCTACCTAGAGAGTTTGACTTTGACCGCGTAATATTTTTTTTTGCATAAACAATATGTGTGCGGCCAATATTTCTGCAGCGATTTCCATAATCGTATTCATTTTATTTCCCATATGTGCAGTCCAAAAAGATGTATGTATGTCGTAGTTAGTCATGCATATTCCAGGTATTCTCCCGTTGTGTTACGTTGTTTTTTCTGGCATACATCCAAACGGCAAGCGTCATGCACGAACACTAAGCAAATCAAGATCCCAGATTCCGTCAAATGTTCTTTGTACCTTTACACTCATCATGCGTTTTTTCCAAGGATCTTAAGCTTATATCTCGAGTGTCACGCCACTTTTTAATGACTCGAAAACCGTTAAAGCACCACCGACCAAGACTTCCCTCCGGACACCGATGTGATACCCTATCGCAGGCCTCGCGAGAGGAACCCCTCGTCACGACTTCGCCGCCGCAGCCTGGACCGATCGTCCGGCGGTCGCGTCGGCGCAGTTGGACGCCCGCCTCCTCATCTCCGGCCGCCGCGGCCGGCAGCGTGCCGGCCGAATGGCGGCAAAGGGTCATGGGAGGTGTCGCGGGCTCCGTCTTCCTGACGGGGAGCTCCGCGCGGGGGCGTTGACCCGACACCGAGTGGCAGCCGCCCGCTGGAGCTGGCAGCGCGGGAGGCGGCGCGCTGTCGTGCCTCACGTGGTCCGGTGGCACCATCAGCCGGCCTTAGCGAGTCCAAATGGGGTGGCGGATCAGAGCTGCTTTTTAGGAGCCGGCGAGCGGGTTCTCGCAATTATCTGGCGTGCAAGGAAGCAGCAGATATGCCGTGACGGTAGTCGGTCCATGGTGATTTCGCGGGAACTAGGCATTACTCATGAGATGTCGTCAGAAAAGGAAGTCTGTTTGTCTGAAACTAATTTGACAGAGTGTCAGGCGCATGCCACCGCCAGAAAACCACGTCTGCCAGTTTTGCAGTGACCTGCATCCGGAACACATGTTTGCAAGTCTGCCTGTCCGTTTAGGTACCAGAAGTGCATCTGTCCGTCTGCCAAACTTTGCATTACATTGGTGTGTCTGTCTGCCGAGCTTAAAGTCTGCCGATGTGCGTGTCTGTCTGTCCGCCTGTCCGACTTTTTATCAGAGGGGTGCGTCTACCTGTCTGCCGCACTTTGTGCAAGGAGCGCCTGTCTGCCCAACTTTGTACCAGATGGGAGTGTCTGTCTGCCCAGTTTTTACCAGTCGGCCCACCAAATTTGCACCAGATGGGTGTGTCCGTCTGACTGCCGAATTTGTGCCAGATGGGCGTGTCTGCCTGTCTGGCCGGCCGAGGTAGGCTGGTGTGTCCGTCAGCTGGCCAGACCGTTTTCTGCCGGCCGGGGTCGACCTCGTGCTCACACCGTACCTTGTCCGGCCCGGGGGGGGGGGCGTGGGAGTGAACCCCGCGCCGCCGTCCGCGTCCGCCTGAGGTGGAGGGGGGTGGGGCGCCCGCGTCGGCCGGCTACAGTGGTGGTGACCACCCGGAGAGCTGCCGCCGCCGCCGCCGAGGTACCTTCAGACCGCTGTCGCCCTGGATTTACAATTGCTGGCCATTTCTGACGGCTACAGGCCAGTCAGGTACGGCTGCCAGCAGCAGGGCAGTGGTCGGCTGCTCTGGAGTGGTCAGGGGTTCGCAGGAAGTGGTCGGGCGCGGTGCTTAGGCGGCGGCAAGAGGAAGTGGTCAGGTGGTGGCAGGAAATGGTATGGTGCTAACAGGGGGTGGTCATGGCGAGAGAGAGGAGGGAGAGGGAGAGGTCAAAAGCTAACTGGGAGTGGCGAAGTGGAGTGGTCGGGAAATGACAGCAGGGAATGGTCAGGTACGGTGGTCAGGCCGAGGTAGCAGGCGGCGGCAGGAAGCCAGCTGGAGTGGTCAGGCGTCGGTAGGGGAGGAGTAGTTGGGAGGTGGCAGAAATGAGTGGTCAGGAAGACTGGTTAGGCGGAATCGTCAAGTGCCGGCAGGGAGTGGCCACGTACACCGGTCGGGCGGCGGCAGACCGGGGTGGCCAGCGGTCAGGTGAAATAGTTCGGCGGCGGCAGGAGGGAGTGGTCGGAGTGGTAGGGAGTGGCGAGCAGCGGCCAGGCGGCGCGTGCCGCCGGGCGGGCGGCCGCTGCATTAGCGGCGGCCGCCCGGCCGGCTGAGTGGCCGCCGCGCGTCCGATCGTATCGGCCGTTTGGGGCGTCTTCAATCGATCAGGCGGCAGGCCCCCGGCGGCCGCCGGCGCTCGGCCGGCCACTTTCGCCTCGACGCGCCGCCCCGGGCCGCCCTGCACGGTGTGAGGGCACGCGCGCTGATGGAGTGGACAGCCCGCCGGCGACCGCCCCGCGCGGACCATCGCTCAGCGCCGACAACGGCGACCAGGATAATGGAATCGGGCCGGACAGCCGGTCGAAAGCGAAGACAGAGCGCGAGATAGATCTGGCGACGGTAGGAGATAAGACACGTTTAGCCGTGCACTTCGGAACGGTTTCGTTCCGTTCTGATCCGGCCCGCTTGGCGACAACTCATGACTCAGACGTAAAAATCGGCTGCCGTGCAGAAATAGTTTCCTCGTTGAGGCGTTGCCGGACTTTTTCCTATCGACATCGACCCGAACAGTCGACTGAAAAAATGTTCGGCTGCAAGTGCGACTGGCAGGTCCATGGAGATTCTTTGCATTTCCATATGCCCGTGTAACATAAGGGCTGTATCTAACCACTGTTAATCACGGGCAATCTTTCATTAAATAGCCACCAGTCTGATAGTTTTCGACGCCTGCAATGCCGTCCATCAGACGGCAAAAACATTTTAATGAACGCCCACCTTAATGAGCATGATCCGCTAACAAAGTCCAAAGCTCATCTGCATGAAAAGTAGATGCTGGACATCAGAGTAATTTTTCCGTGTATCATGCCAGGAACTTTCTGAAGTTTCTGTGTGTGTGTGTGTTTGTGCGTCGGATGTGTAGCGTACAAATAACGCATTGAAAGTCTAGATGTATGGTTGTTCTCACTGTTTTGACTCAACATCAGATAACACGACATCCAAGTCATTGACTATCCGTTGCGGTATCTTACCTGATAAGGATTATCCAAACTCCGTCGGAGGCGCTGAGCGCTCTCCAGTGATCAACACCAGCGTTTCGCTTCGCCCAGCACTCTCACTACGGCAGCGTCAGGGACGACTGGACGGCACCGCAAAACCACCGGCTTCTCCTGCCGCGGAGGTACACAGCGCAACTACTGCACGAGCGCCGAGGCCGCGGCAGAATTGACGCAGAACCGACGCGGACTCTTGCGGACGGTCGCGCCGCGCGATCGGCGGTGCCCAGCTCTGGCGCGTGCGTCCTGCTGCGCGTCCGGCCGGCCACTGGCGGCCGCCTCCCACCGCCCCGGCCGGCGGCCGCCGCCACGGCCGCCCAGGCCGATTGCAGGAGCTGCCGCCCGCTAACGGGCCGGCGGGCCGGGAACGGGCCGAGAGGCGATCGGCCGACTGGAGCCGGCAGACGATCGGCAGACCACGGGAGGAGGCACCGCTGCCTGGCCCGGCCACCGCGGCCGTGTGAGAACCAGGGAGGGTCGAGGGAGAGAGTACGCTCGCTGAAAGCGAGATCGGATCGGCCTGGGCTGTGCGCGAAACTGGGGCCGGTCCGTGGCGGAGGGAACTAGACTGCCCGAGGACGAATTGCTCTGCGCGCGGCATAAACTGCCCAGGCCGCGGAACAGGTTAGGCTGTCCGAGAAACTGGCGCAGCTCTCTGTGGAGAGGTCCGTGTCGCCGGCGGAGTCATCAGAATCGGTCGGGGAAATGGCTGGCTGCTGATGGACGGAAGGTCTGGCTCCGTTTGGACGAAAAGCGCGGCTCGATGGTCTCTGCGGTCTTTGGATGGGACGGGACTCGAATCGGTGGGAAGGAAGCAGCAGCGTCGTTTCCAAATAGATGGTTTGGTACTGGTTGTGTGAGGATGTCAGCGGCTCTAATGATCCAGTGCAGGTGTTGACATCACGTAACAGCCAATGTTCCTTCTTGCACTTTTTGGCATTTTTTTCAGTGACGCTACTTTGTGAAGACACGCAGGGAAAGGGTACGCGGGGAATCACTGAGTCAGTGTGCCGATGTTTTTCCGGTAGCTCCATTTCATTGCACATCGTGTTGCGTTGTCGATAATTGCAAAAATACAATAACAGAAGCCACGATGTTTTGCGGTTTGGGCCGGTTTTCCGGCTGGTGGACTGTTTTTGGTCGCCAACGGCCGGCCGAGGGAGCTGTCCTAGTCTTCCGTCCAGCCCCCCCCCCCCCCCTCCCCAGCGCCGGCCCTGGATCACCTGAGGCCACCTGCCGAGGGGGCCGTCGGGGTCAGACCCGCCCGAGCCGAGGCCGGCCAGCCCGGCGGCCGGCGGCGAGTTTCCTGATCTGCTCGGTCGGCCCGGCTCGGCGGCGGCCGTCGCTGCCATCAGGCGGCCGTCAGCGGACAGAAGAGCGGCGCGCGCCGACCCGGCCCGACCCGGCGCATCATTAGGGCGCGCGGTGGCGGCCGGCCGACCTCTGACAGACCGCGCTGCGACCCCGCAACGGTGGGAGCCGCCGCAGCTGACCGCGGGCCGCTGGACACCGGATACTGGACACCGAACAATTTACCAGATAGTAAGTCCTAGAAATTTAGCAAAGGTAAACGGGAGTGGATGGATCATTTATGCTCTCTGTTTGATTATATGGCCTAATTTGACCCCGTCTGAAGGCGTTCCACGTAACTTTGGTGCACAAAGTTGTTCATCTAATCCGGAATAACAAAATGGCGCATCCGGTATTTGTTTCATGTTTCTAGCTTCTTTCATTCGTGAGGTATCGATTTTTCACCGTTCTGAAGCCGAGTTGAAAGACTGTGCAGCGCATCAAACAGGACGAACTTCCGATTACCACACCGCCAACCGCGAGGGCGGGGAGGAAGGGTCGTTTTTGCGGCTGTTGAGAGCTCTCGCCAGCGTGCAATAGCGGGCTTGCGAGTAGGCTTCTGCGGCCACCATCATAGCCCGCGGTCGTCACTAACATGCTGCATCAGTCATCTGGGGCGGCATGCAAGGCGCCTCTGTTCGTTCCACTCGCCGCCGAGGTGTGCAAGGCCCCTTTGATTTATTCCTTTCTCATGCCGTATTACGTCTCGAAGGGAGAACCCGCGCGCTCTGGAAGACTGGGCCCGTAATAGCCTGACGGCCATCCCGGCGGGGCGCCGCCGACTGATAGCGCTTCCCGAACGGCGGCGGCCGCCCAACTAACCCACGTGACCCTGTGAAAGACAGCCAAATTTACGGAGAACGGCCGAACGCGGCGGAGTTATAATCCTCCAGCGCGGCCGGCCACTGCCAATAAAAGCACCGTTGCAGGGCAGTGGACGCTCCCAGTCGGTGGTCGCCGGCCAGCGCGCCGGACGCGGCCGCCATGACGCACCTTTGCGAGGTCAGGGGTCAGGCCGCAGAAGCGCCGTCGGCGATTCGCGGCTCTGCGACCGGCCGCCGGAGCCACCAGCGGCTGCGACTGCACGGCGTGGGACCCGCGCCGGCCAGCGCCCACGCGGCCCGTTTTTTGCGAGACATGCTGGCGCGCATAGCGATCGCATCGTGTGAACGGCGCGCTGCACGCCACGAATCAATAACGCGAAGGCCGGCGTGCCCTCATTCTGCCTCATGACGCTAATTAAAGGCGCTCGGCCGGGGTTGGCGTGCCAGAGCCCGCCAGCTGTGGCTCGGCGGAGAGAAGGCTACGCACCGTGCGGCGAGCGCACCGTAGCGCACCGCTATAACAAGGGTCGGAGGCTCTGCTGTGCGCCAGAACGAGGTGCCAAGTGCGGCGGTAAAGCTGATGCAATCGACAGGTTTCTTGGCTGCAGGGTCTGTAGCAGGCCACGGGACGTCACGGATCACCCTGACCGACTTTGAATAGGAATTCTGCAGTACGGGGCGCGAGATCTGCAGCGGGGGGGGGGGGGTTGACACTGCCCACGGCGGTGCTGTCCGGCTTTGCCCCGGGGGGCCAGTCAGGAGCCTGGGGTCAGCTGACCTCCGACCCGTGACCATGACCCGGCCGTTCATGGCGCGGGAGATCCTGGCTCGGGCACCGGCGGCCCCTTGGCACGGTGACACACCGCGGGGCTTTGTCAGGCCCGCAGCTGCCGGCTGGTGTCATGGCGGACAACGGAGCTGTTGTTGCCATCGCAACGTACTTTTATTGTGTGCCTTCGCATTGTGGACAGCATGGAGGCTTGGATGGGTGACATGACGATGCCAAAACGTGTTCGGAAAAGACAGTGAAGTGCTCTTTTTCGTGAAAGAACGCTCCTATGTTACTGAAAATGAAAGGGTCTTCCTTTTAGAAACGTGCCAACAGATGCGAAAATACTAATCAACTGCAAACATGCCTAATCACGAGGGTAGGAGCGCTTATGAAGATAGTAGGGCCAGTAACATTTTGGTGCAATTTTTCTTCACACTCTACCACGGGACTAGAAAAAAACCGCAACGTGATTTATCAACGCATTGGAATCCTTTGGAGGCGTCGTTCTGGTCTGGAACGCTCCCGAAATACTAGATGCTATGCGCAATGAAGTGACATGGACGAGCCAAGTCATTTATAAACTGCCTTACATGAAATGTGCAGGAGAAAGAACCAGCGCAAGAGTATCTTAAGACTCTTTAACGATCCCATCTTCTTTTTGGAAGGTTCAAGGCGACTTACTAGCTATGACAGTTGCAACATACGATCAGGCGTCGTCTCGCTAACCATGACGCCATTGCACCTCTACCAGCTCACTGTCAAGACAGGGTAAACACAATTCATCAGTGGTGTTCACTTGTTGCTACCGCGTCGGCCGCAACCTCGGCTCCGTGGGCCCCAGAACCTGCAGCTGGCCACGAAAACCATACGGTAAGCCGTCTACGAAATGTGGTCAGCCTCACTCCTCGACTGACTCTCATGAAGCCAATAAGCTGACCAGACGCCAAACAGCCGATATCGAATGTCATAAACCAAAGCGGCATTGTTGGTACATGTACTCATAGCAACAATCGTGAAAACTTACGGAAATTCCTGGGGCGGGTTAACGTCATAGCTACTAAAGATCGACGAAACTGTCAAGAAAATGGGGCCATGAACGTTTTTCTAATGATTGCCTCATTGCTAAATCTTCTTTAAATTGCTTCAGGGAAGACGACCCGAAGTGCACTCACGCACATTCAGTGACTGCAACGCATTCCGTCACCCAGGAAGATAACACCGCGGCCCGAGTCGCCAGCCGACGAGTGGCTTGCGCAATATCAATTAGACGTTTTTAGACCCGAGCGTCGCTCGCCCTAAGCTATCATTAAACTTCAATCTCGTCTAATTACCGGCGAGCAGGCCGTGCAGCTTTCACTGGGGCACCCTCAGCGCCGAGGAGAGCAGGGTCAGAGCCGGAGCTGCCCTGCAGGCGGCCTCGCCAGGCAGCGGGAACTGCGAGGGCGCCAACAGACGAACCGCAAAGGCAACAGACCAGACGCAGCGCCTGCCAGAACCTGTTGGGTGGCCAGGATGTGAGGTCCGTGCGACGGGCCCCTGTAGCGCTACCGCAGACTCCGTGGACTTGCAAACACGGGAAAGTTCACAGGATCTGACAGTGCACTGCCCGATTGACTTGGGCTAATTTCGTTCTGCAAACGAAGCGTTATCAAAAGAGGAAAGTAGTTTGACCAATGACTTCACGCTAATCGCGCCCTCGGGCTCCACACATGGTCAAGGTCGCCAACGCTCCACTCCGGGCAGGAAACCATGGCTTTGTCGCCTCTTTAGTGTGACCAACAAATTCCCTCTAACCGCGCCTTCAGGCTGCACGCACGATCAAGGTCTCCAGCGCTCAACGCCGCGCAGGAAACCGGGGCCGTTTCGTCTCCATATACGAGTGGGGTGCAGCTCGCGCGGCGGCGCGGCGGCGGCGTCTGCACGGGCGGCGCTGTCCGCCCGTCCGCCCGTCTGGAGATGGCCAGATATCTCCAGGTGGTCGGCGAGCGTCCGGTCGCACCGGAATGCGGCAGCGCGGCCTCCGCGCCTCATGATCTGTGTGATGATCATGATCATGATCATGATCGGGTCGGTGCGGAATCCGTCCGCACCGACCGTCGGCCGGTGCGGACGGAGAGATTGCTCTGATCTGTCGCGTGCGGAGTCAGGTCTTCCGCCGGAGGCATGCTTGTCAGTAAATCGAAACCACGCCCCGAGAGACGGGTCGGGTCTGTCGTCGGATTCAGGTCTGTCCTCAGACTTGGGTCTGCCAGCATCAGGACTCATGCCTTTCGACAGGTTCATGTCCTTGAATATGGGCACCATGTGAGATCTAGAAGTCGGTGCGCTATTAGCTCCAGTAATCAGTCATGTTTTTCGGCAGAATCGCATGCATCTGCGGCATCGGTTCTGTCACCAGACCAGGTTTTTCAACAGACTTTTGCCTGCGACTGAATCCAGATTTATCAACAGATTCATGTCTGTAACGGGACCCAGATCTGCCAGCATGACTCATGCTTTGAGTCCATAATGGAATTTTTACTCAGTCGTTAAAAATATTTTTCCAAGCACACGTGACTCCGAAAACCCTGACCATGTTTCATGTCACCAACATCATGCCTGCACCCGACTCATCACCATCACTAGCCCTCCGCATGGTTTTCGCCCGACTCAAGTTTCTCACCATCCCGCTCATATCTGTCACCACCCAGTCCCAAACCTGTCACTGCCAGTCTCATGCCCCGCACCACCAGGCTGGTGTCCGTCACCAGCTTGCCGAAACGTAAGCTCACAGGCGAGGCGGCCCGTGAGGCGAATGCTGATCAGAGAGTGATGGCATGAAGTGACCGTTCCAGTTTGTCCACTTAACCCAGCGAGGCCAGATCTCGACGGAAATCGGTTTTCATTGACCGGCATGCGCTGCTGGCCGAATGGCACATTTGACGCAATCGCCGGGCAGTTTTTGTCTTAGACCAGATATCGCAAGCTGCCTAAATCAGCCTCAACGTTAACCGAACCGCCATTATAGCTCACCTTACGGCTGCCGACCCTGAAGCTTTTAAATGCCCGACGCAAAGCTCCCCAGCCCGAGTGCGGCCCGTTCCATTTACTCGCCGTCACAGCTCGGACGTTCGTTTTCACTTTCACAGGTGTTGCCCGCACCGCGGTCCATTTCCATATTTTTTCTCGGCTCGATCCCGGACCAGATCAGATCCCGAAGCGAGGGAACAATGGTCCTGTGACGTCACGCCGCCTGCCTGCCGCCAGTCGCCCTGTCTGGCCAGGTTACCGGCGGTCGTCAGATGCCCGGTCTGGGCAGGTTACCAGAGGCGGAGGCCCTGTGTGGTCAGGTTACCGGCGGTGGCCAGAGGCTCTATCTGGGCAGATTATTAGAGACCCAGTCTGGGCAGATTATCAGCGGTCTCCAAAGGCCCGGTCTGGACAGGTTACCAGAGGCGGAGGCCCTGTGTGGTCAGGTTACCGGCGGTCGCCAGAGGCTCTGTCTGGGCAGATTATTAGAGGCCCAGTCTGAGCAGGTTACCAGCAGTTGCCTGCGAACTTGCCTGGCAATATCGGCAGTGGTCGCCAGTGACTCTGTCTGGCCAGGCTACCACCAGCTGCCAGCGGCATTGCCTGTCCTGGTTGCCACCAGTCGCCAGTGGCCCCGTCTGATCAGGTTACCACCAGTCGCCATCGGACGTCTTTCGTCAGGTCACTATCAGTGCTGTGGTACATTTCCCGCTAGCGGACGATGTGCCTTTGTAGTCCGTTACTAGTGGTGGATGATGCTCTTTGTGGTCTGTTCTTTGAGATGGATTAGGCGCATTACGACTTAGCCCAGCAAGGTAAACAAAATGGTTTTGCAGTTTACTTTCGTAGTAGACAGGGCATTTTGGCAGCTCATCTTCTTCGGTTAACCAGGCTGCCAGGTTTGTTTTCTCTCCTGACTGTGACCGGGGCTCATTTGTCGAAATGCTGAAGCATTTGTGAAACTGCGAAACAAGTGGTTGAGGTTTCTAACAGTCCTTCCCAGCCGTAAGACGTTTTTTTAGGAGGCATTGCAAAAGCGAAGTGAAACTTTGCCACGTGAAAGCGTAGGTTACGGCCAGACGCAGTGCGATGACAGCAAGTCACTCGGTATCCGTAACAGCTCGTGTTCATGTTATGCCTGTTCAATAATAATTCACAAAGCGTCATGTTAAAACAGTTTCCCTCCAGCAAAGCAAAAATTATTTTATCAGGTGCGTTGACAACGTTTCGTTGTAGGAAATTCCTCCAGTAATGTGATATTTAGCATGTAAACCTCATCTCATCTCACCTCACCTAACCTCATCTTTCTCCAGTCGTAAATGCATCACACGCACTACAGCATGACATCAAAATAATCGCGTGCACTCCAGACCACCAGCTCGTGCAAATGACTAATGAAACCAGGCGGAACAAAATGCTTTATGTAATGCATTTCGCATGCATAATGCAAAATGCTAAACAAAATGTCATTAGTTATCGCTTAGCAGCACTGCGACCGGCTGTTTGTTTCAAGCACCTCGAACAATCTGCCGGCGGCCTGTCCAAAAAATTCGTGTGTTGACGGCCTTCAACAGTTTCAGCAAAAGTAGCGGCCCGAGTGGGTGGCATACTTTCCCTGCAGATCAGTTTCAACGCTACATAAAGCCGGTCAAAGCCGCCGCGGGCCGACGCAAATGCCTAGCGGGATCGCGGGCTGATGCAGATGCCCGACAAGACCTGGAGATGAGGAAGATGCCTCGCGAGATCAGGGGGGTTGCACCGTTAGAGCCCGCCCAATGACCCGACTCCGCGTGCGGCGGCTGTGGCGAAGCCGAATGGCGGGCGGACCGTTTTAAATCGGCCCCGGCCAAAGCCCACCCGATGGCCGACCGCGCTAAGCCGCTTACGTGACAGAAGCTACCTGTGATCTGATTAGCCGGTACCCGGATGCATCAGGCGTCCATATAAGCGCGGGCGACCCCCGAGTTAACGACGAGCGTCCGCCGTGGGCCAAGTAGCGCGCACCGGCACGCGTCCGCCGGCAGTGGCATATCATGAGCGATGGCGTAAAAGTGGAATCTTTGGTTTCCCTGGCGTTTTTCGCAGAGGCAGTGGGTCTCTGGGTACGAGCGCTGCTTTGCTATCTTGGCGACGATCGTCCCGGTCGATGTGGCAAAGAGGTGCGACATGCATGCACGCTTAGCGGGCTGGACGATCAGACTCAGTATAATGATCAAATGCTATTTATGAGATGCTGCTCACTGGGCGAGCAGCGAGAAATGTGGTCCATTGAACGAACAGATTTTCAGAAGAAGGGAGGATTCTCTGCAGTAGGCGTTGAAAGGGTACTTGCGGTGAACTTCAAGGAACAAACTTCCCGGCGACCCTAAGCAGACCCATTTTAACCTCCAATTAGATGTTTGATATATTCCTTGCATACTCCAGCCAAGGGTGGAGACTACCGAAAGTTATTGTTGGCAGGACGGCCTCAGGTCTACTCTTCCTATACATTACCATAAATGTGATGCTAAATCACTGATCATCAATGTTGCATTGGTAGAACCATAAGTGCAAGCAGCATATTAGGAGATCCTTCGCATAATCTGAGCACACCCACAGCAGACCTAGCAGACTCTCGGAAGATTTAGCATACTCGTTCCAGACTTTCACCAGACTCGCTGAAGACTCTCTGCAGATTCTGAGCAGTCTTTCGGCAGACCCTCGACAGACCGTGTGGGGACCCTCAACAAAGTCTCACAGACCGCCGGCAGTCTTTCCGCAAACTTTGGGCAGACTCTCCTCAGACCCTCGGCGGACTCGCTGCAGATTGTGAGCGGACTCTCCGCAGCCCCTCGGCGGACTCGCCGCAGACTGTGAGCAGCCTCCCGGCGGCGGCAGATCCGTCTGCCGGTCACGTGACGGCCGTGGTGGGCCACAGCCGCCGCTCGTGACCTGGCCAGGGGCGCCGTATTTTCGAGCCAGTGACAGCCAGACCACGACTGTCCCTGGCCCAGGCGGCGGCGGCGGCGGCGGCGGCGGCGGCGGCGGCGCGCGCCGAGTCCGCCACGCCGCCGCTCCAGCGCTTGCACAAGCCGAAATCTGCGCAGAACAGTCGCGATGAACCAGAGACTGTCCGCGGCCACCTGCAGAAAGCGTAGCTTAACCGCCCCAAAACGCAAAAAGAATAAACACTGACCGCCTAGTTAACCGCATTATCACTCCGAATCACGGAAGGTAAGAAGACACTTGGCGACCGCATGAGCTCCACGTTGCTTCGTTATCACGTGCTTCGGCCGGTGCGGTTTCAGCTGGCGTCGTGCAGTCACGCCGCGAGAGATACGATCCCGGCGCGGTTCTGGGAGCACGAGGCAGCGGGAACGCCGGTCAGATAACTCATAACCCCGCCGTTTTTGCGCCCCGGAACCGCCATCAAAAGGTGTTCCTCGAAGCTTTTTGCCCGTCATAAAATATTTCGGCCTCTTTCATTTATTTGTGACGCGTCCCGGAATTATCGTATCTCCGGGCGGCCGTAGGAGCGAAACGGCGCCGCCGCGCGCGGCACTTTGAACCGAACGCGCGCCGATACCCGCCAGGTAAGGTAATACTCCGTGCCTGTGGATTTGTTGCTCTTTAGAAAACGAATTGCTCCGTAAATAAGGCGCCGGGAGGAGCGGGGAGCTGGCGGCCGACGTCGTCGGCCGCCGCCCGCCGCGGCTCCCACCATGACCCTGGCATTGAGCGTGCGTGGACTCCGGCCGGGCCGGGGCGGGTGGCGGTGCCGTTCTCGGAGCGCGCCGGCGTCAATTGGGATCAGCGGCGCCCGGAGGCCGCCGGCGCTCGGGTGGAGGGACAGGACCGGCGCCCCCCCCCCCCCCGGCTGAGATCGGGTGAGGTGAGGGCGGCGCAGGACCGCGACGCTGCGCTGTCGGGGTTGGGGGAGGGCAGCGTCTTATGTATGCTCAGCCGAACAGAGAGGGCAGCATTGATTCGCATCGGTCCTAGCAGTGATACTCGGACGCGCCCGGGTAGTCGGTCCAGCCGACGGAGGGGAACGGCAGAATTGGCAGACAACGGACGGGTGTCATTTGGCAGACAGCAGATTTGGCAGATTGGCAAATTTGGCAGACAGCAGCTCGGTGACATCGGAGGTAGCGGACAGGAACGGATATCGGCAGAAATGGCAGACTGCGGGCAAGCGACGGAAGAGTTCGCAGACAGCGGACGGGTGCTGCAGCTTTGGAAGACAGCAAACGGGTGGCGGCAGATATGGCAGACAGAGAAAGGGTGACCGGCAGACATGGGAAACAGCAGCCAGATGACGGTGGAGTCGGCAGACCGAGGACGGGTGATCGGCGAGCAGAACGACGTCGATCGCGGCCACTCTGCCCAGTCATCTGCCGCCGCCGCCGGCTGCCGCGCCCTAACGGTGCGCCGCCGCCGCCGCCGCTTTATCGGCGACGACGAGAGCCAATCACGTGACCGTTAGCGGGGCCGTGACGTCACCGGGCGGCGGTCAGCCGCCGAGCCGCCGAATCACCTGCCGCGGCGCGTGAGCAGACTCTGCCGCGATAAACCTCGGGCAGGCAGGCACGGACGCAGCGGATTCTCGCCTGGCAGGCTCTGGAGAGGCAGGCTGTCGGCGACAGGCTCATCGCTGTCCGCTGCCTGAAAGGTGGCGCCACGGACGGTGGACAAAGGACGGCGAGGGTGCGATGGTTTTGAACCGAAATGCCATGACGCAGGACGAAACATAAAAAGGACGAAATATAAGGAATATGAGCTGGATTTGAGTGAACACCTAGACGAACTGGAAAGGTTTCTTCCACATACTGCTGATATTTACATAGGCTTAAAAATAATATTGTATTTTCTGGCACTTCCCATTTTTCTTAACGAAAGGCATCACTTGGATGACGTTTTCCAGTATTCGCTAGACAGTCTTCTGGAACAGTCCCTACTGATACCATTGAAACTGCACCGTACGTTGGGCACCTGTCCCATTAGACCTTGTGACATCGCAATTGCACGGTGCGCAACAAAATTTGCGGCCGTTTACGTGTAATTTACGCAAACATAACACACAAGTGCATACGTGTATTTGTGTGTTTTTGTTGTGCGTACGTGCATTAACTGTTCTTTAAACTATCTCTCTTCAGCTGAAAAGCCGTAGTTGCTCACAGTGTCAGCGGACGTACAAACTGCAAATCCATGAAAATAATGATTTAAGGCTTTTTCATCATCATTCTGTAATGATTGCGTGACATAATTAGTCAGCTCTGCGAGCTCTGAAATGACCTTGCATATCAGTACCAAAGTTATTTCTTCGTTCTTCAATAATGTAACTTTTTCCGAATCAACTGGCTTGACTTTTGGAGGAAACATCAAGCCAAACATTATTGAACGATGCCAATGTTACTTGAATGTTCCCGTGAAACACAACGTCTTTCGAAGGACTGCACGCATCTGGCTCGTTAGCACGATGGCGATAACCGTAATTTACATTTAAAAATACGCTTTCAATGTCCCGTTTAGGTTAAAACTCGTTTATATGAAGGCGAAGTGAAGGTAACTACTCATCGTGTCGTGGTTCAAACGCTTAAAAATTGCACGCATTTTGTGAAATGGTGAAGCTGCTCACGTGCAGGCAGCTGCACAGTTGCACTTAATGATTTTTTTCTGCGATAATCACCCAGAACTGGTTTTTTTTTTGGAGAAAGCAATCCAGTAACAACTTACCTATCATGAATGGCGAAAAAGACAGCCACGTTCATTACTCAAGTAGCAACGCTTTCGCCGCAGTTTTATCCACATTGTCGTAAAACATTCGCTACTTGGTCCGCTTAGGTATAATAACATTATTTTCAGCATTTCCTGGTTTTATAGCTTCTTATTTAAAAAACGCCGAGGTCATTTTCCTTTTTCTCAGCGCGCAGTGCAATACTAAGAAATCGTCTGGATATCTAAACACGCGAAGCAGCAGGCCTATCCGGTAATAGCCTATCCAGATACCTCCGTGTAGAAGGTTAACTTTGGATGGGTTGAAAGGGTCCACCTGGTTGCTCCTATGGCACGTTGACTTTTTTGCCGGTCCCAGGAAGTAACAAATACGGTCAGTATCGCTTTTTCAGGGCCCTGTACCAACTGATATTATCAGAGTGGTTTGCTTTGAACAGGATATGATTGATTATTGGGGTTTTAGGGCGCGTCAACGGCGAGGTTATTTGCGCCCATCTTGATCAGGAAAACGGCCAAGCTCGAAGTGCGGTCAGACAATCCCGAAATCGTGAAGCTTTCTCAGTGTCTCAAAGTGCGCCGCCCCGATAAAAATCACAGATTCTGCACCGGGGGACTTAAGGCCAAAGCCTCACGGTGAACGCTCCAGATGCTGGGATATGGAGGCAGGACGCGGTGCAATGCGGCGCCAGGCGACCAGCAACCCTCGGCGGGCTCGTCATTTACCATGGTATTACTGCCGGGGCGACTCGCGGACATCAGGCACCAGCCAGCAGCGGTCCAGCGCCCTCCGCCCCTGGCACGGACAGACGCCGCCTGACACTGACGTATCCCCCTGCCACCGTCCAGACCCATTAACGGCCAATTCGTGAGGGATATCCTCCAGCGAAGGCGGCCTTGTTTGCACTGTTCGTTGCGAGGGCATGTCAGCCTTTCGATTCGGCTCGGTTGAGGTGTGCCGTGGGCGGGCTCGCCGAATTTGAGTCACAAAACCGATGTAATTGACCTCTTACGGGGTGTTACCGATTTGCGCTGAATATGGCCTGAAAAACGACTGCATGCGATGTTGGCACTAGTCGGCACAACCGGTACTTCCGTGCCCAGCCGCACGGAAGAGCACCGAAGGCAGGTCACGGTTCATGACGGCTGCAGCTCTGACGCCACTTGCGCATTGTTTGAGCCTGAATAAGAACGTGCAAAAGCGGCAGAGGGCAGCGATCAGATGAATCGATTCGGCGCAATTCGACCGTCGACGGTGTGTCTGCCGCCGTTACTGCGGCCGTTACCGCCGCACGAGCGGCACGTTAGCGCGTCGTTATCGTCACCGTAATGGGCCGACTGTTGCGGACCGGATCCGGGATCATCGTATCCTCCGCCCGCCGGCCGGCCGAGGCAGATGGAAGAGTCGGCCGCCGTAACCACCCTGGTGCCTATTTTATACACCAGTTACGGGAGACCCAATCCGCTGTCTGCCGTCGTGTGGTCCGCCTGGTCCGCGTCAGAGTCTGCCGCCGACTTTGACATCCTGTTGCAGCGAAGTCAGCGCGGCGTCCGCCTCTCGCCAGCCTGCCTGGTCTGCAGCAGACTGTCGCCCGATGTTTGCCCTGTTACGGAGCACCCAGACGGCCATCTGTCTTCCTCTGATCTGTCTGGTCTGCAGCGGAATCTGCCGCCGACTCATTAACATCGTCACCGAAAGCACGTCGAGATTAGCTGTGTCTTATTGCGGACAGGGTCGGCCTAGCTGCGCCCAGCCTGCACCACTACTTGCAGCAGTCGGCCGCCGACTCGGACGCCGCCGCCGGCCGGCGGAGGCGACCCGACCACAATTAGCCAATCAGGTCAAGGCGCCGCCGAAGCGCGATACGCCGGTGCCATGCATCGTCACGCCCCCCCCCCCGCGCCGATGCCGCCCGCCCGGTCAGCGCCCGCCGGCCGGCCGTGTCCATCTGCGGGCAGAGTCTCGGCGAGGCGTGGCTCGCGGCGAGGCGCGTCGGGGTCGCCTTTGTGCCTCGCCCGGCAACGGCGGCGAGGCGCTCCTGATGGAGCGGATGCCGGCGCAACTCCCGGGCGGGACCGCCCGGTTACCGGCCGGCCTGTGAGGGCGGCGGAGGCGGAGATTGAGAGCGCGGGGAGTGGCCGGCCGGCGTATGTGCACGGTCATCCTTAGCGTGGCGCCCGGGATAATCCCTCGAAAGACGTGGAAGGGATTAGGCCGGGAGTTATGCCTTGCAGTGCCGATGCACGCGGCGTGGAAGGCGCTCCCCGACGACGGCGTTGAGGTGGTCGACGAGAGTTTGTGCATGACGTGAAGTGTGGCACAAGACTTTTGCGCAAAGTCGCGATCTGACGGGATATTTGAAGTGTTTACCTTACGTTCGACGCACAGTGAACGTCAAACGACCCAAACTCGAAATCGATCTCAGAGTCCAGTCATCCGCCTGCTGCAAATGCAGACCACGGACAGACGCCCATTGATAATTCCAGCCACGGCGGCGAGGCGTTCGAAGAGATCGGCCCAGATACACGACGTCACGGGTCCTGAGAGGATCATTGTCAGGGTGGGGGAAGGGGGGGGGCAGACGGCCGCTGTGACATTTGGAGCACGGCCCACGCCTTGCACCACAGAGCAGCGACCGCGCATGGTAACGCCACCGGGCGGGCCCCGTCTGCTGCGCAGGACCGGGGTCTCGGGCCAGGGACGACGTGGCGATGAGATTAAGACAACCACCGTCGAGGCCGCAGGGAGACAATGGACGCGACATTGAGGCTGCAATGGCTGTCGCTCTCTCGTCGAGCGGAAAATGAGCTCGCTGGTTGGCCGCGCTGCGCTGGCAGATTGCTCGCGCAGTGACTCGGTGAAACGCAGTGGGCTCGATGGCGGAACTGCTACCAATGGCAGACACTGGTGGCAGTTCCGCCGTCCAGGCAGTTCAGTTCCCGTACAGCGAAATCTCCAAATCCAGATCTTGAGACAGGCCTTCAGTAGTGTCCTCCAGTCGTGGGAAATTTTCAATTAGAGCTACGCCCGGGGGCCATGGATATCGCCAATCTCCGTGTCGATTCCCTCAGAGGGCGCGCAACCGTGTCGAGTAAGCCGAGATTGGTGAGTGATTGGAAACGGGATCTGCCCTTGGCACGTCGGGGCGCCAGAGTCCACCGCTGGCCATCTGTTGGATAACTTTGGCTGACAGAATCTTGCTAAATGGCAGTTACCTCGCGTTTCTGCTATCACCAACATGCCTGCTCGAGAAAGTAGTTTTTCTTTCTGCGTAAGCAATTCATCACGCTATAGCGAGCAAGCACTTCAGTACTCGGGGATTTGTTGTCTTGGCAACGTTATGAGGCTAGTTTGCACTCGATGTACTCCTCCAGGGCCTCGATTCCCGGCCTTAAATTGGCAGCAGGCCGTTTTATCGCACAACATCGGGCGAAAAACTGTCAGCGCGGTGTGGAAAGTAATCCGTATTGGCACCCGAAGCATTCTAGATTCTGGAAAAATGGCGGGGCCTACCAGGAAAAGCGCGCGCCGCATCCGGCCCGAGCGAAACAGAACAAGACTGTTTTTTGCGTGCCCAGAGCTTTGGCATTGCAGCTGGGGCCTGGACACTGTTCTGGGCAGATTAGAAGTGGGCCGTGGACAGCGTCCAAGTCAAATGAAATAACAAACCTTGATCTGTGGTAAGAACGAACCAGGATGTGTTTTACAGCCAGTGCTTGAACCCATGGCATCACAAGCCGTTAAGCAAGATCTGCTCCACTGGCTAAAAGTAGGAAGCAATATGCCAATTCTCTTTAATAAGCAATGCCATGCTCTGGTTCATGCATGGGGAAAACGAGGTATCGTGGCTCGGGTGGCATATCACATGTCCGAAGTTGTTTTTTTATATCAAACTTGTTCCAATATTTTTATTTTTACCAGGATTACCCGTGGAAATAAGGAAATTTACTGGCTGGCCGTAAGTACGGTTAGACAGATGAAATGCACAAAGTGAAATTGTGTGATAAGTTTGGAACAATGTGGCAGCGCAAAACACGATCTAAGAAAACGACGCTTAGTTCCGAACGGCAGTAGTTTGTAAGGTTATTTGTACCTATCCTGTGGAATCATATATTGTGGACGAAGTGCTAGGAAGTAATGAGCAGGTAGGGTTGCATGTGATCACGCTGCGTTAGTGAGGGCTTACGTGGCAGGCTTTGTTCCATGTTTTTAACCAACCCTCGAAATTTTCGGACGCACTTGGGCTTTCCACAGGCTGCTTAGTGATATATAATCTCCTTCGAAGCTTAATGGACTGACCTGAAGTTAATTATATGCTTGTTTATTCCAAGTCGTTGCTTCGCCATGAATGGACTGGACAGGATTGTCGGATGAATGGTCAGAGCCACGAGAAAGAATCCTTCGCGTTTCCCACGGCCTATCATGCTCCCGTCAGCCGTCGGATGTCCGTCGTGCAGCGGCCTTTGTGATCAGACCTGTTTCCGGCTGTTCGAAGTTCCGCGCAAGTTCGACCCGATCACCCGAGATTAACGGCCGCTGATACCAATCTCGGACCCCGGAATAACCGTAGCATTGAGCTCGGATTTCATTCAAACTGGAGAGCCCCGCTGGGAAATGCTGCGCCTTCTTCACAGAGCGCGGGGGTCTGAACTCGGAATGCTGTTGACTTTGAAGGGTCGCAATGCCGCCACCGTTTCTGCCGTAATCACTCGTGGGGTTTTCATTTCTTTTAGTTTCATACGTGACTGGTCCATTTTAGTCTTAAGCCTCAGTAGCGTGCAGTTAAACAATTGGTCAGCAAGAGCACATTTGAAGCAAACGCGGATTACGTTGCTGTGTTGAAGAGTTCAGTCAGGGGGCAAATTCTCAGTACCTTTTGGTGATGTGACATCGGAGCGACTTTGTACCGCTTCCTCGACACGAGGTCGAGCCGGCCTTCGGAAGTCGAAATGTTTTCGACGAGGCCCGGGGCGTCCAGCTCGGGGCCCAGCCGTCCACGGAGAGAGCGGAGCTTGCACGTTCCCACGGTCGAGAGCGAGCCACAAGCCACGGTCGAGAGCGCCGCCGTCTGCCGGACCCAAGCGGCTCAAAACGGCCCAAAGCCGACTTCGGGCAGAAAAAGCCGAAGGCCGCTTCTGTCTCCGGTAAAACATCTTGTGGTTGATGCCAGAAATAAACGAGGTCGCGGTTCGCCCGCTCAAGGCATGAAGTGTTTCGCAGACTGCGCCCTTAAAAGGCCGCCTGCCTGTCTGAGAAACTTATACAGGCCGTTTAGTCACTCTGAGGTCCCAGGATTTAGTCTCGACAGCATGCAGCTGTAACAATGATAAGCACACGCAAGTCTGAAATAAGTGCAGTTTATGCTGCTGCATTGCAGAGTAGTTAGGCAACGAGTTTACGTTATGTTCACTATGTTTACGTTCATGTTACGTCGGCTCATTTTACATGCATCAGAGTAGCTTTGAGTGTCTCGTCTCTCTCTGTCCGCAGAGTGAAACGATTCGTTTAATTCCCACTCCGCTTCTGCAGTTGTTCACAATTGCTTTACGTGTCACACACAAACGTCCAGCTCACACCCCGGTCCAGCTCCGCATCACACCCCAATCTGCCGCTCGGCTGACGACGCCCCCCCGGGAATGGTCAGCGTCTCGGAGTGAGAGCGTCTATTCCCAGAAGAGCTTTGGAGAGCTTTGGAGAGCTTTGGAGCGCCGGCGGGGGCGGCAGCCGCCGGCGGCCCCCGCACTGCTGTCCGAGCGCCGCTGAGCCGTGCGGCCGGGCTGCAGGGCGCCATTTCTTGCAGCCGTCGGCCCGCGCGTTACCCAGGCAACAGGCGGCTTTGAAGCGAATGTGGTTTGGGGAAGGTAGCTGATTGTTCTTCATTACTGACGGTGTGCCTATGTATGTGCCTGGTGTATACGTTTTTCATTGCTTTTTTTTGTTCTCTGTTTTTTGTTTTGGTCGTGACTGAATGAATGCCTGTGACCCATCTATCTCAGTAAGTAAATAAATGAATGAATAAATAACGTTTTGATTACTCGATTTTTTGGAAACGTTCCTAGATCTACACAAAAGGAATAAAAAACTATATATTATGATCATCCACGGACATGACGTTACCGGCAACACGGGCCTGTGGTTCATGGCTCCCTCACGTTTCCACTTTTCAGCGAACCGGTTGAGGCGTTTCTTACGGAGCGCAAGCGAAGATGATGGATCAGAAGCTGGGCCAGCAAGCCGCCGCTATGGAGCAAAAGCTGGACCAGCAAACTGACAAGGCAAGCGACAATTAAGAACCAAACCGTAGAAATTTAGAATGATAGCCGGAAGAAAATGGAAGCAGAGGTCAGCAGGCCGGTCAAAGAAATCACAGAGCTTCACATAGCTCTGACTGGCGCTCTGAAACAGCCCAGCGCCGCAGGGCAGCCCGGCGAACTGTCGGCCGGAGCGCGGCAGCTCATCGCAAAGCTATGCACCGGCTCCTGCCGTGACGGCGGCTCAAGATGATCTCGCATCCCCAAACACAGCAGGAAGATCCCCAGATTCGAAGGCAAAACTGCCTGCGAGGCGTACCTGGCACATTCCAGACCATGGCTGTTGCTAGCTGCTGAACGGATTCAGAAAAGGTGTTTTACCCGAGCAACTGTCTCGAAGACACGGGCTACAGATAAAACGGCGGGTAGGGGGGGATACATCGGTAGACTGGTGCTTCCGCTTAAATTAGGCCGTTGCCTATTAATCATCAGTATCCTTGCCTTTCATTCTGTCTGTAACGCGAAAAATAGCGTTGATCATTTGCATGAGTTAAATACTTTGCCTTCACGAACCAAAGTGAGAAACATTTATCAATGTCGTAGTTATACAGTTGGGCAAGGTCAAACGTTTCAAAACTTACCCGATATTTAGGCTGACATATGGGTACATGGAAGTTAATTAGTTCTTCAGTGTCATTAACGAAACATGCAAGAAGAAATCTTTTGAGTTTTTACCGTAAAATAAATGTGCTTTGAACTCGGCACTAAGAGAATGCATGAGACAATTACGCCAAAGGCCGTATATAACCGAAATCAAAAACGATTTGCTTTCTCAGCATCGTCCAGCAACACATTTCTGCCAGCTTCTAAGTGTATTTGTGGTGGCGTGTTTTCAGTCTAATTCGTCCCTAATACCTCCCCATTTTGTTTTTTTTTTACGGCCTTTCAAAGGTCTCATCTCTGACGATGCGCGAGTTAAAAGTTGGGAGCAGAGAAGCTGGAGTTTCTATTCCATGTCTGCGGCGGCAACGGTAACAATGACTGGGTCATCAGCCCAACCCTCCTAGTGGAGGTGGTATCCAGTCCAATTTTCTTATTAGTGGGCCTTGAGTTGCTACCGATCATCTCTTCCCTCCTCTTGAAGTACTTTTTGATGTAGCCTCAAGTCGGGTAATTTAAGGCAAAACTTCAGTACCAAAGAAAATGAGGTCATTGCTGTCTTACTTGCGTGTATCTTCGGACCGCAGCCGAGTCTGCCGAAGCTGATTCATTTTTACTGCGCCAGGATTTTTATAGTCCCGGGGCCGGCTATTTGTTGCTCAGCGTTGGCACCAGCACAGGTGGCAAGGTCGTCAGAGGCCTTAAAACCATTGACGCGATGACAGCTCACGGGATTTGCGTTCGGCGCTTGAAAAATCGGAAGGGCGTCGCCAAGTTCTGCGTCCGTGGTCCACCGCACGGCCGTAAATCATGTCCAGCTGGGAGCCAATCCCAGCAGGCGGCAACTGGTGACAACTGAAACAGCTGACTGCCGAAGAGGGCTCGACAAAGCCCGGCGTAAATCATGAACATTCGCAGAAAGCCTGCATCCGGACCCGAAGGCGCACCAAGGACGCTGCACGCGGCCCTGGCACGGGCATCAGCTTCATGTGGCTGAATGAAGGTGCGGCAGGACCCACGGCTGTGCTGATGGCAATGCAGCTACGAAAGCAGTGTCCGTGAAAAACTGTTGAATGGACTTATGCAGTAAAAACACGCATCAGACGATTCAGATGAGTGGTTCTGGCTGCTGGTACTGTGACGCTTCATTTCATTTTGGCTCAGGAATGAATGGGACAGGACTTTTTTGTTTCAGGACTGGCTCAGGACTGAATGGGAAAGGACAGCTCTGGTGCTGAGGACAAAACAATGAGCATGAACGTCTTTCGTGGATTCCAGTCGGCGAAAAAAAAAACAGATACACACGTAATGAACAGCTTCATCAGGCAGGTAGTGAGTGAATGCTGCTTCCTAAAGTTTGCCCGAAAGAACTGGCTTTGCTCAAACAAAGAAGTCAGAAAGCCAGTCTTGCAACGAATGCATCACCAACATTGACTCCGCCAGTTCCACCGATTCCAAACCTTCCCAGCGACACAGCAGCCCATGGCGCCGCAGGCAGTCCGTGGCCAGAGCCTGGCTGCGGCAGCGGGAAGGTGCCGCGGTCCGGACTCTGCAGAGGGCATGACCCGGTTAGCCGGGCACGCGATCACGCCGGGTCAGGGCCGCTGGACCGGGACTGGCGGCTCCTGGTGAGTCGCCGTCTGGGCCGCCGGCGACAATCATCACCGACTCGCCGCCGGCCGGCGGCCGTGCATTGTGCAAGGGTGGAGAAACGCCAGAGGTTCGGCAGGTTTTACGAACGGTTATTTGCGACTGTTGCGAACAGAGCAGCCTGTTTCCCTTCGAGCCCTTGGCCTCCGCCCTGGAAGACGATAATGTGGAAGACGATGGAAATCTCCGCCTTGGAAAAAGATGGCGCACGAGGCGGTCTGTGGCATTCTTCGTTGTGACAGGCCGCTGCCACAGCACTCCTAACATCCCGACCACGGTCAGTGGCACTCCTGGCCCTCTAGCCGCGGTCAGTGGCACCCCCGGCCTCCGGCGGAGCTTGAGCCGGCCTCGCCAATCACCCCACACCGGCTCTGTGAGACGGCAGGCCGGAAGCTTTACGAGCCGACCGACGCAGCCGCAGCGCCGCGCCGACAGCGCCAGTGGCGCAGCAAGTGGACCCAGGCCTCGCCGAGTCCTGCTGGTGGTGCCCGGACGCGCCTCAGCACGTTTGTACAGCGAATTACCGGGAGTCAGACTCCTGCCCTGTGTGAACGGCATGTGTCATGTCGGATGGTTCGGGTGCAATTTGAACGATTCCGTCGGCGTTTGCTGGCGTCGCCTCTTGCCGGCGCGGGCGGCCAGCCTCTTGCGTCGTGCCTCTGATGAGCCTCGTGCACGGCCGCCCGCCGGGGGGCCCGTGCACAGTCAGCCCGTGCACAGCGCGTGCACAGGAGCGGTCCCGAGACGGTTGCTGGGCTCCGCGCAGTCTGCGCACTGGACGCCGCCACCACGCGACGCAGAAGTTCGCGGAACTGCGCTGGTTGGCCTGCAGACTGCCAGCGGATGGTCCGCTGCCGGCGGCACAAGCGAAAACAACGGGGCCAAGATGACGCTTAAGACACACCGGCCGTCGGTGGTTGCGAGCCAGCGGTCGGAGGTTTTGGATCGATAACGGTATCTTGCAGATGCCTGGTGTGCCGAAGATCTTTTCCTCCGGTCGTGTATACAGTTAGAGCTTTCGTGGGTGTCTGGCTTACGAATAAGTTCCGCTGCAAGATTTTGGGCAAATATTGCTGAACTCGTGAGGATAAACGATCTGCGATTTCCGCTTACAGTGACCGAGAATGTTATCTTTCATGGGCGTGTTTTCGATCATATCTTGTATTGTTAATTTGTCCTTGTCATTCATTTTCTTCTTTGCTCTTACTGTTTAATGTCATCGGCGGCAGGGGTGTCTTGAATTAAGCGGAAGTCTTTGCACCAGTTCCGCTCCCACGGCGTACCACATTACCAAGTTGGTAACTGGTTTATTTAACGATGCTCTCAGCTGCCAGGATCATTTCGCGTCGCACCCTCTCAGAACGCTGGTTGTCGCGAAGGACGGCGAAGAACCACACTACCCACTACCCGATTCAAACGATGATCAAATGATGGTTAGGTAGGATACAAACCTTAGTCCATTCGGTTTTTCCGGCTTCGCCAAAAACGATGGAAGATAAGCACAGGTTTGCACTCTCCTTTATGAACAGTCAAAATGGGGAATAGTTGCTTCGCCGCAAGGAGTGCGCTTTCCCCATCGTGATTCGTGTAAATTTGTAAAAAGCGGGTCATTTTTCTGTACAAGATTAGTAGATGGACCGCATTTCCCGCAATGACGACTTGTCTAAACCACGGTGCGTTTTTTACCAATGTTCCGGTACGGATATTTTCTGATTTTAGCATGCCATTTATCAAAGTCGGTCTGCAAAACGCGAAGAACACAAAACCTGGTGGAAATCCAAATGATGTCCCGTACCGTTTACAGAACAGACGTGTGAAGACCAAATGTTCTCAGGCTCTTCTTGACGTTATTCCAGAGGCTGTCTGATCCCCAGTAGCGAAACGAGGTGCTGGCGCGCAGCATTGCCCGGCGCAGCGGTGCTGCCACCTATCGGGCCTCCCTCCTCACCCGTCCGACCAGGTCTGGTTGACCAGTCTTACGCGCCAGAAACCTCCCCCTTCCGCTGGGATGTTACAGGTTAGCTGAAGGTGTGGCCATAGCGAACCGAAGGCATAGCTTCTCGCGCACTCTCCGCAGCAGAGGCAACCATCAGCACTGGTCCCATGCGGCAGAGGCGTCTGAACACCAATGCCTGTGACAGCACTGCCCTTTTGTACCGGTTTACCTGGCTGATGTACATACATACGTCCGCGTTCGGCAGTGCCGCTCAGTAGTGGTCTGACTGATTGCCTGCCGCGCCGGCGCTGGCCGCCGTGGGAATGACTTATAGCGGTCCTCGCTGGGGGAAGATGGTGGCGTCTTCTCACCCGACCATAAACGCTAGGCCAGCCAGTCGACTGAGGATGGTTAGGGAAAATGGACATTTTTTTTCTTCTCGGTATTGATGGGCGTGCTCTTTCTGAGTTTACCGCCGCTTCCGATACATTCTGTAGTCGGCTAAGAATGAAACCTAACATATCACTGTGCATTCATACATGCACCGTACATAAATGGAACAGCATTCTAATGTTTTCTGTACCTCGTGATAACTTCAGATATGCTCCTGTCTGATGTAGTTGTTCTCTTGGAACATCTGATTTTATTGGACCAGTGTGTTTTACGTAAATCGCGATCTCGTGCCACTTTGTCGTCTGTCCTGGCCTGTGCTCCCTCCCCCCTCCCCGCAAGCCCTTGGAGACCCTGAATGTGGCGCCAGCTGGATGGGCCTGAGGCCCCGGCTTGCGGCTCGCTGAAACTCTAACCCCTGTACACCGGGCACGGTCCGCCGGATACCAGTGGAGAGGGGTCCTATCTTCCGACGGCGACCGATGGAGGCCGGGTCTACCTCCTGGTGACGGTGTGAGCCCCTGCCCGCTCGTCCCAGGTGTGTAGCCAGAATCTCACCAAGGATGGGCAAGGACAACCGATCAATGCTGAGCGCTCCTCAGGTTTTGGCCACTTTATTTTCGAATTCCGGAAATTTTTGGAGCGCTTCATTTCTGGGGGTGTAAAAACGTCAGATATTCATCCCAAGGGGCCTGGTCCCTTGCTTCCCCCCCCCCCCGGCTACGTTCCTTGCTCGTGGAGACCACAGGAGGGAGACCGGGTCTGCCGCCTGGTCAGTGGGAGTCCTTTGTCCGTTGGTCCAGATAACAGAACGGGGGGCGCCGGCCGAACCGCCAAGATCAGATCGCAGGACGCCATCAGACGGATCAGCAGAGACGCCGACAGAAGGGCTGGCAGAGATGTCGCGGGCTGACTCATGCTCGGCGGACGGATCTCTGTCGCCAGAGCCGGAAACAGCGGGACGCCGGGATGAGAAGGCAGCCGTTGCGCAGGCGATGAAAACAGGCCAACAGGAAGACTCTGAATCTGAAGAAGACAACGTCTACAACAAGCATCTCTCTCTCTCTCTCTCTCTCTCTCTCTCTCTCTCTCTCTCTCTCTCTCTCTTTCTATCTCTTCCTCTCTATCTATCTATATGTCTATCTGTTTGTCTATCTATCTATCTATCTATCTATTTATCTATCTATCTATCTATCTATCTATCTATCTATCTATCTATTCATCCATCTATCTACCTATTTATCTATCTATCTATCTATCTATCTATCTATCTATCTATTTATCTATTCATCCATCTATCTATCGCTTCTTTTCTCTCTCACTCTACCTTACTATCCCTCTTTCTCCCTTTTTCTTTTTCCCCTTTTCTCATTTCTTCTCTCTCCCCTTTTTGTTTAGAGTCACATGACGCACCCTGACGTTCCCATTACCTTCAGACCGTTCGGTGTCGTGCTGAGGCCAATTATAGACATCCGAGCTCTTGTTCTTTGTGTGCCACTGCAAAAGTTTGCTGACGTCACACACGATGTAGGTTTGTGGTGCGCGCTCCTTGTGAAGACCGTTTTCTCACATCCGATTCTGGATCTTGGTCACGACACTTCAGGACACATAAAAGGACGTCGAAATCAACCGGTGAAGCCCAAACTCGTCTGGCGGCAAGGAAAAAACCGACCGGATCGTCTAGCGGTCACGCTGGAGACTTTTCCAGCGTGTCCAAGTACGACTTCATGCCGCGTTATAATCTCGTACCGAATAGGCGCACCCAGGCTGATAGAAACGGGGAGAAAAGTCACACTTCGATGCACGAAAAAGCGCTTGTTGCAATTGAAGAATGCCGCTATCAGTATGCGAGACAAGCCGAAGACAAGCAGACAGTAGCCACGGTAACGCTTTAAGTACGCCTCTGCCGGCTCCCAAAGAGGGCAGAGCGGCAAAGTTTGAGCATGCGGCGTCCTCCCACGGGGCTCAGCGGCGTCTGCGCGCGGCTGGGGACTCGGCCGGCGGTTACGCGATGATTGATCTCGGCGCCGGCAGCGGGCCGCCCGGACGGCGCCGCCGGGACACGGAGCCGCGCTCTGAGCCCGCTGAGAACGACAGCCCTCTGAGGGTGTCGAGTGGTCCGAGGTCTGCCGGGCACGAATTGGCCGGAGTTCTCGCCTGCGGGTGACAGCCGGGGGCCGGTCTATTGGTCTGAAATCTGCTCAGATCGACGAACCTGTGACAGACGCTGTATTGGTCCAAAGTCTGCAAAAAGCGAAAGCCCTCTGGGGAGCGCTATATTGACGCGAAGCTATAATTTGTGCCCGTTACAAACGACCATCCTTTGCGAGGAGAGTAGCAGAGTAATGAGACAAACGATTAACAAAGTTTTGGCATTCTCTGCCTGACGCCGGTTGGAATCAGTATGATTTCAATGCTCTCATGAATCCATTGACTTCCAGGAGTATCTATGTTCCTGAACAATCTGGATTTGGACTGCAGCCCTTTGCGTTATGGATAAATGAAATAGGTGCATGGTAAGGCCATGGGAAATCTCACGGAAATTGTGAAATTAAGTCTGATCTTCACGCTTATCGTTTACTGGGAATTAATAAACACTGCGAGTTTATATCAGAAATATAATATTGCTGGTTTTTAATTGTATATCAAAACACTTTGTTATTTGCGCTTCATATTGTTTGATATTTAGGAAATGTAAATTATGTTAAGCCTGCGTAACAGTACCGAAAAAACGTCGGTCACGTACCTTTGTGAGTGTATGGTACGTGACTGACCCTTGTCGAAGCTCTGGGCTCGCCTGTGTTCTTGTCAAGAAATCTGCTAACTAGAATGCGGTTATGTAGGAGGTAGGGTATCCAAGAACAAAAACATGAAGAAGGGTGAGCGTGCTATGCCTGCATCTGATATCGTGATCACACGACTGAGCGGACCACCAGCAGAGTTCCGTTCGGGAGCCTCTTTCGCGAGCTGCCGAGATATCAGCTCCGGGGCAATCTTAGTTTAGTTTTCGAACGCCATTTGAACTTCGCCAATTATTGCGCTGTCGAGACAAATAACAACCTGCGCTGGAAGCACGATGCACGCATATTGGCCGGGTCGATTGCTTACAATGTGATGGAGGCCGCCATACTTACCATGTCTACCTCGGCGCCCACCGAGGTAACTGCGAGGTAAGTTGGTGTGGCTATCGAGGTAACTTGGATGACTTCACAGTTTTTGTCATGAACGACGTTTGGCAGAACGTCAACCAAGGTAACCTGGTGTGTCTGGTAGTTCAGTTTTTGATCGGGAGGGCTCGACCTCGGCCACCGCTGCTCCCAGGTTCACACTGCCGCGCCGGTTTTCCAGCACGTGATCACAGAAGAGCCCGCACGAGCCGCCGGCAGAGGACCTCGGTCAGTCCCCGCCGCCGCCGCTCCGGCCCCACGCTGGCGCACCCAGTCGCATTAGCGTCATGTCGGCGCCTGTCACCGGCATTCGGGCCCGATGGGAGGGGGGACAGCCGTCTGTTCCGCTCGTCTGACCGGGGGGGCTGACGGGGGGGGGGGCGATTGGCTGACGACATATCACGGTCGCCCAGTGCCGGCCGGCTGCGGGGAGTGGTTGAATTTCAGCGCGGTCAGTGTGTGGGCCCGATCAATGAGGGGAGCGGCCTCACCTGACAGCGGTCCGGTGTGTTGTTATTCTGAAGGGAGCGGTCCTGGTGAAATACGGCGAAATATGCTGTCCGGTATGAGAGGCGGTGGAATCGCAGAGCGGGATTCCTGCCCGATACGGCAAAACTGTGCCCAACTACAACGCAGCTGCCCCTGACTCCGTGCCATGAGGCAGAAAGTCGTGTATGTGCAGACCAGTTCAAACTGTCCCCCAAGCTGGAAAGCTACCTCACGATAATTTTCATACCATTTTCTCGATTCAGGTTGATAGAGACGCATTCAACAAATGCCAAATCGTCGTGGAATGATGAAATATGACGCAAAATAATCATCCTAATGCGAATATCACGCTTTCTCACACTATACCTCCGGTTAAAAGAAACATAGCTGTTATGATCCTGGCAGCATGATGCCCCACGGATGTCATACCTATGGTCAGAACTGATGCGGCCATACTGACAAGCATAGATCAACTTTAGATCGACGTGATCATTCATTCTTTTCCAAACGAATATGAGCACCACTCCCTTCCTTCCATTAGGCATTCAACATCGGCCGTTCAAGGCGCACATGACTCCAGGATTCCGCAACCGCGTATTTCCTCGCTTGATTGGCACATATGAATGGGCAGCATCTGTCAGGGACGCCACTCAGCAATCGTGGCTGATACGCAGTGGGGTAAACGCGGAGGGAACGACATGTTCGATGGTCTTTTCTTCACGGACGAGTTGTCTTTCCCACGGGCCGGGCAAGCCCTCGGCGCGTCGCAGTGTCTCCGATTTGTATCGGCAGTTCAAAGCCATATAAGAAGGAGGCGCAAGGCTTGGCGTTGCTTCGATCGCATCTCGCGCGTTATGTAACTGAATCGTTAGGCACTTCTATGTTTCGTTGCAGCCACAGCCTCCGAATAAGGTCATGGTCATAGTACCAGACACAAGTGCACTGGGGACGTCTCGCATCGTCCGGGTACGTTTGAGCGTGGCTGGGGATCAGGTTCAGACGGGAAAGGACCAACCAACCCACGTATGTGGTGAGTGTTCACTGTGCGACGATGAGGCCATACCATAGTTATCATAGAGCGTAAAGGATAGACTGTTTCGTCCATTGTCCCGGAATGTTATCGTAATGCATCATCACGATGACATGAAAAATAAAAAAAAATGTAATGACTTGACGAAAATGCACTGTGCTCAACAAAGCACGTTTTGAAGCTAGCTTCGGCTTAAAATTACCACGTCAGTTTTACTCATCCATGTTTCAATTGCTGGAAACAACGGCAAGTTTCCAGAACACGAAGAGCCAGTGTTAATCAGTAGTTTGCACGGTTCCAGTATTTTCAATAGGTTCACACAGGAAAATCAATTTGTGTGTCTTGAGATGCATCGTAGCCAAACCAAGTGCCTAATATTGCTTATTGCGAGAATCAAAGCCGAAAAGCCGAGGATTGCGTTCACTGTGCGCTTTCTATAACCATGGTTGCTACGTATGTCTTCCGTGGACAGGAGAAAATATCACACACTTATTGATAATTTAAAGCCTAATGACCAATGGCTCACATTCATTCTGGGTCCTGTTCTGAAACAAATGAAATTAATTTTGCTTCCAGGTTTGGGCTCTCGTATGGCTATACATCCATTGACTGATCACAGAGGCTTAAGGGCGCACCGACTACAAGTTCATATGGCGCCCAGGCTACACTCAAAGGAGCAATGGTCAATTGCGCACAGTGCATATACAACAGTACGTTATGGCAGCAGTGCGATTTTCTTCCCAGGGGCCTTTTGTAATATGACACGTCCTTGTGATGATGTAAGAAAATGTCACCAACACCAGATAAAATCAGTTCACCAGGATCTGATGCGTCTCGCAGCTTGCACTTGTCTTTTATTGTAATGAATACAGGGACTTATGGGCTGTTGGCATCATTAGCTGTCCATGTTCACGCCTATCGCAACATCTACATGTCCTGCAACAAAGGCTGCCTTGCACGGCGAGCCATCTTGAAAGCGTCATTTTCCGCAGGCAGTCCTCGGGCTCATCACCTGGTCAGACCTCTGCCGAGCCGCGAGGTGGAGTCTGAAGCTCGCCGTGCGATGGCCGCGGAGATACGAGCGAGAGAGGTGTTTTTTTTCATCAGACACGACCAAAGCCGAGCCCTGCGCAAAGCCAGAGCTTCTTTGTCGTCTCAGTGTGACACAGTTTACCACGCATTTGAGTAGCGCTGCATTTTCTTGGTGTGTCCAAACGTGAATACTGGAGGCAAACTTCAGAGACTGTATACTTTATGGTGAGCAAATGCTTCCATACTGTGTTTCTTTTTTTTAAAAGTTGTCTCCAGCGCATGATGATATGGCGCTGAAAGATAAAATGCGCGATAATATTTTGAGTTGTTTGGTGAAAGCGGAAACTGAAATTCCGGAACGGTCGGTAATGAGGTGTTCAAATTATGCTTCTGAATGTCGTCCCCCATCTTCTCCCCTCGGCGACCGCTAGGGATAGCTATCACTCAGCAGGTCAGGATAATGCCGCCTTTTTGTGGGCACTTGGGCGCAGATTGACAACCCCGCACGGTAAGACTAGATAACGTCCGACAGTCCGTAATCCGGCGTCTGCCGGGAGCCGCCAGTGGCTGCTCTCAGACGTTCCGACCACCATTCTGCACCCACCGAGGAAGCTTTATCTTGATTACACGTCAGCGTAACGACTCAATTCTCCTAAAATACTGCAAACGAGCTGGGCCGGTGCCGTGTGATGCGTACAAAGGGATGTTACTTTTAGGATGCAAAGATAGTCTTCCTTGCATTTGCTGGACTTTAAAACAGCTGGGACAAAAGAACGTTTTATCACAAAGTGCTCCCATCAACGCCGTTCGACGTTCTCGAGGTGGGTTGACCTTGCGCAAATAATTTGATTCCGCGGTTATTCACATATGGACACTTAAACTGTTTTTAATTGCAGTCTTGCATCACAACATGATGCTACATTTTCCACTTGAATGCCGTAGACTGAAATGGCTCAGGAGAGTTTCGATGACCGGCAAATTTATTGCGTGCAATTTGCAGATCATTTCAGTTCGAGGGTGCGAGGGCTTAAAACGTTCCCAAGCAAACCCTACCAGCTCGTGTTTCGCATTTTTGATGTACGTGTACGAGTGTATGTGTGTGCATGTGGCGGAGGAGGTGCTTTTTGCATCAGGCGCTCCATGTTGATCCCTGTCGACAGATGCAGTTACGATTTGAGGGTTTCAGTCCTGCCGATACAACGCCTTTGTCACGGCCGAAGACTGTTCCTGGGCCTTTCCTCTTGACAGCATGTCTAGGCTTGGGATTAGTTCGTTAGATTAATTACGCTGCCGCTTGCAGGCGGTGGAATGCCAAGCCTCTTACCAAATGGCTCAACGACATGAGGACGTTGTAATAACTCCGTTTTTCAGTAATTACAGACAGCAGACGTCGACACTGAATCAATGCCCATGTTTTTCAGCACCGGTTTTCCAATCGGCCGATCGATCAGCATTTCCTTCCATTTGTCATTACCCTACCACGCATCATTTACCATGACGACCTCCGAGCCAGACGTCGGAGGCAAGCGGCGCATAGGCTGCCATCTAGTGGCCAAACACGAACCTCAGCTTTGCTTGTTTTCTGCTTACCGTCGCCAAATGCACGTTAGGTTGAACGCTGAAATCAGGGACAGCGGAACCTGGGACGGAGTGAGGAACGATAGATTCCAATTCATTGCTCGAAAACAGGAGTTTATACTGTCCCTATACGGGACCACATGAAAAATGACTTAAACTATGTTCGGTCTCCAACTTTGGAACGCTCCGCTGCTGCTGGTAAACAATGGTAAATGTGAATTTGTTCGGTTCAGCTTATATTTCTCGCTCATAATTGTGTAATTCTGAGCTGGCACGGCCTGGGGATGTCAAATAAGGCACCCCCGTCGTAAATAAATCCTGAATCGTTAGAGTCAGCCCAATCAAGTTATCGGTAGCTGTTCAACAATCAGTTCTACATGTTTTGACATCAAAACCATTTTCATGCTAGGTCAGATCATGGAGGTACGGTGTCATAAACGAAGCCTTGCATGCTTGTTTTTGCCTCTTCAGGCGGTGGCGCGAACATGCTTTGTTTTTTTTTTATATTTGCGAGTGTAATGCGTGGATCACTTGGATTTGCATAGGAAAAGGTTCCCAAAAGGATATACAATCGTGGCATGTCAACATTGCAGGTCATGCTAGGTCACATGCATGATGGCCATTGCATTGATTCGCATTGTGGTTGATAGAGGTTGTTGCCGTTGACTTTCCCTGTCGTTTAAGCCGGAGAAACAAACATACATGCGACTCCTAGCAAAGTTCACCAAACGCAACGTGAGGTCATGTCAGGTCAGGTCACGTCATAGGTAGATGTCAAAATGAAATGAAATCCGACATTGTCTGTGGAAGATCGATCAGCAACAGCAGACATTAATTATTGTTCCTAGTCAGAAAAAGAAAAGTGACTGTCCTGGCTTGGCTTGACCTTGACCCGCTAAAGAGCAGACAGAGCATATTTAGTGATCACGAGATGTCATTTCAGTTCTGTACTTGGCGCAGTTCAGAATCGCAGCGAACAATGTTTGATCTTTGTCAGGAAGAGTGAAGCCACCTTATCTAACCTGATCTAGACTGACCTTGAGTCGATGAAACGCAGATAATGCAAACTCGATCATAAGGTTTCAGTTTCATCCTTTCTGTCACATAGTTCAAAACGGCTGCGACGAAGTATTGATCTTTAGCATGTAAAATAAGACTGATATTTCGCCTGACCTAGGTTGACCACGATCTGGCGTTTTTTTAACAATGGCATGCATTTGATGCAGAAGGTCGTGAACTTTGTTTTAATACCATATTGAAGGCCTGAACGCCACTGTTATCGATGATATGAGGTGCAAACCGATGTCACTTTTCCGACGTTGTGTTCTACGTTTTACGTTACCTGTGACATCATCAGCCATGTAAACAGGGCTAACATATTGTTTTCTGAACTGCAAGACTCGGGGGCTATCGAATGGTGGTAGACCGGTTCAGATCCGAAGGTCAGATCCAGAGATAGCACGGGGTGTCCTTTTTTGGCACCCCCAGGCGGTCGCGGGTACAAAAACACACCAGGTGGTGCCGGGTTAACATCCAGACAGCAGAACACCGAAAATGAAACCTGTGAACCTCTAAAATGCCTGACATTCATGGTACAAAAGGCAGATGTTCCTCACTTCTTACACTGAGGGAGAGTTAGGGTTCTGAAACTTAGGTATGATACCTACACAGTTTTATAACTATATATAAAGGGGACTTTAGGTACAAGGCTTTCAAAGTGCACTTTCATTGGGTCCAAGAGTAATCCTATCAGAGAAAATGTCGAACTGGTATCTTAAGCTGCACATAGATTACTGCTGGTTCTTTTGATTGACAGTGAGGTCTGTATGCACAGGACGTGGCGAAAGCTTGAGCTTCAGCAGCAACGTTCAGCGTATATGGATGCCTCGGGTAGCGATTTTTTTTCTCCGCGCACTTAAACCATTTGCTCATTTATCTTTTTATCTGCAGACCGATGTGCAGCAAACGATTTTGTTTGGTCGAGGACTAAAAACCGCATCTCAAAGGGAATGTTTTATCATGAGAGTCTGCTTTTAGCTGAACTGACCAAGTTATAGCTTGCAGTCTTAGAGGTCAACATTTTATGTACATTATGTCTCAAAACTCTAAACCTACGAAATTTCAAAGCGCTTTCCGGCGAATTCCCTCTTTTTCCTATTAAACTGCGTCGTATTGCCATCTGTCATCTAACATTTATTTTTGGCGAACTCAGGGCAATGAACGTTAGTACAAGACTTGTGTTTTGGCTTGTCAGTAAATCACTTCAGAAACCAGTTTTCGATTATTCATAGTTTTAGGCTCTTCAGGCCATTAATTAGAAAATAAGTAGTGGAAACGTTATCAGCAAAATGTTTTGTGATTGTAAGCGTGCGCGGCGCGACTTTCCGGCTTGTGATCTCGTTTTTCATTGTGCAAGTATAGTTACGCCGTGTCTTCAGCCAGCGTAGTTCGTATTTATTCATACAGTTCATTCATGTACATACAAAGCTTCAGTTTAGAATGCGGATGTGTTGAGCTTGATTTCAGGCTCTCTTGCCGCTGCACAGCCTGTCAGCGTCATGAAGGTTGAAGGCCGGGGCTTTTACTGAGGTGTAAAATAAGGTGGGCCAAATTCGAGGAGAAAAAATGTGGGTAGATTAGGTTCTCAGTGAGTGTCATGAGCGTAAATTCATTGAGGACCAAAAACCAACACTATTGTACCTATACCTAACAAAATGTGATCTGTGTTGTGCGTAGCTTTTTAAAATAAATTTATGACTTTATTGATGAAGGCTTGTTCTGTTGTACATAACGAATATGTGTTGATTTGTTATTGATTATGACCGTGTTTTTTAACCCCAAAGCTCATCATTATATATTTCTCTTCAATGTGTTTGGAAAAAGAACTAGGCTTAAACACGAAATGATGAGATAAACCAAACTCAACTCATCGGTAAACTACCTTACAATTCTTTAGATACTATTACCTCATAAAAATGTAGCAAGTTCCTAGAGAATCCATACCTAATTATTCTCAAACATAAATGGCAACCTTCAAGAAAATGGCTTCTGGGAACAGTCCCAGATTTAGTTGCGTCTATAAACCACTCCCTATCGCTCGCGAAAAATAAGCAAGACGACCTCTGTCGCACAAGGCAAGAGGATAGCCTATTCAGAATCCTGCGGGGCTAAACAGGTCGGATTATCAACTCAGCGCTCTGCGGCAGCCTCCACATCGCGACGGTCGCTGGACTGTCGCCCGAGCTTCAGGAGCGCACCGTCGAGCGAAAACTCCCCTCAGAAGCGAAGCCGGATCGAGCTGGGTCGTCGGCAACACAGGCGCGCCCCGTCAGCGCTCGGACAAGCCGACATGGCGGTACTTCCGACCAGGGGCGCAGCCAGGATTTTCTTGGGGACGGGACCGAAGCTCAGTGAGAACTGAAATCATACGAAAGCCGTCTCGCTCGCTGCGTCCATGCTATCGAACAAGAAAACATGCGGGCTTAAGCGTAGGAGAGGGCACCCCCTCCGGCTGCGCCGGTGCTCACAGCTACCGGGACACGTTCCGACAAAAGACGTCAGCTGAGATCTCGGTACTCACGACTGACGCAACACGTCGGGAGGGATGAAGCAGTAGGAGGGCAGCACGTCGGCGGCCTGGCTCTCGTACAGCAGGACGTCATGCTCGCAGCAGGCCGGCGTCGGCTCCGGCAGGCCCAGCTCGGGCCGGCTGCTCCAGCGGCGCAGCTTCCTCAGAAGCCCGGACATGGCGCTGTGTGATGGCGCCAGTCGCCGGCCGCCTGCAGGTGTTCTGAGACGATGCGAAGTCGCCAACCGGACGGCGTTTGTTTTGCGGGGTTGGAGGACTTTGGGTTCCGCTTCGGTCGGTGAAATTGTCTTTGCCTTGCCGTCCTTGCAGCCGAAAAGAGTTTTCAGGCCCTGCCAGTGCGGACTGGAGAAATAGCAAATGTCCCAGGTCACTTCATTCTGATGATGACGCACTTCACTCCGGCACACGCCGCAACCTTCATTAGCTTCTGTTTGTGCCCGCAACAGGGTACAAGCGCCCTGGTCCAGGAAACGAACCCGTTCACGACCTCACGCGTCCCGTCAGCAGTTCCGAGGCCCCTCGCGCAGACACGACCACAGAGACCACCGCCGTCCACCGGCGCAGTCAGCCCCAATCTGCCCCGTCCCGCCGCCAACCACCTGGGAGACGCCGCCTGCAAGCCCGACCGGGGACGCGCCGGGGGCTGCACGCGACCTCGAGCCGCGTATCTGCCGCGGCCGCCGCCGGCAGATAGCCGACTCTGGCAGTCAGGCGCGGCCATTGTTCGGCGCCGGCCGGGGCGGCGCAGCGCGCCGGCAGCGCGTGCGATCCTCCCAGGCCGTGGGCGGTGGCGCAATGACCTCGGGTCGCACGGCCCGGCCGCCGGCGGCGACTGACCCGGCCAGCACCCGTGCTCCTCCCTGTGGCCCACACGCAGCGCCGAGTCGCTGGCCGTGTATTGCCTGTGAGTCGTGTGTCGTATGTGTCGTGTCTTGTATTGTGTCGGGTATTGCATTGTCCCCCGGCCTGCAGACACCACAGAGAGTGGCTACTCTGTCACTGGTCAATGAGAGGTGGAAAACAGAATGGGACGCACATAGCTGAGACATACATCGCTGATTATGCCAGCCGTTTTAGTTTTCCAAAATACGTTTGGTTCGGGTCAGAGTCCAGCTGCCAGCCAAAACAGTTCGGCTCAGTTAAGTTTGGGTATTTCAGCATCCTTTCGCAGGGCACATCTATTACGGACGATGACACCCATGAAAACAGGACACACCGCAAAACCTAAAAAGCTGACACAACCACATTCACATAAAAGCCATGACAGGCTCGGTGCTCAGGTGGCAGTCATGACCGACCGGCGACCTGTCAGGATGACAGAAGTTTCCAGCTCGGCCTGCAGCGTCGGGCGAGCTAGAGGCGAGCTCCATTGCAGACGTCCTGGCTGGATAGTTGGAGGCTATGTGCGTGAGGTTCGACATTGCACAACCCGCCATTAGAACTTCGCAACCCGTCAAGACGCTAGTTGGTGCAAGTCTGCATTAGCGTGAGAGGAAGTGAGTTGTAGTGGGAAGATGGTGCAACGCCTACTCTTCCGTTGACCTAAGCAGTTTCAACAATCTTCGTTTGCCGTGCGCGTGATCACAGATGGTCGAGCACGCGCCAGAAACGGCGTAACCTTCGCCTCTATAGGAGGGGCTTACGGGACCTCCCCTAAGGTTCTCCGAGGATCATTTCCTAATAAATTGTTTGATCTACCTGAAACTTAGTGTATACTCTGGAGCATCCCTTACGCATCGTATGGTGAAAAATGCTTCCTCTACGTTGCCATGGTAACGAGCTATGAGGTCATAACGGGAGCCATGTCCACCGTTGTCGCGCTAGAACGCGGCCGGTTTACAATGGTCTTAGTTTTTTTCACTGTAGGACGGTTGGAGGGCAAAAATGTAGTATGTATGTATGTATGTATGTATGTAAAGATAGATAGACAGATAGATAGATGTAGCTATCGGCTTCATATTGTATGTTCTATAACACTACAGGCAGAATTAGTAGGTTTATGCTCACTGCCGGAATTATCCAGGATGTAAACTGAGGTCATAAGCTAAGGCGGGCAACACATCATTTTTTTTTATCTCTGGAAAGGCGATAGGAAATACTTAACGCAAAACAACTTATATATTCGGATGAGTGAGATGCAAGGAATCGAATGACAAGTTTGGCGCAATTTATTTTCTATTTCATCAAAAAAGGACGGAATGCAGCGAACGCCTGACTTTCGCTCCGACAGGTGCAGCGGTGCTGGCCGCGAAGTAATGAGTTTACAGTACCTCTGAGTGTTCACCAATTGCAATAAATTAACGAACACGAACATACTGTTTGCGAACAGGGCTGTTCGCGAACGGGTTACCGGCCGGCAGGCGAAATCGCGAACGAACACAAACGAACACGAACTGTTTACGAACAGCTGGCGGACGGGAAACCTTACGTTAAACTGACGATATGTTTTTTTTTCTTCGGCATCCGGGGTTGTCACGGTGCTGCGTGATTGTGCCATGTCCGCACCGTCTGAATCTTTCATTTCACTCGTTTCTGCAGATATAAAGACGTTGGTTTCGCTGTGCGTATCGTGTGCGCACTCGCCAATGCTCGGAACGCCCACGCGGCCAGCCAAGCTGCTAAGCTGAGCACCAAAGCGACGTCTAAAAAACCTGAGAACGGCACGAGCAGAAAACACGTAGCAAGCCCCCTGTGTATTACACGTGGCGCGGCATCTTCCAGCCTGCGCCAGCTTGCGCTGCGTAGACATTGATCTTCCCTGATTGAGACATGATTAAGATTTGGCAATCTTGCCATTCCTCCCCTGAACCACTTGTCCCCTTGGGAGAACTCCTCCCGGTTGGGAACGCCTGCTCTACGCAAGTAAGCCAAAGCTTGCTTATTGCGCCAATAGTTTCGCCAAATAACCACCTTTTGCTCGTCCTGAGCCTAGAAAAATTAAACCTACCAATTCAGCACCGCATTAACCCATTTCGTGATGTAACTGCGTACCGGTTCAATCGCCGTTCGCGTTCACGAACAGTTCGAGAACTGTTCACGAACTAAATGTGTTCGTGAACAGCTGGTCGGCCGGCGGCGGAGTCGCAAACGAACGCAAACGAACACAAACAAGTATAAACGAACAGCGTTTCGTGAACTGTTCACGAACTGTTGGGGACTACCCAACCTTGCGGTACCACGGGATACCTAAAACTGGATTTTGTGTTGGATATCAACACAAAAAAAACGCATTAAACACATACCATGCCATACCACACCATACCATTTATTTGGGCAAATTCACACAACCATGGCCATTCCTTGCCCACGTCACAAGATCGAAAGGCAAGGTAAAAGACCCTTACTCACGAGACGACCTGGACAAATTAGTCATCTTTGTCACTTCAGTCATCTATCAAGTGAAAAACGCTTCAGAGCACGATGAAAACGTGGCGTCTGCATTTCGCGCATCTTGACTGGTGGCGTATTATACAATGCCGGCCCACGACAGCAGAATCGGCATCTCTCGGCCTCCGTTTAAAAAAAAAAGAAAAACGGTAACCTTATGCAAAGGAATTTTGTGGAGTAGGGCGAGTGTGTGATATTTGAAAAGATCCTCGGTTTCCAACCACATTAGCGCTGCCCGGACATCCGCTGACCGGCTAAATTTCGTTCTCCCAGATATGACTCTAGCGGTAAAGTTCAATACCTTTTAAATCTTGGCAAGATTCTTGCAGTTTTTGTCTTCTTTCCTGGTTTTTGGTCCGTTTTTTCCGCAGCGCTGGCCAGGAGGTGGTCGCACGAGTTCCCTCCCTATACGTGCACGTTATGCAGCAGGCCTTATACGGGCGAGGGTTAAATGATTTTGTTCGCTTGGCCAATGCCGGCTCTGTCGCCCGTCGGCAGCCCAGCGCTGCCTATGTTAGCCCAAGTAAATATGCGCCCAATGTCCGATTTACTTCTCGCGTAACTCGTTTCCATAACTGTTCATTGCAAAACCCCACGTTCTCAGCGCTGTTCATACTAATCGGTTGGCCGTATGAGGCCCGGAGCCCACGTTTATCGCTCCCTCTGACCGTTCCTGTGCGATGGTTTTCCCTGCATTGTCTCCCCGTGCACCGGGCCACCCGCGGGCACTAGCAGCCCAGTGAGAGGCCGTCAATGAAGGAGGTCATTGGCAAGCACGCAAACGAAAGTGAAACTCTCGCTGCATGCAAAGGAAGTGCACAGCCCAGCTTCGACGAACCGCCCATGCCGGCACGTTTTAAACCAACTAGTGAAAGGGATGGTTAACTCCGGCCTACGTCAAGACGTAAACATCATACTTAAACGGCTTGTAAAGGACGCTGAAAGCTGGGTTTTATTTCAAAAGAAGAGCCAATTCGAAAAGCGCAACAGGATTACAGCCGAAAAAATCCCCCAGGTATGTGTAAGCCCCAAAAAATCTCTCAGTGTAAGCCCGGAATGAACAGCGTTGTCAGCAGCAGAAGCATTTCGTTCACGAGTTTCCATTGCCAACAGGCATCTTGTGCAACTCAAATCGCCAATGTCAGCAGAGCTGGAGCCTCCTTTGAAGCATGCCGCTGGTTACTGATGAAGACGGTCAGTCATCGCCCCGCTAAGCCATCAAGACCCAGGGACCTAACGGAGAAGAATTGCTCACTGTAGCAGATGTTATGTCACAGCAGAAGAGTCACTATTGTAGCTGAGGTTATCCTACAGCGCAGAAACATCGCTACAAATGTAGCGTGACGTCGTGTGACAACCAACGAGTGTCATTTCCGCAGGCGCGCAACAGTGAAGTTGGCACGGTAGCAGACGTCGTGGAAGAGCAGACGGGTGTCATTTCTACAGCATACGTCTCGTATGCTGTACAATAGAGAAGGATCGGTGCTATTAAATACAGCAATCATTAACGGATGAGTGTATATGGCGTACGGTATGATGAAATCCTTGGCCCATGCTACAGCAAGCACAGCAGTATGAGTTTTTCAAGCCTTGAGATCTATGAGAAACATCCTTATTTATCAGCTAGTCTTGATCAAGCTCTTTGTCAACACCAGCACTAACACTAAAATGGCCACGTAGCAAGCGTTAATCCAGATGACCCCATAATGGTGGAAACCATCCCAGAAAGACAGGGACATCCATGTTCACGGAGAAGGCATTACAGCAAAATGACATGCCTAATGCCACAGATGTTCAGCACTAGCTGACGACAACCTTTCCTGCCAAAGACGTCAGGTGCCCTCAGGCTAAGGCCGGGACGACGGCGGTCGTTGGGGAACGCTGAGGTGAGGCTTTGCTGCCTCGGCAGACGCTGAGGACCTGACAAATGTAAGTCGTAACTCTGGACATACATGGGTCTGGCACAGAAAACCCATCACTCGTGGCGGACTCCACGTGGTCCCAGAGAGAGAGAGAGAGAGAGAGAGAGAGAGAGAGAGAGAGAGAGAGAGAGATCGACAAATCGTAGCAAAGGTCAGAGATTGCCGGAGAAAGACCGCCATTCCTGGCACCAAAGACTCGACAGTCCGGAGTCGCCGCCTCTGACAGACCCGGCAAACCACTGAGCGGCCGGCCGGCCGGCCGCCGCCGCCGCCGCCGCCGCCGCCGCCGCCGCGGCCCTGCACCGTTAGCCGGGGTCGGCGGCGGGGCCGGCGCACTCTCCGCCCGACCATGGCCCGGCCCGGACCTCTGCTGCTGCTGCTGCCGCTGCTGGCGGCCGCCGCCGGCCAGCGGCTCGACGTGCAGACGGTGTCGCGGCCGGACCGGTGCCAGCGCCGCTCGCGCGCCGGCGACGTGCTGGCCATGCACTACACGGGCACGCTGCAGGACGGCACGCAGTTCGACTCGAGCCGCGGCAAGGCGCCGTTCCAGTTCGAGCTCGGCGCCGGCAAGGTCATCCGCGGCTGGGACCAGGGCCTGGTCGGCATGTGCGTCGGCGAGCGCCGGAAGCTCACCATCCCTCCCAGCCTAGGGTGAGTTCGACGACGATCGCAGCAGGCTTGGCTGAACTGGTGGCGCGGGGCTCAGGCGGTAACCTGACGCTAAATAGGTGGCAGCCTGAGACTAGATTGGTGGGTACGTTGCACGGGGCAGGGGTAACATGGGGCTCTTGGAATCAGGCGCCGAGTGAGTGCCAGACTGTGATTTTGTGCGGTTAGATGGATGGATGCTTGGTGATGAGATTGTGTGTGTGGGATAAAACTGATGTTAGGGAGTTTCCATCTAATGGCATTTCGTTTTTTAAACCCCTTAAAACTTTAAAACTTTAAACGGAAATACCTATATGTTCGTGAGATACCTTCCATTCCCATTTTTATGGTGCTGAAGCCACTGCAATAGCAAAATCGGCAACTGTGTGATGCCGGCTGATGCTGAAATTCATCTAGAGCAACTCGCCCACGGCTCTCTACTTGGCAATGTAACGCTAGCATTGTTCGCAGCCAGTGGGAAGTAATCCCCTACGGAACCAGTCACGATTTGGCCCTCCAGCCGGCCGCCCGAAGATTAAACTCCCTGAAACAACGAGGTACCGGTCTCAGTCAGCTGTTGGGGCCGAAAAAACCGGTCTGTTTCTCTCTGAGCAGGCTCCAGCTCTGCCCAGCTGGGAGATCCTTTGTTTGATTTCGCTTCAGTTCTAGAAGGCCTCAATAGCTTAAAAATTAACGCATTACTTGTACCGAGCTGTAAATAGCCAAAAAAACACCTTATCCCGTCTGAACTTTATTTTCATTTCATTTCAAGGGAAAATATGCGTCATGAAACACGTCCATATCTTGGTTGTCGGATTCAAAGAGAGTTCACTTCTATTAAACTCGCAATAATTAAACAAACCGGTAGGGGAGCTGAAACCCAGTAATTACAACTAGCTGTCTGAGGCCTCAGATATCACTCACTCAGATATCACTTCAGAACATCGGTCACCAGACCCGCAGCTAGTCGGCAGCGCCCAGCCGACGCCTCAGAGCCGTCTAGTGGGAAAATTGATAAACAACAGTGCTGGCAAAAGTGCTACAGCTGAGATAACCTCATTTGATTATAACGGAATGTCCTCTGCCCTCTCGTTCTCCTTAAATCTGATCTGCATCCCCGAAACCCATTTCCTTCTGGTGCAGCTAAGTACCACCCAGTCTCTCCTTGATCACATTGCTCTTTTTCCCAGTCGTCATCTTCGTATCCCTCGCCTTTTCCCAAACTTCTCCTTCACCATACATGTCACAGCTCAGTAATGGTCATAGCTATCAGAGGGATTCTAGCCGGCCACCTCCACTGTAGCGTAATACAAGCTTTCTTTTAACTTGACCATATTCATTCGCTGGTTTACTGAAACAATGCTCAGACGCCTCGCTGCTGTCATCAGGATATAGCCGGATGGGTGTCCGCGAAACATTCAGTGAGTATCAGGCCGTCAAGACTCAGGTGTGAAATAAACACAGCAGAGGTGTCGCCTTGTATAAATGATTGGAGTTGGAGTGTGGCGGTGCCGAGCCAAAGGCCTTCGACCTACCCTCCTTCAATGGGAGTTTCCGAACGGATGCAGCCCGCTTGGTTTTAATCGGTGATAACTTTATCTAATGTTTTTTTTTTGGTTGTTTACCAAATAACAAACATCGTTCTCCTTGTTAAAACTGACATAAAGCATTCGGAGGGCGTAAATCATATTTGAAGGGGCCAAGATCCGCACTGGGGGAGTGGACATGACCTCCGTAAAAGAACACAAATCGACGCCACTGGAAGTCAGCATCGCTCTGCCGCCGCAGGTACGGGGACAGGGGAGCAGGCGGAGTCATCCCTCCCGGAGCCACCCTGCTGTTCGACGTGGAGCTGATCGAGATCAACCCGCAGCCGAAGCCGGAACTGAAGGTAACCGGGCCGAGATGGAAGGAGCGCGGTGATTTGGCTGGCTCGGAGCTGGACAGTTCGTCAGCTGAAGGTAGGTTTGGTGTAGCGACAATGGTTGCGGATGCTCAAATCCACGAGATGAGGATCTACGAATTTTTCGTTAATTTTAAGGTAGAAGGCTTCGTTCACTTTAGTGCAATCGTATGGCATACTAAAAAATTATTACCAAGGTGCCTCGCGCAAAATTAATTGAACAGTTCCCCAGTTATTCGTAATGCAAGAATGCTCTGTCGCCATGGACGTCCACGTTTTCAACACAAGAAAATCTCAAACGTCCATAGTATGGGAAACACGCCTCTTTGTCCATCACGCCCCAGCCGCTCCTGATTCCAACAGATTCGGCGAGTGTTCACCCCGGAAGTGTGCACGGTCAGGTCCAAGAATGGCGACAAGCTGGGCATGCACTACACGGGCACGCTCACCGACGGCACCAAGTTTGACTCGAGCCGCGACAGGAACGAAGTGTTCGAGTTCACGCTCGGCGCCAAACAGGTCAGTGACGTCGGAACGGCAGAGTGACGTCAGCGGCGCGTCACAACACAGAATAGATAAATAGTTTCCAACGAAAGCGAACGCTTATGTTGTTCTGTTCAATAAAAACGAACAGCCGTTCTGACGGGCACGTGCTCCCTAATCACATGACCTCTTTGCCCTCTGACTGTAGGTCATCAGCAGCTGTGACCTGGATCAGTTTGTGTCCTCTATAACCTCTGACCACAGGTGGCCAGCGGCTGTGATCCGGGTCAGTCTGTGACCTCCGTAACCCCTAACCGCAGGTGATCAGCGGCTGGGACCGGGGTCGTTCTGCGACCTCTGTGGCCTCCGACCGCAGGTGACCAGCCACTGGGTCGGTCTGTGACCTCTGCGACCTCCGACCGCAGGTGACCAGCCACTGGGTCGGTCTGTGACCTCTGTGACCTCTGTCCACATGTGGCCGGCAGCTGGGACCTGGGCCGGTCTGTGACCTCTGTGACTCCTAACCGCAGGTGATCAGCGGCTGGGACCTGGGCCTAGTCGGCATGTGTGTCGGCGAGAAACGCCAGTTGACCATCCCGCCGGGCCTGGCGTACGGAGATCGCGGAGCCGGCGGCGTCATCCCCCCCGGCGCCACCCTCAACTTCGACGTGGAGCTGGTCACCATCAACGGCGCCGGCGCCGCCCCCACGGCCGCTCCCGCCCCCGCCCCCGCCCCGGCCACAGAGGTGAGAAAGCGCGATAAATAGGTGGGTTGCATGTGAAGATTCAGTAACTGATGCAATGTAGAGTTTAGTTGCATTATTTTGGCATAGGGTTGAGATTGGAGCAAAAAAAACAACCAGGTCAGGTTTTCTAGCACGGATCTGATCAACCATATACAAAACTCAAGACCGCTCTTCAGGGCTCCTGCGCGTTTTAGCCGTTCGAACATGCGCGGTCAATGAAGTGGTCACTTGGCTACGCCAGTAACATGTGCGGCCAGCTGGAGATGAGAGTGTCAGTTTCAAACCAGACAGTTTGCAGTCACTTTTTCCATTTACAGAACGCCCATCAGCGCCCGGAGTCGTTAGTGTTGATGAATGGCACTAAAATTACAGGGATGATAAGGATATTTGGAGTGATTAGGTTGATTTTTGTTTCTCACAGCCCATGACGAATGATTTCCATGTTTGGAAGCAGAGGTGCAACCAAGGGGGGACGGGGGCTTCCGCATTTTTTTTGTGAAAACCATTGGATATCGTCTTTCCGGCAGGCGGTTTTCGTATGACTTAAATTTACTCTGACTTCCCCTCTCCTCTCCTTAAGAAAATTCTGGCTTCGCTCCGGTTTTGAAGGTTTGGAGCTTAACAGACTCAAAATGAGATCCAGCGGCAGTGACCATCAGCTGATCGGCTTATTTTCGTGTACTGTCTACATCACAAACATCATTTTCAGTTAGTCCTTTATCGTGTTCAAAAACCAGATCGGACCGGATTGGACAGACCCTGCTTCTTGTTGCCAGGCGACCAGTGACAAGCTGAAAATTCAGCGTATCTCGGGACCGAGGCGCTGCCGACGCAGAACCGCCGCAGGCGATGTGGTTTCCATGCATTACACAGGTCAGAGGATTTCTGTTTACTTCAGGTTTTTTGTCCCAACGCATTGCATCAGCACTAAATTTCATGTAATCCTTTCATACTCATTTTTCAGCGCTAATGCGGGCCTTCAGTTTAGACCTTTTCGACAGGCGAATTTTTCATCTGTGAATTGCACCTAAATGGCAGTATCCTTTGAAATATCAGAGATAATTATCCCGAGCTGTTTCAAAAACTAGCATGTTTTTCGCGTAATGATCCATCCTTCTCATTTCTACCAAGAACTTTCAAGGAACATCCCAACCTTGAGTCTATTGAACCTTCGCTGTTCTTACAAAACACACCAAGACTTATTCACCGAAACTCACAGTCATGATACCTTGCACAATACAGGTTGTCTTTGAAGGGAACTGGTCCGATTTATTGTGTAATGGCCTGCTTAGTCCCAGACTGACCACATTCCAGTCCCAGGCCCAGTCCCAGACTGATCTGTCCCGGACTGATTTGACTTGCGTCGCCTAGGCGTATCCGGTCTAACCTGGTCTGCCTTCAGATGACCTGACCTAACGTGAACAAATGCGATCTAACTCAACTGACCTAATCTAACCTAGCCCGACCTGGTATGATCATAGCTGTGCTGTACTGATAAAATCTGAGCCGGCCTGACCTGATCTGACCTTATTTGGTCCGACTTGAATTGGCCTGGCCTGGTCTTACCCGACCTGAGCCGACTTCAGCCGATCCGGCTCGAGATAGCGTGACCTGACCTGACCTAACCTGACCTCTCCGGCAGGCACGCTGACGGACGGCACCAAGTTCGACTCGTCCCGTGATCGGGGAACTCCGCTGGAGTTCACCCTGGGCCGGGGTCAGGTCATAGCCGGCTGGGACCAGGGCCTGCTCAACATGTGCCCCGGTGCCCGGCGTAAGCTCACCATCCCCGCCCGGCTGGCGTACGGCGACCAGGGCGCCGGTGACGTCATCCCCCCAGGGGCCACGCTCGTGTTCGACGTCGAGTTGGTGGAGATCAAGTAGGGTAGGAGGCGGCCGAGGTGGTGGAGGGTTTCGACTGGCACCTGACCCAGCAAGGTCGGGAGAGGAGTCCTAAGATGAGCTGACGTCGGTAGATCGAACAAAACAGCACGCGTCAGCAGCAGGCAACAGAAACCGATGTTAAAAGTTGATGTTAAAGGCAGATTTGATCGCTGGCTTACGTTCACGATATGAGGTGTCGAGTCACAATTCGTCTGCGGATGCTACGCATCAAAGCCGTCAAGCCATCCATCATAAACGTGTCAGATAATGCGATGCGAGGATTGGGAAAGGTCTGTAATTCATTCTGTTTGTAGCTTTCCGAGGGATAGGTAGGATCTGCTTAGCTGTTACGCTGAATGTAGATGAATGCGATTTTCGAAATGTTGAACGACAAAATGATCTCCAGGAATACATTACCTCGTTCACGAAGTTTTTTGCGTTAACACAAACTCGTCAAACACTCAATATCGGACAGCGCTCCGTGTTGGATTTGCTTGTATGGGTTGACGTAGATACTGATAAACATATGAACAGGGAAAACGAAATTACATGCCGACATTTGAAATTGTTCCATCGCATTTCATTGACGGGCGAGCAATCGAGCATTTTAAACGATTTCGTCGTCCGTCATGTCCTTGCATGTCATACTTCCGATAATAAGCTGGGTTTACCGCAGAAACTAACATTTGGCTCAAGATAAATGGTCTTGAAACTGAGAGCCAGTAAATCTGAACATCAGATATATCCGTCAATGATTTGGAGCTCTATTCATCAACGATTGCAGTTCAGCTCGGATTTTCATGGGCCCACCCAGACGCGCAGCCAGAAAAAAGCGACTGGGGGCGACCATTTTTGGAACCTTACATTGGTCATTTTCTGGTCCGGCCCGGCCATGTTAACGGTTGAAAAATGGATATTTGTATTGCTGTCGCTGTAAATTCCCAAACGGCTGGTAGGTATGCCACCCCGGTCTAAGTTCGGGCACGGTCCTCATATCTGACGAGGAGCCGGGTTCAGTGTCCTTCCTCCCCCCCCCCCCCTCGACTGCTCTACTGAGCCCACGACTGCAAATAACACCAATCCGTCCCCTTCACCAAAAATGGCTGGGATGGGCGACTGCCTTCGCCACCGTGCGGGGCCCACCACTGACGTCATCTGTCCGTCACCCCGCACGGCCAGAAATGTCCCGGACAGGCGTTTGTCCCGGCCGGCCGCGGTCCGGCCTGTTCCCAGCAGCCCCGTCCGCGGCCGGAAGCGGCGGCGGGCGGTGTGAGCGGCCGGCGCCAGCTGCTGGCTGGCCGGGACCGCCTCTGCGGCCGACCGCTCTGAGCGCACGCTGCGGCGGACGCAGCGCCGTGGTGGCTCGCCGCCGCCGCCGCCGCCGCATCTCCGTTACCGAGAGCGGAAGGAGATGCGAGTCCCTCAGACCACCACCGCGGCCTGCCGCAGCATTGCCGACGACCGCAGGAGGCTGAGTGCACGTGTACCGGAATCGGTCGAGGCGAGTAAATTTAGGAACGTGACCTGAGCACAGCTATGGAAGTTGTTTATAGACAGAATCAGTGTCGGTTATTTCTTCAGTTAGATGAGCGCATCGGGCACATTGTCCTTTCTCGTCAAATTTATCACAAAAAATACTTTCGACTCTTGCATTCCCTAGTGCGCATTATTTTGATAAATATTACGAACTAACGCGAATACCACTTTATAGGCGGTAATTTTGTCTTAAGGGGAATGTCCCATTTGTTAAGGCTTTCCAGAAGTAGATTCGGTTTGAGCGGCGATGCTACTGAACATGTTATTAGCACATGTCTTTTTCCAAAAACACCTGGAAATATAAAAAAAACGCCCTCAGCCAAAGTCCATCAACCGCCGTCAGCGTTTCTTATGAAGTACCAAGGGTACGATTACGTACTTGTATTCCGCTAGCTTTCAATGTCCAGCGGCCCCTCGTGTTGTCAATAATATACGGATGAATAGGATAGGTCAGTCAGCACATTATCGGAATGTCATCTCAAGTCACATAAAGGTTTTAAACTGGTTTCGAAAGTCGCAAGTTTTAATTTTGCCACCTCGGCTCAAAACAAATGTTATAAGCAGAACATTTTGCTTAGTATGTTGAAGAAATGTCATTTAAAGATTGGGAAACGCAAAAATGTTTTCCTTTTGGCAGTCAGTGCTAAAATAGCAATTATTCAGTTTCACTACAGGTAGAACTATAAAGACATGACATCTGATGTCCAGAGGCAGGCTCCGTCAATGCGGAAGATGCCTGTTTGAGTTTTAGGGCGCATGAACTCCTTGGGCTGAAGTCTCAGGTCTGGGCCAAACTCCTGTGTGCCGTCGCGCGTCAGTCCGTCGCGTCGAAGATGGTAGCCTGGCCGCTCGTCATGACACTTCTGCCGGCCAGAGCGCCAGGACCTGTCAGCTCGCGAGTCCTAGAGCCAGCTGACGGCGGCCACGTGCTCTGGATCTCAGGCGAGAATCCCGGGGCGGGTCAGCTGACCGACCCTGGCAGTCGGCCACGTGCCCGGGTCTCAGATGGGGTTGCAAAAGGGTGGCTGACCGGCTGGCACCGGTGCAGCATACCGTGACAAGTCGGGTATTGGGTACAGGTATATATCCCAAGTACCGTGTGTTTTGCATTGCCTACCGATATGAGAATAATTTTTGATTTTGGTCTTTCATGTTGCCAAAGGTTTCCTAGAAATAGGCACTGGCATATTTGAAATGTTAGTTTTCTTTTGCTTGTCTCTTGGAAGACATTCCCATCAATAGGCGAAGCTAAGTTAAGCGAGGGCAACTGAGGCGAATTGGACGAGAACATGCTTTCAAATATAAAACCCAGCCCCGCAACATAGCGCACCTCGAGAGCTGCAAAGAGAACAGTATGTGAAAACACACGTCGGCAGTTACCCGCAGATTCCGTGAAGGTGTTCGCTTCCTTCAGAGCGTCACCGCCTCCTTCCCTGATCATGACCAGTGGGCAGCTGTTGCCTGTCAGATGGTGGTGCCATCTTTTGCTCAGCTGACTGCAGGCTCGGCAATCGGTCATTGCACAAACGTCACCAAAAATGGCTGTGCAAAATACTTGACTTAATAGTTCACCCATCATACCAGCCTGAAGAACTGCCGGAACAACGGGATTGAGGCAGTCGAACTGAAATGTTTTTGGCTAGACGAGTCCTCCTTGGAATGGCATCTGAAACTAGCGTTGTGGGGTTGTAAGGCCTGGGACATTTGTATACGTAAGGAAGGAACCGGGCAACGCCCTGCACACTTATGATGAAGGGAGAGCACCTCGTTGATGCGGCAAAACGATGTTTTTCAGGAGCATTTGCTTAAGCATACGCCTTTAGCTGGCGATTTACTACTCATATTGCCTGCTTCATAGTTGCCTTGGGTTCCATGACATGTTTGTGATATGTTTGTACTTTCGTGTTTCGCATTTAGCCACGCCGTATTGAAGTAGGCAGCTCTGGGAACAGCGTCCGTGGTAGCTGGAACACATTGCGTGGATCTTGATCCCACTACCCAGATGTTTCCATATATGGGGTAATTTTTCCTCGGCACCATGTCAGATGGCGCTGAGCCAGTTCAATCCTGTTTTCGTCTGACCACTACAATATCGGGCCAAGCACAGATGTCCACCTGATACCTAACCGTTAATCAACGACGTGGACCACGTCGTTGACTTTTATGTCTTCCATTAACTATTAACTCCGTCATGAATGGAAAAAATCAACCTCATCTATCCCTTTTATCATCGAACGGTAGGATCCAGAACTATCTTTGAGGAGTCGCCGAGACTAATGGAAAGTCAGACCCAAAGAACCATAGCATTTCTGGACGTCGACCGAACGGAATGTCATTCCCATCTTCTCGCATGCGTGGATGGCATGCAGCCAGAGGCGCACCTCGGACCAGATCTCAGAGCAACTCTTTCTGGTCGTAAAATACAGCCGCCGCTACCACACAGGGACAATTTATCTCTGCGATGGGCCTGTGGTCCGTGTGGGGTTTTTAAAAGGATTCTTTGTCTTTTCTGTCCGTGCAGTGCTCATCGCCATGGCGATTCAGCCGGCTGATCGCGACACCGGACACGTTATTTCGCACCAGCCTGGCGGAGCCTCTGCACAGAGGACTTGATGAACCACCCATCTGACCTCACCTGTCTCCATCCGCGCCACGTCTGCCTCCTGAGCACACGACGAGCCGCCGTTCCCCACTCACCACGCGGAGGAGCGTCCGTCCGGGTACTCACCACACGAAGAAGCAGGCGTCGTCCAGGCTGCAGCCGGCGTCCATGCAGAGGCTCTCCTCGCAGCAGCTCGGGCACGGGGCCCCCTCGAAGCGGCCGCTCATGCGCGCCGCGAAACGCGGGTCGGGCGTGAAGCGGCCCGGGAAGCGAGGGTCGGGCGCGAACCGGCCCAGCACGTCGCTCCAGTAGCTGTGCGCCAGCCACAGCAGGAAGTAGGCGCGGCCCTCGTAGTCGGGCGAGCTGGCGCTGTTGCCCATCTCGGCTCGGCTCGGCCGGGTTGAACTGGGCTCAGTTCTCCTCGGCTCGGTTCGGCTGGGCTCAGTTCGTTTCGGCTCAGTTCGTCCTGGATTGGCCCAGTGCTACTCCGGCGGGCTTGGCTACCCAGTCGATGCGCTCGCGAGAGATGTTTAGGACGGACGCTTCTCGCACCAACGCATAAGCCTCACCACTAAGGCACTGTTGTCTGTGTCTTCCATGCAGTCCTTGCGTCACGGCCACGTTTGTTCACTGATCACGGCTTCCCAGTGGGAATAGTCGTATTTTAACTGTCCTGCAGCCCGATTGCAATACTCATAGAATCCGCCCGCTCTCAGTAGCTCCCAGTACATTCACTGCGCAGTCTAAAAAACTCTGTCGCCGCCGCCAAGGTCACTGGTCACTGCACCACTTCCGCGATCGCAGGGTTCACGGCGGCCGCCTTACTCAGCACCAAAACAGTCACTCCGTCACCAAAACAGCCGCTCCTCGTCAGCGGCCGGCGAGCGCAGGCGAACGACTTCCTCCGGGCCAGGTGTCCGTCCTCCTCAGCGGCCGCCTCTGCAGTCGGACGCCTCTTGACCCCTCTCCACGCCGCGAAGGGAAGCTCGCCGCGCCAGCTCGGCCGGCCGGGTCGGGCTGGCGCCGTGTGCGGCGCTGGAGTCGCCGGTGCTAGTGGCCTGCCCGCGCGGCCGGCGTCGGAGTCACTCAGCCAGAACGAAGTGGCCGGCCGGCCGCGGAGGGATAGAGCGGCGGTGTGAGTCGTTCCCTGTCGACGGCGCTCTCCCCAGGTCGGCGGCCGGCGCAGACACTCTGGCGACAGACCAGCAGGTGTGAGGCTGCCTTTGATTACGCGGTTCTTCGACAAATGTGTCAAGAATCGTATGATGATCGCCTGTTGACATACTGGCAGTAGAGCTCAGGGTTTGCATGCATTTTGGGATTCGGATCCTAGGGTGGGTGGATTCGGATTTGGATTCGGGTTCGGACTCCAGGTTCGAGTATACTCGAACAGACTCGAATCTCTGCATCGAAATCTTGAATTTTTGACGTTGTGTGGTTCCCATCTTTAAACTGATTTCATTGGTTTCTGGCTGTTTTCCACGCTTCTGCCAGTAACACATTTTAACTCGGCCAAAATATGGAGGGCGCATTAATGCCAGTCCGTGCAGGTCCCGAAATTTTGGTTTTTGATGAGATATTTAAAAGGTGTATGACGAGATGGGCATGGTACCGAGACCTTCCCGCTAAGATATCTGTTTGTGCGTAAAATAGATACCTCACCCATCTTCAGGCTGGTAATCATGCCGAGAAAAGGCTGTCTTACTTTTGCTCCCACAGCAAACCAACGAAACACGGCGGTTGCAGAGTAAAACCAGCAACCACAGCAGTTCGGTCCGGTGAAAATAATACGACATAAGAAAAGGCAAGACGGGCGTCTTAGTCCGATGCGGCACCAACATATACGTTTTGCATTTAGTTTATCTGATAAAAGTTTGGGAATGGAGCATATTTATATGAGCATATTATGGTGCATATTTCAATGCATTCGTTTGGATATTAAAATAGTGGCTTTCAGGATTCGGCTGTGCTTTTAAGGATTCGAATCCTGATTCCAGTGCTTCAAATCCTCGTTATCAGGATTCGAGGATTTGCAAAATTGGAACCTATTCGAATTTTTTCGAGCCTTGCAAATCCAAAACCTCAGCTCTAGCTGGTATTTATACTTTCTGTGATCTTAAATGCTACTTTGGCTGGGAATGCTTTAGTTTTGATTGGTATGAAGTCCGAACAGAATAATGAGAAGAGTATGGTGTATAAAGGCGCCCCTTTCGAGTTTTATGAGATTTAGCACGCCCATAGTGCCTTTCTACAAATGTCCGGCCATAAGTTTTTAGCCCTGGTTAACCTCTGAGGTCAAAGTTACAGGTCATGAGAAGTCGCCAAATTTTACGGACTTTACATCATTCAAATGGCCATAACTCGGTGACAGACTGTCACAGAAACCTACGACTGTCACCATTCGTTTGGTATCCGCTTGTTTAGTCTAGCTTCAAAGGTTGATGCGCAAGGTTAGGTGAAAGTCAGGACAGTGATTCGTGACAAGGTGAAAATAAGGCAAATTTTAAACGACTGCCAGAAAATCGATTTTTAAGATGAACAAAAGCACTTGACGTGAGTATATGGGTATATATCCGAAGAAAAATATGAAGGTGTTTTGAGGACATGAGATCAAGTTATCAGATCAAGCCAAGGTCAAAATCAGCAAATTAATTTTCAGCCTTGGAGCTCAAAAGTATTTATCCGGGAACAAAAACCGTAAACTATGCGACTCACCGCAATGTCTTCTAAACATTCACAAAGTATGGAGTCAATATGAGGTCAGACCACGTCAGGAGAGCAGAAAATATGAGCTTCTGTACCGAATTCGAGTAATATCAAAGTGGATTTGTGCATAATTCGGCGACAGAAAGGGAATGGACTTAACCCCTACCAGCATGAAACATAACCGAAGGCCGACGAAAATGGCTTTGATGCGATCAAAGGTCAAATGTAACCTTGGATAAAGTCACCACTGTCGCTCAGCGTCTGATAAGTAAAATTAAATTAGGTTTCGTATGTGATATACAGTCATGTGTGAGATGCGTGAGGTACACCCCACGAATATTTTTTCTGCTTTGAGACATAACCATCCTGACTTGTACCATGTATCACAGTAAGATATGGACAATGATGTCAAGGTCAAATAAGGTATTTTAACCCTATTCCAGGCGGGGGGCTGAATCCGCCCTCCCTCGGGTTTCTTGCTTGCCAATTCCAGGGTTTTTGACGCATGTTCACGAAACTTGATGACTTTAACTCGCTATTTTTTACATACGGCGTCAAAATTTCGTAATTCTATTTTACTCAGGAGCGAAGCCGGGCAACGCTTTTGGGGGACACCTTAGGACATTTTTGGCCCTGTTCAGGATAAAAGAAAAATGGCTCTCAAAAAAGCGTTTTTAAAATGGAACTTAAAACCTTCTATGGATGTATTGATAAATAGCTTCTCAAGCAAGTACAAATACAATTTTCTTAATCCGAAGTCATTCCACAAGGTCAGAGCAACGTCGAAATTCAAAGTTTTGTTTTATAGTAATAATTTTGGCGTTATTTTTCCGAATGCCAAACCTGAAATATGTATGTAAAAGGATGCTCTCTACTTGTGTACCAAGCTTCAGCTTCATATCAGATCGGGTGACAAAACTATCACAAAATGTCAGTGCGCGTACCCTACATTACAACAACCGTAAAATGGAATTTTGAAAACAGAGTAGATTTAACCCTATTCCCGGCAGGGGGGGCGGAATCCGCCCCCCCTCGGGTTTTTTGCTTCCTAATTCCAGGCTTTTCAACGTGGCTTAACGAAATTTGGTGACTTTTCCTAGCTATTCCTTCTACGTGCCGTGACAAAATTTAAAAATTCTATTTTGCTCAGGGGCGGAGCCAGGCAACGTTTTTGGGAGGCACCTCAGGCTATTTTTGGCCATGTTGAGGGTAAAAGAAAAATGCCTGCCAAAAACAGAGTTTTTAAGATAGGACTTAAAACTTTATATGGATCTATAGCTAAATAGTTGAGCAATGTGCACACAAAATTTTGTTTATCTGAGACCACTTTCCAAGGTCAGGCCAAGGTCAAACGTCAAAATTTGTTTTTTCGCTATAATTTCGGCGCCGTTTTTTCAAATGCCAAACCCGGAATATATATGACGTAGAACGGTGCTCTCTACTTGTGCATTAAGTCTCAGCTTGATATCAGGTCGGGTCACGGAGCTATGACCTAAAATGTCAATGTGCGTACCCTATATCGCAATAGCCATAAAATAAAATTTCTGAAATAAAGTGGAATTAAATGATTGAAAACATTTACAGATGATATGAAATCCACACGAGATCATTACAAGTGACCCCAAGGTCACTGGAGGTCATTTAAGGTCAAAGGTCACAAGTTGATCTGAAGAACGTGTGACCATGACAGTTCCCCCTTTTTCATGTCCCTGGCACCGCCTATGCTAACATTATACAAACATTGTAATGCGATTTGTACTTCTTTAGCATAACATGACTAGCAGAAGCCAAAAAGGTGTTTTTGCCTCTTTTGTTCATTCAGTTGTTAGAAAGACTAATCCTCCTATTTTTAAAACCCTGTGAACGCCCATGAATTTTCTCAGAAAATTTCAGATTTGCATACCCATGGTAAAAGCCCTATCCATAATCTCTCGATTCATGCCAGTTTCATCGAAATCGGTCGATAAACAACGGAGTTATAAGAAGTCCAAAAGTACCCGTAATTTTGACATTTTTGCCCCCTGTATCCACACATTTCAAAATTTTGGAAATTTTTTTTCCATAAAAATGTAGTTCACGTGACGGCAAATCGATTGCCGTTTGTTGCGCTAAAATCGGACGAGTAGTTCTCGAGATCTCAGGGGGGGACCGAATCCGCCCCCCCCTGCCGGGAATCGACCATACCGTCTAGCCCTCCGGGAATAGGGTTGAGTGACTGGAAATATTTTTGAACAATACGGAACGCACCCAAGATCATCTTCTGTAAATCTAAGGCCATTGGTGGTCAATTAAGATCAAAGGTCGTAAGGTGACCTAAAGAGCATGTGACTATGACAGTTACCACTACTTCATGTCCCTGGCACCGCCCATGCTAACATTATACAAACAATTGAACATGATTCGCCTTTGTCCATTATCACATAACTAGTGGCATTAAAAAGGCTTTTTTAATTTTTCTATTAGTTCAGTTAAAAAACTATTCCTCGTATTTTTGATATCCTGTGAACGCCTATGCAATGCTCAAAGTCCCAGTCATAATCTCTCGATCAGGCCAATTTCATCAAAATCGCTCCATAAACAACAGAGTTAAAACAAGCCCGAAAATACTCTCCATTTTCAGTTCTTTGCCCCTGTATGCAGCCCTTTCCAAATTTTAAGAAATTTTCGTTATAAAAATGTAGTTGACCGTAATGGCAAATCGATTGTCGTTTGTTGCGCTGAAATCGGATATGTAGTTCTGGAGATCTTAGGGGGGCCGGCTCCGCCCCGCCCTACCGGGAATCGGCTATACTGTCTAGTCCTCTGAGAATAGGGTTAACCCGCATAGTGGAAGGGGGTTTCGCATTAACGCGCACTGGAAAGGAAAGCACAAAAACGTCCCTTTTCCGCTCTCAAAAACGGAAAGATCGCACATGAAATTTTATGGACAGGATGGGACCACAACAATTTACATTGTGCGCAATTCGCATGACCCTAAGTCAATATCTTCAATGTCGAATGAGATCGAAAAGTCAACTTTGTACGCTTTTTCGGTTCGCACAGGCCATTCCGTACGACTCTTCGAGTGAAACAGGAAAAGGGTGTTTTTTTGGGTGTTTAAACTTGGCATACGACAATTCCAACTCATTTGGCGTGTTGACTGATGATTTCGGGTCAAAGTCATGTCAGGTCATTGACCTATGGCGTCATTTTTTATCTTTTGCAGATCAGATTTCGAGCAACACGGGATAGCTTGCGGGTAAATAAGGGCATTCAGTGAAGGAAGTCAACATCGGTACATTTGATCACTTCCATCGTTTATTTTTTTGTGTATGCTTTTATTTTCCTATATATATTATACATATACATTTATGTATAATTATATGTATATATGCATATACATGTGAGTATCAATGCGCCAAACATGTTTTAGTATGGTCTTAAAAGGCATATTTCATACAAAGTGACATACTGCAAAGCAGATCTGGACCAGATCACAAAATAGTTGCCCCTGACCTTTGATGACCTTGACCTGAAATGACCCTGGTATATATAAGCGTATCCATATGCTCACACGTGTTTTTATGAGGGTCTTTGAATGCAAAGTTCATACAAACTGACATGTCTCAAAGTAATTTTGTGCCGGGTTACAAGATATTTGACCTTGACCTTTGACAACCTTGACCCTTATTGACCTTGGCTTTGGTCATAGTACATCCATCACTTATGCCCGAATGACGTCGCGTGATTGTGTTCAAATGGTAATCTTAGGTAGAACGCTAGTCCTTTCACAAAGCTCCCACTTGCCAGCGACAACCGTTGTTTTCGTTACGTTTGTCTGGTTTCAAATCCTTGAAACTTCACAAATTTTCGTCCGATCTTCTATTTTTCCGCGTCAGTCGAGGAGTTATTATTCGATTCTCACAAATGTCACAAAGCAGCAGCAACTAGTTCCGATCCGTTCTCGAGATTAAAAAAAAGCGGGTGGGGGGCACAAAAAGGCCCCCTTCCAGCGCGCGTCTTAAGACACAGCAGGACACCAGCCTGTGTTTTCTACGGGAACATAACCGATGTCGTGGCGTATGAACTCTAGCTCAGACCGACAGTTCTGGCCAGTCTGGAAATAGCTGCTTAGTTATTCCTCAAATTACCGTGTTCATAAAGTTAAACTTGACTTTATGATGTACGTCTTTACTATTCCGCAGCGGAATACGGTGACCACAAATGGTGACCAAACAAAAGAGGAAAAACGGCACCTTTGGCCCTCATGACGACCCGAATAACCATGCGAAGACCCATATGCGGAACACACACGGACACCGCTTACAACGTTACAGCGCTTTTGCGATTTTAAATTTGGAGCCTCGCGCTGGTGATGCCTGCCTAGCAGGCCAGACATCGGCACGAGTGAATTTGCCCCATGTTTCAGACTGCCACGGGATGTTGGACAGCTTCGTAACGGCAGACATCTTTTCACCCGTCCATTAGAGCGCAAAACGGATACCATAAGCGTTTTTGCGTAGCTGAGACCTAACTAGAAAATCTAGAGGTAAAAACTGCCGAGGGAAAGAAAGAGTGAGCGAGCGAGCGAGAGAGAGGGAGGGAGAGGGAGAGAAGGAAGAGAAAGAGAGAGAGATGGAAGGCATATTTGGAGTGACGTGAAGCGCACACCACAGTCCAACAATGCCATCACTCCAGACCGCGCACCCGACTCGGTTTTAACGAACACCGTCCGCCCCGCAGACCACTCGTCTGGCACGGCCTCGACAGGTCCCGGCCGCCGTCGCCGACCCCGGAACGGTTCCGGCCGGCCGCCGGCCGGCGCCGCCAGCCCAGTAGCCCAGATGCCGCGGAGAGCCGATGCTATTGCACGGCCAGACCGTTACGAGGCGCCGCCGCCGCCGCCGGCGGCAGGGCTCTCACGGGTGCGCCGCCGCCCGGCCGCGCGCGTGAACGGCTCGTCGGCTGGCGTGGGAACTCACCGGCGCCGACAGAGGGCGCGCGGAGTCGGACGCGAGACGGAAACGCGGGCTCCTGCCAGTCTTTGTGGGTCGGAGCCCGTTTTTCGTCTTTTTTTTGGCTGGAGTCCGTTTTTCGTGTGTGCCTCGTAAACTTGCGCAGGACACAGTCGCTATTTCTCGCCTACATCCGTGAATGTTTCAGCACGGAAGCGGGGTCTGGGAAGAACGTCATCTCTTAGACGCCGCGGAATCATGTGTAGAAGTCATAAAACTGACCTTTGCGGGGCCTCTCGCGCCATACAGCGTCGTCTGCAGGTGAAGCGTGACGTCAGGAAGCCCGGCAGAGCAACCTGACCAAACAAGGGGTTAGTCTGTCGACGTAAAGGCAGCTGCGTCTAGGTGATACTCGCCGGGCAGGAATACGAGTACGCCATCACGGATCATGGATGATCTGTTTTCAGCTGACTGAACGAGTCAACGAAGGAGCATTGCCGTTTCGCTACCCAGCAGCCTGGTTTCATGGCCCTCTGATACGAGGGACTGCGTGCTTGGCCAAAGAGGAATGGTCCTGCATTCCTGTCGTAGAAATGAACTGAGTCAGGAGAGCGAAATGCATTAAATAACACCGCTGAGACGTGTTTTCAGCGGATGAGAGTGCCGTAGGGCCTCATTAACAGTAATCGTTCCATTGTTGTCGTTACGAATTACAGTGTTAATGTGTTGGTAAACGCCGATTTCCGGGCAGCCGTACCGATATTTACACTTCAGGAACAACCGTGGCTCTGCGTTGGAACAAATTTCTGCACTTTTACAAAGGATCCGTTCGTTGTATGGCGCCCAGGGTTTCAGAAAACTGTCGAGCGTTCGGCTGAGTTTCCTGTCATCATCCCAGCAGGTGTCTGGCTGCTTCAGACACCTGGCCTCGCCAACAGCCTCCTGGTATTTCAAGTGGTGTCTGGTGTCGCAGACAATGGCCCAGACAATAAAGGGTCATTGTCTGCGGAGAGAAATGCCCACTGGGATCAGAGCGCTGTTCCATCCGATCTGTAGCTGAAGCCAAACTATTTCACTGAGGTGTTCAGTAAGAAAGAGGAAGGTGATAGCAATGATCCATAACTAAAGTTGGTGGTTCATCAACATCTCCCGTTCGTAAGCTACTCCATGCGGGCTAGTTTTCATCCCCTACGTTTCAGTCAGTTTCAAGGGACTGAGTATTTAGCATTGTGTTTACGCACGTTTTTCATTACTGGCCTTGTCGCTATATGTGAGAAGGCAAGTCGTGACTTGTGTCCTTGGTTATGACAGCATGTCTCCTCTGCTTCTGGGAACATTTGGCACGTTTTTCTTTGCACTAATGTCGACAAAGCAAACCTTTCAACTATGCACTTTAGCACACCAAATTTGGCAGACCATGTATGATTTTGTCGTGCCGGAAAACATCACCCTATCTGGGAGTACCAGCTGGTTGCTTTAATAACGTGTTTAACGAAAAACTTTTACTTTGGAAACGATTGCTTCTTTACCTCCACCATTTCACTGTTCATTCCCGAAAACGTGTGAAGGCGTGGGCAGAGCAGGATAAAAACGTTTTGTAATATGAACTGTATCAATGCTGCAGTGTAAATGCAAGTCTTTCGCGTTTAATGGTCACCAAACATCCACTTACCCTGGAATATCTCGCTCTTGCAAAAGCTCCTCAGCTCCTCAGCTCCGCCAGCACCGTCGCGCGTCCCGGCCGCGCGATCACACGTCGTTCAGGCGGACACCGTCAGCTGTTAGGGCGCTGCAGCCCCCAGTCAACGCCACCCACGTCAAACAATGCGGCGGACAGACAGTAGGTCCTCTGCCCAAACTGCCGAGGACTACTCCGCCCTTGCGTGTCGGCGAACACCCTCTGCTGAGCGCACTGTCAAGCGCTGCTGAGCCAGCTGTCGGCAGACACTGCTGAGATAGCTGTCGGCGGACACTGCCTGCTGAGCGGACTGTCGGCGGGCACCAGCGCACGGGCCGCCGTCTGACGAGGGACAGCTGACGGCCGCTGGACTCGCCGCCGCCGCCGGATGACCGTTACCGTGCCCCGACCAGGCTCCGCCGGGCTCTCTCTCTCTCACTCTCCCTCCCTACCTCTCTCCCTCCCTCCCTCTTCCCTCCCTCTCTCCTTCCCCCTCCTCCTCTCTCTCTCCCCATTCCGTCTCTCCCCTTTCTTTCTTTCTTTCTGTCTTTCCGTCCCTCTCTCTCTCTCCCTCTCTCTCTCTATCTCTCTCTCTCCCCACCGCTGACATCCGTCCCGAGTCATTGGCGGAGATGACGGGCCGCTGTCACCGACTCCTCTCAGAGTTAACAGAGTACCCACCTGTCAAACGTCTCGCCAAATATTTTTGTTTGGCGCAGAACGAGCGAAAGTCCTCAAATTATACTGGCGCGTTTTTCCCCTTTGGCGGTTAGAAACGGGGCGGTTGCTCGTGCGTTTAAATGTACTTCCAGCATCGTTTTGGATGAGGGCTGTTCCAGTGCAGCGAACTTCTGGCAGGTGCTCCTGTGCAGTCAGGTTTCCTTGGTCCGGGAGCACCGACTCCCTCCAGAAGCAGCCGCATGCTTTCTGGCAGCCCGCACATCGGCTCCCCGACCGCCATAACGGACGAATTATCCTCCTCATTACAATGGCTCTCAACCCTCCAATCCTGTTTATGCGGACTGGCATCTAAGATGTGCCAAATTAATGGTCTCTTAATGTCAGCCAAGAGCGTCGAGCCATTGTGTTCGCGCGTGATTGCTCGCCGTCCGCCAAGCCAATCTGATGCAGCAGGTTGGCCCGGACCCGCTTCGTTGAGAAATGGTCGGGCCAGATTACACGGCTGGCCCATCAGGCAGCCGCGGCGCCGCCGATTCGTCCGAAGCCAGACCCCGGATCCGCTCATTAGAGGAGCGATCGTCTGGCCGGGCCGAGTAAATGACGGGACTCCTGCTTCCTCAGATGCGTGCTCCTCGCCAGGTGGGAGGAAGCCATCGCGCGATTACCCCGTCTGGGAAGCGGACGGGCCTAAATCAAAACGTCACGTGCTGATGACGCATTCAGACGTTCCGTGAGATGATGTACCAGTAGAAACTTCGTGGGATACATGATGAATGCGGCCTACTTTGCTTACTTGAAATTTGGACGTATATTTCTACACATTGCTTGGGAAATGTATGTTCTCTGGATGCATTTCGAAAAGCAAATGTCTATTTCTTTATGTTTTACAGTGTTTCCGCATGCGGGACATTTCAAAATTAAGCATCTCAAGATCCATGATATTTTTCGTTGTCACTACCGCCTGGCTCAAAAATAGTGTATGAAAAAGTTTAAAGCAAAAAAATGGTCCGCGAAATATTTTCTGAGATAAAAATTATTGAAAACATACAAAGAGAGCCTGGAAACGCAAAATTTCTAAAGGAACGAAGCATCTAGTATTGAAAAAGCGTTGTGGCCGGAGCAAGTAGATTCAACCTTAGTTTGAACGGCGTTCAAATGAACGCATAACTCCTGTTCCAGTTTCCTTTCACATCTCACAGGTGGACGTATGCCTTCGCTGAAAAAAAAATAATGGCCTCGATGCGCTCTTCTTGGTTTCAAACATTATTTGCTGGCGCGTAACATTTTATTCGATCTACCGCCGTCAGCTCATCTTAGACCTCCTTCCCGACCGTCCTCGATCAGGTGCCAGTCGAAACCCGTCACCATCTCGGCCGCCGTCTCCGACCCTACTTGATCTCCAGGGCGAAGTAGAAACACGAGCGTGGCCCCAGGAGGAATGACGTCACCGGCGCCGTGGTCGCCGTGGGCCACCCCGGAGGAATGATGAGCAGACGCCGGACGTTCGAGCACATGTTGCGCAGGCCTCGGTCGAAGTCGGCTATCAGCCGACTGCGCCCAGGGTGAACTCCAGCGGAGTTCTCCGGTCGAGCTCGGCGCCGTCCATTAGGGGGCATGCTGAAGAGGTCAGGTCATGTCAAACCAGGTCGAGAAATGTCATCAGGTTAGGTCGGCTCGATCCAGGCCTGAATCCAGACGACATACCTCACGCCCCAAATCGGTCTATCTGACTCGATGGACTCTTCAATTCTGACTAAGTGAAATATAGACGATATATGCGCCCTGACGCAACAAAATGGCTTAACGAAGTAAAAAATGTCATTTACAGGCTACCGGGCTCTGGTTATGATTATAGCAACAGACGACCTTCTTTATACTGGGAGAAGCTTGGGTTTATGTACAAAAGAGAGAGAGAGAGAGAGAGAGAGAGAGAGAGAGAGAGAGAGAGATATATATATATATATATATATATATATATATATATATATATATATATATATATATACATATATATGTATATTGTTAAAATCGATTACAACGTTACCTTTGAGATATATATATATATATATATATATATATATATATATATATATATATATATATATATATATATATATATATATATGCAGTGTCGCAGTCGCTTTTAACAAGATTGGTTCCAAAGAAAACGTCCTACCGCGATACAATAATAGAGAGAGAGACAAAAAGAGAGAGAGAGAGAGGCAAAGAGAAGGGGGTAGAGAGAGAGGGGGAGTGAGAGAGATGAATTAAAAAGGGTATTTTGTCATGTACTCGACGCTTCAGTCATTCGTTGTCATTGCGAGACAACAGAAAAGTTTTTTGCTCACTGTGCGCCAACTAAAGGGACGCCAACTAAAGTGGCACTCATTGTGCGCCAGGAACGCCGAGATGTTTGTCCGATTTCTTTATGAGCTAAGTACCAGACAGTCGTTTAGAAGTTATGAAAACGGCGCCATTTCGCGGCGCTTTTTTCATGAGCTGTTGGCCAAAAATAGGGATGAGGACAATTTCGCCTCTGCCCTGCACATGTTGAGTGGTGGCGTCTTTCGTCGGTGACGCAGTTTGCGTGATCACGTTATTGAAAACTACAGCACTGCGAAAACTGTATATCCCGCTATTAATTCACCTATTGTTCAAGTGCGCAAGACTACCTGCACAGGGGACACTGTGACGAGCATTGCAAGACGTTTGATCAAAATAGCTACCTACACAGTAGCGTATACTGTAACTGACTTCTATACTGCACAGAGATATGATCACCTTTTGCAGTTTTGTGCTGCCTGCGTCAGCGCAGCGTGATAATCCCAAAAACGCACAACATTCAGTTTCCCTTTGGTTTTGTGATAGCGGAAAATCATCACCTCATCATCGCCGCTGTCTGCAGGCGTATTAGCGTACAGCATATTTTGAATAGCACGATTGTCGACGGGCCTTTTATCAAACTACATTGGCCCCAGGGGCGTCAATTCATGCCGAACCTTTACGAAACTACATTGACTCCAGGACCGCTGATCGAGTCCGAGCCTATTACTCCCGGCAGCATGTCAAGAATTGTTGAACACCTGCTTTGCCTAAAATTTCAAGTGAACACGTAAACGCGGCATAGGTTCTCAAGGCCCCTTCTTGCCTTCAAAATAGCTTAAAAAGGAAACAACGCTCTACCAACTTAGGCATAATATTAAAAGGTATATTGCATTGGACGCAACGAGCGCCCTAAGCGAGTTTTCAAAGCTGAGATCCACAGCTGAGAGAAACCAGTGTTGTGGAATCTTGCGTAATACCGCGATGGAAAATAACTGCATTTGGGATAATGTTCCCGTTATCAAAAAGGCCAGCCCATTCCTCCAAATACAGCTAGGTCTCAATTCATATGTTCTTCTCACCTGTTTGCCAGAGGCAGGTGCGTAACCTGGTAGGGCGGCTCCGGGGGCGGCTACGGCGGCACGTCCAGGGTAGCCTAGTGGGGCGGCTGCTGGAGCGGCTGCGGGGGCACGTATATGGTAGCCCGGTAGAGCGGCTGCGGGGGCGGCTACGGCGGCACGTCCATGGTAGCCTAGTGGGGCGGCTGCTGGGGCGGCTGCGGGGGCACGTATATGGTAGCCCGGTAGAGCGGCTGCGGGGGCGGCTACGGCGGCACGTCCATGGTAGCCTAGTGGGGCGGCTACTGGGGCGGCTGCGGGGGCACGTATATGGTAGCCCGGTAGAGCGGCTGCGGGGGCGGCTACGGCGGCACGTCCATGGTAGCCTAGTGGGGCGGCTACTGGGGCGGCTGCGGGGGCACGTATATGGTAGCCCGGTAGAGCGGCTGCGGGGGCGGCTACGGCGGCACGTCCATGGTAGCCTAGTGGGGCGGCTACTGGGGCGGCTGCGGGGGCACGTTTATGGTGGCCTGGAAAGGCGGCTTTGGGGGATGTACGAACTGGTGGCCAGCCTGCCGCAGTCTCCAGCAGAGGCAGCAGCAGCAGCAGGAGAGATCCGAACCGGGCCATGGTCGGGCCGACTATACGACACCTCCGCCTCCCAGCCCGCTTAAAAGGGAAAAGCAGGACATGTGTTTTTCATCCACACAGAGCATCGTCAGACAACAACGACGCTGAAAGAAAAACAGGTGATGTAAGTCATCCCTGATCGAAAGGAGCAGACTGGGCGCCCGCGTCGATTGCGACAGGTCTCCGATGGTATCTCTGTTTTCCTGCGTTCCTGTTTCTCAGCTGGTGCTTTTGAAAACCGAGACCGCAGCGTTGTCTTCAGAGCAGATCTCTAGCCGGCTTAACACACGCGATGGAAGGCTTTGTGTCTTTTGTGGCCCCGCCCACCCGTTTCGAAGTCATTCGGGCATGAGTGATGGATGTACCAAGACCAAGCCAGAGCCAATAATGGTCAACGTCAACCAGCTTGTGACCTGATCCAGATTTGCTTTGCGACGTGTCAGTTTGTATGAAATATGCATTCAAAAACCCAAATAAAAACAGGTGTGCGCACTCTGATACGTTTACATATACCAGCGTCAGCAAAGGTCAAGGTCAGATATCTTGTGACCTGGCCCAGATTTGCTTTGCGATATGTCGCTTTGTATGAAATATGCATTCAAAGGCCCTAGTACAAATATGTATGCGCACATGGATACTTATATATGCCAGGGTCATGTCAGGTCAAGGTCATCAAAGGCCAGGGTCAACTATTTTGTGGTCTGGTCCGGATTTGCTTCGCAATATGTCGATCCGTATGAAATATGCATTCAAAGACTACTAAAAAATCGCTTAGCACATTGACATTCACTTGTGTATACATACATACAAATACATACGTACATAAATATAAACGGTGGAAGTGATCAGATACACCGACGTTGGATACATTGACTGAAAATGCGCCAAAAGATGCGTTCAGCGTCCTTATTTACACTCGAGTTATCCCATGTTGCTCGAAGTCTGACCAGCAAAAGATGAAAAAATGACGCCATAGGTCAATGACTTTACATGACCGCAACCGGAAATCCTTAGTCAAGACGACAAATGAATGGAAATTGTCCTATTTCACGTTTTAACGCTCAAACAAACACTCTTTTTCCGTTTCGTTCGAAAAACCGTATGGAATGGCCTGTACGGGCCGAGAAAGTCTCCAAAGTTGACTTTTTTGACCCCATTTGACCTTGAACATATTTATCCAGGATCATCAAAATTGCGTGCAATGTACATTGTTATAGCTCAACCCTGTCCACAAAATTGCATGTTTCTAGCTCTTGCCGTTTTTGAGATCTGAGGGGGCACTTTTGTGCGCGTTAGCGCGAAACCCCCTCCCACTGCTTGGATTAGCAAAGCCGAAGCTTCGTCATGGTGGACATGCGTTGGGCCACATATTCCAGGTTCATTTGACGGTTCAGGCTCTGGAGCATTCATCATCATGCTAAATTTCAGAACTATTGGTATTACGCTGGCAATCAGTGCATTAATGCAGGAGATTCCACCCATGGATTTCTGCATATATCGCATATGCGGGAAGTCGTCCAGAGTGCTGTCTGCGTACCAGCGATTTTTCCTCTCACGTGGCGGCCGGTCGAGAACGAATTTCATCGATCTGAGACATTGCTGCGATCCTCGCGGCGATAGATTCCCTTACACTTGTGCATACCGAGAAAAGTTTTCTTTCCTCTTCGAAGAAATGATACAAACTGCGGCCCACGGGAGGATCCAGCTGAAGAATATTACTGCATGCTTCGCAAACTTCTTCAGTGAGTCTTCGCCCATTTCTTCAACCACGCCAGTATCCACTTCCGCAGCCAAACAGAACACTCGAGAAGTGGCATTGCTGCCTTTTGAAAACAACTGTAAAACAGTCTCCTCAACATTCACTGCAAATTTGGGGATATTTCCGGAAGTCACCAAGTTCCGCGAATCAACGCACAAGAGCCAGGTAATGGCAAGCGCAAGGCCAGAGGAGGGAGTGGAATCTGCCTTTCCTCTCTCCCATTCTCGAACACGGACTAGGGACAACTAATCAAATCAATGGGCTCAGGAAACAGAAAATCCCGTGACAATCTGATCAAAGCCAAAATAGAATCTAGCAAATGGTTTCATGCCCCACATTGTCTGAACCAGTAACGTTCCACTCTCGGGTGACAGTGGCTAAAAGTGTTGGATGAATGTCATATTTTAGACGCATAATTTCGTCTAAAGACGCAACGGTTAATGAGAAAGCAATCCGAAAAAGACTTCATCATAATTCATTCACAGCACTGAGGACAACCTTAATATATATATATATATATATATATATATATATATATATATATATATATGGATATATATATATGTGACTATATATATGAATATATATATGTATGAATATATATATATATGAATATATATATCCATGGCATCGGGGACAACCTTATATATATATATATATATATATATATATATATATATATATATATATATTAAGGTTGTCCTCCATCCTTTGGATGAATTACAATGAAGTCTTTTTCGGAACGCTTTCTCATTAACCGATGCGTCTTTGGAAGAAATTATTCGCGCAAAATACAGCATTCATCCAACACTTTTAGTCATTGCCACACAAGGGTGGAGTATTATTGGCTCATACGGCACGCAGCGCGAAATCATTTGCTAGATTGTATTAATGCTATGGATTGGGGTCAAATGAGCAAAGCATGCAGAAATGCATTTCAGCTGCATTCTCCCGAGGGCCATAGGTTTTTAGCGATTGTTCGAAGAATGAAGGAAACTTTTCTTGATATACCCAGACAAAAGTGTAAGGAAACGTAATGCCGCGAGGATCGCGGCAGTGTCTCAGATCGATGAAATTCGTTTTCGACTGGCCGCCACGTGTGAGAACAGTTGCTGGTATGCAGACGGCACTTTTGACGATTTTCTGTACATGGGATAAGTGGAGAAATCCAAGGGTGGAATTTCCTCCATTAATGGTGTTGCCAATACACACCAACAGTTTTAAAGTTAAGCATTAGGCCCGTGAAGATAGATGAAAGACTGGACTTTGGAGCGACATCAGCGGCACCAAGAATTATCCAAACCCTGAACCGTCAAATAAACTTGTTTTATGTGGCCCGATACATGCCGTCATAACGAAGCTTCAACCAAATCTCAACCTTTTTCCTGTGGTGCACAGTGGCGCGGGCTTTCCGCTACAAAATGTGCATCTGCACTGACGAAGGTTGCCGTGGGCGATCATTAAATATTTAGGCGTCCAAGAATGCGTGGGAAATTACGAGATTGGCCCCGTGGGTTACCGTGGGTTAGACATGGCTAGGCTTGATGTTTCATAATTGTTACATCTATGCCACAGTCTGCAAACGATGGCCAGGAGGCTGACGAGATATTAGGGGCAGTGTCGACTCTTCCCCAAATGGGACAGTAGGCTGCCTGTTCGGGACGGTTTCTGTCGATCTAATCTATCCCCAAAATGCACTTTCTCGCCAATTTTAGCCAATTTGTTATGCAGCGATACACAAAAATTAAAAGCTGCTCCAAACAGGACAGGCAGATCCATTTCCCGAATATCAGTCCCAAAAATTAGAAAAGCCGCCTCAAACTGAAATGTTTGCCTTCGCTTGGCCGCCATGGGTTATCGTCAACAATTGTCCTGATCTGCGCACTCGGATTTGCCACGTTGGTGAAGAACAGAGAACATGCTCATGGGATGCACAAAACCATGCATCGATAACAGCAAGAGTGACGGTTTTATTATATGAATCAGTAATTTTATATTTTCCCTGCCTAAAACTCAAGTTTACCCTGTTAGTTCAATGAAGTTCTTCGAATTAGGCATTGGGATTTTACCAGGGTTTTCAGATCATGCTGACGACCACAGCACCGCTGGACTGTTACCGCATTCATATGAACACTATCTCACCATAGCGAAACCGCCCTGACCACCAACTCACCCTTCAGTTTTCTTGGGCTTTTATGTCAAACATGTCAAACATGTCAAATAAGGACGCCCACGAGAGAATCGCGGCATCGGGTGCCGGCGCACCAATTACCAAGCGCGCTCGTTACCTTTGTCTGCAATACGTACCATAAAGTGATGCTTCCAAGTGTGCTGCCAATTACTCCATGATTCAAAAGATCCTTCGTTGAAAGGATGTCGCTCTGCGAGAGCCTCTCGTGCGCAGCGCTTTATGGTATGCTCTCCTGGTTGCGCCAGAAAGCGATCACTGCAGCTGTTTCTCTACTCCTGGCTGTTTTTCCCTGTATGGGCTTTGCATCTCTCGACTAGGGGGAACAAAGTGTAGGACGGGCGCTTGCTTTCTAGTTAACATGTAAGCTTAAAAAGTTAACATGTTAGCATGTTAACTAAGAAGGTTAACCTGTCAAAACAGTCCCTGTCACTCACACACTCGCCAACAGGTTGCATCAGGGTTCCTATGCAGGGGAAGATGGCTACCAATCGCGCATGCTTGACGTCATGTTCGTGCACCGAGGGCCGTTACATATCGATCCTGACAGAAGACCGGTGTCCACAGCTCTCCTAAACGATGAGGCGCGAACAATATCTAATTGTGAACAGCAACATGAACCGCAATCCAACCCACATTGGTACGTGATCCTAAGCAATGACATGCAAACGACGGCGCCATTCGGTGCCAGTTTCGTCAGGTTGTTTGGCCACGTGAGTTTGCGTCTCGCCTCGCCGCCGCGCGGCAGGCGCGCCTTATCGTGCGGCAGCGTTATCGGCTGCGGCCGGCGACGGAGGCGAGGCCCGGACCGGCCAGTCGCCGGGCCGGGCTGCGCTGTCGCCTGGCCGCTGGCTCACAGCGGGCGCCGCGCGGAGGACGGTGGAGCGCCCACTCTGATACTCCGCGGAGAATCTGCCAGCCAGAAATCGCCGGAGATCGCGCTGTGGACTCGCCATCATTTCGCGGACTGTGCTGGCCGCGAGCAGCCTAGACCCCCGTGGACGGCGTGCCGCGCGACCCCAGGACGAGCGAGCTGCTTCTGGCGCCCTGCTTCACAGCCCCCCCCCCCCCGACCGGCCACCGGTCAGCGCGACGCGACGAGGCCTAGGGAGAAGCCGACTTGCGCGTCGCGAGTGTCGGCTCTTCAGGCGCGGTGGATCGCCGCACGAAGGCGGGGACGATGCTGCGGCGCCGCGCGGCCGGCCGCGGCACGCTGGCCGTCGGCTGGCTGCTGCTCCTTTGTCCACGGCCCTGGCGGCCGCCAAACGGCACCTGCCGGAGTCCCTCAGCGACAGGGACGTCTTCTGCGAGACCTGCTACGCCACCGTGTCCGGTGAGCTCCGGAGAGCCGATCCCTTGCGGTCGCGTGGGTGACTCACGGGGTTGGGGATGGGGATGGGGAGGCAGGAACATCCGCCAGTCCAGGTGGTTATGCTGTTTGCAGGCTGCGTCGAGTTCTTTTTAAAAGTTTTTCCATCTGTGAATGACACGATTTATGCCAAAGTCTGACAAGACAACCGACAAATGACATCGGCAGATGCCAGTAACGAGTCTGTGGCTGCAGACGTTCACGTTTTGGGACGCTCGTCACGGGCGGAGCGACTGACCATCAGACCAGACAGCCCTGCCGAAATGCCTCCAGCCGGTGACGCCTGGGCTCCGCAGAGATGTACCGGCTGGTCAAAAGGAACACGGGCGGCAGCCTGGAGCAGAGGATAGACGGCGCGCTGCAGCGTGTCTGCGCACCTGATCTCATGGCGCCGTATCAGTTCCCGAGCGACCTGCTGGTGCCCGCCTGTCGCGACCTCATAGGTGGGTCATTCGCTCTGTCCCAGCCGGAATGACTTCAGTGTGTGTTTCCTCCCTCGACCACAAGCTTTCGCGACGTCATAAGTGCGTCATTTCCTCGACCCAGCTGCCGCGAACTCATGCCCAGATGCAGTGACCTCATGGGTGCGTCCCTCTATCATTAGGGGCATTCCCCATCCTAAGTCCCTTTCTAAGGGCGTCATCGGCGCTCAGGGGGATAGCCATGCCCCTGTGGCTCTTCTCTCACTACAACATTGGTCCCGGCAAAACGACTGCTGAAATATCTAAAACTTGTCGCAAACACAATGATGACGCAGCCAGGAAATGATATAAAGAGAAACAACAGTCATTATAAAAGCAAAGATGAACACAAAAAAGAGATGTTCACATAAAAGATGGAAGTATACCCCGAGGTGCCTTCTCTACCCAGTCGCCTTCGTGCCAAACCCCCGGTCCCCGTTTCTGAGCTGAATTAATTTATTTCAGTTCGCTTTGAAAACGATTTGGGTCTCGGGCTGCTGGCAGCCTTCCAGCCTGGTAAGAAGCCCAGAGCTGCCGCCACCGTCAGAGACATCTGCTTTACCAGGATGAAAGCCTGCAAACAGTCGCAGGGAATTCCCAGCCTACGGAAGGTAATGCAGGAGCCCTGAGGTGTCTGATCACGCGAGGGCTAAGAAAATTTAATGTGCGACAAATCTATTCACATGCTAAGCTTGAGCACACCAGGTAAGCAAGCTATATTTTTGCTAGGTGCTGCCAGTAATAGATTCTAGCGTAAATGAGGATCGATTTCATACATCATGTGTTCCTTGCCTCAGAGGAAAGGGAGGATGTGAAAAGTCAGCCATGTGCTTTTGCTGTAGTTTGCTGCAACTTCATTGGCGTTTCAATGGCACAGTTGAATTGGAAGCAAAGCAATGTGTAGCTTCAGTCTGCTTCACGCGTCTACACAAGCTATTGCGCTGGAATGCGTGGAATTGCGTTTTTCAATGGTAAAAACAAGATGACGCCCAGATGCGTCATTTTGCATTTTTTTGAGGAGGCACGTGCCGCTCCAATACTGAAGTCAGCCTCCTCAGTGCTGCAGTGGGCCCCACGACGCTGTGCTGGGCATCAGCGTTGAGGTTGGCCTTAAAGAGCTTTCTTTGCTGTTAAAAAATCCCTCCTGAAAGGCTGAGACCCTCTAAAATACAAAATGCCTTCTCAAACGATTGGGGGCGAACACAAAAATCTGGGCTCGCTAGAAATTACTCAGAAAGAAATTCCTGCGGGGGTTTCAGGGCCCCTCCTCAGCCATTATTAAGGCTCCTCAAACATTCAGGTTTTTAAACAGACGAGGAAATGTGTTAAGAACCATTTGAATATATACATATATACAATACATATATAATACATATCGACATGGCCGAGACATCTTGGCGTGCGACCCATACCCCGCTATCTGGGTAACTGATGACTCGTAACACATACCCTACCGTGCATCACTTGTGGTCGGGTATTTTGGCAATTCCGACATGTTTTGTCGCTGTGCGCACATGTACCTATGGTAAAGCCCAATAAAGTTCCAGCCGGCGATGAGGGTTTATGCTGTCATGTCACACTTACCTCAACTGCCTCTCGCCGTTTTGTTATCTTGCCCCCCCCCCCCCGAAAGGGAGAGACAGCGATGGTAGTGAGCTTTTGGTGCATAATCCCACCAAACATGCATCGAAGAAAGCTCAACTTTTGTTCACTCTCAGGGATGTAGTTTTAGGAGAATGACTGGTATACATGATCACCATTTAAAGGCCAAAATTTTCAGCTAACTTTTGTATGGAGTGCTTCATACCAAAGATACACGAAACTACAGGCATGGTCAATCCAATATTTCATACATAGCAAAGTGTTCTAAACATGGAAGGTTGTAACTGCATATATCTAAGCAATCTGTATATATCCAGAGACAAAACGCACATCAAACAATATCCAGAAGAACAAAAAATACCTTCAATGGCTTACACTTTTAAAACACATTTTTGCTAGCATATATCATTGAGCTCGAGTAAACTGGTCCCTGACGATCAGTCTAACCTTGACCTTGACCTTCATATTTGCATGATGGACAGTCGGAGTTGTAGATTTAGATTTCGGTAAAATTTAGCCAATAAAATATAGAATAAAACATGAAACGAATCTGTTTCCACAAAGGAATGCACAGGCTAAGTACACTGCGCGCAACCTACCTTAACCTGATCCCAGATCATTCTACGGAGGTCACCCAAAAGTTTACGAAGGTGGTTGTCCCAGATGTCCCAGAAGACTACGTAGGTTTCCGAATTGCCTATATCCCAATGTAAAGGAGCACGTTGTCCAAAATGGCGGAAATTCTAGAAAAGAGGCCAAAATTGTCGCGGCCCTAGGTCAATGATCTAATGTCTCGCGCTAACATCAGATATACGTTCCATAGCTCACATATAGCTTTACTTCTGACTATGTATTGGGTTCGTTGTCATATTGTTTCGAGAGTTATGGCTGATGAAAGTTTTTTTGGGAGTGTAGGTCCTCTTTGACATGGTCTAAGTCAGTGACGTGACCTTAATCCGGCACCCAAATTTTTTGAGGAGATGTGCAAATGTTGGTTAAAAAATGCTGAAAGTTTGGCGGCTCTGCGTTGTGCTGTTTTCCCGCTATCGCTCAAATACCTTAGAAGTTATCTTCAAACACCCCGCCGTACGGGAAGCGTTACGATGACATTAAGATCCTTCTGGAAGCCCTTATACTATTATCAGTATCCGCTAAATTTTTGCGGCCCTTTACTTGTGCACGCAAACAAGCACAGGATAAGTGTACGGATCCGACCGCGTCACAGACGCTAGTGCGGCCGGCGTCCCTCTGAAAGTCCAGGAGCCCTGTTATAAGCTCAGAATTCCTTTCAGACCTCAGGAGCTCGCATTGGCTGGCCGGGAATCGTTCTGAAAGGCCGTTTTGAAAAACGCAAGCTACGTTAGGTAGGTGGTCGTTTCCAAAGTTTTAGTGACGGTGGGATAGCGTATAGGGGCCCTTTTAATGGTAAATACCCTATACAGGTTACCCAAGAGCAATCCAATGTAAATTTAGGTTATGGCCATCTTCATAGTTTGAGGTCATATTGGATAGCAAATAAGGGTCCTTTTAACCCTATTCCGGAGGGAGAAAAAGTAAGGCCGACTCCCCGGGGGGGGGGGGGGCCCCCCCCCCACCACAAAAAAAAAAAAAATAAATTTATAAAAAAAAAAAAAAAAAAAAAATTTAACGAGAAAAAAAAAAAAAAATTAAAAAAAAAATTTTAAAAATTTTTTGAAATTTGTGGATACAGGGGGCCAAAATGTCAAAATGGGGGGTACTTTTTGACTTCTTATAACTCCGTTGTTTATCGACCGATTTCGATGAAACTGGCATGAATCGAGAGATTATAAATAGGGCTTTTACCATGGGTATGTAAATTTGAAATTTTGAGAAAATTTATGGGCGTTCACAGGGCTTCAAAAATAGGGGGATTAGTTTTCTAATAACGGAATGAACAAAAGAGGCCAAAACACTTTTTTAGCTTCTGCTAGTCATGTTATGCTAAAGAAGTACAAATCACATTACAATGTTTGTATAATGTTAGCATAGGCGGTGCCAGGGACATAAAAAAGGGGAAACTGTCATGGTCACACGTCCTTCAGATCAACTTGTGACCTTTGACCTTAAATGACCTCCAGTGACCTTGGGATCACCTGGAATGATGTCGTGTGCATTCAATATTATCTTTAAACGTTTTTAATCGATTGAATTCACTCTATTCCAAAAAATTCATTTTTTGGCTTTTGCGATATAGGGTACGCGCACTGACATTTTAGGTCATAGCTCCGTGACCCGACCTGATATCAAGCTGAAACTTGGTACACAAGTAGAGGGCACCTTTCTACGTCACATATATTCTGGGTTTGGCATTTGAAAAAACGGCGCCGAAATTATTGCAACAAAACAAATTTTGACTTTTGACCTTGACCTGACCTTGTAAAGTGACCTCAGATAAACAAAATTACATATGCACATTGCCCAACTATTTAGCTATACATTCATATAAAGTTTTAAGTTCTATCTTAAAAACTCTGTTTTTGGCAGACATTTTTCTTTTACCCTCAACATGGCCAAAAATGACCTGAGGTGCCTCCCAAAAACGTTGCCTGGCTCCGCCCCTGAGCAAAACAGAATTTCGAAACTGTGTCACGGCGCGTAGAAGGAATAGCTAGGAAAAGTGACCAAGTTTCGTGAAGCTGCGTTAAAAAGCCTGGAATTGGCAAGCAAAAAACCCGAGGGGGGGCCGATTCCGCCCCCCTGCCGGGAATAGGGTTAAAGGCTGAAGTGCTTTACAAAAGTCATCCAACACAATGCCGAAGGCGCAGGTGCTCTTTGAAAGTCACCCAGAGCCATTTCCTTTCTCAAGCTTCCAGGGACCTTTCAAAAACGCAAAAGTTGTGTTGTAAACTCAGGGTCCCTTCGTAATCCTGAGGAGCCCTTTTTAAAAGTCATGGGCTTTGGTTACCTTAAGAAGTGCCATAAAGGCAATACGATGTTTGTTGGAAACCCAAGACCCTTCTCCTAGCCTCAGGCCCTTTTAAGGCTTAGTGCTGCTCTCAAAGCCATGGGCCATTTTTGGAGCTAAAAGTCTCTTTGGTTTGGGGGCGCCGTATATCTCACCATTTTGAACTGAGGTGGGGAACGGAGATGCGTTCCAAAATAGTCTGTGATATGCCTTTGCTATACTAGGGCTTTGTCTAAATTGGGTCCGACGCAGGACTGGGGATCTGGTTACCGGGCTGGCAGTCTCAATGAGAAGTATGTTATCTTTTTAAATTTAAATTTAAAACCTTTGAATTTTCAATTAAAAACTAATTTGTCACTATTATCTGCCAATTTGACATATTAAACAGTTATACATCATTACGGCATACTTAACAAGTCCCTAACGTAAACGAAACGCTAATTTAACAGATGTTGCCGTTGTTATTTAACGCATGTAGTTTATCATCACTCTGCGTCGTCCGCGGATCGACTATCCGAACCGGGAACACTTTGTCCTTCTCTTATGGACGGCTCTGTCACTGGGGTCCCTGAAGATTTTAAAAGACTCGCAAATTTTTGCGCGCCCCTGATACGATTAAAACTAACTGGGAACCTTGGGGATATTTTTGAGGCACATTAGTCTTCCGATGTCCCTTTACGGGGGTCTTTTCATCTTTTTCTGGCCTCGGAAGACTGCCACGAGGTCCGTCGAAACTTCTAAGAGCTCCTTAGACACTAGGGAGAGTCTCTCTTAAATTGGTCCCAAAAGCCCATTGGAGTTTTTAAGAGGCTTTCTGGAATTTACAAGGGCTCTTGATACTTGCATAGTACCTCTCTAATATTTCGTCTTCCAACGAAAAAATCCTACTGAATCCCCGAGAGGCTCAGTGGGATTTTTTCGTTGGAAGAGGACATATTTGAGAGGTAGGCTCTAGATAAATTTTAGGTTTCCCAAGACTTCAGGAGGGGTCGTTCTTGAGTGCAACTTAGGGCGTATTGGATTTTGCAGGGCCCTCAGACTTATGGGAAGCTCCTTGACATTTTTATGACACCCTTTAAATTTTCATTGTACGGCTCCAAAATGACATTCCGGAAATGGACATCTGAGAAATTTAAAAACCTTTTTAAAAGGCTGAGGTCCCCGCAAAAAAGCACATACTCCAGTGGGCCCTCTGAAAAAAATGCAAAGAGGGCCCCGCAGACGTCAAGGCTATCTGAGGGGTTCTTAAGTTCACCAAGAAGGGCTTTACAGTTTTTGTGGGCTCTCAGTCACTTGGAAACGCCCTTGACATTGGTTCAGAGTGACCTTCAAATATTTTCCCCTGGGTTTAGAAAAATCCCTTTTGAATGCTTCAGTACAACCCTGAAAATGTCAAGCGTTCTCTTAACCCTATTCCCCGAGGGCTAGACAGTATGGTCGATTCCCGGCAAGGGGGCGGATTCGCCCCCCCCCAGAGATCTCAAGAACTACTTGTCCGATTTCATCGCAACAAACGGCAATCGATTGGCCGTGACGTGAACTACACTTTTATAAAAAGAATTTTTCAAAATTTTGAAAAGTGTGGATACAGGGGGCAAGAATGTCAAAATAGGGGGTACTTTTGGACTTTCTATAACTCCGTTGTTTATGGACCGATTTCAATGAAACTGGCATGAATCGAGAGATTATGGATAGGGTTTTTACCATTGGTACACAAATCTGAAATTTTGAGAAAATTCATGGGCGTTCACAGGGTTCTAAAAATAGGAGGATTAGTTTTCTAACAACTGAATGAACAAAAGAGGCAAAAACGCTTTTTTGGCTTCTGCTAGTCATGTTATGCTAAAGAAGTACAAATCGCATTACAATGCTTGTATAATGTCAGCATAGGCGGTGCCAAGGACATGAAAAAGGGGAAACTATCATGGTCACACATTCTTCAAATCAACTTGTGACCTTTGACCTTAAATGACCCCCAGTGACCATGGGGTCACTTGGAATGATCTCGTGTGCTCTAACTGTTGTCTGTAAACGTTCCCAATCATTTGAATTCACTCTATTTCAAAAAAAAAAAAATTAGGGCTATTGCGCTATAGGATACGCGCACTGACATTTTCAGGTCATAGCTCCGTGACCCGACCTGATATTGAGCTGAAACTTGGTACACAAGTAAAGGGCACCTTTCTACGTTATATATATTCCGGGTTTGGCATTTGAAAAAAACGGCGCCGAAATTATTGCAAAAAAACAAATTTTGACTTTTGACGTTGATCTGACTTTGTAAAGTGACCTCAGATGAACAAAATTACATCTACACATTGCCCAACTATTTAGCTATACATCCATACAGAGTTTTAAGTTCTATCTTAAAAACACTGTTTTTGGCAGACATTTTCCTTTTACCCTCAACAGGGCCAAACATTGCCTGAGGTGCCCCCCCAAGATGTTGCCTGGCTCCGCCGTGAGCAAAACAGAATTTTGAAATTTTGTCACAGCGCGTAGAAAGAATAGTTATGAAAAGGCACCAAGTTTCGTGAAGCTGCATTAAAAAGCTTGGAATTGGCAACCAAAAAACCCGAGGAGGGGACGGATTCAGCCCCCCTGCCGGGAATAGGGTTAAAAGCATCAAACCCCCGAAAAACCAATGGACTGTATAGATGAGCTCAATGAGACCATCTCAGGCATCAGGGAGGGCTGATAGATTATTCTTGATGTTCCATTAGGATGTTTTGTTGGGATCTAAAGCTTTCCAGTTCGCCCTGAAATACTTCCTCGTTTTTAAAAAAAAATCCTCTCCTGAATGTTTCATGGGTCCCTGACAACATCAAAATGCCTCTCAAAGGCCGGCGGATCCTATAAAGTAAAACTTCGATGGGACCTCGAAATGAATTCAAGGAAGGCCCCTCAGATCTGGAGCAGGGCCCTCAGATCTCAGGAAGGATCAACAAGATTAAAAGCCCCTCTTTAAATTTGTTTGGAGGTCCCATTAGAATTTTTTGGTGAGTGAGACCCCATGCTTTTGAGAGGGCTCTTGATATTTTCCGAAGTCCTTCAGACACTTCCTCGTCCGGTTTACAACTTCTCTCCGGAATGTCTGAGGGCGAACTGAAAATGTCAAAGTCCTCTCAAAAGGTTGATCTCCCCACAAAAAACCCTAAAGGCTGTTTTGTATGGATTCGAGGAAGAGCTCTCCATACTCAGTGAGGGCTACTCCTTTAGTTTATGTAAAGGTCCCATTTTATTTTGTGTGAAACCCTCAACCTTTCAGAGCGTTCTTTATGTCTTCAAATGGTTCTTAACACATTTCATATATACTTATATATATACATGTATGAAATATTTACAAACAAATACTGTAGCATACATATATACGATAGCTAATAGCACATCAAATAACCTATATATATATATATTATAGGTTATATATATATGTATATATATATAACATATATATATATATATATAGGTTATTTGATGTGCTACTAACTATCGTTTAACGTAGTATTTGTTTCGAAATAATCGATATATATACATATCCTTTGATGTGCTACTAGCTATCGTTTAAGACAGTATTTGTTTGGAAATATTTCATATATGTATATATGTATGTACAGATTATAAACATTTGATCAGTCTCGAAATTCATTTACCCAGCATCTTCGCACCATATGCTTCAAATGCATTCAACTTCAGTTTTTCTTCGTCACGACGTCTACAGGTTAAATTGTTTCAGGATCAAACAGCCCCTCTCCGGTAAAAGCCGAGACGATATAATCCTCGTAAGAGGCGAAGGCAGTGCTCTGTAGGTTGACAGGAAGTAGACTGAGTCGCTGGAAAAATGCCACCGTAGGTCCGGACTCCGTGAAAATCAGCACGGTATACATATGCGTTCAAACTCCGATACCAACCGCCAAACGATTCCGGTGGGAGGAAACTTTGCCGGACAGAATTCATTTGATGTGTAATCGATCGTTTAAGCTAATATTTGTTTCGAAGTATTTATTAGTTGTATAGCTATCTTATAATTAGAAAACCTTCACTTTTCCGGCACTTTAAAATATTTTGGGGGATTTCTAGTCCTTTCTAAAATGGTACCGGTTTCGAGCTCTACCAATCAATCTCTTACTGTGCTGTAAGTTTCATGCTCCTCCCACATACGGTACGGAAGTTAGAGGGGTGATCAGACACCCCTCCTCGGTATGGAATGAAACGATCCGGCCAGTGGTAAGGGGAGGGTTAAAGACCTGAGGGAATCTTAGAAGACGAAAATCTAGGAGACTCTCAGACATATCTGATGGAGTTGCGAAGCTCTGGAGGCTATTTGAAAGTCTTGAGCTGCACGATGTGGAAATCGGGGAACGGTTTAAAAAGGAGGGGCGTTCGTCAAGATCCGAGAATCCTTCAAAAGCCTGGACGAGCCTCATGCCCTCAAATATTAAAATGTCGTCAAAAGGAGCCATACGCATCTTGTGGAGTTCTAATGGGATCACAAAATGCCTGGAACGTCGTCAGCGGGACCAACAGAATCATTGGCTCTGACATATGTCATCTTGTCTTGAGACCACTGTGTTGGACTGAAGTGCTTGGAGCGTTTTAAGGACCTCGGTAAAGGTACGCGGCACCCTTGATAAATTAGCTTGACCGCCGCCCTGACCAGAAGGATAATGTTTTTTGGAGTCCATGTATGGCAGGCACTTGGTACGAGTCCCAGAACGGGTGCAGGTATTTGGCCAGAGATCGGTGAGGTCAGCAGGTCACAGGGGACCGTGTCGTGAGATGGCACGGAACCATAAAGGCTCTTTAGTGTGTTTGTCAATCTGGCTCGACGCACTGAGTGGAATTATTTCGTCACTGGAAACAGCTGGATGGCAAAGCCAGGGGCCGCAATTCGAGCTGCGCTTAGCCTAGTCTGAGCTCAATGTCACACACCTCAGCACACTTGAAGCTAAGTTTATGAACAAAAAAAATCAAGATGGGACATGCCCAACGTATTTGACAATTATCAACAAAAAAGAAAATAAAAAATGCCTAGCATATTCTAGATGCTTAATCTGTGACCTAGTTGCAACGCAAATGTATGGATGATACAGCGCTAAAGATTCTTACTTATCACTTAACACGGGAAAAGCATCCACAGACACGCACGTAGCCAGGATTTTCCTCAGGGGTAAGCAAATGTCAAATTTTGTCACATGCGACTGGCATATGACGAAATATAGAACAAAAAGCAACAATTTTACATAATTAACCTCATAGTTAACGCCCAGGAAAAACGTAAAATGATTGCTTTGCAACATATTATGATCCACTATTCCGCATATCTGTGAGTTCGTCGAATGTCTAGTGCAGACCGCTTGGCTTTGGAAGGGGGCAAGGCCCCCATGGCCCTGCCCTTTTTCTACGTGTCTGTGCACAGAAAAAATACAAACAAATTTATGCATAAACATTGTGGGTATTGCCTTCCCTACCGTCGTGTTATATGTTTATCATCAATCAAATGAGTGATACTAAAATTAAATGAAGGAAAAACTCTACTGAACAAATATAAAACTGTTTATCGCTCTAGAATCAAAGATATCAATTGAATAAGACAACGTCTGGAGGGCACCAAATGAACCGCTCCAAAACCAAGTTGAACAGACTCATCTCTGCTGTAGTGGATGGTGAGCACCTCGTCGAAATCTGGGTGAATATTCTCCAAGTTGTGCTTATGGAAATGTTAAGGCACACAAGACTGGTGACCTGTCAAGACGAATAATTTCTCAGATCCCATCTCCTACTACCAGAACAGCAAAACGTCTCAATGCCCTTTGCTGACCATTTGCTCCAGCATCACATTGCTTGTCGCAAACTGGCGAATCATTGTTATTCTGCAGGCGAGTCATCCTAAGGGCATTCTGACTTAATGAAATGTTAAAACCCTTTCCACCAAGGTGCCAATCGAACGCACTGCTTCCATTTTTCCGAGCTGTCTTTACCATCATCCTGAAAAGTCTCCTCGAAAAACTCCCAAGCTTCTTCTGGAACTGCTTCTAACTGAGTTCAGACGACCTGGACTAGATCCTGGTATCAGAGCTGTCTCAGACTTCCTGGACTGGCTTCTGTTCAGCGGGGTCTCATACTGCCTGGACTGGTTTCTGCCCGCCTCGTGATCTCAAATTGCCTGATCAGAGCACTGTTCTGACGATCTCAGACTGATCAGACTGAGTTCTATCATGCCTTGACTAGCTGTGCCCAGCTGCGTGAGCTAGGTTTGCCTAGACCAAGCGACAGGCAATCACAGTGAGATTTCCTGCCGCAAGGGAATACCTCCTGAAATCTCCTGCCTTGCGTATGACAAATAACCCTGGTTTTTGCGATGGTGCCCACTTATCCCTTTCCTGTTACGCGATATGTGAATGCATCGCCCTCGGGAATTCGCGTTTGAGGGGTGGCCGAGCACTTGGAGCGTTATCGCTAGGAATTCAAGTCGCAGGCTGTTTATCCAGCCCGCGCTCCATAAACACGCGGCGTCGTCCCAGTTCGAGAGCTAGAGAGGACAAAGATGTAGAGATACCTGCGCGTGCTTGAACTGCATACACAGATGTCTGCTTGGTAATCACTGTTCTGGTCTGTATTTCGTAGCGAAGACGTCGCAGTAGGTTGGTTCAGCTGCGATTATTGGCATCTGGATATGGATCATAGAGAAGCATACAGTTCAAAGGAAACAGTCACATTTAAGGTGCTTGTGAAGCTGGCTTATAGCTACTTCGTGTTCCTCGAAGCACCGGCCGTCTATCCATCTTTTTGCTCTTCAGTTTCGTGCTACGCGTAGCCGCAGAGATATGCCCTGATGTGGCATATCTCTGCGTTTCTTTAATTAAGCTCGATTGGATTGAATTGGATTGGATTGAACTGCATTGGATTGAACAGCCTTATAATCCGAACTAAGCAGAGCTGGTTGCGTGGACCCCGAAATTACTGTCTAAGCATGCTCATTTGTGTAGTTCATTTGTTCCAAGCGCCGAGCTAAAGTGCGCCTGATGGTGTTTGTCCCGCCTTTTCCGTTTACAAAACGGCTGAATCCTGACCTTCTAACCGGTTAAGCCTCGGAGTCAATGTTGACGTTGTGGATTTCGACCCAATGCCGCCCATCGACAGCGACAGCAATATTTCCAGTCCCACCATGCGGATAACCTTCACAGAGGGAGGTCGAAAAACACACACCGTCCACGAAATGATGAGGGTGTGAAACAAAGCTCTTATTCCCATTGCATCGGACCGGAAGCTTGACAGGAAGTTAACCCATACCGAGATGTTCTCAAAGGCAAATGTAAGAGGTCCACCACGCAAATGCAGGAGAAGGGATTTATGAACGGGACAGAGACCTCTTTGACATTTCCCATATGGGCACCATTAAGATCATCAAGATCGAAGAGGACAAAGACTTCCTTGAGGCCCAACGGAAGCCAGGCTGCCGAGGCTTTGTGGTGGAAGTCGATAAGTTTCTTTCTGGGAAGGAGGAGCGAGCTCTTCAACGACAACAGCAGGCCGCAGAAAGGGCCCGCCGTCAGACTGAAGAGCAGGCCAAGCAGGAGGCAAGTGGGCAATGGAATTCTCGTCCACGCTCAGCACACAGTTAACAGGTGAGGATGACCCGCAGCCTTTCGCCATACTTTCGTCTTCGAAGCGGCCCTGAAAGAGAACCAAGAACATCGTCACCCCTGGTTTGGCGGCAGCTCTGCGTCGGACCAAGCTCAGTGCTCGCTCTGCGGCTCCTTTCCGACTGTCGTCAGCCTCTGCCCTCAGCTACGCCCCTCTGAACTGGCGACCAACAGAAGCTCGATCAGGCGGTCGCGCAGATCGCAGAGGAAAGCCATTGCGGAAGACACCTGGCATTCTTTCTCCGCGCCACCGAGCCTGGTGGTCCACTGGGACGGTAAACTGTTACCCGAAGATGCAAAGGAAAAGGTGGGTATACTCCCTGTCACTGCAGGCGGTCCAAGAAGTGCCGCTAAGCCCCTAGTGTTCCGAAACTCGCAAGCGGAGCTGGCGCAGCGACAGCCGACTAACACGCATTGCCTGAAAGACTGGGAGGTCTTCAATAACGTCTGAATGGGCAATGCTGGACAAGTGCTAGAAACATAAATGCTTCTTCTGCAGAAGTTTTGGCGACAGCTCCTTCACTTTGCCTATTATTATCATATCTCTGAACTGGTGGCGGAAGTGGTGGTAGTAGGTGGTGGCAGAGACGACTTTCTACATTTGAACCCATGATGCGTAAACATCTGGAGCTAGCAGTGGCCAAGACGTTTCTCTCCTGCAAGATCTTCGCCCTCTGCCTTGAGGAATCGGCCAAGTCGAGCTACACGATGATTAAGCTCTTGGAGCTCATGATCATCTTCTTTGGTGAGGAGCTTTTGCAGGGGGTTAAGTTTCTCCAACCACGTCGAGGCTGGAGTTTCGTATCAGTAGTGCGCCAGCGTTGCACCGTTGCACCAGCGGACGTCTGAAGTAGACCTTGGTGCCCAGCTTTGTCTGTGTGTCAATTGTATGCTCCTTCATTCTTTGACAAGCCAGCCACGGGACTATTCCACCGCACCTGAGTCCGCCGTGTTGGCGGCATCATCTGCCAAAACAGCCATCTCAGCGAACACAAACACAGCATACGGCTGCACGGGCCTTCGCAAATAAGACAGCAGTTGTGGAGCAATATTTGCACCAGCCGCACTGACGGTGTTCCTTGCGACGAAAAACACCCGTCGCTAGGGGCAGAAGATGTTTCGTCGGCCGTCTCTACTGGTAGTCTAGAATTTCTGCTCTCTGAGAGGATGGGGAGACTGAGAAGACTCAGGGACCTACCGGCCGTTGCAGTGCTCTGTGGGGCTCGCTGGATGTTTGGCAGTGGTCCGTTCTCCCAATTCAGGTCTTGTTTTTGCCCAGGCGTTTCAATTGTTCGGGGAACTTTGCGTGCTAAACATGACATGCATTAAAAATTGCCGAAATCGAAAGGGTTCACCGAAATCAGTTCTTCAGAGTTGTATGCTAAACCCAATACGAAATAAATCACGAGCCAGAGAGCATTCTTTTCAGCAACTCGAAAAGTTCGCAGTAACTCGCAATAACTCAAAAAACGGCGTAAATGGGCCATTTTTGGGTCAGCGGAACAACCCAGACATTTTGATTATCTATATGACTACGTTAGGGGAAGAAGCAAAAATGTGATTTTTACCTGTGGCCGTCTGAGCCCAATGTGACAGAGTAAACATAAAGGTGGTGGACTTCTAGCGATGGTTTCATGCGTAGTGCGGTTCTGGCTACCCGTGCATTAAAACTGTCAGAATCGAGAAGGTCCGTCGAAATCAGTTCCATACGGTCTTATGTTAAACCAGTGAGAAATACATTGGCCTCTGCTCTCCTCTGCTGACCGCGGGGCAGGGGCGGGCACCGTTTGGGCGGACGGTCACCGGCTACGGCTGGATTCAGCCCGTCTGTCGGACTCCTGAACATTCAGCCCCTGAAATCAAAGCTACTCGAACTATCTGATGCCCTCCATCGCAGAAGCTACGACCTGATGACGCTCTGCGAGACGTGGCTGAAACCGTCTACGCCGAACCGTCTACTGATCCTGCCTGGTTACCGCCTCTACTGTGCCGACCGATCTGACGGATGCGGTTGCAGAGGGGTGGCATTGGCTGCCAGGGACAGCATCACCGTTTCCCCCTCAGAATCACCTCGGAAGCGAAGCCCAGCAGCAAGCTCGAGATCTTGTGGGTTTTGGTGAGGCCTGATAGCAGACGTCAGTTTATCCTAGGCAGTGTACCGTCCCCCGAGGCGCAATGTGACGGATCTCGAGGCCGACCTCTCTGATCTAGAAGCACAGAACCAGCGTTTACTCGTCGTTGATCCTTGGACAAAAATTTCAGCTGGCGATGACTTCAACTGTGATTTTTTTAAAACCAGCCTGTGATCCTGCCAAAAAGGTGTTGTGCAACTTTCTGACCGACTATTCACCGTTCCAGCTTACGTACTATATGTACTCTACTGACTCTCCATTAGATTTTATCATGACGAACCGCTGTCGCTTCGTAAAACGTTGTGGTACCCCTTTTTGCCGTTTTAGCCGACACAAATTTGTACGTGCGTACATAGATGTCCCTGGCTTTCGCGCACCGCAGCGCATTGTCAAACCTCGCCGCTTTCGTCGCCTCGATGTAACCGATTTTCCTGATGATCCTTTATCTGAGGACTGGGATCTAGTGTTTTTCTCGCCGACGGTCACACTCTAATGGAACAGGTTCCTTGGCACGTTTTTACCAATCATCGGCGCTCATGCTCTTTTGCGGACGCTGCGATAAAGACTGTCTGTGCACCAGCAGTCAGTGATGAGACGAAAGTGACTATGTCTCGTCGCCGTGACGCACTGGCGGTACTTGGTCACGGGTCGACCGAGTGTAAAATTCCAAACAGAGCGGTGCGTTCCGCTATCAGGCGTGACATCTGCCTTGATACCCAACGACGGATCCGAGAGGAAGGGCGAGACCCCATGTGGAAGGCGATTCGGTCGGCCGTTGACGACCGGAAGGCCCACCGAAAGCAGCCCAAAGCGACGCTTTACCCATTAAACTCGTTTTTTTTTTTGTTAGCGTGGGGCCGCGCATGGGATGTGAGGCCAGGGGGAGACGCCGGACTTACCTTGCCGACTACCACGTGTCGGCGCCTGTGCGTTTAGCCTGGCGCCTCTGACGCTCTCTGAGTTTCGGGCTATCGCACTTGACACGAACGGGTCGGCTGCCTGAGGCGAGGATGGTGTCAGTATGCGCATGATCCGTGTGTATTTTGGTGCGATCGGCGCGGTGCTCCTGCATGTGATCAATTCAAGCATCTCCTTTTCCGATGTCTCAGACTCCCGGAAACACTACCTCGTTTATCCGATCTTTAAATCCGAGGATCTTACTAGCCCATCTAACTTCCAGTTGATTTTCATCGTTCCTGTCATTGCCAAGCTTGTACAGCGGGCCGTCCATCAACAGTTCTACAATTACCTATCCCAAAACTACCTCCTTTCCCCAACTCAGCACGGATTCCTTTTTCGTCACTCGACGGAAACCGCGCTGATGTCCACATCCGACCACATCCTTTCAGCCAATGACCGTGAGAAGATGTTCATGCTTTGCCTACTGAATTTGAGCAAATGCTTTGATGTGATGGACCACGGTTTTCTTGTCTTTGCTACTTTTGACGGGAGGCCGTAACAGCCACGAGCCTCTTGCGAATGGCTTCAATGTACGTCTGAAGTCTGAAGTCTGAAGTCTGAAGCGTTAGCTGAAAAAGGCTTGTCATCGTAACTCGAAAAGGAACAACCAAAAAGGCTTAAATATGCCACTTTGGGCTCAGCGGAACGAGACAAACCCTTCAGTTACCTGTATGACTACGTTTGAAGGAGAGGCAAAAAGTGTAACATTCCCCTGGAGCCAAACGTGATGGTGTTAACGTCATTGTCATGGACTTCTGGCGATGGTTTCATATGTGTTGCGTTTCTGCCTATTCTTCCGTCAAAAACAGTCGAAATCAAAGCGGTCCGCCGAAATCGCCGTAGCGTCCGACGTTAACACGCCATTGAGTGGAGGAGGATTAACGCCCCTTTCCCCTGGCGCATTTCTTAGATATCTCCCAAACGAATAAACGCAGCGACCTGAAACTTTCAATACCTCTTCTTACATCAATTTCACACATAGTGACGGAAACCTGGAACCAGATCACCTTAGGTCACGTACTCATGACGTCATAAAGACGACTATGTTTTGCGATTTGACGTTCAATTTTACTTCACCGCCATGTTGCCGGTGCTCTTACAACGTGTGGTGACTGACTCGCGTTGCGTATTAACATGGTTTGAGATTTGAACATGGGGCCCATGTTCTGGGACGTCATGCTAGGTCATCTTAGATGAAATGTTTGTTATGCGTTTTCCGGGTCCAGTGGCAAAACGTTTTAGAAAAGGAGCCGAATAAATTGATTTTTGGATACAGCGAGACAGGCTATCGATTTTTTCTGCAATAAACTGCACGTACAGCTTACATAGTAGCTTCTTGCAAAATTGCAATATTTTTTCGTAGTGTGATCTTTGGTAGTTTAATGCAGAATTCAGTTTTGCAAATAAATTGGTGGGTCTATTGGACGTTCTGTACGACAGGTATGGAGATAGTGGCCTTTCCAGTGTTTTGTAACATTCCTTGAAAATGTGCAACATGTGACAGGCTGACTTGTAGAGTCTTCCAGAGATGTCAGATGAGGGGCATTAACGTGCTCATGGTAGTCCGAATTTGAAACTACAGAATATTCCAACGTTGCATGCACACAATAACTGGGGTTATTTCGTTTTTTTGTGCCCAAGGCGCTTTGGAGTTTTCTTTAGAATCTCCGTACCAAATAGGACAAGAAATATGTATGGCATTACCCTTTACATCGGAGGTCAAAATCTGACCCGACCTGTGACCTTAATGTTTTATGATCTTCGGTCAGGTGACACTTGAAATATGGGATTAAGCTGTCGGGAACATATTGTCATGCCAGCTGCAGTCTCTTTCTGCTTTCCATCGTGATTAGGCGACTCTGGAGAAAACGACCATTTTTTCCTTTTTTGACACGACCTATGATGTCATCAGTGACCCAAGAGTAAAGAAATGTGTATGTTACAGGCGCACATGTGCCTGGATCCCGATGGAATACACATTATCCCCCTTTAGTATGCAACCCCATCTGGACGGGAAATTGTGTCATCTCGGAATTGTCCCTCCGGAGCAAAGCGGTGTCCAGGTGGCGCAACACTTACCTTGGTCAGCTTAGAATCAGACTCAAAACGAGGATAACCCGTATTCCATCGGGATCCCAACACATGTTTGGCCACAGGACCGCAAGGTCCAGCGCTGCCGATTAGCGTTTGAATCAGCCAAATCGAACGATTTGGTGGAAGCTGGAGAAATACCGTGGTCAGTGTCGGGTTAAAGCCTATGGAAAATACCCATTGCATTAGGTGGAAAACCGGTCTTCACTCGCAATCCTCGAAAAGTGCAAACAGATTGGCTTAGTTGGGCCATATTTGGGCTTAGGAGCACAAGACGAACATTTTGGATATTTTTAGGGTTTATGGTACGAGTACATTTGTCTTCGTTGTATTTTTTATCCGTTTTAGTTTGTTTTGTCCTCGAGGATACAAGGCAATGAAAGCAACAGATGTCTGATGGTGTCGATGAGCTTAGGCAGTCGGTACCAACCTGATGACGCGTTTTGATAGATTTCGAAGGGGTCTCTAGTTTCAGTTGACCATGAGCTGAGCATGGCATCTCTTGACAGACATACCGTTCTCTGGTGTTCTGACCGTTTGCTGGAAGTGAAACACAAGGATGAACTTTTTCGTCCATTTATTTATTTTCCCTACTGATGGTGTACATTACACGTAAACCTGGCACCATACATAATTTCGATGTGGTTACTTGTGCCCAGGGACGTAGCCAGGATTTTCTTAATGGGGAGGGGTCCTGGAGCTCAGTGTGAACCGAAATGATACGAAAACCGTCTGCCGGGAAGATGATGTGTAATGGTTTTCACAAAGAATGCGGGCCTAACGGGGTCCGCCCCCTTCCCCCGCTGTGCCTGAGCTTGTGCCAATTTTTGGTCACTGTGAGGATGAGAAATGAATGTCTCGAAACGTTAGTATAGTAGTAAGTGGATTAATTTCGTATATTGATATGTTATCTAGTCAACTTTGCAAAAAGAAAGGCCAGGGAACTTAACAGATGCATTTAAAAGTGTTCTATATATATATATATATATATATATATATATATATATATATATATATACAGTTTCAAGTGCGTTAGCGGCCATTGCCTGGCGCCGACGCGATACGTTTCCCAGCTCCTAATGTCGCCAGCCGTAAGTCGTACCGAGACGAAATCTGGTTTGTTCGACAGAGAATCGATTGGAGAACAGCATCATGTACAACACCGCGCGCAGGGACCAAGCATGTGACGCGTGCTGGCCACGGCACCACTAAAAAAGGTCGTTTTGTAAGCTTTACAAAATGGAGCACATCTAAGTCCAACCGTCAATTATGACGCCAGTCGGTACTTTGCAGCCTCACGCCGCAAAGTACCGACTACATATCATTCTATGGGGTCGACCTCGTGCTCCAAACGGGGCAGATGCGGCACACGTTCAAAGTGGGGGCATTTTCGGTTTTCGAGTAATTTCAGTTTACACTGCAATTGAGACGGCATGGAGTGTGAGGCTGCTGACCAAGTTAACACCATTGGAAATGCAATAGTTTCCTCGTTCTGACGTTGCAATCAAATGGTGATAATTCACACAGGTTGTCATTTCATGGGACATCAACTGAACCGGTGCGTGTCGTGATTTTACGCAAAATCGGCTGATTTTTAGTCATCTGTGTTTGGTGGAAGATTGTGACGCCTTTTTTGGGAGCAGACAATTGAAAATACTTATATTAAGTTCTTCAGTCTATTGCGAACACCTTAGTACAAGAACCTGGTTTGTTTGGCTGTAGTAGTTCTCAGTAAGAGTACAAAAAGTTCTTACGTCGCGTTTATTTGTGGTTTTCGTGGATTATGCTCCAAAATCAGCTCCTCATAGCTGCTAAAAATTGCATCATTCCATCGTGCTCAGTTTGACGCGAACTCCAATTTTGGGATTTCAATTACACTCCAAAAATTGTCGCCTTAATAAGTCTACAGGTACAGCCCGCTATAGGTGCAGTTAGACAAGCACAGACAGAATTACACAGAGACGGAAAGACATTGGAAGACAAGACAGATAAGGGTATGAGACGAAGACAGGGAAAGAAATAGAGACGGGCAGAAATGGTAGTGACTGTGGGGGAATAAAGAAGGACTGAGTGAATGATGATAAAAATATTGGTTGAGACCGACGGAGTCGGAGTGTTAGAATCGAAGGCTGACGGCCACCGTGACAACTGACCGTAAGGAACATGAAAACATTTCGCGACTGTCTAATCCGGAAAAGCCAAAACACAAGAGAACGGGTAGTGGTGCATTGCACCCTAGCTGCATGAAGAAAACATTCTGATTTCAAGTGTTTGATGTTATTTTAGACGATGTGATAGCGGTTGTCAAAAACGGCATTTGTCCGAGCACAACGTGCGAGGAAAGAGACCAAAGAAAGAGACTAAATGGCCGAAGGACGTTTGTTTCCATGTGAGCGTGCGGCGCGATTGTAGAGCATTGTTGGGGGCACGCCTATCATCTTTTAAACTACATCTTTTAAATTATATATATCTGTTTTTGAGGCACATATTGTATATATATATAAGGCCGGCGGTCCCTTCTGTTTTTGTAGGGCACATTTAGTTACTCGTCAACTAAATGTGCCTTATATATACATATAACAGTTGACGAGTAACTAAATGTGCCTTAAAAACAGAAGGGACCGCTGGCCTTATATATATATATATATTTGCATGTGTGTATCTATGTATATATGTACATATATACGTATATATACGTATACACAGAGAAACGAAACCCAAATATTTTCAGTAATTTGATGTTAAACTAGATGGACTGCCGTCGGCAAAACAAAGTGCCCTGAACTTGCTGAGAAACCCACATTGAGTTAGGTTAGGTTGCGTGACCCCCACTTTCTCGGCTCTCTCAATTATCTCATCATTTATATAAAATGACACACCTAATAACGCATATGCCACGTTCTTCGAAAGTCGTCTGTCATTCCGCGACAGACAGTCAACAGTCCACCTGATCTTCCCCGTATAAGATTACGTCATTTCCATACGCTGTTTCAGCTTAACGAGACAGCGGCCGCCAAGAGGTCTCCGGCCGGAGACGGCGCTGTCACAGAGACATCTTCACCTGGAGCCAACTCTGCGGGGACGGAGGCTCGGAAGGGCGCGATGGCCGAGAGTGGCGCATCACCAGGGTCATCACGGCCCAGCCAAACGTCACCAGGTTCATCGCGGCCCGGTCCGGCGCCATCAGGGTCACCACAGCCCCAAAAGGCGTCATCAGGGTCACCACAGCCCGAACAGGCGTCATCAGGGGCACCACAGCCCCAACAAGCATCAGGATCCCAGCAGTCAAGCGCATCCACGAAGGACGAACTGTGAAAACGCACCTGAGAAGAACGGAAAATCCACCTCACGGTGTTCGGTTCCGGGTGCTTGTGGGAGCGGTGCATCCTACCCTTCACGTGACGTAATAATCAACGTCCCCACGCACTCATGTCACAACGTCGCCAGCGACCAATCTGAAGATATCGTGCCGCTGGCTGCGGTGCTCCGGCTCGTAATCGTGCTGGTGACCTCCGGGATATTCCAGCGGACAAGATGTATGCAAAAATCCGGAAAGGGGCCATTTTTGTCTATCGTTTCTCATGGTTTGGTCCTTCGTTGAACTTATCCGTCTGACGTGGCACAGTGCTGCATACACACCGAGTTTCCGTCTGACATTAGTATTCATCGAACGTTTTCGTACTGCTCGTCTACCGCAGTTCAGCAAGAACCATTCAGGACGTTGCCATCACGTCAGGAACACGTACACAAGCAAGAGGGTTGATCTGTCATCAACGGAAACGACCGTTGCACGAACGGCCCAGTCCACGCCGATGCCGAACAACATTACTCAAGAAGACAGTGAATCAGCACTGTGTAGCTTCTCACTATTTTCAACAGACTGCCAACATCACAGTCACTTCCTGGCGTTAATATTTGTTGTTATCGGCGGTGGTGTCGTAGTAATTTAAAATTAAATCAAGCGCGACAAGGAAAGAAACGTTCTTTCAGACACGTAGTTCGCGCCAAAATCGGACCATGATACATATGACGCTCTTGAAATTCTGCGCGACTCTGGACAAATGTGTTTCATGTAATCAGCACGTCACGCCATCGCATCACACGCCATGGGACAGCGTAAGCCCCCTCCCGCCGCATGTCTCACGCCATCACATCACGACACATCACACACAGGACGGCGTCGGCGCACGGTCCGCACGTCACGCGCCATCACATCACATCACACACAGGACGGCGTCGGCGCACGGTCCGCACGTCACGCGCCATCACATTACATCACACACAGGACAGTGTCGGCGCACGGCCCGCACGTCACGCGCCATCACATGGCATCACACACAGCACAGTGTCGGTGCTCCGCTCTCCCTCTCCCCATCTTCTGCACAACAGTCATCGGACGAGCGACAGCCTAACAGCTACGGCGCACCTTTTCATACAAAAGACCTGAAGGCGTCAGCAGTAGTTAACCTCAGCACCAAAGAGAAAGAAATAGGTGTGGTGGCACAATTCGCACGCCTGAGAATCAGCACTATCACCCTGAGTTGACGGCTAGTACGAACGTGCCCGACGGTAACTGTTGTCACATCCTGTTCTGTCAATGTCCCGTTTGAGAACATCCAGTATGTACCATCGAGAGAGTAATCTGCGATGCTCCGACTGTGCCGGTCACCTCACTTTATCCCGCAACGTCGCTCCCGACTCCAGGTGTTGACTGAAAAGCTGCCACAAGCCAAGGGATCATAACTGCAACTCACCATCAAAAACCTCATCATCCGCATTTGCCTTATGGTTTCTTCCAGTGCCACACTTATGACAGTCTGGTAAGGGTACATTACCTGGTAATGGTACATATCATTACCATAAATGTACCATTAGACAGTCAGCTGAACACGTGGTCAACACTAGAAGATTCTACTTCGTTGCCACCCTCCACTGGACCACACTAACCGCCTTCATCGGACTTAAACCCGACCGCCTTCCAAAATCCGTAATTCGTCCTAAAAGCTACCCTCAGGACATGCCATCATGTCCCTGGGTCCTATCACGACTACCGCCAGCGTGTGCAGCCTGAGGCCATCCTCGCACAAGGACGTGCTTCTCGCTCCGCACGTGCCACAACAATCAACAGCTCCTCGTCTACTGAGGCTTCTGGTCCGGGTGTTCGCGGTAGTAGCGCTCCTTGTACTCGGCCAGGCTGCGGTCCCACTCCGTCCTGTCGTAGTAGATGCCGAGCTGCCTGTCAAACTCCATCATGCGCTCGGCCACGTCTGGGGGCACAGATGAGACGGTATGCTCAGTTGCTACAGTTCTGTTTGTATACACTGAATCGGAATGTTTTTCCCGACCAATGTCTGGCACCAAAGCACGTGTCAAAGACTTCTGGCTAGAAAAAGCTCAATAAGGCGTTCGTTAACGTTAGTGAAAAAGGCTTCGGCTGCAACAAAAAAGCCCAGAGGTGCTTTAACACGCGCCCGAGTGGGGAGAGGAGAGTTAATTTGATTCCCTGCAGATTTTCCGGAACAGGTTGCGAACGGTGCGGCGCAGCCCCATCAAATTTGCACAGCTGTACAAAACTGGATCGCGAATCATTCAGGATTAAAAATTGTCAATATTATTTACGACCATTCAGTTAGAACGGGTCGAAGTCAGGTCATGGTTGTCAGAAATGGTCATTTTTAGAGTGAACTTCAAACTCCTATCACAAACGCTACCACGAATAGAGTTTTAAAAACAGAGTTAACGTATTATGGGTTCACAGATGACCAAGTGCAAAAACACAGAAAAATAGATCGGTTGACCTGAGGTTGGTTCGCGGAGTCAGGTAAAGGTCAAAAGTCAAATATCATTTCCGAACCGCGAAACTGCGTAATAATCATTTCAGCCGACAAACGAGGCACATGTAACAGGCACTTATAACAGTTTCAAGTCGGCATCAGTTCCGGTCAAGGAGAGATGACCCAAAAATGCTTGCGAGTACCCCTTTTCTGCAGGGGTTACACAATGAAACGCCACCCATTTCTGGTGTAACGCCTAATTCAAGGCTAAAACAATGTCGGGGATGATCAAACACACAATCCCACGGCTTTGGTCTCTTCTAGGTCATCTGAGGTCACTGGCCTAAGATGAACGTTATTGAGCTTGGTGCACCCTTTTCTGCAAGAACTCGTGCTCTGAAGTATTTTTACGCTGGTTTCGAATTCAGCGACCAAAATTGCCCAAGCATGATTCATTTTGAGAACAAGTGGCAAAGAGAAACGAATCATGTGTGTTTTGGCTGGACTAGCATTCCGTGCCATGCCTGCGTGCTACTCTGAGGGCGCTGGAAGACGTAATGAGATTTGTATTTACCAGCGCTATATACTTGATTCTGTGGCAGAATTGTATTTGATGGCGGTAATTGGCTCTGTGAAGCACATTTTCGCGATTTTCGCTTTAAGAGGTCACTTAAAGTCAGCGACCTTGGTTGACCTCGAATGGCCTTGTGCAACCTTCGTGGCTGATATATGTCATGTGAGCCAATTTTGGGTGCCAAATTCGAATCCAACGCCAAAATTTTCCCTGACAGCCCACAAAACAAGGCACATGACTTTTCGTGAAATCACAGACATATAGCTTAAGTTCAGATGAAGTACAAATTTAAGCACAAGTAATGAACCAGGTATCCCAGACTGTTAACATCGTATTACAGTTCTGTGTGCCCTACAAAAATGGGTCATATATTTTAGCGCTGTGGTGAACAATTTTCGCGGTACAAGCAAAAGTTTGGCGAGCCGCACCGAATTTGACCCTCTCTGACCTCATTCGACCTTGAAGGTCACGCTCCAGGAACATGAAACTTCTACACAAATGGGTTCCTCCAGGGCTTTATCATCTGTAAAAATTTGCTGGCTCTAACCTCGTCAGTTTTTTTTAGATCGGAGAGGGACCAAATTACCCCCACCCCTACCCCCACCCGAGCGCGTAGTATTTAACCGGCCACCCGAGTACGTATTAAAAATGAACAGCAATGCGTATGCCCTTCTTTCAAGTAGCAACACTGTTGTACTGCTGATGATTCAGTATTGACGGCATCGTGCGAAGACGAACTGTTTTCGCGTCTTCTAAGACTGCTGAAAATATGGACAAGATTGGGAAGTTCCAAAGAGCCCATCACATGAGATGAACAAACGTCAAGTCAGAAACCGTTGCCTCAGGTTCATGTAACTATTTAAATTTGGCGTAAAAACACACTTTTGTCCAACTGTCAAGTACCAAAAAAGAGAGAAAGAGAAAAACTGGTCATGCCTCGTCAAGAGACGCAGAGGATTTAATACCCAGATACAAGAAAGAAGGTGATATACTTAACACTTTCCAAACAAGAGACATTGTCTCTTAAGTACGTTTTTAAACAAGAACTAAAATTGTCATACGTCAAAGCCTACACTAAGGCAACCAGCATTTTTGGGGGGAAAGTCAAAGGAGATGGAAGATGCCATGCAAGGCGTAGTGGTAGCTATACATACGAGATCCATTTACCTGGCGAAATGTCGGGCACGCGTTCCCAAATCGGCCGATAGATGGCAGTATCAACGTCCGACTCTTCGCGGAAGACGAAGAAGTACAGCATGAAGCTGACCAGAGAGACTGCTGTGATCGTCTGCGAGAGCAGCGGGCTCATCTTGAAGTCCCAGGGGTGCCGCGGGCGTGACCTCTGCCGGCCCCCGTCTCCCTGACTGGCGCATCTGCGGGGCGGGAGGCGGAGCTCCCGGCGCGGGCCGCGCGCTGATTGGCCGGCGGCGGACGGCTGGCCGTCAGTCGCTCCCCGGCCGTCGCGCAGGGAGGACGTCCCCCTGAAACGGGGACAGAGGCGCCGTCAGCCGCCCGCCGCCGGCCGCCTGGCTGCTGATCGCGTTCTGACGGTGGGGAAGGGAAGAGAGCACAGTGTCACAGGGTTCAGCTACTGTTGACAGCTGTCCTTATTCTCGTCTTCTCGTCGTCGCCAGCAGTGAGAAGCCTGGGTCACCACGACATACACGAGTGTATTCACATTCGCAAAAGAAAACAACTCACGCGCAGGCACCGATCGAGCCCAGGTAAACCCGGTGCCCGACTTCACTCGTTCCAATGAGTCTCGCGCCAACGTCGGACTATCATCCGTAGCGCACGGTGCCAGCCTCGCACGTCTGGCTTCCACTCCGAACACAGCCAGCACCGATTCAACCGCCCGCACTCAACCGCGACTCAGCTACGCGGAGCGGCCGTCCGAGTGTCGCGCCGTCGCCGTCCACTACGCCGCCGGGCCGGCCGGCCGCGCGCCGCCGCCGCCGCCCTCCTTTCCCCCGAGCTCGATCTCGCGCAGCTCCTGCAGCCGGCGCCGCTCGGCGTCCACGTTCTGGCCGGCCGCCTCCTGGTGGCGCACGTACACCTCCAGGCTCTGGCGCTCGAGGCCGGGCACCTCGCGCAGCGCGTCGCCGGCCAGCCGCTCGTCGATGTCGCTCTCCTCACGCAGCACGCAGAAGTAGACGAGCAGCGCCGTGGTCGAGCCGAGCACGATCGGCATCTGGTACCAGGGCACGTCGTCCTCGCCGGCGCCGCCGCTGAACGTGTCGCGCGCGCGCCACGCCGCCGCGCCGCTCGTCGAGAAGCGCAGCGGCGCGTCGTCGTCGGCGTCGGCGGCGCGCGGCGGCCGCGTCGGCGGCTCGCTGCCCGCCCAGCGCCTGCAAGCGGCTCGCGTGTTCAGAGGGGTCAGCCGGGTGAGGGGTCTGCACGTGTCGCGAGCCAAGCAGGATAAAGCATGGAGCGCGACTCCGCAGTTAATGTGCTCTTATCTGCTTGGAACACTGCAAGACTGCTTCTTGGATTTTCTGAACGTTTCTTAAGTACGTTTTATGGGCAATATATCATGTGATGTGTAGCTCAAAGGCCAATTATGCTTCCCATGGCTTGTATATTCAAAAGGTGGTGGCAGTCCTGGCATATGAGGAAACATCTCTGCATTAGGCAAAGGGGCATTTACTTGCAAAGAAACTGTAAGTTTTGCCTGTTGTGGGATAAATGCATAATGTGGATGGATTCTAAGCTTGATTCATATAAGAAGAAAATTTAGGAACTTTTTGCCTATTGTGGGACAAACTCATAATGTGGATGGATTCTAAGCCTGATTCAGATAAGAAAATTTTGGAACTAACATAAAGCACAACACAGACATAGAAAATAGGTGGCAAGCAAACACCCAGAAGTTCAACCCAAAGCATAAATATTAAAGGATGATGCAGAGCCAAACCAATCATTTTAACACTTGGATATTTTAAGGCCAAGATCCACTCAACAAAAAAACATTAGTAACCACAAAATGAAATATCTATAATATGCGACAAGTTAAAATTTGATGACTTTTTTAACTGTACACACTTTATTTTTACTTTCAGTATGGATCAATCATATTTATTTTGGAACATCATAGTTCACCAGCAAGTACTGAAGTGATGCCTTATACATCACTGAACACACAACTAGAATTAACTATCAGTGAACACATGTAAACCATGTTGCTCAATAGCAGGCAGGGACTGATGACCTTCATTTATAACTGTAAATGTCCTAATGCCTCTTCAAAATACATGTTTGTTTCATGATCTCTGCAGCAGCACTCACCAAGTGCAAAATCCTGCATACTGGATGGTTTACACCAAAATCACACAAAGCATTTTTTCCAACAAAAGATTTTCTGTACATTACCTAACAGATAGTGCAGGGAAAATTTGACTGACACAACTCTAATGTGTCAAAGATCAGTCACTATGCCTGATAACACATACTTTGTGGACTTTAGAAGAAAAACTTTACTTAAAAACTAAGAAAAACTTTAGAGAAAAATACAGTATTAACATGCATGCCCAAAATTGATTACCTATATAGCCTGGCCTTGACTGAGTGGAACAGGAAGATGGAATGCCTGTGGTTTTTGGAGATGGAACATCTGCCTCCCCTGTGGTTTTACAAAGATTATAAGAGAACAACCAAACACAATGCTGGAAAATTTTATGCACCTTAGGCTTCATCATTTTTACATCTTGTTGCACTTCTATTTTTACCCCAGTTTGATCAGGTCTCTCACCTAAGTCAAATCAAGTGGACCTATGTCTAAAAATGATTAAGTGGCCTGTAACTATTTCAGAAAACATGGCATCAGAGTCACACTTTTGGGGACTGGAGATCCTTTTTAGATGTAACAAATAAGCTATCTCAGATTTTTTGAGAACCTTCAAGGTCAGTGACCTGGGATCAAACCCATTTTCAAGACATATTATAATTTTGGGGAAATTAACAGAATTGTTTTAATAACATTTTGGAAGTGGGGTGATATGGACATGCAGTGACCATCAATGGATACACCTATGACCACTGCCCTGACATCAAGTTGCCAATAACAGGTATATGCCAAAATGCACCACCATAAAAACTGCTGGTGAATGACTCAAAATGGAAAGAAAATGGCAGAGCCAACTCACAGCTATGAATGATACCAAGCAGTTCAAAAAGCGTCAAAAAGTTGCCAATTTCAGAAATAAACAAGCTTTTGCAAATAAAACTTAGCCATTTGTGCAAATTGTTATCTAATGAGTTGTTCCACATAAAAACAAAGAGACAACCATAATAAGAACCACTAGCATCAATAAACACCACTTTACAAGGCTTATGTCACCATGATACAGGAATACTACAATTAGTCTAAATGCCTTTAGCTCAATTGATCCATATAAACATGTCAAAAAAGTAAAGCAAATAGATTTCTAAGGTCTCTGCAAACTTTTACCTATTCACTGATACCTTCATCTAACCTTTATTCAAATCACAACCCTCAAGATCACAATCATCTCTCAATATAATGAAATTAGCAGAGAAAACATATTTGGGGCATAAACAGCCTACATATTAAATAAAAAAGGTAATCAAGCCAGTTTGAGATTCTACTTGTCAAAAACATCCCAATGGTTTGCCAGTGTTTGTTGGGTACTTGTCAATATCCACCATGTCTAATACATCCTTGGAAAACCAGTATCATGCAGCCATATAGATGCCGGCATAGGTTGGTTCTGAGACATCATAGACTGCATTTTTATTATATAAGATATTTCCTCAAATGCAACCGTCACTAATGCAGCTTGACCAGATGACGGACACATGGATTTTCCTCTCCATCAATTGCTGATACATGCATTCCCATAATTACATAACAGAGACAAAATCAAGCCTAGGGGCCACGTCGCCTAATTCAGGGGAGAAATCGCAGCCGTTCCTGAAGAAAATGTCTTAAAAATTCATTTACAACACTTACCGATGTAATGTCCCTAGAGCAACCTTTCCATTCTGAAAATTTAGGAACTTTTGTCGCAAGACGACTAGTCGCACAGGTGCCGCCATGACGAATGAAGGGAAAATGCTACCACATCCTGGCCCACATGCCCATAGACCTAGATAACCCTTCTGTATCTATGCAAATACGTCTCCGCTCGTTCCAGAACTGCACTCTATTTATTTATATTTATCTAATAATATTTTTGTCAGCGCTGCGGCTTCTCATCTATTTCTATACGGTTATTTTTGTGTTACGAGCGTCAGAGTCTCAGTGAAAAAACGTTGGGGTTTTCAAAAGGTGCCAGAAAAAAAACTCCCAAGGCACTGTGAACTGGTAGCTTTAGGTGCTGAGGCATAATATAAGAGGTAGTTTCATATATGGCGCGTTTTTTGCATTCTAGGCAAGGCTGCTACGTGACGATTGCGTGACGGTGGCGGGCTGGTTAAACTATATTAGGTTGAATGAGTCGAACTCGAGTTTATATCGCTGGTCTCATTCTTTTTGTGGGTAATATTTATGGTAAGATAGCATATCATTCTTCATTTTCACCAATCTTTCTCAATGGATAAGAGATACCACGCAATGTCAGATTCAGATGAGTCGGACAGGTAAGTTGATCCCTTTTTCCATCTTTGTTTCTGACATATGGTTAATATGAGCCACTGTGGTTGCAGATGTCATCCCTTTAGACTCAGTTTTTATGCAAACCGTTGCCAGTAACAGTACTACTGGAGATGAGCTTTTGATAAATTTGCAACTAATCCATGAATTTATGGTCCATTTTATGTATGTATGCATTATATCACTATATTATATCACTACCAATATATATACATCACACTATGTATGACCATACATCACTTTTTCACCATGCACTTATTTTCAAGTGAAAAATTGCATAAATGGGATAGAAATTGTACAATGGATGGGTTTCAGGCAAATACTTGTGATTCAGCTGATGCATAATATTATTCCAAGATGAAGGAAGTGAAAAATTCCTAAATAATGCAGCAATTCCATTTGTCACTGACTGCTGCTTCACTTGTCTCACTTGTGCTGTGATTCTACAGCAACAAATTCAAAACGGACAGTACCCAAGGTGAAGGTGTTTTGTGCTGAATGACATCATCTGTATAACCTAACTTGATGAAGAATTAACAAGATAACTAACTTAACCTAACCTCACCCAATCCAACCTAACCTAACCTAACCTAACCTAACCTAACCTATTTGGGTGCACGATTGAACCTGTGTTGGACAGAGCCAAGTTCATTCACACCCTTTATCGGCCTGCGCCGCCCCATGAACATCCGTTTATTTATTGGATTGCGGGCCTCTAGTATCATTTACTAATGATGGCATCAAACATTACGCAATAATTGGGGCATCCTTGAAACAAAAGCGATGTGAACAACATGGCGCAGCCCATTCCTGTCGCATTTACTTACAGTGAAATATAATTCCGTTTCCGTGGGAAACTGTGTCAGTAGGGTCACCATTTCTTGCTTTCATGGGAAAGCTTATGAGCTCTTCTGTATCGTATGTACAGCAAAAGTAGTCTGTGAAAAGGAGAAAAAGTGATATATTGCCCTATGTATATTATGTATATATAACTAGGGGCATAAAGGCATCCAGAAAGGATGATAGAGTCGCTTTTCCCCATAATCCTACAGTTCATTTTCCAAAAAAAGGAGCCATGGCTCACCAGCCCCTTCCCCTCCCTCTGTTCCTCTACCCATTATATATATTCAGGTATTTTGTAAGCAGGTTCTCGTTTGTAAAGTGGACTTCAGTTTGCTGGGACCAGTAAATTACAATAAGTATCTGATATATAACTTTTGCTGAAAATTATGTTATACTTATCATTTTCATGCAGGTTTTTGTATATCTTTGTTTCATAATTAATTGACATTGCAAGAAATATGTGGCAAATAATAAAAAAGATACTGATTTTAGTGCTGTTGAGCGCATCAGTCTTGTAATACTAAGAACATAAAATCTGACACCACTAACTTTGACTCCTCTATTCTGACCTTTCCCTGACAGTGCTGCTAAATATATCTCCTTTCTTATATGTATGTTCTTCATGCATTATCTTATTCTTCTGCAGTACACAGATGAATAAATACACCTTTAGAGAAATCCAAAGAATGGTCCTTAAAGACCTCCTAACTTTGGGAATGTTTCACATAGAGCATACTTATAAAGACAAACAATTTTCATCCCTTATGTATTATGAACAAAAGCAGTATATTTCAAACAAGCAAATGGTATCATACAAAACACAAATTTTTGCAGTCTTCTGCAAAATCTGTATGCAGAACATGGGACATTTAAATGTAGGTTTAACAGAAACAAATCACGCATGTAAAGATGCTAATTTGTGGCATTTACCCGAGGGAATATTATCTGGCATTTTTTCCTCAGAACCGGTTGAAGACGAGAGGCTGGAGTGGGGTCAAGTGCAGCAGTAGATCATATTGCTCTTGCCTATTTTTTTTATCCACGCCCCACAGTCAGCCTTGCCAGGAAGCCCGTGAGCTTGGTCTGTTGTGTAGTACGTGCACGTCGCATTTTCACCTTAAACGCCATGAAGGAAGCCGTTGAGCGGCATAACTGCATCAAGTGTTGCCAAAGTGCCTGTGATACCCAGACTCAGACCATTCGTTAAATTCAGCATGCTTTTGGCAGCGATGTTGTGTGGGTAACACACAGTGCTTCAACCCGTCTAAAGACGGCCAAACTTTGGTTAGACGGTGATCATCGTACCAGAAGACCGTCATCAGGTCGATATGGGTATGTCATTGACCAAGTGCGCAATTTTACCATGGAAGACCGTTCGTTGACCGTCCGCGAAATTGCTAAGGACGTTGAGATCAGCGATGGTTCCGAACACGCCGTTTTTACGGATTATTTGGGCATGCTCAGAGTGGCCGCGAAATTTATGCCCACGCCTCTTTGGCGTGAGCAACAAGCGTTCCGCCTTGACGTCAAGCAGGACATGCTGGAGTGTGCCGACGGCCATCCTGACTTCCTGGAGACCGTGATCACCGGTGATGAGTCGTGGGTGTATGGGTACAACCCAGGAAACCAAGGTGCGACGCCGTGGGAGTCTCCAGCATTCTCAAGGCAAAAGGAAGCAATATCGACGAGGAGCAATGTCAAAGTGATGCTGGCTTTTTTTACTACCGCGGTGTTAAGTATCATGCATACTCACCAGAAGGCCAGACTGTCTACAGGCATTATTATCGAGAGGTTCTTCGTCGTTTTTCGTGATGCAGTTCAGCTGAAAAGACCAGACCTGTTGAACGCAGGCAACTGGCAGCTGCATCATGGCAAAACGCCCCGACCCATTCTTCGCACCTGATCCAGAATTTCGTGGCCAAGCACGGAATTCCTCAGGTACGTTAGGTTCCGATTCTAGACACTTGGTTCCTTGTGATTTCGGGCTGTTCCCCTAGCGGAAAGTGCCGCTGAAAGGGTCCCCCATTTGAGAGCCGCGAGGAAGGGCAGAACGCGACCACGCAGCTGGTAGCCACTTTAAAAGAGGACTTTTAGCTATGTTTCCAGCAATGGAAGGAACGCTGAGCTAAGTGCGTGGACTCACAAGGGACATACTTTGAAGGAAATCGTAGTTGGGACCCGAAAAGGAAACCTGGTTTTGTTTCCCCGGCCTAAGGTTGAAAATTTTTAACGAGACCTTTTGTCAGTGATGTTTTTTTGCCAAACTGTGCATGTCCATGTTGGGAAACCACCTCACGTTATATGTACAAGAAACCCCTCTGCTAAAGCAATCAGAGCCGGGCTTAGATTTTTCTGGTTGGGGTCCCGTCCGTCAAGCTTAACTCGTCTGGGGTCCGTTCCATTCCGTACCGTTTCGATTCGTTCCGTTTCGCTCACGTTCGTCACGTTTCTTTCTGTTCCGGTCCGGTCCGGTTCGTTGGGGCTCAGAACAAGGCTCAGCAGACATCTCCAGGGCTCTCGCAGTAGGCGTTACGGTGCCACGGTGCGTTCTTGCGGCTGCTGGCTTTGCGACAACAGCCACCGAACAGGCTGCAGAACAGCGAGTGGTTCTTTGAAGCAGCACCGGCGGCCTTTTCCGCGAATTTCGCGGAACAGATCGCCGACCAGCGTTCGCTGGCGCTGCTTGGGAGCCGCTCTCCGCCTCCGCGCGCGCGCTCGGCTGGGTTTGCGGGGCCGTCAGGCGGGCCTGGCTGGTGCCGCCACGGCCACCAACAGCACCAGCGGAGTCGCCACGGCCACCAACAGCACCAGCCCCTGCATAGCCGGCCTCGGACCCGACTGAGTTGACTGAACCTCCGACTGCGCTCCGACTGGCCTGTCACGCCGCGTGACGCAGCTATATGCTCCGTCCCGTCCGCGTGACGTCAGCGGCGGGCACGGCTCACCGTCAGCTGTACCATTGCTTCTGTGTGATAGTTTCTTTGCTATTGTTAGATTAGTTGGTTATTATTTTATTATTTTTGTTAGTTATTAGGTTATTATTAAATTCTTTGTATCTTTTGTCAGGTTGCCAGCGGCTGACTCCTTCCACTTTAAACTGAGGTTACTTCATCGCCGTTTTAACCAGTGTATTTTAATCTGTTAACTGGACTCACAGGGAGTATGTCCCTCTGCATAAGCGACTAGGAGCATCGTATGATCAAGTCTCACGGAACTCCTCCGGTGGTGCCAGCTCCGCCGACCCAAATAATGTGGAGTCTTCGGAAAATGAAGCTACTGCAGATGGCTCGCAGGTTTGTTTGTGCATCATGTCATGTGACTGTTATTGCTTTATTTGGCAAAATTGTGCTGTTTCTTTTCAGATAGCCTTATCATGTCGTTCTTTAATATACATTTCTGGGATTTGACTCCCTTGTGATTGTGATTAAACACGGTTGCTTGTACTACTGACTGCTGTAAATACCAAAAGCCTCGTTGCATTTTTATCAACGTTTTGTATGACACAATATCAAGTTCATATTATTTATTACCTTTTGCTTCCTAAATTCTATTCCGAAACCACGGATTTCTGTTCCTAAAGCTCTAGACAGACCAGAATTAAAAACGTATTCTAAGCTCCAAAAGACGCTATTTGGGTTTTGTTTAAGTTCTTTTTTAAGGTTTCGTCTAGTCTGTTCCACCCAAATTGCCTCACAGGTGCGCTAGACCTGGTAGTCATTCTCTCAGACGGCTCTCAGCCTCCTGAATCGTCTCCCCGCGCCCACAGACGGGCTCTTCCGACCGCGGCGGGGGCCACCAGCCGCGAGCCTCTCCCTCCTGGACGTCTCCCCCCGAGACGGACGTCTCCCCGCGGTCTCCGCCGTCTCCGCGGTCTCCATCGCCGCCGCCGCGGCGCGGGCCCGGCACCCGGCCGGTGCCGGCTGACGGCGGACATCCGGCGGGAACCAGACCCAGGAAACAGCGACAGCTGGGCAAGGAGGAGGCCAAGCGGCAGCGGCAGGCGGAGAGGGAGGAGGCCAGGCGGCGGAAGGAGCTGGACAAGGCGGCTGCGGCGGGCGGAGGCGGCCGCCAAGCGGAGCGCCCGACCGGAACACTGCCAGAAGGTCGGCGCCGGCGGGCTGCTGTTGGAGTCGGGGTCTCGCTCGACGAGCGGAGGCTGCAGAATTGACAAACTGTGTTTCTTGAGCCTCTGCTGTGTGATTTTCAGCGTTTTCATGTCCCTACGTCAAGGAACCAGTGAGCGTTATTCTTTTTATGAAAAATCAAAAGCATCGCGACGAGCAACGGCTTTGCATCATTGGGTCTTATCTTCCAGCACACGTGAATCGTGGTGGTTATTGTAGTCCGTGTTCCCCCCGCGTCATCCGGGCGCTGATTGCGTCAGCGTCTGGCCGCCTTCGAGCTTACGAACCTCATGTCGTCGCAGGTCAGACTCCCCGCTGCGGTCACGGACCCCCCCCCCCCCGATATCCTCTGACTGTCGTCCGACGGTCGGTGCAGAGCCTGCACGCGCTGGTCGACCCCCGGCTGCTGGAGCTGGACGGCGGCGGACAGCTGCTGGCTGCCCTGCAGGCCACTGACGTCACCGTGCACGTCACGGCTCGGCCGCAGCGCGCCACCGTCACCTGGGAGCGTGACGTCGCCAGCTGGCACGAGGCGGACGGACAGGTGGGTGGGGGCTGATGGTGGATCTGATGACGTCAGGAGCGGGAGAATTCGGCTTGGGAAGAACGGGGAAGGTGATGTTAGCACTTTTGGCTGTAAAGATATTCGTCCTTGCCATTATGGCAATTTGTGGATTTTGATGTGTCAAGTTCCGTGTAGTTGCTTTGTAATCGTTCGATGGATGACTGCTTCTGATGAGTGTTTGCGGAGTTCCTGAGTTTCTGCGGTGTGTTTCAGATTGTCAGCAACACGTCACGCGAACCGGAGGACCAGCTCGTGGCCGTTTACGCCGCCGAAAGTTTAGCTTCCCTGATTGAAGAACAGATGGCGGACGCGTCGCGCGGTCTCACGGCGGCTGTGCGCGAGCTCGGCTGGAGCACGGGCAAGAAGGTCACGGTCCTATGCTGGGGTCTGGACAGATACTGCAGGTATGCTTTAGGTATTCCTTCAAGTGTGCAGACCACATATAGCCAAGAAGGTAAATTCTGTGAAGTTGTGAATGGATTCAGTGATATATCCATGTACGCACGCACAGTCATACGCACAAGTCTTCTAGCCATTGCAACTCCGAAACTTATTTAGTGCTCGTCTGGTGTAGTCACGTAGTCTCGTCGAAGGATCTAACCGATTTCCATATCATGGTATTACGCAAAACTTTTCAGGTAGTGCCTGTTGGCTGAAGGTAGAAGCTGAAGGAAGGTATTGATTGTTCAAAGATGACTGAATTGTGAGGTTCGATTCACGGTCTTGTTTCTGCCCCTGTCGTCGTCACCTGGTCGTGGTAAGGGCTGACGGCCGCAAGCTGACCTTTATTTTGTTGTCGGTTGGCGGTTGTCAACATGTCAGGACGAAGACGATTACCGGAAACTGCAGGCAGGCAGAGGCGGTCGAGAATGGCGCGGGAAAACGGCGCAAACGCGCGCCAAAACTGGACCGGCTTCGGATGGAGTCGGTCCTGGTTGACGCCCTACTGGACACGCCGCACAACTTCAGATTCGTCAACTCGCCGACAGAGGGCGGGGAATTCCTGGCACAGATGTCCAAAGCCATTGCGGAGGCGCCATTTAAGTAAGATGTGACGTGAAACGTTGAAGTCATCATGGACGTTGCTTGTGGCCGCAAGGGTCCTCTTAAGTTGGGGCTTCTCGAGACCTTGGCTGAAGTGTAAGTGTGCTGTTGCCGTCGCTGGTATTCTTCAAGGACCAGTGTTTTTTAAGAGGGAAAAACGCTGCAGCTGCGTCACGGTGGATGTTTCAGCTGTGTCCGGTAGGCTGTTTTTGCTTGCACCATTCACATAGGTGTCTCAGAGACTATGCATGGCCCCGGTTTTGTTCTCCTTGCACCTGTCATTTCATGTCTTTTAACTGTGCCTCTTTTGGTTGCTTCCGCTTCGCAGTCTCGGACGCCTGTCGTTGTTGTTCGGGTTGGCTGTTGCGTTGGTCCTTCCCATTTTGTTTTGCTGTTCAATATGACAGATATGGTGCGCAGTTCAGCCGTTCTCCCGTTGCTGTATGATGATTTTGTTTCCTTTTTCTGGTCGGTTTCCCTGCGTTTCCGTGGTCGTTTTAGGTCGATTAGGATGGCTAGTTGTTGCCGGTCGTCCCTGTGATTGCCTACTTCCATACGTCGTCCCCATGCTTATTTTCGGCCGGCCGCTGACGCGATCCTGTTTGGTTCCGGTCAGTGGTTTCCGCGGATGTTTCCGGGTCTTCATGGTTGTGTCTGGTCGGCCGTAGCCACGGTCGTGGTCGCTTCCGGTCGAGAGTTCCCGCGGTTGTTTCCGGTCGAGAGCTTCCATGGTTGTTTCCGGTCGAGAGTTCCCACGGCTGTTTCCGGCCGGGGTTGCCACGGTCGTTTCCGGTCGCCAGGCGGCGGCGCGCCGAGCAGCAGTTCTCGTGGTTCGCCGACGCCGACTCGTCGCGGCCGGTGAAGGTGGACCGCCAGCTGCGCGGCCTGCGACGGCTCTGGATCGAGCAGCTGCGCCAGCTGCCCGGCGGCTCGCTGGAGGCCGCCCAGGCCGTGGCCGACGCTTACCCCAGCCCGCAGGCGCTGCTCAAGGTCAGTCGGCGGGCCTGGGCTCAAGGTCGGTTGTAGGTTGAGTTCATGGCCAGTGGGGGGGGGGACGAATCAAAGTCGAGAAGTCAGAATTTCAGGCACTTTCCAAAGTTTCCAGGCCTTGAGACACTTTGTTCCTAAATTTCGTGTTCTGGTGAAATTAATTCTTTTGTTCCCAAATAAACAAAACGCCCTACCACGCTCACTAATCAAACTCGACCATTATAGCAATGCTTATCCGTAATTTGAATGGTTTATGTCACACCAATATTGTCCGACTACTATCATTCCGGAATAGCAGTATGATGTTTCTGAAACCTCAGTACGCTCAGATAGATCTAATTGGGCACACCCTGTGAACACTGTTTTCAATACTGGCCTACGTACGCAACACAAAGATATACGTTATTTCTTTCCGTTCTCTTTATCGTTTCGTCCTCAGCATCCTGAGGTCACAGAGGTAAAATTTTATCCTTGAGGTAAGAGTAGCAGGCGTGAAACTGGATGTTAGAGAATCTCGGGATTCTTTGTGATGTTTTTATGGTCATTGGCCTGGTTTATATTTCCTTGTGGGTATGTAACCCTGCGGGTTGTGTGCTTGCAACACCTCACCCCACCCCCCCAATATTGTTTGGTTAGAAGAGTTAAACAAAACTGTCGTCCTCGCACGTACCCATTATTTGAAAATTCTGCGAAAGCAAACAAGATTAACTCGGTCAGGCTGGCGTTTCATTTTGTCGTCGGTTCCTTTTCATACCCGTTGGTGTTTCGTGGCATTTTGTTACGCATTTGCGTCGAAGAATGCTATGTGTTTACACTTATCGCATTTTTGCAGGTTTTTTCCTCTCTTTTCATACGTATGGCTGGGAACTCATTCAGCCTGCAAATTCGCTTGAAAAACGTCACAGGAAAACTAAACAGTTGTGTGTTGCTTTCTTGCTGAGCTGGAAAATCCTCATGACTGGAGACTCCCGGACGGAAACACCAGTGGGCGTAACCAGACTACCTCCTCTCCAGGCGTACGAGGCTTGCCCGTCGGAGAGCGGCCGGCTCAAACTGGTAGCCGACCTGCCGATCCGGAGGACGGTTGGCCCTCTGGTTAGCTCGCGACGTGTCGGCAACGAGATGAGCCGCAAACTCTACCTCGTCATGTCGTCCACAGATGGCACCACTGAGCTGTGATGCGTGGTGGCGTTTGCATAGATTTTTGAAAAGTTTGGCTGGCGATCTGCCGTTTATGTTTTGGCAATAAATGGATAGTAATGTGTAACTGCTGATTCTCCAGTTCGCAAGGCTCATTTGGCATTGATATATGTTCAGGTGGAGCTGCCACGTTACGTATGTAAGGTTGATCCGGCCACGGTTCCGTGAGCGGCTTCGTACGGCCGGGAGCGCTGGAACGCCGCCGCTACCGCCGCTAGAGGGTGAAAGTCTCGGCCAGTGTGGCCACCAGGGGGCGGCAACGGTGGTGTCCCGGCAATGCGGCCGCCAGGCGGTGTCCGTCGGTAGAAGCCCGGCCATCGGGGCACTCCGCACCGTGGCTTCTTTGGGGTAGGTCATGTGGGTGTCGGGCCAAAGAGGGTCTCAGGATTTTGGGGCTGGGATTCCCCTTGCGTGAATGCAGGCACCGTGACTGTAAGTGTATTTGTATCGAACGTATCGCCTCGCATATTTAGGGTGGGTTGTGCACTTCTTTAATTGTAACTTGAAATTTGTGAATACATGGGATCCATGAGATCAGTTGTCTTCTCTCCTTCGTGCGGGGTGCCGAGGCTGTCCTACGGTGAAACGAGCATTCATTCCCTACCCCGGCTGCTAGTAACTACCGTGTGGCAGGCGGTGAAAGAGTAAATGTTGCTACACCGGGGGGTGGCGTCTTTTGATTAAGACCCTTCGCCTTGTAACGCGCCTGGCCAGCGTGTGACAAGGGGGTCCGTGGATACCTGAGGCACGCCTTTCGCACGTACGAACCTCAGATGAACGAACGTAACCTGTTTTTTTTGGGGGGGAAGAGTCGGTACTTTTGAAGCATTTTTTAACTTCGTCTGCCCTTTGCAAGAAAAAGACCGACATGAGAAAAAATGCTAATGGTCCTCACATCTTTATCTCGTTGCTTTGCCCATTTTCGTGCAGACTTAGAGCTACCCCAATTGCGAACATTCCAACGACGAGAAGACCACGATCAAAAACGTTTGCAGGGAAGACTTGGGAAATATGTTAGACAATATCTGATGGCAGTCCTGCATTCATTTTACGCGAAATCAGACCAGGGCCTATTTTAAGGAAAAATGACTGCGGGGGCAATTCTGCGAACGAGACGCGTTGGCTGAGACCACCCTCCCGGCATTTGTGTTCTCCTTACTGAATTTTGTCCACTTCATATATATATATATATATATATTCCTACGGAAAGGACATATATATATATATATATATATATATATATATATATATACATATATAAGGGCGAATTACGATGAACACTTCCACAACGCTCTGTCATTAACTGATATGTCTTTTGGAGGAAATCATGTGTGCAAAATATGACCTTGGTCCAGCACTCTTAAGCACTTTCACACGAAGACTGTATGTCGTTTGTGCTGGATTTTATTTTATTTCGATGAAATTCGCGCCGGCTTTTGTTCATTCCGAGCCCATTAAATTCAAAGAACACCATTTCATTTATCCCCAGCAAGAACTCATTCTCCATGGACTTGTGATCCCTGGGACATTCGCTCAGGGAGAGATGTGTCTGAAATGCCCCCAAACGTGTTTTGTGCTTCAGTTTTTTAAACCATGCGCACGATATGCATAAGATGCACATCATAGTACTCCTTTTGACACACTGGATCGAAAGACACTTCGCATTCTGTCTCAGGTCATAGGTCACTGGCCCTGTCGGCAGCAGTGTGGCTTAGGTGGGAATGATACTTCAGACCTCTTTGTGGTCTCGGAGTTCTGGCGACGATGCTATTCGACGACTTGCAGCAGGTACTGCTTTTTCCCTTCATCCTTCGTCAGTGCCTTGTTGTATACTTGGATAAGAGCCACAGCTCGTTCGGCGAAGTCGCTAACTACCGCGATCCCGCACAGGACTTCCTTAGCGTTCGTGAAACCAGGTGCTGTCTCCCAATCAGCGGTATCGGCGGCAAGGAAGTCCATGTTGCTGCCGTAGGCTTTCAGGTTGCCAACCGACTTTGCGGTAATGAAGTCGACGATGATCTGCCTGGGACGAGAACCTCCTTTTCTGCGAGATCCACTTGCGCTCGCTGGGAGGACTCTCCGATCCCTGTTCCTGGAGTGCCGCGATCATCCTCGTCTTCATCTCACACGGCACGCCCTCGTCGAAGAACGACACACCAGTCAGTTCTTCGCTGAGGCACCGTAATAGGTGATTGTTATAATAAATCATATGTCGACTATAATGTCATAACAGAAAATAGGTGATCGGCAAACTCCTTGGAGATCCCCTTCGAAATTTCAGCATTCACATCAGGCTTTGCAGAACGGCCAGGTCGTGCACGGAAGCGCTGACCGCCGATGAAGAGCAGAACCATGCACTGACGTACAAAACAACCATGAAAGAGACGAAGCGCTTGAGTGCTCCCAATCCACTGAGAGTCACGGAGAACTGATGGCAAAGCAAGAAGATCTTGATCCCGCAGATTATGCGCCCCATCCATCTGGCGCGATGGAACCATCTATCTGGCACGTTGGAGAGCACCTGGCTGGGGAACTTGATTCCCGTGGAGGCTCTTGAGCAAAGGGGATAATCGAGACCTCAAAGAACCAACGATAATCATCGCTAGGCTGGATTTCGGCGAGCTTCTCACGGCAGAAGGCAACGAAACGATCATTGGAAGAGAAAAACGTCGCGGCCACTGCTGGCTCCAGGTCTTCATACACCATAGGTTCAAACTTGTTCCAATCAATGAGCCTCCATTTCTTCTTGAAGCTCTTGAACAAGGAGATCCCGGTCCCGAAGACGGACCGAAGCGTGTGGAGAAAGCCGCCTCTGCCACCAGTTCGACAATATGATGACGACAAGCAAAGTGAATAGGCCGTCACTGAAGCTTCTGCTGAAGAAGCGTGTTTGCTCCCACAACTTGTCCAGTATTGCTGGAGGTGTTGTCGAAGCTCATGCCGACGACGTTGTCCGAAACCTCCCAGTCTTCCAGACAAAGCGCGACAACGTCGGCTAGCGTTGCTCCGGCTCTACTTGCAACTTCCAAACACCGAAGAGCTTGGCGGCACTTCTTGGACCGGTTACAATGACAGAGTCGATCCACCTTTTCGTTTCCATCGTCAATAACAGTTTGCCGTCCCAGTGGACCACCAGGTTGGGTGACGCGAAGAAAGAATGCTAGATTTCGTCCGTAATGGCTTTCCTCTGCGATCTACGTGCGCGCCTGCCCGAGCTTCTGTGATCGCCAGTTCAGAGGAGTCGTGGCCGAGGACCGAAGCCGTCGCCGATAGGAAGTGAACTCCAGAGCGATCATTGAGCTTGGTCCGATCGAGGGCTGCTGCCTGACCAGGAGTGGCGATGTTCTTGGCTCTCCTGCAGGGCCGCTTCGAAGGCATGGCCAAGGGCTGCGAGTCATCCTGATCTGTCAGTTGTGTGTTATCGGTAGGCGAGTATCCCAGCTGGGCAGTTGCCTCATGCTCGGTCTGCTGTGTAATTTTACGGCGGGCCCTTTAAAGCTTCGGCCTACTGTTGTCGTTGAAGAGCTCGCTCCTCCTTCTCAGAAGGGAACTTATCGAATACCACCATGACGCCTCGGCGACCTGGCTCCCTTTGGGCCTAGAGAATGTCTTTATCCTCTTGGTTTTGATGATCTTAATGGTGCCGACAAAGGCAAGGTCAAAAAGATTGTTAAGGTTGTCCCTAAATCCATTCTTCTTGTCAATTTCCGGCGTGAACCTCCAGAATTTGCCTTTGGTACTGGTCAAGCTTCCTGTTGAGCTTCATCACGTTCCGCTCCGGTGCAGTGAGAATACGGGGTTTGTTCCACACCTTCATCATTTCGCGGACGATCTGTGTTTTCACCTACCTCTGGGTAAGCCTATCCACACGGTGGGACTGAAAATATTGCTGCAGCACTTCTCCCCGCGAAGGCAGTTCTGAGCACCGGTCAACCAAAATTCGGCTTTTTCTCGTGGTGCAGCCATAGTGGCACAGACTTCCGTTATAAAAGGTACTTTCTGCATTGACGCAGGTGGTCCTTTAATATCCTGACGTCTAAGAACGCGCGGGAAATTGCCAGACCGGCACCGTGGGTTACCGTGGCATGGCAAGGCGTGGTACTTCAAATATATAAGTCACAGTCTGCAAACGATGGCCAGAATATTGGCGAGATGTTGCGGCAGCTTCGATTCTTCCCTAAATGAGACAGTAGGTTGCCTCTCCGGGATAGTTTCTGTTGATCTAATCTATCCCCAAAATACATTTTCTCACCGAATTTTGGCCATATGTTTTTAAACACTGCGCAGAAGTGTAAAAGCTGTTCCAACACAGGCAGAATAAACTTCTCCATTTCCAGGTTATCGGCCCCAAAATAAAAAAGTCACCTCAGATTGAAATATTCGCCTTAGTCCCGCCTCAGTGAGATGTCATCAACATTCGTCATTATCTGCAGTCTGGGCCATGCCACGTTCGTTAAGCAGATGAAGCATGCTCATGGGATGCTCAAACCCATGTACTAGGAGCAGCAAGATTGACGGTTTTAATATATGACTGATTAATTTTCTGTTTTCCTCGCGTAAAACTCGGGTTTAACCGCCTAGTTCAATGAAGTTCTACCAATCAGGTACTGGGATTTTAGCAGGGTTTTCGGATCAGGATGATTGGTGATGACTACAACACTGCTGGACTGTTACCACATTCATATAAACCTTATCTCACCACAGCGAAACCGCCCTGCGCACCAGCTCACCCTTCAGTTTCCTTGCGCTTGAACACATCAAAGATGGTTTTCATCAGTGCTTACCATGCAATGAAACGCCTTGGCCGCCCACCAGACAATCGCGGCATCGAGTGCCGGCGTACTAATTACGAAACACGCTCGCCAGCGGTCACTAGGTGTGCCTGCAATACGTATTATAAAGTGATGCTTCTAAGTGTACTCCCACATTACTCAGTGATTCAACACATCCTTCGTTGATAAGATGCTGCTTTGCGAGCGCAGCGGTTTATGGAATACCTTCCTGGGTACGCTAGTACACCTGGCTGTTTTTTTCTTTGCATGGGCAAAGGATCTTGACTGGGGGGGCAAAGTGTCCGACTGGGGGGGCATTTGCCCCCCCAGTTAACATGTTAAAATAGGCCCTGAATCAGACTATTTCGTGCATCATGAATGTGTTTTGTGCCGACCGTTGCATTCTTGGGGCTCCAATTCCGAAAAAGAAGCTGGGGAAAATGGCGCATAGCTCAAATATTTCGGCATTCACAACGCGCTCGGAGGCTACGTGTTACGTTGATTACGTGCGTTTTGGGTTTTTGGCTACGTGGAGATTCAATACATTTGTGTGATATTGAAGCTGCATTTACAGACACTTCTGCAGTGATATTCTTGCCATGATTCGGCCCCCAAGTTTGTTGCTTTTCTCTTAAAAATGAAAAGCACAGAGAAGAGAAAAGAAAATGTTGAAAAGGGAAAACCACCAACCACTTTCACGAATTGGGACCAAGCATTCCTGTTGTTGTCAATCGTAGCTTACATTTTCAACAAGATTATTGGTAAGATAATTATTTTGCTCTTTCTTATATTAGTTAGTTTAGAACAGGTAGTGACATGGTTGGGACTATGCTACCTTAATAGAAATATGTTTGATGTAAATGACTGTTATATTTGTTATTTGCATTTCCATAGCCATGAAAATCTGTTATACCTTTTTAATTACATGTCATTGGATAGGGGTTGTATGAAATGTAGGAGACATGTATGTTCAGTAGCAGACACTATTTCCCATTGTGCACATTGTATGTTGTAAAATGGTTGTACAGAATGGTAGAAATGCAACCTATTTTCCTGCAATGCCTTCTTTTTATTAGCAATCTCTTTTTGATAGTTCCCATTGATTTTGATTCAAATGCATACATACATTTCAGTCTTTAGTGGATTCCAAAGCTGTAGAAATACCTTATACCTTCAACATTCAGGTATTAATATGTGTGCTACAGTTAGCTATGAACATGATTGTTTAATTGTGCAGGTTCTTACTGCTGCACATAATTATAATTTTCATGGTTTATTCAAAACATTAAATATATTTGGGCTTTCTGGTACATGCAAGTCATTAGTCTTTTGCTCCAAACTAAGCATGTTGTAGATACCTACAATCCAAACCAAAACCACTTTTGGACTCCATGATTCACTGTGAGTTTAATTAACTTCTCATTATGGCTAGTATGGTAACTGAAAGCATTGTCAGGGTTCAGGAGGACATTTCTTATCAAATGTTATCAAATCAGGCAGACCAGCATTTGAAAAAATGTTGGAGGCTTGTAGGCAGATCAGCATATGTTTAATCTTCTGTGGTGATAGTTTTTCCATGTCCCCTGTTTAAGGAAAACAGGCAAAATTGGACTGAATGATTAGACTGGCCCCCTGGCGTATTTTTTACTAGTATCAAACCATCATTATAGGTTAAGTTTATCATATAACAATGAACTACTAGGGAAAATCCATAGGGTTTATGGGCAGTATAGCATCTGGACAGTTTCATAGCCAATATGACATGATTGGAAATCTGATCACCAGGCCAGTGTTAACATGAAGTTATGGTTTACTTTAATAAAATGGACTGCCTCAAATACAGATATAATTGCAAACTGAATACCAGCTGTAATGCATTGGAAGATCTAACATGTTTCCTGGATGCATTTTGGGTGTGATATTTTTTTAGATGGCAGGAGATTTTCTTTTGAAAACATTGAACTGAAGTTTTTGACAATTGAAATAATCAGTTTCTTAGCAATAAATGGGCAAAATACCTGGTCCCAAGGCTTTGGAAACAATGTGAAAACCATTTTGCTATCTGTTTCCTTCCATTTCTGACCTGAATCTGGCAGCATCACACTACTCAAAATGTTTGTAGTATTTGTGAATTTTCAGTGTAACTGTCCATGCCCCTCTGCTCTGCTGACCTCTGCTTCCCATTCCAGACGTGGTTCTGATCCACACCTACCTGAGCTCGGGCGACCTGGCCTGGGGCCTGCTGACCATCGCCATCGTGGTGGTGCCCCAGGCGCTGGTGCACGTGATCTCGTACCGGTGGCACGTGCACGATCAGGAGGCGTCCACCAGCCTGCTGGTGGTGCATTGCTGCCAGCTGGGACTGTTTCTCAGGCAGGTTCCCGGTCTCTGCCCAGCTGGAGATTGGCTTGCTGCCGCCATCCTCGTTGCGCACCGGCCTGCGCTCACGATCGCCGCTCGCGCCTTTGTTGATGTTGTGTTAGCCATGCGGAAGTCACGTAGGCTCTGCGTAATATTCCTTTGTTGATGTGGTGTTAGCCATGCGGAAGTCACGTAGGCTCTGCGTAATATTCCTTTGTTGATGTTGCGTTAGCCATGCGGAAGTCACGTAGGCTCTGCGTAATATTCCTTTGTTGATGCGGTGTTAGCCATGCGGAAGTCACGTAGGCTCTGCGTAATATCCCTTTGTTGATGTTGTGTTAGCCATGCGGAAGTCACGTAGGCTCTGCGTAATATTCCTTTGTTGATGCGGTGTTAGCCATGCGGAAGTCACTTACGCCCTGGTAATGTTTTGCGGTGCGTCTGTGTTGTTTTGTTTGTGCTGTTGGGCCCCTGAACTGGCGATGACCGGACCTGGCGCGTTTTCAGGCTAGTTGCGCAGTTCTCCGACGGACGTCGCTGGCGTCGCTCCAGGTCCCACGAAGACTCACTGGTGCGTTGGTGCAGACTGTGTGCATACTCGGCCGCATTGATATCCTTAAATGGAGAACAGCAAAACAGGACGAGGAAAAAAATATTACGACGTGCATGGTGCGTGCAAAAGAACGCATCTCTCGCAGTGCCCTTTTTAAAATCGTGGTATAATTGTCTTCGAGGCAAGATCTCGAACACCCAGCATTCGATGCGATGTGATGCAGCTCAGCAGAGCAGTGATGTCACCACTTCCTCAGATGCATGTGTAACAGATCATGGGCCTGGCTTCTTCTTTGGGTGTGCTTGCAATGGAGCGGTAAATGATCACTTCCTCAGGTGTACCTGCAGCAGAGTAGCGATGTCAGCATGCTGCAGCTGTTCCTCGGCTACATGGAGTCGGCGCCCCAGCTGCTGCTGCAGGTGTACGTCACCTCCTCCCAGGACGGCTGGCAACTCGTGCAAGGTGAGCGCTCAGTACCATCGACTCGTAATCATTACAGAGTTCAGTTTAGGTCTTCCATGGACCACTAGAACGATCTCAGAACCGTTAGCCCTACTAGGCTGCTCCACGCATCGAAGCGCCAGGCCTGTTTGTATGTGGAACCACCTCTATGCTCATTCATGTTTGTTCCGATGCTCAGACTGACGCGTGTTACGTCGTCGTCACGTTTGCGCCCCGTTAACGCCGTCACCGGCACGCAGTTGCGACAATTTTCGGGCGCTCCGTGGCCCAGCAGTCGGCGCGCCATTTAGCCTAAACCATCGCGCCATTTTCGGCCGTTCTGTCGCTGCCGAGACGTTCTCGGCACGGCGCTGACGATCCCGTGCCCTCCTCCAGCCGTCAGCGCCGTGCTCTCCCTGCTCTCGCTGGCCTGGAGTAACGCCTCCTACGCCAAGTGGATGCGCAAGTCTCGTGGCGATAAGCTGCCGCTGGGCTGGCCGGCGGCGGTGCTGCAGGTGTGGCAGTGTGGCGGTGCTCCCGTGCACCCTTCTTAGTCAGACGGTCGCCGCGCTAAGGCATGGCTCACGCCGTATTGGAACAGCCCCTTGAAGTCTGCTGTTCCGTTTTGTGGGGCATCGTGCATCTTTGGTGTTGAGTTGGCAGCTATCATTTCGGTCAGTGGAGGTGCTGAGCTAGCGTGTCTAGACTGGTGGGTTCTGAATGTTGTCATGTTTTCTTTTTATTCAATTTTAATGCTGACTGGCAATGTTTTGTCGCCCTCGGCTGGTGGTATTTGATCTTGTACTTGGTCTGAACTCTGAACATAAGCATCTGTGATGTCAGCCGGCTGGTCTGGCGTTAAGTCCGTCAGCCGGTGTTGCATCTCTGCCTGCTGCTAACGGTGTCTGCTGCAGGGTTTGAAATTTGTTTTTTCTTCTTGGTGTTTGAGCATAATTTTTGTTTTTGACTGCAACATTCTGCAAAAAATAATGCTGGTTTAAGTTGGTATTTTTAGTGTGTAAGTTAGTTATGGCATCATACCTGCTTGTTACTGAATGGAGACAGTCATTTGCTTGCAGGGTTTGAAATTTGTCAACAGTTATAACATGACTTTTTGATGGGGGCACAAAACCACACCTTTGGAGTATAAAATGTTTTTGGAGCACATTTTTTCTGGTGTTTTTCAACACAAAAAACAAATCACTTTTTCAACCTTGGTCTGTTTCTCGTTCGTCTCGGCCTGCTGCTGACTGTTTGCTGTTCCTTCATGTCGTCGTCCCTGCCTGCTGCTGACTGTGTCCGCTGTCTCCGTCAGCTGTTGTGGCGTCTCTGCCTGCTGCTGGCGCGCGTCTCGGCGCTGCTGGCCTTCTCGCTGCTGTTCTCCGGCTGGGTGCTGCTGCTGCTGGCCGGCCGCTGGCTCCTGATGACCGCCTGGGTGGTCGGCCAGGGCACCGACCTCTTCCCCGCCCCGTGGGAGGAGCGCCTCTTCAACGCCGTCGTCGGCGTCATCTACTGCTTCTCCTTCTTCAACGTCAAGGTGGGCGCCGGGCCGGGCAACGAGCTGCCGGGATTTTTGTCATTCAGCTGACGGCTGTTCCGAAAGTGTGACACTGCGTGCCTTTGTTCCACTTCCTCAGCCTTTTTATTCTACTGTGATTTTTGTTTTAGACGTAGTCGTAACCTGCAAATTAATCTATGCTTTGGAATGGTACATGAAATACGCTAACTGAGACTCGGGTGACGGTGTGCCCATGGAACTACACGGTCCGTTGTCATGAGCCGGCATGCCGAGGTTGAGTCATCTGATCTCCGAATTGCCCGGTAATTCCATAACGTCTTCTCTGCTTTCGGGAACGAGCTGCATGACGCTCTCCGCCTCGGACTGCGTGGCTGAGCCCGTCTCAGAGCCCTGTAACCGACCGCAGCTGCATGGCATGCCCAGCCCTGCGCCGGGACCGCAGCCGCGAGTCCAGAGTCCGGCCGGGACTAGAGTCCTATGCATGCTGGCCGGGCGGTTGAGCTCAGCGGGCGGCTCGGCTGGGGACTCACGGCTGGGCCGGCTCCGCTCCGGCGTCTTGCACGTGACGCCTGCCTTCGCCGCGGCCGGACACCGGCTGCCGCGGCCGGTAGCCATGGCAACGTCTGGACACCGGCAGCCGCGGCTGGTGACCATGGCAACGCGTCAGCCGCCGCGCCGACCGCGGGTGTAAGTGTCAGACGTCTGATTTTTTACGTGATTAGCGTTGTTGGCTGGAGTAACAGGCATTAATTCGGACCTGGCATCGTTGAATGCCTGTATCTCGCTTAATTCTAATATCAGTTCTTGATAATTTAACGTAAAATGTGGCGCAACGGTGCATATGCTACTGATGGGTCCTCAGCCGTTTTTTTGTGCTTTCAGCTATTGTTAGGTAATGTCAGGCTAAGTGAAGTTCAACCTCATCCTGTTCATGCGGCGCATCCCCCGGAAAGCAAATGCAGTAAGCCGGTCAGTTCGTGGTGTCGTCATTCTGGGCCTTGTTGGCCGGTCCTGTTCTCAGTACGTGTCCAACCCCTGCTGCCCCCCCTCCCCCCCCCCCACGTGAGCAGCCGTTTGACTCCGTGACCCTTCACCAGGAGACACCCGCTCGCTGGAGGATGCTGGCCTTCTATTCGGTGACGTTCACGGAGAACGTCGTCTTGGCGACGCTCTTCTTCTTCTATTGGCCGCGCCCGGGCGACTGGCTTTACGCGGTCCTGCCGGCGAACGTGGCCGCCGGCACCGTGCTGGGTAGGTCACAGTCAACGCCCTGGGGATGGGGAGGAGTGCTGCGACTGCCGTGAGGAAGGCGGGGCATCAGGCGAGCGCGTTGCGTCCTATGCTGCCACCATGTATGGTAGTGGCCTTCTAAAATCCCTCGCGCCTGATAAGGTTTAAATGTTTCCGGTTCCGATCTCTGGGTACTGTCCTTATTGGCCCGGCGGACCTCGGGGAGTACATCGGAATCTGCCGGTGCCCCTCAGCGCTGGCCGCTGTCCATCTCTGAACAAACATCCGAGCGATCGACCACTGATTCCTGCTGTTTACCTGTCTGCCGGTTAACTGTGACTGGAGTCGCAACAGTGCTCTTCGCTGTTGGCGTGATGTCTGCGAGCGCTGTTGGCCGTACATCGGACATTCCCGCGCCGTCACCGGTTCCCGAGCGTGCTGACCGGTGGCCGTGGGGCCGCAGGCGTCGCCGTCATGCTGCTCTACTACGCGGCGTTCCACCCGAACGTGAGCGGCCGCCGGCCGGCCGACCGTCTGCTGCCCGGCCGCCGGCGCCGGCGCGGAGGAGGCCCAGCTCCCGGAGGAGAGCGCCGCCGCCGGCCGGGCCGCCGCTCAGGACGGCGGCACGCTGCGCTCGCTCAAGTGCCGGCCCGCCAAGCGGGTATCGCAGACCAGGTGAGGGGCGCCCGAGGGCTGTCAGGTGGACTCCGGTATCCGCCGGTCAGGTCGGAGGGTCCGAGTACCCGGTCCCCTGATAAATGTATCGCGCCTCATAGAGGGATAAATAGGTCCTCGGATGAAGAGGCATGGACAGAGACATACAATGCTCGCGGGTCAGATCAGGTGAAGAGTCCAGAGTATGCGATGGTCGGGTCCAGTGGATCTGAGCATCCTTGGATCACTTCAAGGACACCTGTGAAGTGATCCAAGTGAAGTGGAGGGTGAAGTCGAGGAGACTAGCGTACCCGTGGGTCAGGCAAGGGACTTCACTACCCTTGGGTCGTCAGGAGGACTGGGTGCCATTGGGTCAGACCAGACGACACCCGAATGCCCATCAGTTGGGTCAGGTGGGTGCCAAGTGCTCGTGGGTCAGGCCAGGTGTTTTCCTGACTGACGCTCGCGAGCTCTGAAATCACCAGAAACCTCTGCACGCTGTCCCGGGTTTATTGCGTCGTCCACACCCCGGGGGAACCGAGCACCTCCCTCCAGCCCTCCCAGCGCCTGAGCCGCGCCTGCGCCACCGCCGGCAGCCTGCGCTCGGCCGGCGGCGTCTCGCTGACGTCACAGCCGGACCCGGTGACGTCAGCGCCGGCTGCGGTGACGTCAGAACCCGACCCGCCGCCGCCGCCACCGCTCGACAAGCCGTTCCATTCGGCGTCGGAACTGCTAGGCGCCGCCGCCGCCGCCAGTCACGTGACGCGCTCGGCCGCCAGCCTGCCGGCCGACCGCAGTCACGTGACCCGCGCGGCCGAGCGGCGCCACCAATCGGCGACGGCCATCCTGCAGACGACCGCGCCCCACACAGAGGCGGACCCAGGTATGGATCGCGGGGGGGCATGACACGGACAGAGCAGCAACCAGTCCGGAATACGTAGATGGGGCATTGAAAATAGCAGGAGCCGACGTTGAAATGTGGCGTTTTGCTGGCACTGAAGCTTCAAGTCTGCGACATGCGACGACGTGTGAACTTAGAGTTGCGAACACATGCCTGTGCCTGGCAGCCAGCATTCCTATACTTGGAGCAGTAATCTATGATTTGTGACCTGTGTATGTCTTGACCTGTGTCCGAGCAGTAGGCGGTCCCGTACTTTTAAGCTCTGGCGTATGGTCTATGGCATTTGATCCATGGTCATTGTGCCTGTGCTTTGGCAGTCGGTGTCCCCTTACATTAAGCTGTGACCTAGGACTGGTTACCCATGACCTGTGCCTCGGCAGCCGGCGCGCCCCGCTCGTCCGACATCCCGCAGCTGGACGCCGTCTCCGAGGGCGACGTCACGCTGACGTCACCGCCGGCGCCGTCGGACGGCGACTCGACGTGCGCCAACCACAGCCGCATGACGTCGTCCACGTCGGCGCCGCCGCCCGACTACGAGAACGTGATCGCGGTGAACGTGCACCGCGCCGACCTGGGCGTGCGCGCGTGGCGCACCTACTCGGACGTGGGCGACGGCGCGCACGACTACAGCGTGGTGACGGAGCGCGCCGGCCGGCTGGACGACTCCGAGGCCGAGTCGGCCGAGCCGGCGCGCGGCCGCCACACGTACGAGAACACGGACAACGTGGCGCTGATGATCGCCCACCTGGAGGAGGCCGCGCCGCCGCCGCGGCAGCAGGACCAGCGGCAGCCGCAGCAGCAGCGGCCGGCCGCCAGCGCCCTCGTCGCCACCATCGACGGCGTCGAGCGGTCGGCGGTGTCGGCGCTGTTCAGCTCGCCGCCGCGCCGCTCGCGCTCCACCGACGACCTGAACGGCGGCGGCGGCGGCGGCCGGCGCCAGCTCAACACCAGCCTGGACCCGGCCGTGCTGGTGGCGCCCGACTACGTCAGCCCGCGCTCGCCGCCCGAGGCCATCTACGCGCGGCCGGCCGCCGGCGGCCGGCGTCCGCTCGCCGAGCGGCAGCGCGCCGCCGCGCCGGCCGCGGAGCCGGCGCGCGCGGCGCACGCGCCGCGGCAGAAACCGCCGCCTGCGCGCAGCCCGCAGAGCCCGCAGACGCCGGCGGCGGCGGCCAGCCCGCGGCGCAAGTTCTCGGTGCTGCGGAGCCGGTTCGAGCCGGCCGGTCGGCGCTACGCGGTGACGCCGCGCGCGGCCGCGGCGCCCGTCAGCCGGCGGCCCAGCCTGCAGGCGGCGGCGCGCGCGCTCTGGTCCAGCCGCGGCCGCTGGCCGGCCGGCAAGGAGAACGCCGCCCCGCCGCCGCCGCCGCCGGCGCAGTCGCCCTGCGACCTGTGAGCGCGCCGACGGCCCGCGAGCGTGCTCACAGTCGGCAGTGGGTGTGTGAGAGTGCGGGAGTGCGTCTGCAGTGGCGGAGAACCTCTGGAACGGGAGCGCGAACGAAAAAGGTCGGAGCTCGATGGAAGGCAGTCGCAGAGTGTCGCGATGAGCTCACGCGCCCGCCGCTGAGGCAGCGGTCAGAAGGCTGGGAGAAGCAGCCGGCCAGGGTCGCTGCGCCACGCAGACCAGAGGGGAGAAGCGGTCAGTGAGAGGGGACGGGGCGGCCAGGTCCGGACACACCTCACCGGTCAGCGGTCTCGGTAACGCGTGGTGTCCGCAGAGTGGTGCGGCCACCACTGCGGCCGTGTTCAGAGCGTGGCAGACTGCTGCAGGGGCGGGCCCAGGGCTGGGAGTTGGGAGAGGCAGCAGAACCGCAGGTGTTCCCTGGGCGCATCGGGGCCGCGGAGTGGATGGCGAGCGGCTGTGGTGTGGAGAGGGAGGAGGTCGTGGAAAGAGTCGGGAGTGTCGTGTTTGTAGTCAGCCGTCTAAGTCAGATATGTAGTCAGGGTCGACAGCGCAGCTCTGGTGCCATTCCATGTTCTGGACCGGTGTGCGGTTCCGAATGTAGTCGAATTTCTTCGTTGTCTTGCGATTTTTTTCGTTTTTACTTTCGTGGTCTTTAGACCCGTTGCCGATGCCTTGAGTGTGCAAACTGTTCGTCTAGATTATCGTGCCTCCCTTCCCGTCTGCGGCAAAAGTTAAGGATCGTGTTGATGGGTACTGTACCCCGTGTATGTACTGATTTGTGTCGGTATGAGTGCTTTACCCCGCCGATTTCAGTAGCTAGCTTCTGCGTCGGTCGCTCGGACTGCGCCCTCGAAGAGGTAACCTCTGGAACACTAACCTGTGCAATGAGCTGGCGTCGCCATCGGCCTTACGGGACGAGTTTGGCGTCAGTGCATTGGTCCATCGCGTTGGTGATCTACGTTGGAGTCATGTCTGCATCGCGGTGATTCAGACTCCCGGGCCTCAGTATTTAATTCCCCACGGGTGGAACGCACTGTACATTCCACTGCCGTCCCTTACATGCCGCGAAGCGCACAGACGCAGTTCGCGGAATCCCAGCTGGTTAGGGCTTTTGTCATTTGTCATCATTTGTCTTCGCGCTCTGAGTAACGTACAGGGTAGTGTCGTAGTCGTTTTGGCAGTGTTTGTTTGTCGTCGACTCGTCGCCGTGCTGTATCCACGGCGCTCATTCGCTGGTGTAACTCCGCTCATCCAGTGATGAGTTGCCTTCTGTGTTAGCTACCGTCTGAGCTACAAAGACCGCCTTGGTTGTGTGAGATCCGTATTACACGGCTGATCTGAGACTGTCTCTTCTGGAAGATTCGGAATGGCCGTGTTCGCGAGCGGTAGTGAAGTCATTCTCTGCCATTCAGAAGCTCCCGGTGTCTTTTCGACTTGGACGTCATGATCAGCCAAGAGAAGTTCATTCGAGTAAGTTCACGCTTTTAATCTCCAGGCTGGTCCGGTTTTAAAAGCCTGGGTCGTGCCGGCGTGGAAGTTTGCTGGGCTCACCGCTCTTGGTTGAGTGCTCCGCTATGGATCTGGTACGTGACTGGGAGTACCAGACCTGGCCTCTGCAGTGATCTCTGATCTCTCTGATCTCTCGGACCTCTGATCTCTCTGATCTCTGATCTCACGCCAGCGAGGCACTGCATTATGGCGACGGCGTGCTGAAAACTAGTGCCGGTAATGCAATAATTTGTTGGAGAAAAAAAGCGCTTCGAGGAAAGAATATATTTTTCCCAGGAACCAATACATACTTTGCAATGACGTCCGTTGAGTATTGCGATGACTGAGTTCCCCTCCCCCTTTCCCCTGTAGGAATTCGATAGATATCACACATGGTTACTGGCCCTAAACCCAAGATTTAATCAGTGGCTGACAAGATACAAGCCACGAGGAACTTTCGCAAAGAAACATGACCGAAGTAAAATTCCCGTTGTAAGCAACAACAAAAAGCAATCACAGTCAGCACAAGCAATTCATTGGAAACGAGGGAAATAGTCAGTAGCAAGAAGGCACGTGAAAGGTCCGTGGTATGACAGGATGCAAAAAGGATCCACTTAACGTCAATACCGTACCGGAGCAGACGACGTCGAGTGCTATGGCACTTAATGCCAAAGGAACAGAATTCAACAGGATTTCTTCGTCTGAAACCTGCTGCGCTTCGCAGAATTCAGCTACAACAGAAGTGGTCTCGACGTGTACAAATATGTGCACGAGAAACAGAACGTCTCACAGAGCTGGCTTTGGCACCGCAGTGCACTCGAAGCAGAAATTATCACATTTGCCTCTGGTAACTCCAGGCCTTCTATATATACCACTGTAACGCAGAGTACGCTGCTGTAGATCTCCCTGGCTCGACATCCCACAACTCGCACTGCATCACAGTATCGGTGGCGCGGGGTCATGCTCTGATCCTGGGTATCGCAACTCAGATCCTGTAAGGCAGTTAATGTTCCGCGTCCGAGTGCATGCAATGTCGACGACACAGACGCACACTGAACTCCGGCACAACAAAGTCCACAACCGATCTTGAAGACTGTCAGTGCTGGCGCGGGGCGGAGGGGGGGGGGCAGTCGCCGGTAAATGTGGAGGAAATTTTCCTGTTTCAAGCCATGCGACTTTTTTAATGACGAGTCATCACCGGAGCCGCCATATGAGTTTCTACGCGTGTGCTGCAGCACCACAACAGTGGTTGTGGGGTGCGCTGAGAACCCATAACCATTGACGATATTACCCTGGAGCACGACGCAGCGTGTTCAAGGTCCCCTCCCCCCCAGGACTGTGCGCCGTACAAAACTACCTGAACAAGACTGTACGAAGCAAAATTTTCGGAACAAAAGCGCACTTGTTGGTGTACTGATGACAATCCTTTGTATAAACAAAAACATCACTGGTTCGATGTCCTACATCAACCTTGATATACTAACACTCCGAAGACATCGGTTTCCCCTTGTCATTGCGAAATCAATGCGATTTACAGCGACGCAGTGGGCTAAAGGGCACAGATCACCCCGAATCAAATCCACAGAGACCGGCGTCGGGTAAGGATCAAAGAAAGGTTCTTAAGATGTTTTTTGGGTGACCTGGAATGAGTTCTGCAAAACATCTGGTGTTCTGGATGATCCGTAACCCTCTTTTTGCACCACATCTTTTTACTCCAAATCCTGTCTGTACATTGAAAATGGAATCATTACAGGCCAACATACCCATTTTCGAATTTACGTAAATTTTTACATAATTTTTAAGAGATGGATAGCGCGCACACACGGTGTTTTATAATTCACAAACGCCACCTCAGAGCACAATGCATGAACTGCACCTCACTACTTCCACGAAAGACGGGAGACTTGCTTGAAGTATTCTGTCGAAGCGTGGATTCCGCAGAACAGAATGAATCACAAATAAGTCACACGCTTCTTCGCCGCCACGCGGCAACTCGGCGTTCGTGACCATTATTGCTGTTACATCTGTCTGTGGGCAGAACACAATCCCCAAAAGTCACGTTGTACTATTACTTCTTTTGTTAGCAGCGATTAACCTGTATAAGCGTCACTGCCTGACCTGAAACTCGATGCGCCTTAGCAAGCGTGCGGTGCGCTGCGATACATGACTAGACGCGCCCGGAATATAGCCCAGTGCCGGTGTCCCCGGCCAACGCATAGCACGGGTGCCGCGGTCAGCTGACCGGCAGACATTTGGCGGCCAATCAGGAGATCGCAGTACGAGCCGATTAGCCGCCGGCTGCCCAAAAACCGACCACCAGACTTCGAACAAAAACCTGAGGCAGCTGACGACAGCTGATGTTTTCCCGACAGCCGAAAATCAGCAGACGAATAACATGTGTTATCCCGCCCGATACGGACCCAGCACAACCAACGGATCATCTGAGGCAGCCACAATCAGCTGATCCAGCTCGGCCTGGCAGTCAACAGGTCATCCAGCTGGGCCTAACACTGTCCGGACGCTACCAGATGGACCTTGCGCAGTAAGCTGGTGACCACTTGAATTCAGCACCGTCAGCCGGTGGGCAGCTGGAACTGGTACAAACCATCCAGGCCCGGCCATCAGCTGAACGCAGCGTCAGCGCCGTCAGCCGCCGATCAGCTGGGCCGGCCGACGCCGGCGCGCGCGCGGAGCCGCATCAGGACGAAGAACACGCCGGGCAGCAGGGCGCGCAGCAGGACGGCCAGCCGGTCCCGGAGCGGCGCCACCAGCGTCTCCGGTTCGCGCGCCACCAGCGCCGCCAGCACGGCGGCGGCCGCCGCGTCCGGCTCCAGACCGGCGGCCGTGGTGGCGTCCAGCTCTGGGGGGGGGGGGACGGTCAGCTGAGCCTGTGTTCACACCGGCAGTGGTTGCTGTTCGGGGTACGCGTGAGTATAATGGGACTGGTGGTATAAAAGGCCAAATATTTCAGCACACCTTGACATGCCTTCGTCCGCGGGGTCAATGCCTGCTTTTGCAACGTCAATACCCTCATACTCACATACACTCCGAAGAACTTCATCATCGACAACCAAGCAAAAACGCATTTACGGACTCATAACATTTGCTTTGTTCCGCAACGGCGGAGTATGAGACAGGGGCAGATCTGGCGCAGTGCTGGTCTGAGGCCGTGACAAGATGCCTTGCAGGTGACTTTGTGGCAGGGCGCCGTGAGACAAATCTGGTGGTTTTTCAGACTGACGACCAGGGACCGACCGCCCAGAGACAACAATACAGTGGTAAAACGCCATAGCTATGGCTTGTCCAGGTGTGCTTAGCAATCACTAATGCCAAGTAAATCAGCAACAATCTATCATTGGTGGTAGCGTGTTTGTAATCTCATGTGGCAACGACTTAAAAGAGCAGGGGACCAATTCCGTGGATGGCCGCGACTCAGACCATCTACTGCAGAGTGACTCACTGTCGTGAGGGGCCCCGGACGCCGTGACGGCGTTCCGCGACAGGTTGGTGCGGATGTAGGACGGGCAGACGACCGTCACGTGCACGTCGTGGTCGGCCACCTCCGCCCGCAGGCAGTCGCAGAACGCCTGCAGGGCGTGCTTGGAGGCCGCGTACGCCGACCTGGCCGTACCGGACACGAGGTAATTCGGAGAGATGGCATGCCAGAGACAACTCGAGGCGGGATATCACAGCGACAATCCGGGGAGACAATGGACAATGGAGGCGATTCGTGGAAACCACATACCAGGCGCATACCGCACGGAGACACCACATTAGAGAAATCTCCGAACAGCGAGGTAACATTACAGACTTCTCATGCAACATGGCAGGTAATTCCTCAACAAGACGACACATGCCACATATATCTTGCATGTGAATGGCATACTAGAGAGACAACTCATAGACGACCAGAGGGATTCCTCATGCAAGTGACATCCTACAGACTTCCTCCGGGAGAGAACACACCAGGGGAGATTCTACAGACAACCGGTGGTTCCTGCTGTGTCCCTGGAGAGGGTGGTCACGAGATCCGATGTAACAGTCACCAGAGGACATGAGCTCGTTCAAAGCGTGAACATCACCGCAGGCTTTAAACTTGTGAAATGCATGGCAGAAGTGGCACATGACCAAGTTTGCTACACATTCACCAACGAAAGGCGTAATCAATGAAGAAACGTCAAAATACGTCGTTTCTGTGCTCTTCCACATGACAAAAAAAAACATCAACAGGCCACCCCGAACTGTCCGCTAGAGCCACCTGCATCACGCACGTTCCTGTACACTAAACTTACACCCACGCCACCTGCAGGTCTGACACGGTACTACTCATTCTCCCTGCTCCCGGCCGGCCGGCCGGCCGCCTACCGACCTGAACGGTATGGCGATCCTGCCCTGCACGGAGCTGACGCAGACAATGTGCCCGCTGCGCCGCTCCACCATAGAGGGCAGCACCGTCTTGATGGCCGCCAGCTGGCCCAGGTAGTTGACCTGCATCAGCCGCGCGTCCACCGCCAGCGCCGTCCGCGCCGCCTCGCCCCTGCGTCACGTCAAAAGCGTCACGTCACAGGCCTCACGTCATAGGCGTCACGTCACGGACTTCACGTCACAGGCGCAACGTTACAGACATCATGTCACAAGCACACCGCCGCAACAAACGCCAGGTCATGAACGCGTCTCGTCACAGGACGTCGCGTTCCGAACTTCGCGTCACAGGCACACCGTCACAGACGTCACGTCAGTAAGCGAGCAATGCAGTGATTTTGGTAGCCACGTGGGAAAGCGAGATGGCCGAGTGGAATCATGGAGGAACCACGTACGCTCGATATCTGGTGCATGAATTGCGACGCAAATTGGCATTCAGCCGTTTAGTAGAAGCATTTCACCATGTCGTCAGAGCCACAAACTTCGCGCTTTCCCTTCTGAAACCAGAAATAAATGCTCGGCCAGGTGACTCTGACCGTGGCCGATTCTGTCCGTCTGTTCCAGTCTCCGACCGCCGCCGACTACGACCTCGACCTCCATCTCGCTCAGTCCGTCTGCAGCTGACTTCTACCCAGCTCCTGACATCCCCACACACCTGTAGCTGATGCCGGCATTGCTGATGAGGATGTCGACGTGGCCGAACACGTCCAGCGCCTTCTGGACGGCAGCCGACACGTCCTCCGAGTCTGCCAGGTCCAGACGCAGCACCACCGGCGGGTACACCACCTCGCGCTGATGTAAAATTAGCTGAGCTGTTAAATGAGCCACCTCACATTGAGGGGTGCAGGGGTTAAGGCAGAGTCGACCTTTCAGCCGCAAAAGGGAAAGACGGCAAAATATGTCGAATTAAAACGGGTAGAGGTTTGAAGCATACACTGATTGATTACCTGGTCTTCAGCTTAAGCTCATGCATATGGCTTTCATTGGTGAGCCTTGACAGGAAGACACATAAATGCCCTCGGGTGGACACCCAACAAGGCGAAACGTGGCCTTTTCGCCCGCCAAAAAACGACGCGAGGGTGCCACTCGCCTGGTGGGAAAGCATAACATCTTGCTTGACTCGATCCAGTTGCTCCACATTTCTGGACATGATGATGAGCCGGCAGCCGGCCGCATACAGCCTGTGAGCCAGAGCCTCTCCCAGGCCAGAACTGGCGCCGGTCAGCATCACCACCTGCGGCGGAGGTGGCACGTGTTACACCGCAAGTGATCCGGCTCCGCTAATCAGATAGCACGGATGGCAGAGGTCAGCATCACCCATTGGCAGCGGAACCTCTGTGGAAATAGGGGGAGGGGCAAACATGATTTTTACGTCTTTTTTTCCATTTCCTTGCACCACCATGGGTGTAATCTTAAAGTACTGCCCCAGGTGGAGGGCAGCTCCTCCCCCCCCCCCCAGTTCCAACGACCCTGGCATCACCACCTACAGCAGAGGCGGTGCATGTTATTACCCAGCTCTGCTGACCAAATTGCACTGCTGAGCGAGGTCAGCACGAGGTCAGCGCACATTCTGTTTGCTCATCGTTGGCCCTTCTAAGTCATGACAACCTTCACCAACTTTTCAGTGGCTAGTGAGCTCTAACGAGGTCGTTCGGTACTATGCGCTGTCTTCCAGTCCTTCAGGTTGTGCACTCACAATATCCGATACAATACAAAACAGGTGGCAAACCGTGCACTCTCACCTTGCCCTCCAGAGCCTTGATTTTGCGGTACCTGTCCCGCAGACGCCAGGCGTACAGCCACGCCATGGCCGAGATCACCAGCAGCGGCTGCAGCCAGTCACTCGCTCTTCGCCACGGCAGCAGCAGCATCGCGGCCAGGCCTGGCCGGGTACAGGATCTATAGTCAGCACGAGTTGGCATTTGCCAAAGACAACAGGCTCGCTGCTGATCACACAGGGAAGCTGCTCTATGTTTAGTCCCGAATTTTGAAGAAATATGAAGAACTTTGAAGAACTTGCCTAAAATTCTAAAGAATTAGAAAGAAGAATTTTGGCAGCTGTGATGGCTTTTATTTAGCTTTATATCAGTCCATGTGCAACGTATTCTCGGGACGTTTCATCGCCCAAGACAAACAAGATAAAACATGTAAAATACGTACACACAAAAAATGACGGAACACACACTACAGTTGCTAGCAGGAACGTCTGGCCATCTGTGGGATTGTGCCTCCCGGATTATACCGTTTCACTCTGAAACATGATCATGGCCCGCATTGCAACCGTGACTGATGCTCATTTAAAACTTTCTGAGCTGTCGAACCAGAGAACTACACGCTCCACGAGATTCCAGCTGACCAGCTGATCGAACCAGATCCGGGTCTGCTTTACAACCAGGCTGCCAGCTGTAGGTCGGCTAGACACCGAAGTGGTCATGTTCCGCGCGCCGACCAATTTCCCACTTTAAAGTCCATCTGTCCCTCTGAACTTGTCTGACCTGACAGAAGATCATGTTACTGGGCCCATCCCTTTGGTGAGTGTCCCTCCATTTTTTAAGTGCCTTATGTTGCTGTCCATTTCTGACAACTGAATTCACTATTTTATGTCCAATGCACTGTATCCACAGAGACTGAGCAACAGTTGCTATGATGAATTGTGCACTTATTCTCACCTTTTGATGTCAATGCCTGTGTGAAATCAATCCCAGCATGATAACACATACAGCATGACCACAAAAGAATCTTTCTCAGGTTAATTTTTTGCAATACACTCATGTCATGTTTGGCACTTATATATATATATATATATATATATATATATATATATATATATATATGTGTGTGTATATATGTATATATATATATATAATCATTTCTCAGATTTGCTCATTGCCCTAGTCCAGAGTGGAGAGCAGCATCCCTTATTACACCCTGTGCCTTCCAGCCAGCATATGCCATCAGGGCAGGACTGAGATCAGAGGTGGGGTCATAGTTGGCCTGGCAAGTGATTTGTGTTTGGGGTAACTTTTCAGATCTTGGGGCAGATTTACCACTCATGGAGTGGAAATTCTCAAGTTCATGCAGCTGCCAGAGCTTTAGGGCACACCAGTGACTCCAGAAGAAATCCAGCTATGACCCACAAGTTATGGAGTTGGTAAAAACATCTAAACAAAGGCAACAGGTGGCCAAAACAGCTGGGTGTGCCACATGTGCCTCGGTCTTTTTCAAATTCTGAATTCTGTATTAGCTTTCATATGGATTTTTTACAAACCAAGTACTAATGTCTTTCTCAACTTTTTCAGTTCCAAATTCAATATTAGCCTTCATATGGGCTTTTTTACAAACCAAGTACTGAAGTGTTTTGAAAAAAAGTGTTTTCTTTCCATCATCTATGTTTGTTGAGTTTCCATTCATTTTACATCTGTTTTAAACTGGACCAAAACATGGAAGCTTTTACAGTCTGGGCATGTTCAAGTGTAGGATTTTCCAACTACATCTACATGTACTTTAACACCATGGCCACAAAACAGCCTTGTTCCTTGGGCAGTGTGAAAACCTTGTGCTGCATGAAAATGTTGGAGATCATTCCCCACCCACAGGTCTGCCCCTGCCCAAAGCAGAGGCACTGTCTCCCTCATTTGGGGCAGGATCAGAGCTGCCTCAGGCATCTTGTTGATCAGTCTGCCATGTTTTGCAGACTGGGTGCAGATTGATGGCTCCAGACTGCAAGACCATATGCTGAACATTCCAGTTTCCAAATTGGGATGGACAAGAGGCCAGAGGCACTGCCAGGAAGCCATCCTTCACAACAGTCACCCATCCAAGTTGTCCATGCTGCTGGTTTAATCTTCAGCCACAATCTAATTTGAAACTTACACAGGCACCAAACTCACAGGTTGATTTGGGGACATTTTTACTTGTGCTTGCTTGCAATAACCTTTCCCTGTTTTTTTTTTTTGTGTCAGGTACTGAGGAAGTTTTAAAAATAACACATGTATACTGGGCAGTTAAACAGAAGTGAGGGTCTTATTCTGAGTCTGAGATCACATAGTTTCATGTCAGCTCTTGTGAAAAAACAATGGACTCTAATTATGCTGTGCTTCTTATATTTTCACAATGTATGACACTCAGACCTCATCTGTGTGGGGAAAAATAGGAAAACAAATTGTAAATATGGCAAAGGTTTCACAAAGGTCAAATTCAAAATTAACTGGGGAGTATCCTCATACAAATACTTGATTTCCCATGGTTGTGGCATGCTACTGATGATAATGCTGCACATTTGCAACAAAAATGGCATCATTCATGGTAACATGGTTGATACACCACTATCCTGTAAACTGCAAACCATTCAGGCCAGTCTCAGCTTAGCAGGGCCACTCAACAAAGTACATCTATTGCTTACTGGAGCATGACAAACTAAGCTGCTTACCACCTTACTTCCAATGAAAGCAGCAGCAAATGGCCCAACTTGTTTTATAATTTTCAACACTGTAGCATTATGTATGTTACAAGAAAATGACAAATTTCAAGTAAATGGACAGAGAGAACATAGCACAACTTTGCCAAAAAATTTGACATGCACACACACACACACACACACACATATACATATATATATATATATATATATATATATATATATATATATACACAAGACCACTGATTCATTTTCATGGTAATGTGTGCCACAATTTTGACATTCCAGTCCATTTAAGTGAAAAAATATTTTAATGATACAGCTATTTTGCGGACAAAAATGCCTACATGAATATAAATACTAATACGAAATGTTTTCATGTCACTATAGCATCGAGGCAATAGAATGTCCCGTGAGATGTAAAACATTTCAGCCACATCGCAGTTCAGTGAAACAGCAAGGTGGGATCACTGGATCCGACCCTGGTCGTACAAACCAAGTCAAGCTGATACTGCCGAAACAAACAGAATTAGCCGCACAATGACACTGTCAGCGGCTTTATCCCTGCCTTGCGATCACAACCGGCGATTCCAAAGTCCCATCAGCGATTTGTAAACAAAAATTGACAGCAAAATTGGCGCAGCTCAGGCAAATCAGCTGTTTAGGTGATTTGACGGACTGGTCTCAAACGACGGAATGACAATCGAGATACAAAATTTGACTCAAGACACGGAAGCTTGAGCCCAAGAGGCTGTGCATCCTTACCCACAACAAACAAACAAACAAGACTGACTGGTGCATGACGAGACGCATGACTGGACACAAAACATAGACGTGTGTTGTCAATGTGTGCAAGGGACGAATATAGGGGGATGCCATCAGGTCATGGCATCCCCTTGGGCGCCGAATGCGCCCCTGCCGGGGATACCGTTTACTGTCTTATTGGGTGCCAAAGGCCCCTATCAGTCTAAAATTTTGCCCTCCATACCTCGAAGGGCGGCTGATAAGGCCAGAAATTTCCCGAGGATGGGAGGGGAATCAATAACTCAACTCAACTTACAGGTCATGAAGCCCCGAGGGGGCCCCAGATTGCGGAGAAACCGTTGCTCCCCCCCCCCGTCCTCCCTGCTCGAAGGGCGCCGCCGAGGTCCGAAAACATCCCGATGGCTAAAAAGATTCCTTGAAGAATGAAGGAGTGTCCCAAACCCTGGAGGGACGTCCCTAGGGCTTCAAGGGCGCTTTCTGTGGTCTGAAAATATGTCTCGAGACTTAGGATGACTGCCCGGAAAATAAAAGGGAGCACCAAACCCCCAACTGGAAGGGCTCCCGGGCTCATTCGGGCGCCCCTGTAGTCTATGTCCCGAATACTAGAAGGACGCCGTAAATAATAAAAGAGTGCCCCAAACGCTGGAGAAGCGCTTCCCCTCCCTCCCTCTCGATTAATCAAAGAGCATGCCAAGGGCTCCTAAAGGCGCCAATAAAAGGTCGCCTCATACCATGAAGGGGCACCCAGATGGCTTCAGACTGCGCCACCAAGGGTTAAAGATACGTCCTGAGAGCTAGAAAGACGCTTTAAAAAAATGAAAGAGTGCCCAAAACACTGAAGCGGTGCCCCCGAGGCCACGAAGGGAGCCCCTGTGGACGGAAAATATACCCGAGATCTAGAAGAGCATCCTGAAGAATAAAAAGGCGCCCAACGCCATGAAGGGACACCCCTGAGAACTCAATGGACGTCGCTGTGGCCTGGAAATATGTTTCGAGGCCAAGGAGGACACCCCTAAGAGTCTGGGCGACCCAGAACCTGGATGGGAGCCTCGTGGGCTCAAATGGCATCCGTCTAGAAAGACGCTTTAAAAAATGAAAGAGTGTCCAAAACACTGCAGCGGTGCCCCCGAGGGCACGAAGGGAGCCCCTGTGGTCGGAAAATATACCCGAGATCTAGAAGAACATCCTGAAGAATAAAAGAGCGCCCCACGCCATGAAGGGACACCCCTGAGAACTCAATGGACGTCTCTGTGGCCTGAAAATATGTTTCGAGGCCTGGGAGGACACCCTTAAGAGTCTGGACAACCCAAAACCTGGATGGGACCCTCGTGGGCTCAAATGGCATCCCTGTTTTTAGAAAAATGCCTTAAAGAACAGAAGGGCGCCTGAAATCCAAGAGGGGACGCCCTGATATCTGGAGAATGTCCCAAGGGCCAGAACATTCTAAAAATAAAGGAGGCGACATAAGTTCTAGAAAGACGCCCCCGGGGGCTCAAAGGGCGTCCCTGGGGTCTGAAAACGCCTCTAGGGCTATAAGAGCGTCCTAAAGAACAAAAAGGTATTCCAAGGGCCGCATGGGACCTTTGATATGCCCTTGATGTTTTAAAAAGGCGCGCGTGGTGTCTGAAAAATACACGTACCCTACATAAAGTGGCATTCATGTTTCAAAGGCGCCCGTGTGGAATGTTCGAAGGACGACTGCAACTTTCCTTAACGATTTATTCCCCGCAAGTAAAAGTTTTTACATGATATTTGTGTGACATCACCGTTAACAAAGCGTAATGGTTTAAATGGATCACCACAGAGGAATGCTATCTGAGGCCACTTACATCAATTTTTCATATGGAGCATAAAATGCATAGAATTAGGAAACCCGTAGCGTCTAGCATGGCAAAGAAAATCGAATGCAAGGAAGGCTGAAACTTTCATCTGTCTGCTGCATTTCAGCATCGTCGTGAACGACGCGCATACCACGATTTGTTACAGTGTTTAACACTCAGTCACGCACTCTGGTAGTTCGGTGATAGAGATCCTGCCCGGCTACCGCAATATCGCGTGCCCTGGACACTAAAACGACACCTAAGGCATAGTGTAATAACAGAACGTGCCCGGCTAACTGCTACCCAAGGAGACGAGAGGTCAATATTTACACGTCAAATACTAAAAGGAAAAATGCATGGCGACATTTTTTTTAGAACTTCAACCGCCTCCCCACTATGCGTATGGGCGAAGCTAAAACTGGTGGTTCCTACCTGAAGCATAATGGCATCTTCCTGATCAGTGCCCAAATACGCTCCTGAATGTGCGTCACAAATGCGGGAGGCCTTGCGTCCTAACCAACAAGCAAACAAACGGTCAGACTGCCGGAAGATAGGCCATTGCATGGCGAGACACAATGCAAGTCCTGAAGCAAGACTCCTATCCCTGACCCCAAGCAGATGTCCACCTAATGCCTAAACAAACGGACGCACGGTTCGATTGTAAACCGTGGGTAACGACCATGGGCGTCATATTTAAAACGAGCAATCTTCTCTGTTGTCTTTGTCTCTTCAGTCAGGAACGGCAGAAACGAAGGGCTGTGGAGGCGGCTGCCCCTCAATACACGTACTTGGAAGAAAAAGTTGGCATCAGCCCTCTTGGACTATGTGGAGGAAAAAATGGATAAAAACACCTGTGCCAACCTTTGCCCTTCCCCTCCCCATGAAATACGTACCACAGCTCATCTCTCCAGCTGTTTGCATTTTCTCGACAAAGGTTCGATGCAGTGCTCTGAAACTCTGCTTAGGCTTCCGTTCATATGGGGGCAAGGTTTGGAGGTATGTTGGTGGTGGTCTGTCACGCCGTTACCGCGAAATCGCCCGGCCTGTGCTCCAAAGCTCTCGATCTCATTTTAAAGCTTGTGACCAGCGGCGCTTCAAGGACATTCCTGAAGGGGAAGCTAGGCCTTCGGCCGGGGGCCTCCTCAGGCACGTAGCCAGGATTTTCGCTAGGGATGGGAATGTCAAATTTCGTCCTTTACCACTAGCAAAATGCATAGGAAAAAGCAACGGCTTTACACAATTAACCTCATATTTAGCGCACAGGAAAAATATATAATGCTTGTTGTTGCGACATATATATGGTCCCCTATTCCGTATTCCTGCGAAATTGTTAACTTTCCAGTGCAGACCGTTTGGCTCAAGGGGATCCGTGGCCCAAAAGGTCCCCCTTGGTTGCGTGCCCGGGTCCCCTACTTCAGGGAGGGACCTCCTCCTCCGTCAGCGTGCATTGCGTTGCCAGCCTGAAAATGCATATACATATACACATATATATATATATATATATATATATATATATATATATATATATATATATATATATATATATACAAATAAATTTATCAAAGAACCCAACAGCAAGAAACGCGTCCCACGGAGATGAGGAATGAAATCAAAACTAGTGGCTTTGAAACCCAAATGCACTGGGCATATGTCCGGAAAATTAGCGACATATTCGTATTCGAATTCAAATGCGCCCTCCGATTTCGCCGAAATTCCGGTCAGCGGTAGCCGTCGCCGAAATCATCATGAATTTAAGGTCCGTTTTGGAACTGCGGTTGACCTGCAGGGTCAAATTCAAAGTCAAAGGAAGGGGAACGCCATACCGCCTAAAATAACCGGTGAAATTAAATAAAACCGGTCTCAAAACATAGTCCGGACCAACCTCTAGCGTAAGCGGGGCATTCTTCTTGACAGACGTCGACCTTGAGGTCAAATTCAAGGTCAAATGGCGGGAAATGTTAGAACGCCCAAAGTTACAAGTGAAATTGAACAAAAGTAGTCTTAATAGATAATCCATGTCAAACTACAGGTTAACCGAGGTATTTGCTCGCGATAGATATTGACCTTCAAAGATGAATTTAAGTTCAAAAGGCGGAAAGTGTCAGAGCCCAAAGGTACCGGCGGTTACATTAAGAGGTTACATTAAAGGTTACATTAAAGGTGGTTACATTACAAAGTCCAAGGACGGCTAGTAATGATGCCCGTTGCCAGACGGGCCCCAACACAGGGGAGTTAAGAAACCCCTATGCGTTACGAACGGTTGGGCACGTTCCCACCCCAATCCTGAGCCGGTGGGGGCCTCCTTGGTACTACTGAAGGGGTCCTGCCCCCTAGCCCCCCCCCCCCGTGCGCCTCTCCTTGTGACAGATTTCCACGTCTGGACTCCGGTTGACCGCTTTTTGTGGACGGAAGCGAGAACACGGAGGGTTTTTAGTGGCTTCTTCGACGCATTACACCAATAAACCTTCCACTGAACGGGATTTTTTCGAGATCAGAGGGTGAGCACGCCCTAATCTTAGAGTGAATCTCATATCAGGCCGCGTGTTCCCAGCGACTCAAAATTCCAATTGTGAGGCATTCTTTTCGGCACTCGTCGATCGAGTCATCTTTTCCCGGATGGTCACAGCTCAAAAGACGGCTGATATCATCGGTGGTAATCCATCGCACGTCGCCCCGCTCGCCCAAAGGAGGTTGCCAGAAGCTGTCTTTAGCTTTGTCCTCGATTCAAATGGTCTTCGCACGACGCCTCCGTCGATACGTGTAGCAGCCAGTAAGGCAAGCAGGCAGCAGCCCTACCACCTTGAAGGCTGACGTGTAGACCTGCCAGCCGGATAATTTTAACATTAGCGCTGAGGTGGTACAAAATGGACTCTATGCTATCGCATGAAATTGTCTAAAAATGGCCCTGGTGTTACGAACTTTGAACATGCGTCCCTACTCCTGATGCGCCCGTCTTTGTGAGGCCAGGCGGAATGACCCGCATGTGGAAGCATGAGTTGCAATCAGCCGACACAATGGTAGCTGGATGGCCTTCACTTGAAACAGATCGCGATGTTTTATCGCTGGTCAGGAAAGTCTGCCGTCAGTGACATTTTATCCTGTATTCTAGACATCGGGCACCACGACAGGGGCATTTTAAAACAGCATGCTTTTAGACGGAGAAGTCTGTGAACATGGAAAAGGATCCGCCGGCAAATTTTTGGGGAGTTTTTGCGTCACGAGAAGCGTTTCGTAACAAGCGGTCAAAATACTAACAACGCTCCTCTTTGACACCCGCAACAGTGACAGTGTGCGAATAAATGCGTCACGAAACATAACGATCATTATTTTTCGTACAAACGCTTGCAGCATCATCGTCACGATGCTCTTCACGACGTGATCATGAGTACATTCAATATACGCGCATTGTCATTTCCCTTTCCTAACGATTTTTTCCTCAGGTCCTCTTTGTACAGCCAACAGCAAATCTCTGACGTCACACCAATAGACAATAATGGCAGGAGCTAGCTCGGCCCACTAAATCAGCCTACATCATTCGGAGCAGTCATGGCTCGGTGAATGTAACAGATCCGCACAACTGCGGGCTGCGAACAAACGCGACCGCCTACAACGTGGCGTACAGGTTGCGAAGGTCCGAGAAGAAGGCATAGCTGTCGAAGTTGGGGTCGCCAAAGTCCGGGAGCATCTGCTGCCGCCCTGCCGGCACGGTCCTCATCACCGTCACCGGGGGCGGCACGCCGCGCGGGTCGACGTTCAGCACCATCCTGCCGCCGCCGCCGCCCTGGGCCGGCCGGTTGAACACGAACGTGCCGCCGGCGCCGCGCCCGCCGGCAGCGAACGGCCGCGTGTCGGGCACGCGGCGGCCGGTGCCTATCACGAAGTCGCGCACGTCCGGCGTGAAGCCGCCCCCGCCCCCGCCCCTGCCGCTGACGCCGCCGCCGAAGGCTCCGCCGCCGCCCGCGGACGCCAGTCCGACGACGCCATTCTGCCGGCTGGGCGTTGGACCCTTGTTGCCGGAACACGCCGCCGTTCACGAACCCGCCGTTGGCGGCGGCGAACCCGCGCGAGTCCGTGCGGCCCGCCTGGCCCCTGAACGCGCCGCCGTTCGAGCCCCGAGCGCCCCCAGGCCCGTCGTCTGACCCTGCGCGGCCGGGAACGTCGTGCCGAGGCCCCGCTGGCCAGAGCCGAGGATCAGGTGGCCCGTGAAGCGGTCGCCGGTCCGGAACCGACCGCCGCCGCCGAAACCGCCCGTCTGAGAGTCCACAAAGTCGCCGGGCAGGCCCGACTGGAACCGCCCTGGCCGCGCGGCGCCGCTGATGACGGCGCGGTCGACGCCCGGGCGGCGGCCCTGACCGACGAACGTGCCGCCGCCGTTCCCGCGGTCGGCGGAGGCCAAGGTGTTCCGGATGAAGTCGCGCTGGTTCACGATCGCCGCGGATCCGACGAAACGGCCACCGCCCGAGCCGAGTGCTTCACCAGATTCCGCGCTGTGGGGACCGTGGGGCACGTGCTGCTGGAACAACTCCCCGGCCGCAGTGCTGCGGTGGGGCCCGTCGCCGGCGTGCGTCGCCTGGTGCACCCCCAGCCCACGTCCCGGGCCGCCGAACCCGCGCAGACCGGCCTGGTCGGACCCGAGGTCGCCGCGGCCGCCGACGCCGGCCTGCGGCCGGGCGCCGTGGATGATCTGGCTGCCGTCGAACACCGGCCCCGCGCCGCCGCCGACGCGCACGTCCCGGCCCGCCTGGACGGCCCCGCTGACGTCGACGCCGACGCTCGTCTGGTGGCCGTCGTGCGCCGCGTGGTCGACGACGGCGGGCCTCGGCGGGCCGATCTCGCGGTGGTGCGCGCCGTCCGGCGACGGGCCGGCGGCCGGGCGGAGTTCGTCGACCGCCGTCGACGGCGCCGGCGGGCGCTGCCGCTCGCCGCCGCCCGCCGACGCCCGGGCCAGCAAGGACAGGTCGAACGTCGCCTCCCCGCCGCTGTTCTTGAGAGTCTCCGCGCCGTGCTGCTTCTCGTGCGGCGCCGGGTGCACGTCCGCCGTCGTCTCGGGCGGAGGAGGGAGGTAGCCCGCCGCCGGGGCTTTGCTGGGCTTCGGAAGCTCCTTGGCAGGGGGCAGATACGCCGGGCTCGGACCCGCGGCAGCTTTGACTTTCTCCTCGGGCGCCGGAGGCAGGTAGCTGGTGACCGGCTGCTTCGCGTGCGCCGACAGGTGGGTGGCCTGGGACATGAGGTCGGTGGGCAGCAGGGGCTTCGCTCCTGCCGCCGTTTCCCGTCCGCTGTAACCAGCAGTGGCTGCCTGCGGGCCGCTGGGCGGGATCTGCTGGCCGCTGAATGAGAGCTGCTCGTTCTGGGGGTTTTCGTAAGCCAGCAGCGCCCGCAGCACCTCTGGTGGCGGGAACTGCGAGGCGTCAACGAACCCTTCGAAGGTGGTGCCGAAGTTCTGAGGCGCGGCGGAGACCGGCCGGCTGGCCAGGCAGACCGCCGCCAGCAGCGGCAGCAGCACGGGACGCTGCAGAGAAACAGACCGACAAGAATCAGCATCATTCCGCCCGATGGCTGCACGACAAAAAAAAAAGCCTCAGTGAACACTGTTCCCAGCTCCTTCGTTCATCGCCAGTTCCTTCGGCGCATGTCTGTGATGATCCAGTACCGTGCGGTCAGTAAGTCGGAAACCGGGATGAAAAGGTTGCTTTCTGACGTGGAGTTGGACGCGCAAAAGCGCGGCCGATATCTTAGAAGATGACGCCAAAAATTGGTGAGTTTCAAGCATCTAAGTCTGCGACGAAGAACAGTTTTGCTCTCACCGCCAAAAACCATGCATATATTCGACAAAACAGTGCTATAAAGACTTGGAAATCACCATTTTCTGTGACCTCATGATTTTGGGAACATCGTATTTTCGGCAAGCCAATGCATTGCCGTTCATCCAAACCATACTCATAATCTATTGTTGCATGCAATGATGCGTTATCTCTCGCCCAGACGCGCTAAGGACTTAAACGGCGCTTACCCTCATTTTCCTCCGCTGCTACACCACCTGTCACCAGTACCCGACGCACAGTGAATTCAGGCAACGGTTGCTCTGAATTTTAAGCACCTAGCACTAGTCAGTTCTTTGTCATGCCATTGGCGCAGTTTTCCCTGGCGCTTGAGACGGAAAAGCACCCCAAAACCGTATATGACGTCACACAGGTTCGGCTTGGTGATTGGTCGGCTCCCTGGCGGCTGATTCACGGAAGAGGCGGGGCCGTGCTCGGTGGCAATGGTTCCCGAAGGTTTCCTGACTGGCCCGCTTTTTGCAGTGTTTCTCGTCCTAACTGTAACGGTGCTGCTGCTCGTGGCTCTGCGATGAGCAGCTTTGGGCGACAGAGTTTCGGTGGGGTTTTTCAACTCATGGCAGTTCCAGGGGTGTGGTTTCCTATCTCTTTGTGGGTGCTCCGGCACCCACAATACGATTTGGGCAGCCACGGCTTAAATTATGTTCATGTTTGAAAAATATTCATATTCTCAGGCCCATGACGCCATCCACCTAAAATCAGCTTTGTAAACAATAATCGGAACTCATTCACTCCATGTCACCCCCGAATTGTTTTTCCCCACCACTCTCCGAATAACACTGTGTCAGACCAGGTACTGAAGAAAGGTCCTCTATTAAAGGGAGTACATGTATTGAAGTATTTGTTTTTTTAACTGCGCACGTATGACTGAAGAGGACATTTTGATGAACAGAAGTGTAGGTACCATTCATAACCATCGTCACTGCCGTTTGTAATTGCGTCTGGTACAGCAAGGCAGAGTGTGGGGTGAGCATGGGGTGCATCCAAGGTTTACCTACGAATTTTCCGCTCGCCGATTGGCTCCTTTCTCTCGTATTTTGTATTGCATTTTGCCTTCCGATATCACTGTCGATAGATACATATCTAAAATGCATGAAATATTGGTCTAAAATGACCAAAATCCACTTCGCATTCGCATGGCAATCTATAACCAATTTTAAATAATCCCCAGAACGCGTTTCTGGGACAGTGGACAAACCAGATATATTCCTTTTAGGGATGTCGCTGCCATAAAGCCATCTATGATTTACGGAAGTTATCCTTCTGTAATTCACCTCCCGTAATATCTTTTAAAACTCATTTCTCCGAATTTTAGGCGTAAACGCCTGTCACGACCCCTTCCTCCTCCGATACACAATGTCTGGATGTCACCATTTGCGTCTTGGGCACCCGCAATCAGTTTCCGAAAATCACACCCATGGGCAGCTCATGATTTCAGGCATGGTTGCGATAACTGAGGACTGCGGGGACATGTCCCTCGCAGTTTTTTAAAAGTGGTGATTTGTACCCCCAGATTTTTAAGTCATCAGATAGGCCACTGGCGACACAATTTCTTGAACTTTCAGATCTAACAGACGGGATGTCAGCCGTACAATTTGCCACGCAAAGCCTGAGAAAAACGATTTTTACTCGCCGTCCTACCTCTTCTTGGTGAATTGCAGTTTTCTTGCCCACTCCTCCCCTTACTATTTCTTAACCGTGGTTACACGTATGACGTCGGGTGAAGCTTAGGGAAAAGGCGTAACAAAGTTTCTAACACGACCGCTCGGCCATTACCTAAATATTCGCAAGGCACGCAATGGCTCATTTCGAAATCATGAGCCGCTTGAACGTCACAACGAGCGGTGGTAGGGAAATCGGTGGGTAGGAAAGGACGTAGTACTGAAATGCCCGACCTTATAACGTGATCAGCTCAGTAAATGGCTGTTGTATTTGGATGGATATGGTATATAAATTGGTATATATCATATATCACATATGTTGTATAGACTTGTATATGCTGGTATATTTGCATGCCAAAATGGTATATAACTTGGGCGAATGTGCATTGTCATCACCCGTCGCGGTGCACTGGGGGATTTAGTTACTCTCACTCCGGAAATGTAAGACGATAAATGTAAAAATTTCATTTCTTACTTTTTACGAATATTCCCTCCAGACTTTTTACCGCAAGTGGTCCTCATACATTTCTTATCCGCTCGCTTTCACCACACATTTGCACCCCTTTGCCCGCTCAGAAAACCAGGACACTATGACTGCATGTGCCGAAAACATATTCATGGCCTTTACCTCGATATTACAGGCCGTTTGACGAAATGTTAAGTTATGTTATGTCAAGAACATATTAAATGGCTAGTCTATTTTTCCCGAATGGCAGTCAGAAGACGAACGCAAATCAACTGTTATATTATTAGTTACTGTGAGACAGAAGAACTGCTAAAAATGGCCCAGGTAACACCTTATTGTGGAAGGTTGTTTTTCCACCTTTTCGCTGTCATGTATGGCGTGTGGTCAAGCACTGCGCGGTGTTTTGGCGCCTCTCATTGTAAACGGGTTCGTTGTCTTGCGGGCCGCCGGCATGGCAGCCTGGTGACAGGCACAGGCCTCTTTTGTTTTGTCACTTTTGTCTTGCCAAGAAACACAAAGAGTTTTTTTAGTCAAAATGACCAAATAAGAACGAAACAACAGTCGGAGTATTTTTGCAGACGCTGGCGGGACAACGATTCGAGCAATCGGCGTGATAATTCCCGGGAAAAAACGATGGACACAAAGGATCAACGTGACGAGCAAATTCAGATTGCCAAATGTATTGCACACGGTTCCGCAGCATGGTGTTTTGATCACTGCATATTGGAGAGCATATTGGAACAGGGGAATTGGTCTCCAAGATGCATTACTCAAGACACTGTGCAGTCGAAACGTTTGCAGTATGCCTAACATAAGTCGGATTTTGCTGGTCACCTGTCATCCATATCTGTCATGGAAATCATACGATGAACATAATGTTTGCATCTGCATTTCTATTTCACCTCGTGGGAACGTGCACAGTAATAAAATACACGTCTTTGTTACTGTGTACCTGAATCAAAACAGAAGAGACACAAATAAAACACGCACATCACCTCACTCACCGTACCATCGGCCGCAAAGAAAATGAAATGAGGGATAGCTAGGTGGCAGCGGACGTTATGTGAGAAAGGACGGCAGCAATGAAAAGAAAAACAAAAGGGAAAGAGAGCCGAGGGAGTTATTCGAAGCCGGCGCACAAGCTGCAAGGGGACGTCCTCTTCCCTGCCTCTGTGCGCAGACGTGGAAGTGGAACCGATCGTCTCTCCGGGTGCGACGTTTTTAGCGCTTTTAGCGCAATCAGCCACCACTGGTTGACGATTTCCAGTTTGGAAGTCAGCATTTGGACGTCATGACCCATCGCATGTTGAAATTCACCTGCCCTGTTTCCTTGAAGCTTAATGACGCCTCATCCGCATAGGCTTTGAACATTTCCCTACCGTGCCAGGCACACAAGGCTACTGAAAAGTATTTTTGACGCTAAAACTGGAGCACACTTTCCAGCGCCACGCAGTGGGCCAGCCCATTGACTAACTTCCTGAGCACCCAGATATTTTAGCTGACCGGTGAAGAATACTTAACATCTGGCCCGATAGGTGGGTCCGACACACACACACACTGTCATGCAGATGACTCTTCTTTTCAGTAGGCGAGCACAGAGATGACAAGTCCCACGGATGCACGCACGCAGATGGCGACAGAAATAACTCAGAAAAGTGGCAGACCATATGTAACTCAGGTGACAAACCATTGGCCAGTTACCAGAAAGCAATATTTGCCCGGCAACGTTCGAATGACTTCCATCACAGTTTTCGGTCGTACGGTTCTTCTGGCTTAACAGGTCCACTTCGTCACAGTGGCCAATCGAATTTAGCTCTCTCGGCATCCGACTTTTATTCGGCTTTTGCGAGACTTATGTGTGTCACCAAGAGTTTCTAGCCGATCCGTAGCCGTCCGGTGACAGTCCGTGGTGACAAATGCATTTCAAACGGCAACGTTTGGTTCCTCAGTCCGTGCGACGACAGATTTTGCGAACCCGTAGACATTAAAGAAGACCATCAATGTTGTCGGTGTTGTCATTGCTGTTCACTGTAACAAAATGGAGAGACACAACATGTGAATCTGGGTGGATGCGAGGCAGAGATATTTCTAATGTGTGGTTTCTAATGAGCAGTGTCATTTTTACTGAACAATGATTGAGTTTCCCTTTTTTCAACAATTTAGGCAAAACAACGGGCCTGAGCCTGAATACTGTTATCCGAGTTACTTTGTATGACTAGCAGGCGGCGTCATGGCGCAGCCGTCGTGGACTACAGTCGTTAAGATTCCGGGCTGTCGTTCAATGGGTCGCTGATTCGAATCAGCGGCGGCGGGGCTTATTCAAAGATTGGGGAAAGCCGATTTTTAAATTGTTTCTTTCCATGCAAAGCCATAGGGTTAACCCTATTCCCGGAGGGCTAGACGGTATGGTCGATTCCCGGCCCCCCTCAGATCTCGAGAACTACTCGTCCGATTTCATCCCAACAAACGGTAATCGATTTGCCATGGCGTGAACTACATTTTTATTAAAAGAAATTTTCAAAGTTTTGAAATGTGTGGATACGGGGGCAAAAATGTCGAAATCAGGGGTATTTTTAAACTTCTTATAACTCCGTTGTTTATAGACCGATTTCAGTGAAACTTGCATGAATCAAGAAATTATGGATAGGGCTTTTACCATGGGTACACAGATCTGAAATTTCGAGAACATTCATGGGCGTTCACAGGGTTTCAAAAATAGGAGGATTAGTTTTCTAACAAATGAATGAACAAAAGAGCCAAAAACACCTTTTTGGCTTCTGCTAGTCGTTTTATGCTAAAGAAGTACAAATCGTATCACAATGTTTATATAATGTTAGCATAGGCGGTGCCAGAGACATGAAAAAGGGGAAACTAAAAAAAAAAGTCATGATCATACGTTCTTCAGATCAACTTGTGACCTTTGACCTTAAATGACTTACATTGACTTTGGAGTCACTTGAAATGATTTCGTGTGCAATTAATATTATCTGTAAACGTTTTCAATCATTTGAATTCACTCTATTTCGAAAAATTCATTTTATGGCTATTGCGATATAGGGTGCGCACTGACATTTTAGGTCATAGCTCCGTGACCCGACCTGATATCAGGTTGAAACTTGATACACAAGTAGAGGGCACCTTTCTACGTCATATGTATTCCGTGTTGGGCATTTGAAAGGGCGCCGAAATTATTGCAAAAAAACAAATTTTGACTTTTGACCTTGACCTGACCTTGTAAAATGACCTCAGATCGAATGAAATCACATCTGCACATTGCCCAACTATTTACCTATACATTCATATAAAGTTTTAAGTTCTATCTTAAACACTGTGTTTTTGGCAGCCATTTTCCTTTTACCCTCAACATGCCTAAAAATGGCCTGAGGTGCCTCCCAAAAAGGTTGCCTGGCTCCGCCCCTGAGCAAAAAAAAATTCTGAAATTTTGCCACGGCGCCTTAGAAAAAAAAAAGCTAGGAAAAGTGACCAGGTTTCGTCAAGCTGCGTTAAAAAGCCTGGAATTTACAAGCAAAAAACCCGGAGGGGGGCGGGTTCAGCCCCCCTGCCGGGAATATGGTTAATGTTAAATTTCGGCCGGAGATTGGGGCAACTGCCCCCCCCCCCACTCGCCTTGCCTTATCTGCCGTCCCTGGTTCGTATCCAGGAGAAGAACATGGAGTCCGTTGCGCTTTTTCCCGATGATACAGCAATTATGAAGGTGTATTGTCATTGTAGAGCGCGCAGTCCATTACACAAGAAACAAATTGTTCGATAAATTTTTGTGGCGTTAGGTTTGGTGAGCTGTCCGCGACTCCATTGCAAGAAACTTTTACGTCAGTCTGATTTTAAGGATGTCTGTCAAAATGACCGTGAAGAAATGTTGTGGACAAATGCACCAATGTCGTTTTTCAAAAATCGACGACGCCAGCGCCACGAAACGTGTTGAAAAGGAAGATAAAAAAGCATATACCATTGAAAGGTTTTGGACTCACGAACCAATTTTTGATACCGCAATGTCATTCCTCCTTTGGAGTGATATCACTTAACATGATAATTTGACGGAGACGGGGCCTGTTTGGAACACGGAAAGGAAATTACAGACCAAGAAAGGCCATAAACCCCGTCGAATCTGATGAATTTCATGTTCAGTCTGGCATGGCTTTCGGCGGCCCGAAGCGCCTTGCAAGAAAACCTACTGCAATCATCAGTGCAAGAACGTTCAACCCGCACCGACCCGACTGTCGGTCGGCGCCATGGACGCCCGACTGGAGGGGGGCGGTTGAATGACCCCCTGACTCATGAACGGTTAGTCGTACAATAAAAATAAGCACGCCATTGGAAAGCTCATGACGAGTAGAGCTCGAAACTGACGTCATTTTAGTTTTGAACAATACGTAAGCCATTTACGTCCTATATCGTTTTCTCATAGCCGATTGCATGAAACCGAGAAACGACCTGGTCTCAAGGGCTTTGAATAATAAAATCTAGATAAAGGCATCAGCGGATAGATAAAGATTCACAGATGGCGATACACGCCCAATTTCTCTTTGATATATACGTGGAAACGCTAAGTTACAGATACGGCGATTTTCGCAACGCTGCATGGAGGGCGTCGCCGACGAAGGCGGTATGAAATCGACGGGAACTAATTTTTGCGTTTTTGTTTATTTTCGCAAAACATGCCTTTTCAGGTGTTGTTTCCTGATCCTAATGGATTTGTAATATCTTCTCGTGCTTAAATGTTGAAAAAATCAGTAGTTATCAATTTACACAACTGGTTGAGCTTTATTCGCGGGAAAACCTGTTTGTTTCCAAAATTTGCAATTTTTTGAAACTTTTGAACTTTTTGTTGTTATTCGCAATTATGCGAACCACTTCTGCCCTTTTCTACCCGATCTGAGTCATTCATCGCCGATTGTGATGGCAGTGCATTTTGGCTCATAACGGTTATTCGTGACCTGACCTCAGGTCAGTGGTCGGCGGCCATTGAAACTTTGTCCATTGACGGTGAATGGATGTCTAGATCTCCCGACACTCAAATTACTATGAAAAATTCCGTCAGTTTTCGAAAAACGAAGATATGTGCTAAAAATGGGCTTGACCTTAGGTCAATGAACCGGACATTTCAAAAAAAATCCCAGATAGCGGCTTTATTGCATTCATCAAAATCTCTAACCATTGAAAGTTATGTTGCGTTATTATATTTTGCAAAAAAGTTACAGGGTGGTCAACTTTTTTGGAAATACATCCATTTGACCAGACCTAGGTCAGACATCTCGCTTAATCAGAGGTCAAAAATTGGATACAAGGTGTGGAAAATGATCATGCAATAGGTACACAAAATTTCGTGGCGCTGCGTTTGTTCGTTTTCTCGTAATCTTGGAAAATATCAGAGCGGTCAACCGCCACACACACCCTCCCTCCAGTCGGGGGCAGATTAAATTTCATAGGTTCAGGGCCTTTTGAAACAATATGTCCAATAAAGTGCCTTGGACTTTGTGTTAAAATTTTCAAAAGTCCGTAGTAGCACTGTCCGTACCTACTCTTTAGGCTGCTTCATCATTGAAAAAGGAGCTATATAGAACTGAAGTTTCCCATCGGACTTTTGTAAGCAGGAAAATGTTTAATGAGTTTTTGGCACGCCCACAAAACCATTTGTTTAGTTTCCGGTTTATGCTTCATTCCTCTAATTTTCAAGCCCAACCATCTTTTTCCGTGATATTGTCAAGCGAGTGACTTAGTCACGCAACACTAATCATAGTTCAAATATGAATGCAGCTGTCAAGTCTATGCGTCGTTTTATGATAGTATGATGTATGGCATTCGGACTGTCTAACTTGCATCACTTTCCCCATTTCCCAGCATTTTTGTTGTCTCTGTCATGGGTGTGGTAACACTTGTGGCTCCACACAGTGCTGTAAGTCTACCCCTCCCCTTCCTCCCCATCCCATCGCCCACTCCACTTTCATATATTTGAAAGATTTTGATGCTACGCTTATGACAGTGATTGGAAGGAAGCCGCTTCAAATCATACGTATATGTACAGAGAGAGAGAGAGAGAGAGAGAGAAAAGAGAGAGAGAGAGAGAGAAAGAAAAAAAAGAGAGAGGACAAAAAAGTTAGCTTAGCTAATTTGCGGTTGGTTGGATGCACATAACCGTCCCCACTGCAACACACACGCGCGCACACACACACACACACACACACACACACACACATGTATATATATATATATATATATATATATATATATATGCATATACAGTTGTGGGGACGGTTCCGCTAATCCGTCAACCGCAAATTAGCGACGTTAAGTTTTTCGCTAACGAATTAGCGTTTCCGCTAACTTAGGAAAACATGACCGGACCGGTTAGCTTCCGCCAAATTTAGTCCCGCTAAAGTCCACTGGCATCTTTTGCCGGTAAAATAAATAAAGTTAAACGGTCAAAACCGTTTGGAAACCCTAACATCATGCATATTTGTTTCCGTCTGCTGTGAGCGTGTCTGTGACATTCAGTCTGGCACGCTCTTGGCTGACTGCGTGTAAACACAACACGTGATAGATCGACACAGCAGCCTAGGTGGCATTGTGCAATTGTGCAATTCAGATATATTGGAAAAAGTTAAGTAATCGAAAAATTAATCTCATGCACTTTTCAAACGTCACCTTTAGGCCCCGGATATCTCTAGCTTTTCAACAAAAGAACGTTACACAAAGCCTTTGCGTCCGACAGCGTTAGACGGTGCGCCGATAAAACCCAACCGAAGCTAAATACATACAATAAAAAGGATTAGCAGTTATCGTTAACTTCCGTCATTTTCGCGGTTTATCGGTTTAACGTTATCGAAATTAACTTTGAGTTAGTGGATTCTCGGGTCTTGCTTTTAGCAGGTTCGTCGAGACTGCATATCAGATGTGCAAAATTGTTCATTTATTTATGTACTAACGTTTCGAGACACTTATCTCATTTTAGAGTGGTGAAAAGTTGGCACAAGTAACAATTTAAAAATTATTTGCAGTGCACCAGTTTTACATGTAACATATATCGTCAATCGGGGAATAAGTAAGTGGATAGGAAGACTAATCGAAGCGTTGGATTCAAAAGCTAACGCCCCGCTCCTAATAGTTCTAGGGTGAGACAGAAATTTAGTCGTTTGTTTAGGGCCGGTAAGTTTTCGTGAATATATACACTATCCCCTATTTGATCGCATTGTCCGTCAGTTGTTGTGTCGTTATGGTCTCGTCGTTTTCTTGTCTCATGTGTTGCGGTGGCGCGCCGTCACGTAGGTGCACAGTGAGTCGTCTGGAGGGCGTCGTTGTTGCAACACCAATGTAGCCTTCTGGGCGAAGCTTGCAGACAGACAATATGACCATATTACGAACATGTCATGACGTGAGACAGCTTCAAATATGGGTAACTGCATACATTCATGAAAACACGCCGACCCTAAACAATTAAATTTCCACATCACCCTAGAGCTGCTGAAAGCATGGCGTTAGCCCTTGAATGCAATGCTTCAGTTAGTTTTTTTATCAGCTCAGTTTTTTCCTCACTGATGGTAAATGTTACATGTAAACCTGGTGTTCCGCAAACAATTTTCAAATAGTTACTTCGGCCAACTTTCCACCACCCTGAAGATCAGATGAGTGTCTCGAAATATTAGTAGATAAATAAATGAGTGATTTCATAAATATGGCGTGCAGTCTCGATGAATTTGCTAAAAGGGAGGCCCGGAAATTTTAACGATACATCAAGAAACTAGAAAATGTGGAGCATATATATATAAATATATATTATAGTTCTGCGGTATTACTGCAGGTGCGGTATCGGTTTATATATATATATATATATATATATATATATATATATATATATATATATATACCGCATACCGCAGAATTCAGGTTGAGTTTCCACAAGAGCTGTTTTGAAAAAGGAAAGTCGAAACCACAATGCTGACCTCCAAGACCGCAACTTGTGCATGCAGTCTATTCCACATTCGGATAAAAAACCTCCAGCGACGAAACCGAGGGCCGGCAGCTTGGATCCAGATGCATTCCTCCGCGCTGCCGGGCCGTTTTTCCCCGTGCGCGGTGCATGTTCAGGCGAGCTCCGGCAGCCGGCGGCTTCGGCGGCCCCAGCCGGGGTGGTTCGGGGTGAGCGGCGGACCGTCCGTGCGTGACAGCGAGCGTGGGAACCAGACTCGGGCCGCCGACACGGCGCGCAGGCCTGGCGGCCGCACCGCTGCAGGCGCGACGCGTGGGTTGCCCGCTGCCCTGCGGTCGGGACGAGACGGGACCGTCGCGGCAAACGGTGCCGGCCGCGACTATTCGAACGAACGGAACCAGCCGGGGCCGTCCTGACAAACGGGACCAACCGAGACCGTGCTGGCAAACGGGACCAGCCGAGACTGTCCTAATAAGCACTACCGATCCGCGCTATCCTGGCAAACGGGACTAGTCAGGACTGTCGTATTAAACGGAACTATTCGGGACTGTACCGACAAACGGGACCAGTCGGGACCGTGTTGACGAAAGGTCGGCTCTGCACTGACAAACGGGGTCAGTCAGGACTGCTGACAACAGAGACCAGTCGGGACTGTGCCGGCGAACGGAGGCAGTCGTCTGGTGCCTGCAACGATCACTCCCGACGATTTTGTTCACTTTCCTTGTGAACGAAACTTGACCGGATGCGCGTCATATGACTTCCTAGTCAGCCGGGCATCCCCGAGCCCAATAATCAGTTAATCTGCTGGGATTGGGCCTGTGACTGCGAGGAGGGCCTTTAGGTTCGCACAATGTCACCGACGACAAAAAAGAGATTATGCGCAAATCCTGAGCCTGAGACCTTTTCAGTAAAAAAAATATTTGCAGATAGCATGTCTGATCCGCTAGACTTAACACGGTTAAAGAAAAACGTACATGGCGCTCAAGAAAAGGACTACATCATTACTAATGAACAAGCGAAGAAGCAAACGCATGCCTCCTTTTGGCTGCTTTTGCAGGACTGTCCTCACGTTGATCTGCCAATGCTTCAGAAATGTCCCTAATTATTTTGGTTCGTTCTGTTGATAGCTTGGTGTACAAGGCAATAAACAACTATATTATTATTTATTGTCGAATAAAATAAGACATATACCGACAAGCAGCATTGGAACCCACAGAAACCATGGCTACATTTCTCCGAGATTGCACAGAGGTGAAACGCTTGGAGTGCGAGTTACATAACCGAGACGCAGCACGACAGTGGGCGCATTTCGCGGCTGCACCACTCTTCCCGTCAGACCAGGGAACTGCCAAGAAACCTCGGCACATTCGCCTTTGTCATAGCTACCTAAACCATGTCTAAAAGAGCCGTAACTGTGCATACTTGCATGCATAACTCTTGGTTCTATAAAGCTCCCGAGGGACCTAACATGCACAGCAATGCTCCCTATTTGGAAGACGTAAGGTACATTTCATTTCAGCTATACAATGTCTTTTTTGTTTTTGTTTTCGATGTCGCGGTCCACTACCAGCTTGTCTAACCGGCTTTTACTGGTCCGGGCCTTTTGCTTGTTCCGATTCGGTCATTTTCCGTGTTCTTAAATCACGATGTTTTTAGCCTCTGTTGCGTAACAGATTAACAATGACGTCGTCAGCTTTGGATCGCGTGAACTTCTTTTTTCTGGAAGACGTCGCTGTTTTGTGAACACTTCAACGATCAACAGTCATTGGAAAGCGTCGGCTGATCCCATCTCGATGATAGCATTCCTGAATGTATGTTCATGAACTTGATGCCCCTTTGCTTTGTGAACTGCAGTACTTATTCATGCACGATTCAGTCATCCTGTTAACCCGCGCCCAACTGGCGGTCGGCGCCGATCACGCCCGACTGAGGGGGTGGCGGCTGACCGACCCTCCTCTTACTCATGAATGGCTGGTCGCACGATAAAATAAGCACACCGTTGGGAACCTTGTGACGAACAGAGCTCGAAACTGGTGTCATGTTTAGTTTTGGATAATATGTAAGCCATTTACGCCCTATATACCTTTTCCCACAGCCGACTGCATAAAACGGAGAAGCGGTCTGGATTTCAAACGCTGTGACCAATAATGAACAAGTAAAAGTTTGCAGATGCCGATAAACGCCTAATTTCCCTGATTCGTTTAATATATACGCCAAAACGCTGAGTTCAACACACGGCGATTTTCGCGCCGGCTACTAACGGGCGCCGTAGCCGAACGCGGCATGAAATTAACGGGGACGAATTCTAGCGTTTCTTTATTTTCGCAACATAAGCATTCCATGTAACATCTCTTCACCCTAGTGGTCCTTGTTATGGCTTCTCATCCTCACATTTTGGAAAAATTCATTAGTTATCAATCTACACAACTGGCGGGGGTTTATTCACGAGTCTGTTCATTTTCAAAGTATGCATTTCTTCAGACTTTTGGAGATTCTTGGTATTACTCATAATGATGCGAATCAGTTCTGCCATTTTCAACCCGTTCTGAGCAAATCGCCGCCGATTTTGACGATGGTGCATTTCGGCTCATAACAGTTATTCGTGACCTGACCTAAGGTTAATGGCTGGCAGTCATTGATATTTTGCCCATTGGCGGTAAATGGATGTCTGCATGACCCCACACTAAAACTGTTATGAAAAATTCCGCCAAATTCCGAAAACTCGACGACATGTCTTAAAAACTGAGTTCACCCTAGGTCAATGGCCCGAGAAATTCCGAGAAATCTGAGACTGAAGATTTGTTATAACCATGAAGGCTTCTAATCCCCGAAAGTTTTATAGAAATATCATGTTTTCCGCAAAAGTTACAGGGCGCTAAAGTTTTTTGTACATAGGCGCTTTTGACCTGACCTAGGTCAGACACCTGACATGAAATGAGGTCGAAAATTTGGCACGAGGTATAAAAATAATCAAGTGAAAGGTAAAAAAGTTTTGTAGCGTTATATTTGTTCGTTCTCTCGTAGTCTTAGGAAAACTTCAGAGGGGTGGTCAGCTGCCCCCCACCCCCCCTCCCAATCGGAGCAGGTTAATATCTCAGTGGCAATTGGACCCGACCAGCATAGCGCCTTCTAGCAGTACATAACCGTAGAAGCGCATAATTTCAGTCAAAAGAGACGACACGTGACTGAGGGCAAGTGATACAATAAATAGGAGATGGGATGGGGATACAAAACATAGTAAATATAAGTATATGGGGGAAATGGGACCATCCCTCGCTCCTGTACCCTCTCGCCGGTGCAACCATGGGGGGGCCAATTCTGCACCTTCGACCCCCTCCTCTGCCGAAGCCGCGTCACAGCTTCCAGAAGTAGCCGTGCTCGTGCAGCCAGACGGAGACCCCGAGCCAGGCCATCACGCCCCAGAGGGCCTCGCCCAGTCGCCAGAAGTGGCTGTCCATGGTGCCGTACTCCCACTGGAACGGGAACAGCTCGAACGCCATCATGTGGCCGACGTACACCAGCAGAGCGTTCCGGCCTGCGAACGACGGGAACTGACCTGAACGGAATGCAAAGATGGCCCATTGACTCGCAACACACCACACATTTACTCATTCCGTTCACCACGCAACATGCAGGATAATGCTGTAAAGGTTTTGCAACGGTGAGGGATGTTTCGAGTCTTGGGCATGCGGAAGAAAGCCGAACCCTTCACCTGGATCGCACAAGGAAAATGGAACAGGCGGCGCGCAACGCAGAGGTTTGTGGAGGGGCCCTCGCTGAAATGCCAGGCGGGCACGTCTGTGTCGCGTTGTGGTCGAGTTAATTTGTAAGGTATTTCGTAGCTGAACATGTTTACGTAACGCGTTAGAGCCTTTCTGGGGCAGTCACGCGCAAAGACGCAGGCAACGGAAGCAAGCCTGACATTTTTTCTACATAAAATGACGATGCTAGCGGAAGTCCAGACCAAGGCTGGGAGGTCTTGTTTGCCGGGATAGCTGGGAGGTCTTGTTTACCGGGATAGCTGGGAGGTCTTGTTTACCGGGATAGAAGAATGGGCTTCCCGTCCACCACTTGAGAACGTCGACGGTGACGTAGCAAACGATCAGCAGGAAGAAGGCGAAGCTCGCCGTCAGCAGGGTGTAGGACAGGGACCTGGAACATAAACAATGACCAGCGTAGCATTGTTTCAGTCGCGAGGCAAACGTAAAGATCTGTGCTCATGACACCGCTCTGAGGGTTGTATTGTAACCGCCCCATAGATGAAGGCCACGGAAAGTGAGATATCGGGTAGCATCTAGGAATGATGTCCAATAAACCGATGGAAATTCCGAGATGAGCTTCTCTCGCCCTGGAGAGAAACGACCAAAGTTCAGAGATAACAAACACGGCCAATGATCTGACTCACCGGCACTGATGAAATGGTGCAATTAACCGACCTAAAGCATGCCCTGTAGACCGAAACAACGACATCTTAATGGAACGCAACATCCTTTGATGGCAAAGAGAAGCTCAGTACTCTACTCCAGGGAGTGGTGTATCCTTCATTGGACTTGGCGAACGCGGCGGAACGTCAGGGCCCGGCGCGGCGGCGGCGGCCCCCTGTCGGCGCGCACCAGAGGTTCTTGTTGACGGGGATGAAGGCCGCCGTCCCGGGAGCCGCCGCAGAGAGCCGCGGCCGCGGCGCCCGTCAGCAGGCCCCACACGGCCCAGCGCTTCACGCGACCGCCCCAGCCGCGGTGGAGGTGCAGCGTCATGCCAGCCTGGACACCCAGGAACACGCTGACGCACGACATCAGCACGCCTGTCGGAAGGGACGTCAGAGGTTGGTGTCCTGTAGCAACAGGAACACGCTGATCCACGATATCAGCACGGCTGCCGGAGAGACGTCAGAGGTTGGTGTCCTGCAGCCCCAGGAAAACGCTGATGCACATCACAACGCCTGTCAGGGAAACGTCAGCGCTTAGTGCGTCGCGTCCCTGGAAATATCTGGGAGTGACGATGGTGATGTAACAAAAACAACGGAAACCAATCCTTTGGCATGAATAGCATGTAAATCGTCATTCAAAGGCGTGGTGCTCATAAATACTGTTGTACTCTTTTTTCCTACACACAACCTGGCTCTGTCTTAGAACTAGCGGAGTCAGACAACGAACAGCAGCACTCAGGTATGCTTCAATCGAACATACGGGGCTCAGAGAGCTTCCCGAACTGATTATCGCCTACTGACCTAGCAAACCTTCCGGATCGAATGCTTCGGATCCATACGTGTGTTTTGCGGTAGGGTTTTGATAGATGTGCGATTCTCCCACCACCACACGGTCCACGTAGCCTGCAGCGCCACCTATGCACGATCCAGGAACGCTGGAGTTGTCGTAAAGGCCGCCAGGGCCGAGGTAACCTCTGAAAGGTGGCGAAATCAAAATAATGGTCGTATTGTAGCTGTCGTGGTAGATTCATCCACTAGTACCTCCCAAACTCCAAAAAGCATTATATAACACAAGGGAGCTATAAAAACTGCCTTAGAAACGCTCCTCGTACGTCACCACGGAGCTCACGACAAATGTCAAACGGCTATCTGAGACACAGTGAGTTTTGTCGTTAGAACGCGATCGCATAGCGATATTTTTAATTTGACTCCGAGCACACAAAAATCTCTTCATCGGACTCGAAAGGAGTTCGACGAAGAGGCTCCATCCGGCAAGGCTCAAATGCGGAAAATCTCGCATTAGAGCGCTTTTCTGTTTTTTTCCAGGTTTGTGACTAACTTCAGTTCCAAGCCGTGAATTGTGACCAGTTCGGTCTTCAGCCCCGGTATCTGGTGCCCGTGCTGGACTCACGTGGGACAGCCGGGCACGGGCAGGCAGAACGTCACCGCCAGGTGGCCGGCGGTGATGGCCAGCGTCAGCAGCCACTGCGGCCACAGGCTGATGACGTCACAGAGCGCGGCGCGCACCCCGCCGCCCTGAAACGGACACCCGGAGTCTGGTGTCTGCTGCGGCCGGTGGCGCGGAATGTCGCCAGAATAGGACCGCTGCGTTTTACGGTTACTGTTCTAGACGTCATCCGCACCGAGAACGTTGCATCTGAGACTGATAAATCCATCAATTTTTGTGATCACGCAAACACATTGAACTAAACGCGGTACATCGCCCTGTAAACGCAGGAAGCATAGTACTTTGGGGGATGAACTGCCTCATAGGGAATAGAAAACCGTACCATTGCGCGTGTATTGGAAACGTGAAAAGCCGCATCCAGCGGAGAAAACAGAACAAACATCTCCATTGACTACGTTGGCCATGAGACGTAGAAATCGGTTTCGTTTCCGCTGACGACATATGAGCAACAAACAGCTGCTGGTGCAGTCTGAGGCAGTTCGGGCCGTCTGGCTGCAGAGCGAGGCTTTCCCTGGGGGCAGCTGGGCCGTCTGGCCCTAATGAGCGGTCCTCACCTCGGGCAGCTGGGGGCGTCTGGCCATGGCCGGCAGAGTGGCCAGGGCAGCCACCAGGTAGGTGGCAGCGAACCTCTGCAGCACCCCCGGCACCCGGTACGTCTCCAGGCGGATGTGGCCGCCCAGCGAGTTCAGCACGACGCCAATCAGCAGCAGCCACCAGGAGCGCTGCGGCCGTCAGCGCAAGCGGAGTCAGCGCCGAGCGAACACCCGGACAGATCAGGAGCAGAGATCAGGAACGGCGCAGCTGTTAGCGCGAACAAAATCAGCGCAGAGTGAACACCCGGACAGATCAGCAGCAGAGATCAGGAACGGCGCAGCTGTTAGCGCGAACAAAATCAGCGCAGAGTGAACACCCGGACAGATCCGGGGCAGAGATCAGGAACGGCGCAGCTGTTAGCGCGAACAAAATCAGCGCAGAGTGAACACGCGGACAGATCAGGAGCAGAGATCCGGAACGGCGCGGCTGCTAGCGCGAACAAAATCAGTGCAGAGTGAACACGCGGACAGATCAGGAGCAGAGATCAGGAACGGCGCGGCGTGCTGTGCGCGGCACGAGGTCAGTGGTAGCGGAATCAGCACCGAGCGAACACGCGGACAGATCAGCAGCAGGCACCAGGAACGCTGCAGCGGTTAGCGCGAGCAAAATCAGCGCCGAACGAATACCCGGATAGATCAACAGCAGGCACCAGGAACGCTGCAGCGGTTAGCGCGAGCAAAATCAGCGCCGAACGAATACCCGGATAGATCAACAGCAGGCACCAGGACCGCTGCAGCGGTTAGCGCGAACGGAATCAGCGCCGAGCGAACGCGCCGAGAGATCAGCAGCCGGCATCAAGAACGTTGCATCGGCAGTCCCAGCTGGTAAAATCTAACTGATGCTGGGGCGTAAACGCAGCCCAAAATCCGACGGCAAATACGGAGCTGGCACCTACTGTGGCAACGCACGGAATGTCTCGCTAAATCTCGGCATCGTGGTAAGTCAAATCCTTGATAACGTGCCCGAGAGTTGCAAACAATCAAACATTTGTGAACCAGTCATGTCTTGGTTTTCTGTTCTGTAACAACGACTTATTTTATACGTACAAAATTGTTGCTGAATACAACAGCAGAATGACAACGATGCATTTCCCCACATAACTGAAAAAATATTTTGATGGATGTGAAGTGACTGATTGGGTGCATAAGCACAACATGAAGCCTGGAACGATGGCCACTACCACAGAGTCGAAGATCACCTTAAAAATGTGTCGGATCATTTTACTGGTGGGTGTTTCCTTCCGAATCTGCGATCCAAGCGAGAGTGGAATGCAAACACCCATTATCCACATGAACCTGAAACGGAGAAAATGCATTTGAAGCGATGTTTGTTGTGACGAATAGCAGAGCCATGCTGTTTTATTCGACACCGCAACCCGACAAAAACAATAAAATGCCGTAAATGCCATAAACGTAACCCAGCGTTTAATCCAGACTATCGTATATCGGGGAACGTATGTTATACATTTAAGCCCTCTCTTTCCTCTCTCTCTCTCTCTCTCTCTCTCTCTCTCTCTCTCTCCAGTAAGCCGACAAGGCCACAACTGGATAGACATCCACCAAAAGCATCTCACGTCGGATGCAGTGCGCAGTGATGAATGAGAAACCTACGGCGAGCACGAATATTTTCATGTTAAACGAATATCGCAGAGAAACAATCATAAAAGCGTGCTCATAACATAGCACGAGATGACGATTTTGGCCCACCGCTGCAGAACAAGGAACAGTTCGGAGGAACTAATCGCCATTCATTTTCGCCGACATACGGTGATAACTTTATGCACCAATATCGCTGACGAAAGGTGTACGCAAACGACATGATAATAATTGCTATAATAATAATAATAATAATAATAATAATAATAATAATAATAATAATAATAATAATAATAATAATAATAATAATAATAATAATAATAATAATAATAATAATAATAATAATAACGAAATGCCATAATCACATATCAAATGAAAATAGACAAATAATAAAACGCGCCGTAATGATACCAGGGAAAGACGAGGTCCGCCACGAGAAGACCGTTCCACGTGGCGTGCTCGAAGAACCAGTACTGCCCCTGCCATTCGTTGACAAAAATCATCAGCAAGATGGTGATCCTGTGGAAATAGCGAAATACTGTATTCATCTTGGATGCTCCTTATTAACCTGGAAAGCAAGCCTTTGCCAACTAACTTTAGCTTCTGAAAGTCAGACAACTAATTAATGCGTCAGACTAAGTGTAATTTAAAGAAAAGAGGTTAGATGGCAGCCGATCGCGGTTTATTTTCGGTCAAGAATTTGCAGCCAGCATTTGCAGTCGGCGAGCGCCTTTTCGGGGAGCAGATGCGACGTTGCAATCCTATAGACACACAGTCGTGTCTCTGCCCTCTGGATGTAACGTTTCAGGAGACTGCCAACAATAGACTGCGATCCTTGCACATGCTGACACACTCTCCTGTCTGATTCCAGCTATCTGAAAACATCAAATAACACTTCCAGTTTATTTGACACTCCGTTCTCTTCTACCGTTCAGGCCGTGAATAGGACAGGAAACAGTCTGCAGTTTTATGCAAAAAAAAAACACGACAGAAAAGCCCTTTGCATCCAGGGTGCAGGAATGTGGCTCTCAGCACAGCAACAAGCGGGAGATAGCGATTTATCTGCCATCGGATCCTGTCTCCGAACACCGCGGCAAACGCCGGGCAGTGGTTTGTCCGCCGCCAAATTCTGACCCTCTAAACACGTCCAGCGAGGCCAATCGTGAGGAAAGCCGCTTCCGGCCGTCGTCCTCGGCCGCCTGGCCGCGTCGCCGCCGGCGGAGCCAGCTGACTGCGCAGGAGCAGAAGCCGTGCAGCGTGGCCAGGCACAGCAGAACCACGGCGAAAATCCACAGCGCTGGAAAAACGACGCAGGCCGCCCGGTCACCGGCAGCAAACGGGTTTTTGTGACGCGACTGAAGAGTTTTCAAATGGTAAAAAAATTTGACGCGTGTGATTAGCGTTAGAAATGAGCTCCTTGCACTTACAGCTCGTCTCAGGGCCTTCTGCGCACAAAACTCACCAGATAAAATCTCATTTCTTGCGCCTGTGATCGTCTTACGAAGTTGGCGTTAGCGGTAATATACTAAGGCTGTTAACACGATTGCGATGAAGTCGACTCAGCTGAATAACCTTAGCCACAGTGTCCTTTCGCTATTTTGCGATTTACTTGCACGCCTCGGCCAGCTGCTATTTCCAATGTTCCATTGTCCAACGGCCAATAGAAAATCATCCTCGGCTTCCACTTTGCCAGGCCGCAGCGGGTGACAGTCAAGCCTTATGGCGCCCGTGGGTGCAGGAGGCTCGTGCTCACGTCTGTAGATGTCTCGAGGCTGCTGGAGTACCTCCAGCGAGCAGTCAGGCCCGGTCACGGACAGCTGGTAGATGCCCCGGTCCCCGAGCTGGGCGGCCAGCGAGCAGATCTCACTCCTGACAACATCGTGACACGTTAGCTCGCAACACAGAGAGCAGATATCACGTCGTGACGACATCGTGGCACGTGAACTCTTCAGGAAGACACGTTACTTCTTGACGACATCGCAACGCATGAACTCGTAACACAGCGAGCAGATCTCACTCCATGACGACATCGTGACACGTGAACTCCTTACACAGAGAACAGATCTCATTCTTGAAGGCATCGTGACACGTGAACTCCTCAGGCAGAGGGCAGAGGTAACTCCTGACGACATTGTAATGCATGAACTCTAATGCAGTTGCTCAGGCGCAGACCCAGAACGTTGAGGAGGTTCCTGGTGCCAAAAATGCTGAAAAGCATGAAGCCTCATAAGGACAGGATTTCTCGTGAACCTAAAGTTCTTCAACAAGTCAATCAAAAGGCAAAACAAATGAAGCACGCGCCTCAGAGCGCTTCTGGATCCGCGTCTGGTTCGTCAGTCCCATTTTCGTGTGTAATGAAATGGTCTTGAGGTGCACTCAGTGAGTGAATTGTTTGCTTCTAGCTGTGCATTTTCTGATAAATGCTGCCCAAAAGAAAGGATCGGGTTTCATTTTAATTTCAAAGAGCCCACGAAGACACTTCTTTCAAGCATGTCCAGCAGAAAAGGGTGTAATCTTGTCATTTTTGCCGTAGTCGTATACCAGTTCTCAAAGTCCAGCAGCTATGTTTCCAGCAGACAGGATATTCAGCAGGCAGCCCACAACCAGGGGTGTCGATTTGTATTCTTTTGAGAGGGCCCTGGCCCATCCATTGTTTATTTGGGTCACCCATGTTGCTTTACCCCCCATATCTTCTGCCGGCTTTGAAGGGGAATAAGTAATAGTAACGACAAGGACGGCTGCAATAGATAAGAAATGGGCAGAAAGTAAAGAATAAAGTTTAAAGTGATGTATCTATCTATCTTTCTATCTTGTATCTACATATACATATATGTATGCACATGGCGATAAATGTGACCTTTTATTTCAGAAATAGCAAAGAAAACCCCATAAATTTCTGTTGGCCAAAATAAAGAGAGCTAAATTCGTTGAGAAACCCGCCTTTGGGCGGAGGTTAGGTTGTCGGTCCCTCGGCTCGACCCCCCAGTCATTTACAGAAACCGACGTCACTGCCCGCAACGTTTTCTTTCCAGCCGTTTCAGGCTTGCTGCGAGGCCAGGTTATTTTTGCGTTGCTGAGATTTCCTTTATTTCCTAGAGAAAGAAGGCTGGATACTGGAATCACTTGGAAAGCAGGAAGCACCCGACGAGATCACGGTCAAGATAGCGATAAGGCTGAAACTATGGGGCATTCAAAGGGAATAAACTGAACGGGAGCACATCTGCTCGTGACGAACCTTGAAGGTCCTCTACCTGTTACGGTTATAGCATAGTTAGGACAGGTGGCCTAGCCGGACTTACTTGGAGGCCGCAGCCTAGCTGATCTCTCAACGGTCCGACTGAGACTGCATGTTTTAACTGCTGCCCGAAGGCTTGGCTTTTTGCTCCAGTAACAGTTCTGGCCAAGGGGACCCTTTCCTTTGTCCACTGCACTTAGCACACATTCCTGGTAGGAAAGGAGCAAGGGTGCTGTCAACGACAAGTTTGTGACTGGATTATGCGAAGGCTGTTTCAAAGGAATGGAGGTTAGCCATATCCTCTAAGAGAATCGCAGTTATTGTTCCTCATAGAGTTTTGTAAACCGTATGGTCCCGACCCGCATATGCTTGATAACTCTTCATTTGTGCATCCATTCCTTTAAAAATATTGCTTACATTGAACGCATCATGTCACCAAAACGTATACGTCAAGATCATTGCTTTTTAAAAGCACTGACAACGTATGGCTCCTTGCCTTTCGTACATGGCAAAGAGAAGGGTCTCGGCTTGTAAAATCAACAGCGTTTGCATTTTAATTTGCGCCCAACTTGGAAGTCACCGTGCGTAATTATAGGGAACACAAGATCGTATTTTGATTGGAAGACGTGCCAAAATAACGTGGTTGCGCACTCCAAAAATGTTCCAGCATTTTACCTACCCGGATCGCTTCCGTAACGCTCAGCCTTGCCCCGTCAGCGGGGCGCATGTGCACGTCTTTGGAACGCACTCATGTAAAATGGCACAATAAACACGGATCCCGATGGCTTTCTGACAACGAAATGAGGAACATCGCGTCAGGAATGTTTTCGCCAAGAGGTTTTGAAACTTCCATATGTTTTTTTCTTTTCTTATAATTCGTGAAGCTTTCTGTATTTTTGCGGATGTCCGAACACTTGTGCAAACATATGCGAAGCTTTTCATATCTCGGGGTATAATTACCTGTCGGCGTCCACCGAGGACACCAGGGTGGCGTTGCCGGGCTTCACGGCGAGCTGCCAGCCTCGTTTGGAGCTCAGCTTGAAGGCCTGGCTGGTGCCGCCGTCCACAGTGCCCGCCAGCTGGTAGGGGACACTGAAAATCGCGCGACACGTGTGGGCAGGTCGCGGTGGCTTCCAAGGGTAGCGAGGTAAGTCGTCATAGACGCATCGGGACATAGTTGACGGCTGCAAGTAACAGTTCCTTGTCCGCAGGGGCGTCGCCAGGATTCCGCCCGGGGGGGGGGGCAAATCGGATCAAGGGGCCCTCGTTGCCAATGGGGGCCCTCGCCATGGGCAGATCCAGGATTTCGGAAACGTGGGAGTGGAGGCGAATGGTCAGTGCGGGACCCCTGTTTTTTTTTTGCCCTTCAAACATAAAAATGATGTAATTTTGCTTGTTTATCGTATAAGATAGCCGAAAAAAAATTTCAAACGCGTCACCGCATTTGAGAATGAGAAAATTCGGCGTTTTGTTCCTGAACAAAGTGGCCGAAATATGACAAAAACGGCGAGATTTTAGACGGTTCTGTCCTTCATTCCATTTGAAATGTCGTGTCTGTATCTGGGCCAGGAGCCCATCTGCCCCCCCCCCCCTCCCCCATCTTGTAACTTCTGGCGATTTTTTTTGTCAGCTTAGTGTACGTTCTCTCTTGCAGTTACAGGGGCACCTTTGGTGGTCTCGGGCCGTTTGCCATGCCAGGACCCTCTAGTGGTCTCAGGTTCCTTTTACAGTTTCACCTGTCTCGCGGGACATCTCAGGCGCTCCTTTGGCACTTTCAGGGGCACCTCGGATAGTCTCAGGGACCCATCTGGCGGTTTCAGGGATGCTTAAGCCGTCTCGGGTTCCTTTCTGTTGTCTCTGTGATGTTTTTGTCGTCTCAGGAGCCCCTCAAGCACTAAAATAAGGCCCTGGCTGTTTCAGGAGCAGTCTGGACGTCTTAAGGTCTAGTACTTTCAGGGGCCCTTCTGGTCGTCTGAGGGGCCCCTGTTGCTAGAGACTTCTAGTTATCAGTCTGAAAGGTCCCTCTCTAGCAGTTTCAGTGGGTTCCGTGTGGTTCTGGGTACCCCTCTTATCGTCTCTGAGAAACATTTTTGCCATTTCAGGGGCCCTCGGGCAGTTACAAAAGACCTTCCGGCAATTTCGGGGCCCCTGTGCAGTGTTTTAGGCCCTCTGGACGTCTCCGGTGGTCCCCATGGCTGTACCGGGTCTTCCTCTGTTTATGCCCCTGTTGATGTATGTCTGGCAGTCTTTCAGGACCTCTCTAGCCGTAACAAAAGGCTTTTGTTGGCGCTTCAGGTGCCTCACTGGCAGTCTCAGGAGGACCTCGCCCGTGCCAGGAACCCGCTTATTATACTCGGGACCCTCTGGCCTTCCAGCGGCCCCCATAAAACCCAAATACCGTCTCAGAGGCATTTTTATCGTCTTTGCCTCGCAAGGGCCTCTGCGACCTTTTGGCGGTCTCAGGGGTCATCTGCGGTGCACGGGCTCATCTTGCCGTCTCAGGAAACCACCTGACCTTCCCGGGGCACCTGACATCATCAAGAACCCCTAAAGATTTGAGAAAGACCAGTGTGGCCCATTCATGGCTCCTCTCGGGGTTGAGAAAGCCATCGACGAATCCCCGTTCAGGGGGCCCCTCTGGCTGGCCATGGTCTCCTTCTGCCGTGCTAGGCATCCTCTTAAGTTCTTTCCGTCTCAGGTGCCGCTCTGGCAATTTTAGCGGTCTCATGGATCCTTTGCCGTGTTGGGGCCCCTTGCGATCCCAGGGGCCCTTAAAGAGTTTCAAGGGCCGTTGTTTTCATCTTGGGGGCCATCTTACCGTGTCAGGGTCTCATTAACCCTCCCAGAGGCCCTCTGACTACATCAAGAACAAGACATTCAGCTTTTCACTCACAGGTGCCCCCTAGGGACTCAGTCCTTATCTTGACCGTCTCAGGGACCCTATGAGCCATCTGGCGGTTCCAGGGACACTCTGCCGTGTCGGGGCCGAGGTCGTCTAACCCTCCAGAAGGCCTCCCGGACTGCATCAAAAGCCCGTCATGTTCTTTTAGAGATCTCGTGAAGCTCATACGGGGCCCCTTCGGGACTCCTTTCGAAGTCTTACAGGGGCCCCTTCTCAGGCCTCGGCGGGGGGGGGGGGGCGGTCACCCCAGCTGCTACCCCTTTGGATCCGCTCTTGGCCCTCGTAATCAATGGGGCCCCATGTGGTTAAAATTACTGACGGTTTGTAAAGGGGCCCCGCTGAAGTGTAAGGGGGCCCATGCTCGCCTATAAAGACGTGCCTGCCGACCTGGCGTGCCTCTTACAGGTCGGCAGGGACATCTTTACAGGAAATCAGGGGCCCCTGAATGTTTAGGGGCCCCTGTTGTCCAAGGGGTCACTGCCTGTCTGTAGAGGCCACACTGTCCGCCTGTGAAAGGCCCCTGTCAACCTCTGGAGACAGGGACAGGGGCCTTCTTCATAGCATTCAGACCGAAAGGGGGTCCCTTCAGAGGCTGACAGGGGCCCTTTATGGGCCGACAGCTGTCTCTCCCCAGACAAGCAGTGAATTCCCCAACAGCATAGCATAGGTCCCTAAACGCTCATTCAGACCACGGGCCTCTCTTCTTAGCACACAGAGCCTTCTTTTATATTCGGAGTACGTTTTCTGTAGGTTCGTAAGCCTTCTTTAATGCTTCAGATATTTTTATCTTGCTTTAATTGTCTGTTTCGGACAGCGTAAGAGGCCCTGAGGACGCCTCACGCTATCCAAAGAACTGGGGCCTACGGCCTCAGGGGGCTCCGCTCGGCCGCCAGGGGGCCCCGCTTGGCCTCTAGGGGGGCCATGGCCCCTTTGGCCCCCTTGGCTCCGCCACTGCTTGTCCGCGATATCGTCAGAGTATTTGTCTCGGGACATCAGGAAGGTCAGCATCTTCTCCCGTGGCCTTTTCCTGTATTCTTACGCTGGTTTGAGCGATAGAATCTTGACACAGAGGGAGATGGAAAGGAACTGGATATGTTCACGGTCACTTTAAGACATGATGAACCACCGGAGAACATTAACATCGTCACTGCACCAGGGTTCGGCTCCAGTTACCGTCGTAGTTTTCGCTGCGCTGTCGAACGTCTGCTTTCTTACCTGCAAAACCCGGCACTGGAAGAGGACCGACTGCCCTGGTCTTGAACAATAGTTTAGCTGTGATCAGGTAATTGGTGCTCAGCCTGCTTTCGGCCCCAGCCTCATGTTAAAGTTACCCCATCCAAGGTCTGCGACCGGATCTCAGGTAGCAGCGCACGGTGGCGCAACCGCAGGAAGAGGACAGCCTTGCGTCGTTCTTTTGTTCGTTTCTCAGTAGTGAGGATGCTTTCAAGACGCTTGCAGTGGAGAGGAGAAAGGGAAAAGAAAGGAATAAAGAAAGAAAGAAACTGAGAGAGAGAGAGAGAGAGAGAAAGAAAGAAGGACAGAGGGGAAGAAAAGGAGAGAGAAGAAAGAGAGGGAAAGAAAGAGGAAAGAGAAAGGAAGGAAGGGAGGGGGTAGAGAGAGAGAGAGAGAGAGAGAGAGAGAGAGAGAGAGAGAGAGATTCCAATCAGGCATTTGGCCGCCTTCCAGCTTTACAAGGTTGATGGCTCCATCTAATACAGCGGAGATCTACGTGTTAAATACGACGGAGGCCGGTCACTTGGCCGGTGCGCTCTCAGAAACTGGATCGCCACTCAGTACGGATGCTGGGCAATAGCTGACAATTCCGACAACCGTGCGTGAATGTCGACAGATGTGAACGAAAATAGGTGCACACATCATCATCAGTTTCCCGCACATATTTATGCTGAGAAGTCGACCCCGTCGGGTATGATGTGGATATCAAAGCAGACAAAAGGAGAGCACGTAACAGTTCAGGGACCGGAAATGCTCAATAACTCGCACATACTCGACTGTTCACAGTCATAGGATTATCATCAATCGCTAACCGAAAGCAGCCGTCATCAAATACTCGGGAATCCGAAGTGCTCGGTAACTCACGCACCCTGTAACAGTCGTCGCTGAGCTTGTACAGGCCGATGGGATGCGCCAGAGCGGACGTAACCTGCAGGTAGGCCTGGTCCAACAGCAGGTCGGCCTGGTCCAGGGGGAGGTGGCCTTCACGCGCACCGTCGGCCCCGGTTATTAGGGAGTCGGTCGGCGCCATTAGGGGGCTGTCTGGGCCAGACTGTCACGGCCGTCACAGCTGTTACAGTTGTCACGGCTGCTCAGTCGGCGCTGTTGTCACAACTGCTCAGGGCAGCTGCCGCAGCTGGAACAGCTCTTCAGGACGGCTATCGCGGCTGGCGAAGCTCCTCAGCACCGCTGTCAGCACAGAACGGCCCCCCGTCACAGCTGCCACAGCTGCCACAGCTCAGCACAGCTGCCGCAGCTCCTCAGCGCAGCAGTCAGCGCAGACTAGCGCTGCTGTCACAATCTCGCACCTGGCGCAGCTCACCAACGCGGACGACACAGCCTCCGTCCTGGCGCAGCTCACCAACACAGACGACACAGCCTCCGTCCTGGTGCAGCACTAACGCATGTATGGCGGCCTCGCCATAGGCCGGCCTCGCCCGCTGTCTCTCCTGGCGTACCCCGTCCAGTTGGTTATTGGGGCTTAGGGGCGCACCGACTGCAGGGTCATTCGGCGCCCAGTACCCCGTCCAGTCGGCCTCTGACGTATTCAGAATCAGTCTGACGGACCAGACTTTGGCCGAGCGTTACCAACGCTGGGGCTTGGTTCGGGCCGTGAAATATGAAAAACGACGACAGCCATATTAAAAAATAAAAGAAAACGGACGCAACGTGACGGCAGGGCGTCAATTCATTCCAAAACAAAGGGTTCCGGGTTTGACGTCTTTTTTCCTTGTATCGACAATGGGCGTAATGTGAAGTCTCGTCAAAATACGTTCTCCACCTCCCTTTGGCAACGTCCCTGGACTCCAAATGAGCCGATGAAAATGCTGCTTCCGTTTCTTTCCCTTCGAGTTTTGTGACGACAGGAGAGGAGAAAGAGGAAAAACTGATGGCAGCAGATCACAGACTGAATCCGAAGTGGCAGGCAGACAACCCCGAAGGTTCCGGTGAATGTCGACATTACTCATCGCCTTACCTTAGAGCCGTTTTCTCACTACCGCGTCTCACCACCGAGAAGGTCTTCTCACACGCGTGTCACCGCCGGGCGGGTTTTCTCACTCGCGCATCTCACCACCGAGAGGGTCCTCTCATTCGTGTCTCACCACTGGGCGGATCTTCTCACCCCCGTCCCACCAAGAGTCGGGCTTTCTCACACCGCGTCTCACCACCGTGCTGATCTTCTCGCCCGCGTCTCACCACCGGGCAGGTCTGCTCACTCGCGTCTCACCACCGGGCGAGCTGTCTCACCCCGCGTCTCACTGCTGGGCGGGACTTCTCACCCCGCGTCCCACCGGTGACCTCCCCCGTTCGCGGCAGCCGACCGGTCCCTTCAGCTCGCCACTCTCCAACCCCTCGGGCGGGGATTGGAAAGCTGCGCCGCCCTTCTCAACGGCCGGTCAAGGCTGCCGGCGGTGACGACGAAACCGGCCAACCGGTTCGACCGCGTCTCAGCCGCCGCACAGGAGGAGCGTGCGGGGCTGGGGCTGTCATTTCACGCACTCGCCGCGCGTGCCTCGCGCCCGTCAGCGCCATCTGGTGGTGCGAACGCGCGGTCTCCGTTACGGGGCAGTACTATGCTCACGTGTTTTGCAGCGCTCTGCCGGTCTTTGTCCGAAGCAGTGGCGACGAAAGCAGGGGACAAAGGGGACAAAGTGCCCCCTCGTCCAAAGACATGGGCAGTGTCTTTCCTTTTTTATTACGCATACTATGTATGTATGTATATATATATATATATATATATATATATATATATATATATATATTATATTTCTTTTAAAACATCTTTTTGCCCCCGCAAAAAAGGCGGCATGCCGCGTGCAGGTTTTTGGCAGCCGGCTCTTGAAAAGTGAACTGGTTATGCCGTTACGCGGTTTCAAACTTTCATTGCTTATGCCGCTGCGTCACTCAATTCCTTGTTCCATTCTATACACGTCTGTAAAAATAATCGGTCGTGTTTCTTTGAAGCTGATTCAAATCGAAGCGTATAAAAAGTTTGTATGTTGCGTTTTGAGTGTTTTTGCCGATCGCGATTCCAACCAGCTCATTTCTTTATAATGAAATTGTTCGACGAGGCTGGGTTTGAGGCACCCTCCGATTTCAGGCTTTCAGAAGCGTTTTAAAAAAATATGTTTAGACAGAGACGGACAGAGATAGATCAAGCAAGACCAAGACCGAAAGACGGTCTCTGGATCAGAGCAGAATCAGATTAAGATGGTTTCACTGGTGACTGCAAGCACCCGTATGCCTCCTTGCGTACAAATACAAAAAGCCAGTAGCGTAGCCGGGACCCCTTAAATTTTTGAGGCATACGAAGGGTCCCTGGCGTTTGCCTAAAGAGATTTACATAGCCGGGAAATGTAAATCCACTCATCTGCAAAGGGTCCCCGTGCCCCCTGACCTGGAAAGGTAAGCGAGTCCCCTGGCAGGTACCTATCAAAAGGCATATGTAAGGCCCGGAAAGGATGCTCCTCTGAGTTGTGTCCTCGTTCACCTGGTCACCAGAGGCAGACGTCTCGTGCAGCAATGTATTGCCAGGGGACTCCAGGCACACTGGTGCCCCTCTTCGGGTCCAACATACAGGATCGCATCATACGGAACAGTAGCGGCCAATTGGGAATTAATTCGCTGCGACTCTGGTACCCGTCCGGTGACAGCCAATCACGCGGCAGGGTCGGGCTGGTCACTGGCGGTCGTTAGTGCATGCAGCGGCGGGCGGCGCGGCAGCTGGTCACCAGGCGGCAGGTAGGCTGTGCCGTTCCCACGTCCCACTAGCTGGTGGGTGCTCTGCTTCCACTAATGTTTCCGTAACACTTTGACCTACCATTTTTATAATCCCGACGCCGAGATGCTAAAATCCGATAAACTGGTGTTTTCAGGACATTGTACTGAGACGATGAAATGAGTGTGTGGATTGTTTTAGCATGCTGAGTAATGTATTATTCTTTAGATTATTTTTTTTTGTGTGCTCAAACTAAAAAATAGACCGAGATTACACCTTTGGCAACTAAACAGATACTGCAACCAGACTAGCATTCGGACGACTCCAGTGAACCTGTGTCTGTTGCGTTTGCGAATAATAGACAGATGTTTTCACCGATGGGGCAAGGACGGAGTTTCGCAAAAATCACTGGGATGCCCAGGTGTAATTCTGATGTCTTTGAGGCCATGCTTTCCGTACAGCACCATGGACCTAATGTTAAAAATCCCAGATTATTGGAAGGGGACCCGGGCCCCAGAAAGACCCGAAGCTCCACCCAAGGCTGGAACATGCAGTCTTATTACTGAATCATTTGTGCAAATGTTCCACAACGTATGCCTAACATTCTGGATTAATACGAAATGTAAATGTACAAAATTCTAATCAGCAGTTACCCTACAGACAGATTCCTTTCTTCACCAGTGATGTAGGCTCGCGCAACCGAGCATCCTCCGTCGGTGAGTCCGACGGTGACGCCGTGACGAGAGGGGGGGAACTAGAAGCAATACTACGTTTCGCCTCACAGAGGCTCTGTCAGCTGCGTTGTAGGCGGCAGACGTGAAGTTTCGCGGACGCTCACCAGGGTCACTGCATTCCACGGGATTCTAGCGTTGGCTGAGGCGGGTGAGCTGTCTGCCTCTACGGTTACCTGGAGCAGCACGCTTGCGGGGGCAGCGGAGGTGGGCATGTGGTGCGGCGTAAGGCGTCTTTACGGAAACGGTCCTTGTTATGTTGATAAATGGGGAACAAAATGAGCAGATTATTCCAGTTCATTAAATGGATCCAATTTTATGCAAGATGTTAATACGCACACATGATGTATGATTGTAATTCCACATTTTCCAATATTTTTGGTGAGACACCTCCTCAGTTGTCTCTAATGACGAACCGTCGCCGAGGCAGAGGGCCTGTCAAGGCAAAGGGCAGCACATGGCATAGGGAAGGGAAAGGACAAGACAAGGAAAAGGGGAGTTTGTTCGCATGACCTTTTTCCCCCTTCATCCACTGTTGTTGACGGGCTGGCCCAAGGAAAGGTCAAGCGGCGGGTGACATGGCGAAGGGGGATAACTCGGCATCAGAGCACAAGTCTGCTGCCTGTGGAAGCTTTGATCGTGAGAAGTTATGAACTGAGGAAGTGTCACGGGAGCAACTCGTGGCTCTGCAGTGATTTAGGCGTGTACAGTGATTGAAGACCTTGTTCGTGCCAGCCCAGAATACGTGGTGCGTTGTGGACTGTCTCCGATACGAGCCATGCTGATACATGGTGTCTGAAGTGGTTTGCACGGTGAGCCCGACCGGTGCGAACTGTAGGCAATACTCTTAAGCATACACTGAAGCAGAAAGTGTCTCGACCAATGAGTTTAACTGATTCAATCGCGGCGCACCGCGTGGAATGCCACGATGAATACAATAGCTTCGTCGACGACGGTGCATTCGAGAATCTGTAATCTGAGAGACACGTAGTGAGGATTTTCCTCAAGGGGTGGCCAGATGTCAAATTTTGTGATATGCCACTGGCATACAGGGACGTAGCCAAGGGGGGCATGGGGGCATGCCCTCCCCTCCTGAGCCAAGTGGTCCTCACTAGATATGTGGCGATTTCGCACGAATGCGGAATAGTGATCATATCTATGTTGCAAAAGCAAACATCAGATGTTTTCCCGTACGTTACATATGGGGAAAATGACAAAAAATTGTTCCTTTTTCCTACTAATTCCGTTGTACGGTAGAAGCATATGACAAAATTTGATATTTGGCCTCCCTGAGGAAAATCCTGGCTACGTGCCTGCTGTTGTAAACTGAATTTAAGAGTTCTACCATTGTGTTGTGGAATCCTGCCTCTACCTCTGCGTTTCTGACAGCAAAACAAATAAAAACGTCGAACCCGTCAATTGCGCAATCTCAAGCATATTTACTACAGCACAAATTTACCGCATAGTTGTTCAGCGCATACCGCAACTCTTCTTTACAGTTCCCTGGAATACTGACAAGGATTTAAGTTACCATGAGATATTGTAAAAGGCGGTCATCACGCCACCAGTCTGCGGTTCGCCTTGCCCAGCGCTGCCCTACCCTGCCCAGCGAGTCGTCTGCCGAATTCGTCACTGACAGCCAAAAACGCCGATATCGCCGTCTCTCTCGCCTGCCACACGGTCGATACGTGCGACCCCATAGACACTGACGTATTGCGTTCACCGCAGAGTAGTTCCGGCACGCTGCAGGGTAAAACACCTTCACACATGGCAATATATTACACATTTTGCGCTGTGTCGTTACAATCAGAATTCAATAAAGATTAAAACCACTAACAAGAACCAATAAAGATTAAAACCAGTAACAAGGATATTAATTACGTTCGCAGAAGAGCAAAATGTCACGCAGAAAGTTAGCAACGCAAACAATGAGCGAGCCAGATCAGTTTAACGTACAACCAGTGCAAATATTTATATCTCAGACTCGGAATACACGGGGAACCACCACCCTTAACCCACGCACGACCGTTGGTCCGTTTCGAACATGGGCGACTGGGGGGCACTTGACTGCCCCCTCTCTAACTCACGAACGGTTGGTTGCACGATAAAAATAAGCACACCGTTGGAAAGCTTGTGTCGAGTAGAGCTCGAAACTGGTCTCATTTTTAGTTTTAGATAATATGTAAGCAATTTACGCCCTATGTATGTTTTCTCATAGCCGACTGCATGAAACCGAGAAATTATCTCGGTCTCATGCAGTAAAAATCTCAAGGGCTGTGACTAATAACGCATAGGTAAAGGCACCAGGGCACAAGTAAAGGTCTGCGGATGCCGATGAACGTCTAATTTCCCAGATTTGTTCAATATATACGCCGAAACGTTGAGTTAAAGACACCGTAATTCTCCCGCCAGCTGTCGGTGTGCGCCACTGCCGTATGCGGTACCAAATTGACGGGAACTAATTTTAGCGTTCCTTTATTTTCGCGAAAAAAGGCGATCTATGTCAATTTCATTGATCTTTGTGGTTCATGTGATGGTTTCTCATGCTTAAATTTTGGAAAAATTGATTAGTTACCAGTCTACAAAGCTGGCGGAGCTTTATTCGCGAGAGCCTGTTTATTTGCGAAATATGCTACTTTTTCAAACTTTTTGAGGTTCCTGGTATTAATTACGTTTGTGCAAGCTAGTTCGGCCATTTTCTACCCATTCTGAGTAATTCATCGTCGATTTTGACGGTGGTACATTTTCACTCACTACAGTTATTCGTGACCTGACCTCAGGTCAATGGCTGGAAGTCACTGATACTTTGCCCAATGGCGGTAACTAGATGTGATGTCTGTTTGACTCCACACTAAAAATGTTGTGAAATATTCCGTCAATTTCCGAAAACACGGCGATGTGTCTTAAAAATGGGCTTGACCTTAGGTCAATGACCCGCAAAATTCCGAAAAATCTGAGATAGGTGATTTGTTGCATCTATCACGATCACTAATCCCTGAAAGTATTATTGAGATATCTTGTTTTGCGAAAAAGTTACAGGGCGCTAAACTTATTTTCACATAGGTCTGTTTGACCTGACCTAGGTGAGGCACCTGACCCGACCTGAGGTCAAAATTTCGACACGAGATGTAAAATTGACGAAGCAGAAGGTACACAAAGTTTGGTTACTTTGTGTTTGTTGGTTCTCTGGCAATCCCAGAAAAACCTCAGGGGTGCAGTCAACTGCCGCGTCCCCCAGTCGGGAACGGGTTAAGGACCCAAGCCCACAATTTACCCATAGACCCAGGACCTAATCCAAGGAGACCACGGTGCGGAGAACCCCGATAGCCGGGCTTTCGCTTGGTCGGTTGGTCCTGTCACAAAAGGCACGTTAACTTGAGTTAAACTGGCCTGGATAAGAAGCTGAGCTGATTGGAAATACACTGTCCTGGGTCTTCGTTTTCAGTCCTGGATCGGAGGGCCGGACCCTCTCTGGACGTGTTGGTGTGGTGCGAGCCTTCGCGATCCACATCGTGCGCACCACGGGACGAATTGTCCACCTCCTTGGCGCATGCCCCTAACCAGGCAGTGGCACCTGAGGCTCGTGGTGCAGCGTTCATCGCTCAGTAGCGGAGAAACCTCTGGAGATGGAGGGAGGGCAGCCTAATTCCTACCTCATTTCTTTCCAAGCACCGCCATAGGGTTAATGTTAAATGCTGTCCAAAGTTGGGGGAACAGCTGCCCCTTTCCCCGATTCCTACGCCCCTGCCACCGCTGCCCAACGGCCGCCCTCGGTCCCTCCACTGGCGCGGCCAGACGGCCAAGGCGGTCGCCGCCTGGCGACGGTGCTTGAATTAGGCACCCACTAGTCTCGGTTATGTGCAGAGGGTGGAGCTCGCGCCTGCCCGCGTAGCCCGCACAATGCTGACCGCAGAGCGACCCCGTGCCGTGGCGGGCGAAACATTTTAACGTATGCCGTAAATGCCCTTTTCATTCCTTGAAAGTGCTCCTGTCATCGATCTACGTTTTACACGGATGGGCTCGATTCCAGACGCCTCGCTTAGTACGGTTTTAGCGTTCAAAGGGCATGCAGTCGACTGCTGCTGACTGTTGAGTGCCGGTTAGTAATCCAACGGTCACTCAACATTGCGCAGCACATCGCCGCCGACTCGCGAATCAGCACGTGCCGGTACCCGGTCAGTTGGCACCTGTCGTTTACAACGTTTCGACTTCGTTCGTCGTTTTGAGATAGGTTCCAACTCCAGTTCCAATGTTCCCCTGTCGCAGGCGCCGCTGGAACCAGTTCTCGTCTCAGACCAGGTCAAACCGAAACGGCACCTTGAACCGCAGACGAAAGCTCCACCAGTAATGTTTAGTCTGATCAGACGGGTAAAGGAAACGTGACCAATGTCCAAGGAATCGACGAAGCAGAAATGAAAAGATGACATGCAGAATGGGCGCTGCCATATCCGCGCAAAGGAGTACGCAGGGAAAGGAGAAGGAGAGAGCCTCGGGGAACGGCCCTGAGCGGCAGCGGCACGGCAGTAAAAGGGCAGGAAAAGGTTCAGAAAGCAGGAAAAGCAGAAAAAAGCAGAAAAAGCGCCTCAGAGAGTGCTCTGAGCAGCACACGAGGGCGAGTCGGGAGGCCGACTGCCGCTGATCGTCGACCCGTTTCTGATATCCGCTTGAGGTGGCGAAGGACCGGCCGGCCAGTGAAAATGACGGGAAACAGGGATAAAACAAATGCGCTTAGAAATCGCCCTTTAGGCACTCGTACAGTCGTCGCTGCACCAGCTCGTGTTCAATGAGTCGCCAGTTTTAACCGCAATTCCTGTTGGTTATGCACGGTAGATCTTGGCAAAGTGCTGCTCCATATAATAGGCGAAAGGAAGTAGTGAATTTCGAAGCATGTGCAGAACCAACATTTGTTCCACACATGTCATGCACACTGACACTTGCAGAATACAGGCCCTGGTTGCAGGCCGTTAAATGTTAGAGGGCGCTTTCGGTGCTGATGAAACACAGATTTGTTGTCGGGACTCTGTGGTCGGGATGTTTCCACCTATCAGACACCAACATCAGGGGTGGTGGCCAGACCATACACCAGCGGTGCAGCGATACGGGCTCATACAGGCAGGCGCCGCGCGGGAAACTGGGTGATCGTCGGTCCACTTCCGAAGGTACGTGTACCCATCCCATGGCTTGGCTGGCAGGGAACAATGTAAAACAGAACTGCAGGCGATTTAGTTACTGAAATATCTCCAAAATTCGAAATGAAAAGAGCGAAATTAACCAGCGCTCGACTGGCAGTCGACATCATGCTTCGCCCGGCTGGGACGAGAGGGGTTGGCACCACCCCTCTGACTCGTAAACGATTGGTCGCACGATAAAAATAAGCCTGCCGTTGGAAAGTTCGTGGCCATAAGTGCTCAAAACTGGCGGCATGTTTTACTTCTGGCGAATATGTAAGGCATTTACGCCCTTTATATGCCTCATCACAGCAGGTACCATGGACCAGAGAAACGTCTTGGATCTCAGGGCATGTTTAAAAAAGGCCAAATAAGGTACCAATGGATAATAAAAGTTTGTACATGCCAGTACACATCTAATCTCTCTGCTTTGTTGAATATTTACGCGGGAACGCTGAGTTAAAGTTACATATATATATATATATATATATATATATATATATATATATCCAATTTCTGCACCACAACGCCGCTGCCCCTGCGCCGAATGAGGGGATGAAATTGACGAACACTAAGTTTAGTGTTCCTTGGTTTTGATGAAATCAAACTTAACATTTTGTATTCCTGGATGCCAGGGGATCGCGTCACAGTTTGCCATGTTTCGTTTTCGAACAAGTCACGAGCTACCAATCTACACAAGTGGCGAAGCTTTATTCACCTTAGTTCTTATATTTGCAAACTATGCGATCTTTGGAAACTTCTTGAGCCTATTGGTATCATAAGCAGCTTTGAGAGCCAGTTGTGTGGTTTTCTATCCGTTTAGGGCGTATTTTTGGTCATATCTGTTGTTGGTCACTTGTCCTTAGGCCAATGGCTGGCCTCAGGCCAGTGATACTTTCCTCAATGAAAATCATTGGAAACCTTCACCATTTCGCACCCATAATATCGGAAAAAATTCCGTCATTTTCCGCAGACGACGTCATAATGTGCTGGAAACAACCTGACCTCAGGCAAAGGTTCCGGTTTTCTGAAAAATCTAAGATAACGAATTTGTTACATGTGTCACGATCTCTGATTCCAGTTACTTTTGTTTTGCTCCCTTGTTTTTATGTTACGGAGGGCTAAACGTTTTTGGATATAGGCTCATTTGACCTCATCGAGGTCAGACAGCTGCCTCAACTTACGGCTGAAATTTTGGCATATGGAGTAGAAAGGACGAAAACGTGCATTAAACTTCGTGGTGTTTGTTCTCTCACAATGTTTCAAAAACCACATGGGGCCGTCAACAACAATCCTTTCCCCTCCAGTCGGAGCCGAATTTAAGGTTATGGCAGGGATACAAATTACGCAAGCGTTTTAGACTTTCTTTTGATTCTATGAACACAATATGCACGCATTTCAAGAGACACTGACTATATTTAGTAAACCTGACACCATGAACCTATTTATTTCATGTTATTTAACTTTAAATGGTACAATGAATACATGTGTATTTATATTTCGTTGTGCAACAGCTACCTTTGTGTTGTGAAACTCTAGTGTTTTACCCCATTAAGGAGTGAAGCATGCCTCTACTCTCTATATATTAACTCATGATCTAACTAATTATTACATGATGTTCGTAAGCGTTCGAGGCGTTGCCAGCATTCACAAGATATACTAAAGATGCTATTAAACGTTTTTTTTGGAGACAATGCTGTGACAGGACCGGCTAAGATGCGCCATACGAAAACGTCAATGATACGATATGATGTCTGTAACCCGTCCCCGACTGGGGGGGGGCAGTTGACTGCCCCCCCCTAAGGTTTTTCTGGGATTGCGAGAGAACGAACGAACACAGAGTCACCAAACTTGGTGTTCTTTTTGCTTTATCAATTTTACATTTCGTGTCAAAATTTTGACCTCAGGCAAGGTCAGGTGCTTGACCTAGATCAGGTGAAACAGACCTTTGTCCAAAAAAGTTTAGCACCCTCTAACTTTTTTGCAAAACAAGATATCACAATAATACTTTCAGCGATTAGTGATCGTAATGAATGCAACAAATCTGCTATCTCAGATGTTTCGGAATTTTCCGGGTCATTGGCCTAAGGTCAAGCCCATTTTTAAGACATGTCTTTTTTCGGAAACTGACGGGATATCTCATAACCTTTTTAGCATGGAGTCAAGTAGACATCTAATTACCGTCATTGGGCAAAGCATCAATGACTTCCAGCCATTGACCTGAGGTCAGGTCACCAATAAGTGTAGTCAGCCGAAATGTACCACCGTCAAAATCGACGATGAATTACTCAGAATGGGTAGAACATTGCGGAACTGGCTTGTACAGACGTGAGCAATACCCAGGAACCTCAAAATGTTTGAGAAATAGCATATTTTGGAAATAAACAGCCATTCGCGAATAAAGCTCCCCCAATTGTGTAGATTGGTAACTAATGATTTTTTCCAAAATTTAAACATGAAAGAACATCACAAGAACCACTAAGGTCAACAAAATTTACATAGATCGTCTTTTTTCGCAAAAATCAAGGAACGCTAAAATTAGCTCCCGTTAATTTGTTATACGGCAGCGGCGCACGCCTACAGCTGGCGCGAGAATTGCCGTGTCTTTAACTCAACGTTTCGGCGTATATATTGAACAAATCTGGGAAATTAGACGTGTATAGGCATCGGGGGACCTTTACTTGTGCGCTCTGCAGTCGGTGCGCCCCTAGGCCCCAATAACCAACTAACCAACTTTACTTGTGCGCTGGTGCCTTTACCTATTTTTTATTAGTCACAGCCCTTGAGATTCAGGCCATTTCTCGGTCTCATGCAGTCGACTGTGAGAAAACATATTTAGGTTGTAAATTGCTTACATATTATCTAAAACTAAAAATGAGACCAGTTTCGAGCTCTATTCGTCACAAGCTTTCCAACGATATGCTCATTTTTCTCGTGGGGCTAACCGTTCGTGAGTTAGAGGGGGGCGGCCAACTGCCCCCTCCCCCAGTTGCGCATGTCCGAAACCGACCGACGGTCGTGCGCGGGTTAACAGCAGGGACGCCTGCTCATGCCCCAAGCCCCTCTCCCTCCATCTAGAAAATCGAGGGACCATAACCCAGGTAATGTACTGCAAGAGCTTTTGCGGCTCCGTCTGAACTACGTCCCCGTCCGCACGGACTGGCGTAAACAGGCGGCAGTTTTGGCATTGGGGGAACACCCCGTCGTTCCCTGTCAGCACGCTGTGAATCATCAACCGCGCGTGCCCCGAGACTGGAGACATTTGGTGATTCACGCGCCAAAAACGGCGTCATGTGGTTATTACAAGTCATCGGTACTCATACGCTTCACAGTGGTGATTGTATGCATAACTTACATCCATATTTATAGATATACATTTCGTCTTTTGCGTAGTTAGTCCGTTCGCAACCTTTCCACGTGCCGTGCATGCGAGTCGTTCGCAGTGATGGGATTGTCCAACTGGCACAGTGCCACCGGTGTCATGGTCTAATGGTGCCATGGCTTCATAAAGTACACAGCATGCTTTTAGCATTCTCAGCCAGTGGCGGCGGATCGTATCGGAGGGAAGCGGAATTTCGAGGCTGCCTGATCTTGGGAGAGGGGCCCCCTCTGCCATTAAGGGCTCTCATTCCCAAAAAGCCCACGTCGCCCGAAAACTTCCGTAAGGCCATCTAAAAGAAGTCGCATTTCGGCCGACCGTGCACGGTAAAGCAGTGCATTTCATTGCTCTAAAAGACTGAAACTAAAACTAGTCATTTTCCTTAGCCTCTCTTACAGTAGAGATGATTCCTTGTTTCTATAGGCTTTTGATGCTGAAGATGCTTTAAAAAATGTTTTGGTAAGCTCAGTACTAAAAACTTCCAGCCCCAACGTCTCAAGACCGAGGTCGACGCACTCATACAAAGTTGTATGGAATGACCAGGATCGCCTGACCTACAATAATGGGGGTCTTATGTTAAATGTCGTTTTATCAGTAACGTGACTCGATACTTTCCTTGAAAATGCCCGTTTCAGCGGCAAACAATGAAGCGTGACATCCGCTGTATCTTAGAATTGCTAGGCGATACCTCGAACTCTAATTGGTCCAGCGCACCTCACGCCACCAGTTAACGGTCTTCGTTCGATTACGTAGCCGTCTCTTATTGGTAGACATCTCGTCATTTTTGCACGTCTTGGCCGAGATCGTTTCCGTTTGTAGGGGGCATAAAAAGCGCACCGCTGGTCGTCGTTTATGCCTTCTATGATTTTGAACGCATTTTTGAAGGGCTCCCATGTGATATGAGTGCTGATGTAGGTAGTTGGTATTATATATGATTGTGATATATATTATACATATGATATACATATATATATCATATTATAATAATCTGTAATGTATATATATACCTATATAATATATAGTATTTACTATATATGATTGTATATGATTGTGAAGTGAATAGAAGTTAGACTTATGCGATTTTCTTTTTTGTTGGCTGGAGGGAAAGACTAACAACGGCGAGGTTGTCACTAGTTGAGCTACGATACCGGCAGTAAGAAATTTACTATGCAGGATACGCCGATGATACATAGTCGTGTGCTGTGCAAACTCTATCACTCAACCCCTAACCTCACATAACCTGAGCGTCGTACTACGCATACGCTGATTTCATTAACCTTGGTAGTTTATTGCCTACCAGATCAATAATAAGCACGCAAACACGAGAGTGGATTGTTCCAAAACTTCATTTCCGCCAGTGTACCTTCCAGAATTCAAAGTTGCCTTCTGCCTCGGCCTTCCACGTTGTCATTTCATTGTCTGCTGCTGCTGAGCACATCTCCACTTTTCCAGCAGAACGGTGCACGCGCCTCGGCAGGTGCGGCACAGCTCGGTCCCACCGTGAACTCCTGACGGTCACAGACAGCTGGTCGGAAACCAAGGCAACTGGAGCGATGACAACGGAATCCAGGCCTGATTGTGGTCCTGACAGAAAGTGATACAAAAATTAACCCATGCCCGAATGTCGGCGGGCGCCATGCACGCCCGACTGGTGGAGGTTGACCGCCCCGTCTAATTCACGAACAGTTGGCCGCACGATAAAAATAAGCACACCACTGGAAAACTTTTGACGAGAAGAGCTCGAAACTGACATCATTTTAGTTCTGGATAATATCTAAGCCATTTAAGCCCTATATATGTTTTCTCATAGCACATGAGACCGAGAAACGGCCTGGATCTCAAGGGCTGTGACCAATTAAGTTTAGACAAAGGCACCAGCGGACAAGTAAAAATCCGCGCATGCCGATACACGCCTAATTGCGCTGATTTGCTTAATATATACACCGAAACGTTGAATTAAACACAAGGCGATTTTCGCAACGCTGCACGGCGGGCGCTGCAGACGAACGTGGTATGAAATTAACGGAACTAATTTTAGCGTCCTTTTGTTTTGTCGAAATGTGCCCTCCCAAGTGTTGTTTCTTGATCCTGATGGTTCTTGTGATGGTTCCTCGTGCTTGAAAGTTGAAAAATCCAGGAGCTATTATCCGACACAGTTGGTGAAGCTTTATTCGCGAAACTCTGTTTATTTCCAAAATACGCAATTTTTTAGACTTTTGAGCTTTTTGGTATTAGTAACAACTGTGCGAGCCAGTCCTGCCATTTTCTACCCAATCTGAGTCATTCATCGCCGATTTTGATGGCAGTGTATTTTGACTCATAACAGCTATTCGTGACTTGACCTCAGTTGGTCATGAGTGAGTGGTCGAAAGTCATTAAAACTTTGCGTATTGACGGTAAACGGATGTCTGGATCTCCCGGCAATTAAATTATTATAAGAAAAATCCGTCAGTTTTTGAAAAAATGACGGCATGTGTTGAAAATGAGTTTTACCCTTGGCCAATGACCCAGACATTTCCGAAAAATTCGAGATAGCAGATTTGTTACATTTGGAAAAACTCTACTCCTTAAAAGTTTTATTGTGGTACCAGGTTTTGTGAGAAAGTTACAGGACGCTAAAATTTTCTGGACATAGGTCCATTTGACCTGACCAAGGTCAGACAGCTTACTTGACCTGAAGTCAAAAATTTGGTACAAGGCGTAAGAATGATGAAGCAAAGAGTACACAGAGTTTTGTGGCGCTGCATTTGTTCGTTCCCTCGCAATCTCGGAAAAACCTCAGGGGGGCGGTCAGCCTCCCCCAGTCTTGTGCGGGTTAAAACACCCCTAGATCAGCTCAGCATATAACGCAATGTGAAAAGTGGATTAAACATTGGTCATTAGTCGATTAGTCGATTAGGCTATTGGCTTCTGAAGTGTGTGCCTTGAAAAATACGCACATCCACAAGTATTACAGAAGCGCGCTGTCGCGTTGCCTGCCTGCTTCTGCCGACTCAGATTCCTCGGCCAAAGTTTTTGCACTTTTTCATTTCTGTCCGCCAGCAAAATCAGATCTCGGCGTAGATCGTCATAGATCGCAGACCGTAGATCAAATCTGAGACAAATGCAGCAGCCTTTGTGATAACTATATTCAAACGTATGCCTAACAAATAATCTAAATGATACACCTATAGCAGATAATCATTGGATGGTAGCGTACATTATCGAAACAGTGGAAACCGAAATGCTGAAAACTGAGTACGTGGTCAAGAAGTTTACCGTGAAAGTATGTGCCTGATATTGGATCCTGAGATCAATGCATTGCTTTAAGTGGCGGTGCCTTGCGACTTGACATCACAAATCGACAGCAGAAGGAACGGAATTTTGCCATAGACAGATCCAATGGATGGTTTTTCCAGTAAGCGACAGATTCTTTTGCAGGCAGAGTTGAATGGACTAAGAGGCACAAGGGCCTCTAAAACACTGGCTAGAGTCCAATCCGACTCCATGCCACCAGTGGGAAGGACATGCAGGCCGTGCCTTACGACAGCAACCCGGGCAGATGAGTCTGCATCATACCTGTCTGAACTGCATTTCGATCAAAAATGAGTTCCTGTAATTTCGATCGAAGGCTTAACACGCGCACTGGAAGAGGGATCTTTTTGTGCCCCCCTCCACCTGTTTTTTTTTAATATCTCTAAAACGGATCGAAGCTGATTGCTGCTACTTTGTGACATTTATGGCAAGTGAATAACTCGTCGATTGACGTACAAAAATCGGAAATCGGCCGGCAAATTTGAACTTTCAAGCATCTGAAATCAGGCAAACAAAGGTAACGGTAATTGTTGACAAATGGGAACTTTGTGAAAGAACCAGCGTTCTACATAAGATTATCTTTTGAACACAATCACGCGACGCCATTCGAGCATGAGTGATGCATGTACCAAGACCAAAGCCAGGGTTAATAAGGGTCAAGGTCATCAAAAGTCAAGGTCAAACAGCTTGTGACCTCATTCAGATTTCCTTTGCAATATGTCGGCTTGTATGAAACATACGTACAGAGACCCTAATAAACACGTATGCGCTCTCTGATACGATTACATATACCAACGCCAGTGAAAGTCAAGGTCATGAAAGGTCAAGGTCAAATATCTTGTGACCTGGTCCAGATTTGCTTTGCGACATGCCGATCTGCACGAAATATGCGTTCAAAGACCCTATTAAAAACAAGTTTGACACATTGATATATGTTTACACATGTATAAATATACATATATACATCACTATAAACGCTGAAAGTGGCCAAATATAACGATTTTGGCTACCTTTACTGAAAATCAGCCAAAACATACGTGTAGCGCCGCCATTTACATTCCAGCTATCCCGTGTTGCTCGAAATCTGATCTGCAAAGGATGAAAAAATGACGCCATAGGTCAATGACCTGACATGACCTCGACCTGAAATCCTCATATCATCCTCAGTCAAGACGCCAAGTGAATGGAAGTTGTCGTATTCCACGTTTTAACGACCAAACAGACACTTTTTTCCCGTTTCGTTCGAAAAGTCGCACGGAATGGCCTGTACGGGCCGAGAATGTGTCTAAGGTTGACCTTTTCGACCCCATTTAACCTTGAAGATATTGACCTAGGGTCACAAAAATTGCACACAACGTAAATTGTGATGTCTACATCCTGTACATAACATTCTATGTCTCTACTTCTTTCCGTTTTTGAGATCGGACGGAGGCACTTTTGTGCCCTCTTCCAGTGCGCGTTAGCGCGAAACCCCCTTTCACTGCCCTGGTTAAGGGAGAGGCAAGGTCCAGTAAGCCCCGCATTTGTAGTTGTCTTTGTAGCCGGTTATTTAGCTCCCCTGACAAATTGGACGTTCCTCAGTTCAGAGCAATACACAAAAGAGGAACAAAAAGAATCATGGTTCCGCGGTCCCTCGATCGCCTGTAGGTCAAGGGAGTGCGTGACCCATTTCCGGTCCCGGCTCGTGTTCGGGTGATAATGGCGTTTCAACGTTCCCCATGATAATAGGCGTGCACGGCTGCGATGCAAAAGACCCTGGTAATCGAGAACATAAGCAGCTGTGGCCCCCGCAGGGGATACAAATTTCCACTTTTGGTCCAAAACTAAGTTAACTAACCCAATAGCCAACTTGACTTTCTTCCGGACGGGAGCTTAGGCCCCGAGGCAGGGCCGGGACTACGGTCCATTGACAGAGTAAACCCAGGCCATCCGGGTCCGTTCAGTAAGGCCCTGAAAATGTTAGCAACTAGGCTACTTTTAGGTGTGATCAGTGCAAAGCCCTCTGACGCGTAGAAGCCACGGCCCTCGAGCAGGGTGAGGTTGACTCCGGTTCAGTGCAGGCCTCTCGGGTTTATTTTGCGAGACCCCTAAAAATTTAAATCCCCAACCTCTTGGTTACCCTTCAGTGCGATTGGTATGAGGCCTTCTTACGGACGGGAGTTGGAACACCTTCCAAGATCTCTATCGCATACCACCCAAGTGCATTCTGTGAGACCCTCTAAAATTTTTCAGCTCTTGGTCTCTGGACCACTTCTTAACATTATCGACAAGACGCCCTTTCTCGGATGGAAGACGGAGTCCCCTAGCATGATCCGCACTCTTTGTCAGGGCAGGCCTACCGGGTCCATTCCGCGAGAGCCCTTACCCCGTCCCCGACTGGGGGTGGTTGACCGCCCCCTGATGTTTTTCTAGCATTGCGAAAGAACAAACAAACGCAGCGCCACGAAACGTTGTGTACATTTTGCTGGCTCATTTTTACACCTTGTGTCAAAACTTTAACCTCAGGTCAAGACAGGCGTCTGACCTGGGTCAGGTCAAGTGGACCCATGTTCAAAAAAGTTTAGCTCCTTGTTGCTTTTTCGGAAAATATGACATCACAATAAAAATTTCAGAGATTACATAGAAATCTGGATGGATGCAACAAATCTCCTATCTCAGATTTTTTGGAGTTCTTCCGAGCCTTTGACCTAAGGTCAACGCTATTTTTAAAATATCTTAATTTTCCGGGACTTCACGGATTTTGTTAACGGTTTTAGTGTTGGATGATGTAGACATCCATTTGTGGTCAAGAGACAAATATCAATGACTTCCACCCACTGGCCTGAGGTCAGGTTACGAATAATTGTTATGAGCTGAAATGCACCGCCGTCAAATCGGCGATGAATTGCTCAGAATGAGCTGAAAATTCCAGAAGTGGCTCGCGCAGTTGCGAATAATGCCAAGAAATTGAAAAAGTTCCAGAAAATCGCATATTTTGAAAATAAACGGGCTCTCGTGAACAAAGCTCCGACAATTGTGTGCAATGGAAACTATTGAATTTCTCCAAAACTGAAACATGAGAAACCTTCACAAAAAGAATTACGATAGAAAAATGCAACATGGAGAAGCCTATGTCGCAAAAATAAAGAAACGCTGAAATTAGTTCCCGTTAATTTTATACCGCGTTCGGTTCTGGCGTCTGCCGGCAGTCGGTGTGAAAATCGCTGTATCCTTAACTCAGCGTTTCGGCGTAAATACTAAACAAACCAGAAAAATTAGACTTGTAACGACATCTTAGGACTTCAAGCTGTTGATTGGTGCCTTTACCTAAACTTAATTAATCACAGCCCTTGAGATGCGGGCCGCTTCTCGGTTTCATGCAGTCGGCTGTGAGAAAACATATATAGTGAGTAAATGGCTTACATATTATCCAAAGCTAAAAACGAGGCCAGTTTTTAGCCCTGCTTGCCACGAGTTTTCCAACTGTGCGCTTGTTTTTATCGTGTGACCTGCCGTTCGTGAATTAGAGAGAACGGCCAACCGCCCCCCCCCCCCAAGTTGGACGTTATCGGCGCCGACCAACAGTCGGGCGCAGGTTAAAAATTGCGGTTCCTAGTCTCCGGGTCACTTGGGTGTAACTGGCACGAGGTCCTCTTACAGACGGAAGGTGGGGCGCCCCCAGAGATCCGGGCCAGGTTATCAAAAGTCATCTCAGTACATTCTTTGAGGTCCCTCGAAAAATTGTGAGTTCCCGGGCTCTGGTTTACTTTTGAGAGTAACTAGTTCGAGGCCCTCTTTCGGACCTAAGTCTTTGCAGGTCTCAAATCTCGGTTTGGCGCAGGCCACACAGTCCATTAATTCCCGAGGCCCCCTGAAAATTCTGAGCTCCTGGTCACTGGACCACTTTTGATCCCACCAGACCCTGTATTAAATCGAAGCCGGACCCGAACTATGTGTCAGGTTAGGCCAGCCGGGTCCATTCCGCGAGGCCCTTGAAAATTATAAGTTCGCGATCTATGATCGCTTTTGGATGCGATCGAGGTTCTTCCCGGAAGAAAGCTGAGGTCCCTAACCAAGTGAGACTTCAGGGAACACATTTGCCATGTGCCTATTTTCTTGCTTGCATAGTAACTGTTTTCTTTTATATTTTGTTTCTATCGAGTTCACCGCTCTACCTCACATTTTCTTTTTTGTTCGCATACTTATGAGGCCCCGAAGCAAATAAATGGGAAGGGGCGGAAGCATAGTTTTGCCCAAACCCATCGCGATTAGGGGCAGCTTCCCCTGCCCTCTCCTTCCGTCGCCCTTTCCTTCAGTTCATGTGTATTATCTTTGGATATATATATATATATATTTATATTTATATATATATATATATATATGTTTGTGTATATGCACGTATCTATGAGTATATATTGTACGTTTATATCCATGGATATATATATATATATGTGTGTGTGTGTATATATGTATATGTATATATTTACATATGTGTACTGTCTTTGAACGGAACTGTTCACAATGATCGGTGCTCTTTGGCCGCCAGCGCATTGGTCCGTACACATTATCACAGATGATGACAACATTTTTGCAGGTAGCCCCTACCAATCGAAGCAGAAAAGTTTTCACCTACTGCTGGAATTTAAGGATTTGCCGTAACACCGACTGCGAATTCCGCACAACAAAGGATGGCGTGCTGCGCTGGTAAGAGATTAAAACTCATTACCTTTCGCATTGCGAAATGCCATTTGTTTCGCGGCACTTTATTTTAGTTTAAACCTGGCCGGCGTCGCAAGAGAACTGTTCTGTCTTGCGAAAAGTTTAACCTACCTGAATCATGTCTGTCAGGGCTTTTCGAAACTCTGAGAATCACCGTATGGACTTAACGTTCAGTCTCATGGTGGTTTGCCTTTGCCTATGTCTTAGCCTAACAGAGACGTTCACATTGGTAACGCTTTGTTTTCGCCGTTCTGGATATTCTTAACGTTACAGATTTGCCAGAGACATTCTATGCCAGAGACATTCTATGATAACATCATAACACATGCATCAAATCCCCTGAGGCGGCGGTCGTAAAAAATGTAAATGAATGCTTGCCTCACCCGCTGTTAAAAGTAAACGTTACACTAAAAGGTGTTGGTGACACAGCATTTGCAATGGTCAGTGAAGCATTGTTTTACTTTTGTTTGTTTGTGTAAAACAAAAGCTTAACAACCCTAGCACTGGTGTGTGCTACTGGCCAGAAAAGGAAAAAATGGCGGGAAGTTGTGTAATTCAACGTGGTGTTTCTTGAATGAACGTTCAGCAATGGTATTCACGCAGCTAGATCACTCGGGCAGAGGACACTCCCACGTACCCAATGAAGGGCAGGGGCGCAAAAATACGTTTGTAGCAATTTAACTTTCGCCGGACGAGAGAAATGATTTCGACTGGCGAACAGCCCTAGTAAAGAAACTGAAATTTAAAAGTACTGGTCTTACATACCTTTGCATGTTTGCTAAGAAAATCCTTACTCGTATCAGGTTGCCGGGTTATGACGTCATTTTTGGGGCCTTGCAAAGCCGATTTTCTCAATCTGAGCTACAGTTTGTTTTTTTCTCGGAAGTTTGACAAAACATGGGGTCAGTTTTTGATGTTGGGACGTTGCATGATATACTTGACAACACATGAAGGTGGGGAAGGTGAATGACCTATCCAAGATCAAGTGGAGTCATTGATCTTTTATGACTTCAAAATGCTTTGAACCAGTCGTAACGTAATTTTTGGCGTTGCTTACAGTGAGGACAATTGTTTTTGCCCTTCTCGAAGATCAGAACCATATTTTGTGGTAACAAAGCATAGTTCTTGACACTTACAACATTTTAAAAGTCGATAATGATATCTGACCTCCCGTCGACCCGGCCTTGAGCTGGAGAAACAAAGGAAATCACTGAATTCAAGGGCTGATCAACTTTAAAACTAAGCCGCCATAAAAGCACGGCTCGCAGAACCTTTTGCTGTTTGACTACGACGATGGCGGTGGAGACAACCAGCGGCTTGGTGCACTCTTCTGCAGCGACCTGAGAGGTCGCCAGGTGATTTGATAGGACCAAACAATGCCAAATAAGACCAAATAAAACCATCATCATCGAAAAGAAGCGAGTTATACACCTATTTTTTCCGCCCTGTCCCATTTAGGAGCAAAATGGGCAGAAGGTGGTAAGTCTCCAACCCTCCCTCCATCGGGCGCGTAAATGAACATTCCTTGCGTCCGGCGAGGGTAAAGCTTGTGTGTACATATAACCTATTGCTTACATGGCTCACGAAGCCTTAACGACAAGTGCACGCCTTATCTGGCCTGTCTCTGATCGCGCCTCCCTGTCAGGAGCACTGCTGGGGACGCTGCTGATGCTGATGCTCAGTGTGATCGAGGCCGACGTTCCCACCGGTCTGGACATGAAGCTGCTGAAGGACGTGACCTCCGGGCGGGTTGACAACCATGTTATATCTCCTTTCCTCATGTCGCTGCTGATGTCACAGGTCTGGCTCGGTGCCAGAGGCCCTACAAGAGACGAGGTGGGTACGGTTGCTGTTCAAGATGATGGTCATTCCTTTCTGATGATCTTTTTTTCTGACGATCGTTTTTCTGACGACGACGACGATCGTTTCTCTGGCAGTAAGGCCAAAGACGCATTTCTAAACCCGCCCTCGGCTGGACCTGAGCCAAGAGGATTTTCACGGGCTAAATTTGCAGATATCTAGAAAATGTACTGTGCTGGTTTTTCCAGAAACTATAGGTCGCCGGATGATTTTCAAGGAGCCTGCATTTCAAACCGGCTCTATGCAGGCAGGCTGAGATATGTGCTATCAACGATGTGTTGAAGGATGCCCTTGCGTATGACGTGCGAAATGTTTTCAGCACAGTTTGATACGTAATCTCGACTTCATGCAGACGTTTAGAATATACATATGTCAGTTTGTCCATCCAGTTTAAACCATTGCACCAAGAATATGGTCATCAGCTTTTAGATGATGAAATGGAGTGCATGTATCAAAGCGCAGCATCACATGTACAAACATAAGCCAAGAACAAACAGATGCGTTTTTCTGTCCGTTGCAGATGACCCCTGTACTGGGCATGTTCGGACCTCAGGACATCTCGTTCCTCGTTGCAGATGACCCCTGTACTGGACATGTCCGGACCTCAGGACATCTCTTTCCTCGTTGCAGATGACCCCTGTACTGGGCATGTCCGGACCTCAGCACACCTCGTTCCTCGCCGGTTACCAGTCCGCCCTGGCTGCCCTCTCAAGGACGGGAGGAGGCGTCACCACGTCCGTCTTCAACAGGATGTACCGCAGGCAGGGCTTCACCGTCAAGAAGAGCTTCAACGACCTCCTGAAGCGATACTACGGCGCGGGCCTCACGACGCTCTCCGGTGACCGCAAGGAGGCGGCCGAAGTCATCAACGCGGCTGTGAACCGGGCGACTCGTGGAGAGATCGAAGATCTGGTAACGCCGGGAGATCTGGACGATTTTCAGCTGGTCCTGCTCAGCGCCATCTTTTTCAAGGGCACCTGGCTGTACCGTTTCGACAGGAAAGGTCAGGAGACGTTTCTGACCCCGGAGGGCGAGCGGCCAGTGGCCATGATGAACCTGACGGCGGAGCTGCGCTACGCTCTCCGGCCCGGATTTGACGTCGTGGAGCTGCCGTACAAGGACAAGGACTTCTGCCTGCTGGTGTTCCGGCCGCGGCAGCGCACTCTGGCCGCCGTGACCCAGCTGCGGAGCTCGCTGGACACCCTGGACGTCAGCCAGCTGGTGGATGAGCTTTCGTTGTCCAAGGTCCGCGTGGTGATGCCGCCGTTCAAGGCCGAGCGCCGCTACGAGCTCCCGGCCAACATGAAGCGTCTGGGAATCAAGCGCATCTTCAGCCCGGCGGCCGACCTCAGTGGCATCACGCCTGGCGGCGGGATTTACGTCAGCGACATCATCCACAAGGCGATGATGGAGGTGACGGAGGAGGGGACGAAGGCGGCTGCCGTTGGCGTCGTCATCATCAAGGAGTCGGGCGGGCAGGTGGAATTCACCGTCGACCGTCCGTTCTACGTCGTCCTCTACCACAAGCCCCAGAAGCTCAACCTGTTCTCTGCGCTGGTAGCCCGCCCATGAGAGGCATCGTCGGCAGGCTTGTGAAAGTTTTCGGTACGTGGGACATGAAGGACAATTTTTACAACTCGTTTACCGCAATAACACGATCAAACATCGCCTTTCGCCCAAAGGCACAATGCGTTATACATTCACATTCCCACACGCTAGTTACCGTCCCATGTCACACCGCACAGCGCGTATCCCACGTCACGCGCTTTTCTCCCTGCTGCACATGTAAGAATTCCGATTGTGCTGATCCCTTCAAAAGAAAAAAACAGAATTCCCATATAGTCGGGGTGTTCATTGTTTGCTTTATTTCATATATAAACCATTTAAAAAGAGGAGTAAGCCATGGTAACTCGAACATCTTTTCTAGTGAGCAATCATAGCCGCCATCAGGGACGTAGCCAAGGGTAGGGCCTTGGCGACCATGGCCCCGTTGAGCCAAGCAGTCTACATTAGATATATAGCGATGCTGCACGAATACGGAATGATGATCGTATAGGGAAAAGTGGGTGCACTGCGCCCTCTTGACTAATTGCGCCCACCTCCATTCCCGCGAATCACCATATATCTCATTCTTCTCTGTTTGAAAACCGAAATTACCGCCACTAGAGTAATCCTTTTCCGGTGCCGGCACGGGAAGAACGGAGGTAAGCTGCGCTCTCTACCCTGTTTGATAAAATTATGCGCTTCCTTGTCTATTTTAGCCTGTTTTATCGTGCTGCCTATCAGGTTTGATAACATTTACGGCATCATACAGTGTATTTTCTGAAAAGAGACACGATTGTTTGTCATGTTCACGTAAAACATTCCTAAACATGATAGGCTTCTCGCCGGTTTCCGCGGTGTTGTGCACGGGTACCAAAATCTGGATTGCGTCCAGTGCAAATGCGCCAGGGGACGCCGTTAGCAGAGGAAGGGCGCAATTGAATGTAGCTGAGCGTAATACAGCTTGGATTGTATATCCTTGTCATCTGCATTTTCAAACATGAAGCCTTTCGGCTGGACTGTAAGCACGCTTCAACTAGCTGTCCGGGCTGTAAAAGCGGGCGTGGTAATAAAAAAGGCGAGTAAGGTCTACAGGTACGTTTGTTGCTCAGCGGTGCTGAGGACCTGGAGGTGGATGATGGAGCTAACGGGCCTGTGACCTCGAATGATGGTCTTCATGAAAATCACATAAATATTACGGGAAAATGCAACAGTTTCTCAGCTTAGTGTTCCTGAAACCTTAAATTTAGCGTAAGAATTTTTATCTGCGCTACCTACAGGAAGGATGCGATGTGAAACACAAAACATTTCATGTGCCAAAACATTCTGGTTAAAGGGAGAACGTCAGGTCCAGGGAATTATAGGACTCCATAAATATCACGTATAATGCAAAAACCCTGATATGATACCACGTGCGTATCACATCAGCTTCGCACGGAAGGGGGACGGCAGGGCAGATACACTGCTCTGCGTACTCTGCAAGTTTTGTGACATTCAGCACCTACGCGTATGTGCGTTGCATGGAAAGCATCGGCGTGAATTCTCAAAAATCCCCCCCCCCTTTTGGGAGAGCGGGAACTCCACCCGCTCTCCCAAAAAGGGGAGCGGGTGGATCGGGTGGAGCAGGTGTTCTCCCCTTTTTTGGAGAGCGGGTGGAGTTCCCGCTCTCCCAAAAAGGGGAGAACACCTGTCTGTCCTTCTGCCTACGAAAAAGAGTTACAGCCATACATCCTGAAAATGTTGAACATCTTCTATGGTGTGATGAAAGCCGAACTCAGAAGGACTGCATGTGATGTTGCGGAACACATGCAACTTGATCATCCTTTTCATAAGTCCTCGCGCATGGCAGGAACAAACTGGCTACAGAGATTTCTGGCACAGCATCCCAGTCTTGCAATACGTTCTCTAGAGGCGACCAGCATCGCAAGGTTGGGCGCCTTCAGGGAATCTGAAGTAAGGTTATTCTTCAGCAACCTGAAGACCCTGATGGATAAGCACGGTTATACTCCATCTAGGATCTATAATGTCGATGAGACAGCCATTCCGACTGTGGTGCCTACACAGAAAGTCGTCGCAGGGAAAGGTATGCGGGAAGTCGGAGTCGTCAAGAGCACTGAGAGGGGACAAAAAACGACCGTCGTGTGCTGACGCAATGCAGCTGGCTCTTTCATATCCTCGCCATTGATCTTTGCTCGAAAGAGAGCTGCAGAGTCCCTCAAGCGGGACACACCCCCTGACACCATTTATGCAGCCACTGTAAATGGATGAGCCACCAGTGAGACCTTTGTTGAGTGGCCGGAGGAAGTTTTCGAAGGAAACTGGGCCATCCAAGGAGAACAGGGCGCTCTTAATCCTAGACAGCCACGCAGTCAATGTATCTATGGAGGCCCCGAATATCTGTGAGGACCACGGCGTCGACGTACTGACAATACCTCCGCACACATCGAACAAGACCTGACCCCTAGACCTCTCGGTGTACGGCCCACTAAAGACCTGGTACAAGGAGGAAGTGCGCAGCTTCTTGAACAAGAAGCCAGGCCAGAGAATAACCTTGCACGACGTGGGCGCACGTTTCGTCAAAGCTTACCTGTGTACAGATTCGGCAGAGAAAACTGTCAACGATTTCAGAGCAGCAGGCATCGTTCCAATGAGCCCGGAGGTATTCACTCCAGAAGACTTCGCTGCGGAGTCCAATGTCCTGGCGGAACGAGCTCTGCCAATGGACACCGCCGAGGTCACCAGTGACGCCGACTATGACGCTCCGAACGTCACCGATAAGTTCAGCGTCCGGGGTGCAGAATGTGTCCATCGAAGGTGAAGATGCCAGTGATGCGGAAGAAGCGGTAGGCAGACGCTCCGGCCAGCTGACCGTAAAAGCAGTAGGCAGACACTCCGGCCAGCCGGTCGTGGAACCAGCAGATGGACGCTCCGGCAGGCCTGCTGGCGGCGTCGATGATGTGTCGGAGATTGGCGATGTGAACAACTATGATGTCGCCTCAGTAGGCGAAGATGATGACGATCATGAGAAAGGAGTGATAGAACAAGAAGATGAAGAGGTAGTTGCTACGATAACCCAGATGCTTTTGGACCAATTCGGAGAGAGTAAAAACGACAGTGGGAAGCGTAAGTTGTCAGGTATTCTGGGACCGCCAGTTCCGCTCCCAAAGGAGATGAAGCGAAGGGCGAAATGTCAGAACTCAACGATACTGACCATTTCACCTCCGAAGCGGAATCTCGAGGAAAAACAGGACAATTCCAAAGCAAACCGGCCAAGAGGCAATTCAAAACACGGGAAAGAGCAAAGAAATTCGAAAAGACAAGTCAGAGCGGGAAGGAATTTGAGAGCAGTGACACCCGCATTTTCTGTGGAGGAAGCATCATTGGAAAAAAATGATATATGGTCACAGTGTATGGACTGCGAAAAATGGTGTCATGAGGCTTAATCACAGGGAAACTCGAGAGCGGGCTTTGCCTGTGACTTCTGCCGGTAGAACGGCGCGTGTTATGCTGCTTCCTCTACAAACTGGTCCTCATCGGTTCGGATACACAGAATCACACGGAACTAGCACGATTCTAAGTGAGTTTTTGGCATAGAACAAAGCTCGAGGTCGCAAACAGCACTGCGTTTCCTGTGTTGGACATCGTGGATGCTTACCTTGCATCGATGGAATACATCCGCTTTTAATCATATGTTTCTTTGTAGTGGAGAACTATGACGCTGAACATGATATGCGATGTGTCCTTAAATGTCTGCACCATAAGGATACAAGTGAGCGATGAACCAGGTTGCAAACCAAAGAATGACCGGCATCTGCATAATCAAATTGTGTTTGTCTCTGGTGGGCAAATTGGCCGGCAGAATTCGGTATAAAACACATTTGTTTATTATTTTACCTGAGACTGGAATGCCAAAACCCGGTATGGTATTTTCATGGAGAATCTACATATGAATTTAGTTACCTATACGTTATATATCATGTAATTAACTCAATAACAAATCATGCACTGACGTCGGTGCAAGTATGATTACCTACACTTCCGTCTTTCACCTTAAGTGTATATTAATTCGTCAGTTTAACTGCACCACTGGGGCACAACGGAAAAAAATAAAATTTTTTGAATTTTGTAAGAAAAAGAGTTTTTCTAATCGTTAGAAAAACGAGCTTTGTTTCTGCTGCTCCTGGATGAATGGCGAATTACGTTTTTGCTTAACCCTATTCCCGGCAGGGGGGGTGAATTCTCCCCCCTCAGGTTTTTTGCTTGCCAATTCCAGGCTTTTTGACGCAGCTTGACGAAACCTAGTGACTTTTCCCAGCTATTCTTTCTACGTGTCGTAACGAAATTTCAAATTCTATTTTGCTCAGGGACGGAGCCAAGCAACGTTTTTGGGAGGCACCTCAGGTCATTTTGGCCATATTTAGGGGAAACAGAAAATGTCTGTCAAAAACAGCGTTTTTAAGATAGAACTTAAAACCTTATATGGATGTATACCTAAATAGTTGGGCAATGTCCAGATGTGATTTTGTTCGTCTGACGTCATTTTACAAGGTCAGGTCAAGGTCAAAAGTCAAAATTTGTTTTTCTTGCAATAATTTTTGCGCCGTTTTTTTCAAATGCCAAACCCGGAATATGTACGGCGTGAAAAGGTGCCCTCTACTTGTGTATTAAGTTTCAACTTAATATCAGGTCGGGTCACGGAGCTATGACCTAAAACGTCAGTGAGCGTACCCTATATCGCAATAGCCATAAAATGAATTTTTTGAAATAGAGTGGATTCAAATGATTGAAGACGTTTACAGATAATATTAACTGCACACAAAATCATTCCAAGTGACTCCAAAGTCACTGGAGGTCATTTAAGGTCGAAGGTCACAAGATGGTCTGAAGAACGTATGATCGTGACAGTTTCTCCTTTTTCATGTCTCTGGCACCGCCTATGCTAACATTATACAAACATTGTGATGCGATTTGTACTTCTTTAGCGTAACATGACTAGCAGAAGCTAAAAAAGTGTTTTTGCCTTTTTTGTTCATTCAGTTGCTAAAAAACTAATCCTCCTATTTTTGAAACACTGTGAAAGCCCATGAATCTTCTCGAAATTTCAGATGTGTGTACCAATGATAAACGTCCTATCCATAATCTCTCGATTTATACCAGTTTCATTGAAATCGGCCGATAAACAACGGAGTTATAAGAAGTCCAAAAGTACCCCCAATTTCAACATTTTTGCCCCCCTATATCCACACGTTTAAAAATTTTGAAAATTTATTTTTATAAAAATGTAGTTCACGTCATGGCAAGCGATCGCCGTTTATTGCGATGAAATCGGATGTGTGGTTCTCGATATCTCGGGGATGGGGGCCGAATCCGCCCCCCCTGCCATGATTCGACCATACCGTCTAGCCCTCCGGGAATAGGGTTAAGGGGGCGCAATTCACCCTCTTTCCCCTACCATTTTAGGCCCGTTCCTTTTCTGATACCACAACAAAGGGCGGTGTAAATGTGTGGGGGGAGGGACTGTTGCCCCTCAGTTGCGATGGGTCTGGGGCAAGACTATTTTGTGACTAGTTTGTGCCCCCCATTTATGATCTTGGGCAGGGACGTAGTCAAGGGGGGCCACTGGGGCCGTGCCCCCCCCCCCTTGCACTAGATAAGTGCACTAGATAAGTGGCGATTTCGCATGAATACGTAATATTGATGAGATATGTTGCAAAAGCAAACATTCTATGTTTTCCTGTGGATTATGCTGCCTCTTCTAGTAAATTTCGTGCTATGCCTGTGGCATATGACGAAGTCTGACATTCCCCCTTAAGGAAAATCCTGGCTACGTGCCTGATCTTGGGTGGCCTCGTAAGAAATTGGACAAAAAGGAAGATGGGGATAAAAGCGACAAGCTCGCTAAAAAAAACAAACAAGAAAGGAAAATGCGATTATGCAAGGAAATAGGCACAAGGAAATAGACAAGGAAATAGGCAAGGAAATAGGCACATGGCGTACGTGTTCTTGTAAGTCTTACTTTGTTAGGGACCTCAGCTTTCTTCCGGCAAGAACCTCGAAACGAATCCTCGAAACCTCGAAAAAAACCTATGATCGCACCCAAAAGCGATCATAGACCGCAAACTTACAATTTTTAAGGGGCCTCGCGGAATGGACCCGGCTGGCCTACCCCGACACATAGTTCGGACCCTGCTAGGGGGCCCGGTTTCCATCCAATAGAGTCTCGTGTTGATTACACTCAAAAGTGGTCCAGCGACCAGGACTCATGATTTTTAGTGGCCTCAGAATTAACGGACCAGGGTGGCCTGCGTTGAACCGGGATTCGAACCCTGTCAGGGGGCTCCGGCTTAGGTCCGAGAGAGGGCTTCGTACCGATTATCACTCAAAAGCAAAACAGGGCCCGGGGACCTACAGTTTTTCGAGAGACCTCATAGACGGGACCTAGGGGGCCTTCGATAAGCCAGTCCAGGTCTCGAAGGACGCCCCAACATCCGTCCGTAAGAGATCCTTGCGCGAATTACGCTCAAAAGTGACCCAGAGACCGGGAACTTACAGCTTTTAAGATATGTCAAGACAGCCCACGCTCAGCCCACGGTCAGCCCAAACTCGAGACCACTTTAAAATCGCCCAAAACGCGTTAGGAGATAGATATTGACTAGCTGAGCTCATTGACACCATCAGACGTCCATCGCATCTGTTACTTTGCACTCCAGAGCACAAAACACAAAACACCACAAAAATACCGCAGAGACAAATGTACATCAAAACCCCAACAAACAGGTATTCAAAATGTTCGTCTTCGGACCGCTGAGTCCAAAATGCAGCAAACAATACATTTTAATCATAACATTTTGAGTTACTGCGAAAAATAACCATTTTTTACCCTATGCTTTATTTCCCATTGGATTTAACATGGGACCCTATGGAACTGATTTAGGCGGACCCCTTCGATTTCGCCAATTTCTTCTGTACTGGTACCCAGAACCGCAATAAAAATGAAACTATCATCCGAACTCCATCGCATTGATATCCACATGGTCAAATCAGGCTCCAAAATACATACGTCAAAAGCACAATTTTTATTATTATTCCAAACCTGAACAAACAGGTACTCAAAATGTTCGTCTTGTGCCGCAGAGTCCAAAAATAGCGCATAAGTAACATTTCGACGGAAACTTTTTGAGTCATAGCGAAACGAAACCGTTTTTCTACCCCATGCTTTATTTCCCATTGGATTTAACATGGGACCCTATGGAACTGATTTCGGCGGACCCTGTCGATTTCGCCAATTTTTTCTGTACTGTCTGTACACAATTTTTTGTGTACAGATTTTTTTGTGTATCCCAAATGTGTATCCCATTTCGCGATACACATGAAACCATCATCGGAACTCCATTGCATTAATATCCACAAGGTCAAATCGGGCTTCAAAAAAGATACCTGAAAAACACAATTTTTAATGTTATTCCAAATCCAGACAAACAGTTACTCAAACTGTTCGTCTTGTCCTGCTGAGTCCAAAAATAGCGCATCAGTAACATTTGGATGGTAACTGTTTGAGTTATAGCGAAACGAAACCGTTTTCTACCCTATGCTGAATGTGAACAGTAGCGAACTACCGAGCAAGTGTGGCCTGTGGACCGACGACCAGACTGAGACCAACCAGTAGCAGAAGCCGCTGTTCGAGGTGTTCGGCAACGGCCAGTTGTCGTTCTGTCCGGGCGGCTCGGTGGAGAACATCACTCGCCGGGACCGCCGGGTTCTGGGGAAGCTCGGATGGGTGGCCTTCATCGACGCTGTTGGCGTCGACAAGCTCCGTTAGAGGCTGGAGAAGCTGTTAAGCGCGGACGGCGTCGGTACCAGATACGTAGTGCACTTGGGCCAGCCCACGGGACGCTTTAAGAACCTTGTGTGTGGTGCGGACCGCTCTTTAGTGAACAGCACCGACGGTGCCAATTTCTGCTGACCTGAGCGAGCCTTCGTGCCGCACAAGCTGACTCTCCTCAGTAACGACACTTGTAAATACTCTGATGGTGTTTCGTGACGGGTGACCCGGAGACGACCTTAGAGGTGGATAGGTTCTGCTCCGAACCAGCAAACAGCCGGCGTTCAGTTTGTCGGGCACGTATTTCTGCTAACGGCAAGCAGCCACTGTCTGCCAGATGCTGCCCCAAGTCACGCTCCTGGTCGGTCACGCGACCCTGGCGCGCGCTGTCGGCCTCAAGGAGGACGATTCTGACGTGTTGCCGTCGGGGTTTTGCCGGCTTATCGCCGAGACTGCTGTCCTGCGACAAACGGTAGAGGCCATGACAAGAGCAGAAGAGTCGGAACCCTCGGTCAAGGAGCTGCAGGATGGGAACGTGCAAGATGTAAAGAACATCGTGACTCACACCGCCGAGTCGTTGGTGCTGCTGAACGCTGTCGGCACCTTATCAGTGGCCGTGCTGACAATCTCGCCGTCTCTGATCGCCGACGGGAATAAAATTGTCTGTTGTTGATACGTTTTCTGTCATGGCTTGAGCCAATTTGGAAGCAAATTACAAAGTGTGGTTTTCACCCATTTTCTTTGGAGCCCAGTTTCACCGTTTGGATATCAATGCGATGGAGTTCTCGTGATGGTTTCATGTGTATTGCGGTTCTGGGTACCAGTACAGAAGAAATTGGCGAAATCAAAGGGGTCCGCCGAAATCACTTCCATAGGGTCCCATGTTAAATCCAATGGGAAATAAAGCATGGGGTAAAAAAACGATTTCGTTTCGCTATAACTCGAAAAGTTTCCGCCAAAATGATACTAATGCGCCATTTTTGGACTCCGCGGCACAAGACGAGCATTTTGAGTACCTGGTTGTGTAGGTTTAGAATAACATTAAAAAATGTGTTTTTGACGTATATTTTTTGGAGCCCGATTTGACCATGTGGATATCAATGCGATGAAGTTCTGATGATGGTTTCTTGTGCATTACGGTACTGGGTATTAGTGTAGAAGAAATGGGTGAAATCGAAGGGGTCCGCCTAAATCAGTTCCATAGGATCCCATGTTAAATCCAATGGGAAATAAAGCATGGGGTAGAAAAGCGGTTTCGTTTCGCTATAACTCAAAAAGTTTCCGTCGAAATGTTATCAATGCGCTATTTTTGGACTCTGCGGCACAAGACGAACATTTTAAGTGCCTGTTTGTCTAGGTTTGGAATAACATTAAAAAATGTGTTTTTGACGTATATATTTTGGGGCTCGATTTGACCATGTGGATATCTATGCGATGGAGTTCGGATGATGGTTTCATGTGTATTGCGGTTCTGGGTACCAGTACAGAAGAAATTGGCGAAATCAAAGGGGTCCGCCGAAATCACTTCCATAATATCCCATGTTAAATCCAATGGGAAATAAAGCATGAGGTAGAAAAGCGGTTTCGTTTCGCATATAACTCAAAAAGTTTCCGTCGAAATGTTATCAATGCGCTATTTTTGGACTCTGCGGCACAAGACGAACATTTTAAGTGCCTGTTTGTCTAGGTTTGGAATAACATTAAAAAATGTGTTTTTGACGTATATTTTTTGGAGCCCGATTTGACCATGTGGATATCAATGCGATGGAGTTCTGATGATGGTTTCGTGTATATTACGGTTCTGGTTATTAGTGTAGAGGAAATTGGCGAAATCGAAGGGGTCCGCCGAAATCAGTTCCATAGGGTCCCATGTCAAATGCAATGGGAAATAAAGCATAGGGTAGAAAAACGATTTCGTTTCGCTATGACTCAAAAAGTTTCCGTCGAAATGTTACTTATGCGCTATTTTTGGACTCTGCGGCACAAGACGAACATTTTGAGTACCTGTTTGTTCAGGTTTGGAATAATAATAAAAATTGTGTTTTTGACGTTTATATTTTCGAGCCCGATTTGACCATGTGATATCAATGCGATGGAGTTCGGATGATAGTTTCATTGTTTATTGCGGTTCTGGGTACCAGTACAGAAGAAATTGGCGAAATCGAAGGGTCCGCCTAAATCAGTTCCATAGGGTCCCATGTTAAATCCAATGGGAAATAAAGCATAGGGTAAAAAACGATTATTTTTCGCAGTAACTCAAAATGTTATGATTAAAATGTGTTGTTTGCTGCATTTTGGACTCAGCGGTCCGAAACGAACATTTTGAATACCTGTTTGTTGGGGTTTTGATGTACATTTGTCTCTGCGGTATTTTTGTGGTGTTTTGTGTTTTGTGCTCTGGAGTGCAAAGTAACTGATGCGATGGGCGTCTGATGGTGTCAAGGAGCTCAGCTAGTCAACATCTATTTCCTAACGAGTTTTGGGCGATTTTAAAGGGGTCTCGAGTTTGGGCTGAGCGTGGACTGAGCGTGGACTGTCTTGACAGACATGCTTTTAAGGAGTCTCGCGGAATGGACCCGGCGGGCCTCTGACAGAGTTCGCACCAAGCTACTCAGGGGGCTTCCGTCCGAGAGAGGGTCTCGTGTCGATTATATTCAGAAGTGGCCCAGAGACAGGGAACTGACAATTTTTACAGAACGTTGCAGAATGGGTTTGGGTTGCCTGCGCTGAAGCAAGATTTGGATCTTGGAGCGTGTCCCAGGTCCCGTCCGTAAGAGGGCCTCGTGCCAATCTTACTCAGAAGTGACCAAGAGAGTGGTGGATATTTGAATTTTAGGGGGCCTCGCAGAATAAATCCGGGTGTCTCATATTCAATAAATCAATCCAGTGCGCTGAACCGGGATCAACCCCGCCCTACTAGAGGGCCCCGGCTTCCGTTCGTGAGAGCGTCTCATGCCGATTACATCTAAAAGCAGTCTAGTGACCGGGAATCTAATATTGTTAGGGGTCTCACGGAATGGATCTGGGTGGCCTGGGTACATTCCCCCATTAAATCGTTGCCTCGGCCCTGAGGCCTTTGGGGCCTTGGTTTCCGTTCGGAAGAGTGTCTGGTTTGTTGCTGGGTTAGTTAACGGCGTTCTGAACCAAAAGTGGAGATATGGACATGTGGACGTGTCGATTGGTTGTGGCCGTCAGGTGTTCACGGTAGGACCAAACTGTGCCGCACCTGCCGAGTTTAGCAGTTGAATGTTAGAGTGCGCACAACGCACGACTGGATCGTGGACTTACCCCGCCCGGTCGGGTGAAATACGACTCCCATTAAGTGAAACATGGTCTTTTTGGGGATGAGGGCCCTTCGTAGGAAAGGGGACTTCTCAAGATCAATGGGCCTCGAAATTTCGCTTTGCCCCCCCCCCTCCCCCCTGATCGAATGCAATCTGCCACCACTGATACCGAACTTTCCTAAAACGCACCTTTACGAGCCTTTGGCTACGAACCCTTCTCCTTACCAATTTTTCTCTTAAACCATTCCCGTGCGAACCTTTTACGCTACGAACCTAGCCCAGCGCATGGTCTCTGTTGAGATGTAATGTAATACCGTGATTCGTGCGACGTAACATTTTTGTAGGACAAACCACCTCCGATCGCACCCTTTTATCGGTCTGCGGTTTGTGGCGTCCTACGCCGGATTCATCGGAGCAATGTTGCTCCTACGGCGCAATATTACGCCCCAGGAACACGTCCCGCAGTCAATGAAAGGAGGTATGGATATTCAAGTTAGTATGGAAGGCGAGTCTAAAGTGTCATGGTCACTTGCGACGGTAGCGCCACCGTCCGTGGCACTACCGTCTAGCCTTTAGGGTGAGTTGACGCCTGCCCGACCGTACGGGAGTTCGGCAACGGACTGTTTTGTTGACACTGGGCATTCCGCACGCTCACTTATGTTTGCTGGTCAGCGAAATTTCCAAGAAAAACATGGGATCATCTGAAGAATGTGTTGTCTGTGGAAGTTCCGTTTCACATCCTCACCATGAAGAAGACGTAAGTTTGTGTTGCATGCTACGAGATAAAGCAGAAAATTTGCGGTCCTGGAGTTCTTTTAGGCAATCCTTTAGAAGCGCACGCCATAAACCAAGCACACTGGATGACACATATACGGCGCGCGTGGCAAAAGGAGACGTCAGCTGTTGCGAGAAACAACAACATTATGCACTGGAGCTCCAGGTCGTAGATCACCTACTATTCGCTCTTGTTTTACACAGTAGGTTAGGTGAGGTTAGGTTAGGTTAGGTTAGGTTAGGTTAGGTTAGGTAAGGTTAGGTTAGGTTAGGTTAGCGAATAGTAGGTGATCCACGACCCTGGAGCTCCAGTGCTAATGTTGTTGTTTCTCAACAGCTGACTCTCCTTTTGCAGCGCCTATATGTGTCATCCAGTGTGCTTGGTTTATGGCGCACGCTTCTAAAGGATTACCGTTCTTTTATGTTCCTTTCTGCTTTCGTCGTGAACAGTTGCCAGTGATTTTAATGAATTCAGCTCCATTTTGTGTTGGTTTTTAGTGTCTTTTATTTCCTTTTGTACTATGCAGTCTATGATGTGTACACATGGCACTATCTAATTAAAATACATTTCTCACCAACTCATTACTTAACATTTAGATAGGGACTGGTTCACTGTAGATGCCATTGCCGGGAATCATGTCAAGTACTTGATTCACCAAGCAATGTGAAGCAATCATAAAAAGAAGTGCACTTTTGTAGACAGTGTTAATAATGTATAACTCACATGAGTAAAAAGATACTGCTATGATTGTGGATAAAATCATGACATATCTTCAAAACATACCATAGAACTCAGAACAGTAAACTAACAGATCACATGCTGCAAAATAGGATAACTTGAAAATATATAGGACAAACATGCCTACTTAATATTGTATTTCCACACCAGCTCTGATCTGGTTTGAAAACATCCTGATATTCAGATCAAATTTTAACTTGTCCCTGCTTAAGAGGAGTGGACCATCTGATGTTTTTCCAGGATTGTCAGAGGATGAATGTATGCAGCACCATGAAACTTTACATACCTTTTGCTTGACCATTTTTACTCCTGGTGTTAAAGTTTTGACCTCAAGTCAAGTCAGGTGTCTGACCTAGGTCAGGTCAAGTGGGCCTATGTCTGACAAAGTTAAGTACCCTGTGACTTCTTCAGAAAACATGATATCACAATAAAACATTCAAGGATTAGAGATCTTGATTGATTCAAGAAATTGGCTATCATATCTTTTTGGAATTTTCTATGTCATTGAGTTGAGGTAAGGTCCCTTGGTAAACTCCATTTTTAAGACATCAACATTTTTGGGATTTTATGTGATTTTCATTACATTTTTAGTGTGGGGTAATACAGACATCCATATATTGTCAGTGGACAAAGGATCAGTGACATACAGCCATTGACCTGAAGTCAGGTCACAAACAACTGTAGAGCCAAAATGCACCACCATCAGAATTGGTGATGAATTACTCAGAATGGGTTGAAAATGGCAGAACTGGTTCACACAGTAATGCCAAGAAGTTTAAAGGTGTTGTGGAAATAACAGACTTGTGAATAAAGCTCTGCCAGTTGTGTAAATCCATAACTACTGATTTTTCCTGAAATTTAAGCATGATCAACCATCACAGAAACCACTGTGGTAAAGAAATACCACATAAAAAGGCTTATGTCACAAAAATGAAGACATTCTAAAATTATTCCCTTTAATTTCATGCCACATTTGGCTATGGTGCCTGCTGGCAGTCATTGCAGAAACTGTTGTGTCTTTAACTCCATGTTTCAGCATATCTATTAGACGAATCAGAGAAATTAGGCTTGTATCATCATCTGTTGACTTTTACCTGTGCATTGGTACCTTTACGTAGATGTTATTAATCATAGCCCTTGAGGTCCAGGCTGCTTCTCAGTTTCATGCAGTTGGCAATGAGAACATGTAGATAGGGCACAGATGGCTTACATATTATCCAAAACTAAAAATGAGATCAGTTTTGACCTGCACTTGTCACAAGCTTTCCAATGATGTGCTTATTATAATAGTGTGACCAATCATTTATGAGTTAGGGGGTGGTCATCCTCCCAGTCAGGCATGATGGACACCTCACCAGTTGGGTTCAGGTTAAAAAAAATATGTCTTCATTCCTGAAAACCCAGTTGGATTAGGTTGATGTTGTGTCTGTAATCCAAAAGCAGATATGTATGATGTAGTTTTGCTTTTTTGTATGCCATTGGCAGAGCTTCCTCTGCAGCATTGGTTGTGGTTCTTGTCAGCATTTGCAGCAAAATGTTTTACCAAGCTTTATGAATTCAACTTGTTTAACCCTATGTCCAGAGATCTAAATGATGGCCATTACCAGAAAGGGGAAGATTTGTCTCCTCCCCACCCCCAGATCTCTCAAAAACTACTTGTCCAATTTCATTGTTACAAATGACAATTGATTCACCATGTGAACTTTATCACTGCTTACAAAAGGGAATTCTAAAATCTTGAAATGGGTGGATATGTGAGAAAGCCAGTCAAAATGAGGGTATTTTTACTTGTTATATGAGGGTTTTCCAAAAGTAATACCCATTTGGTGGTCAAGAGAAACAGGATGCATGGGCAAAAAATGCATTATATACAGCAATTTCCCCCATATCTATGGGCTATTTCTTAACATAGTCACCCATCCTGTTAAGGCACTTGTCGTAGCATAACATGAGCTTTTCACTGCAGAACTCTGCCACTGGTGAGGTGAGCCAGCCCTTGACACTGTCTGTTAGGTCATTGTTGCTGTTGAAGTGCGGCTGCCTCCCCGACGGCACACATCTGCCTGAACAGATGAAAATTGCTGGGGCGAGATCTGGGCTGTAGGGTGGGCGGCCAGACACGTCCGAGACAAACTGCTGCAGGGGGGTCCGCGTCCATTCAACAGTATGCCTGCGGGCATTGTTGTGCAGCAGCACATCACGCAGCTCAGCATCCCTCTCCTTTTGCTTTGAATGGTTTGGCTTAATTTTTCAGAGTTTCACAGGGTATTTCAGATGTAATGGTGGTTCTGGGTTTAATGAATCTGGTCAGCAGCACTCCTTTTCTGTCTCAGAATGCTGTTTTCATCAACTTTCTGTATGAAAATTATTGTTTGAATCTCTTCAGTTTGTTCAGTGATGGCAAGTGCATCCATTGTTGAGATTGCTCTTTTGCTTCCACTTTGACAAACTGGACCCATATTTTATCTCCTGTGACAGTGTTACCAAGAAATTCGTCCCCCTCGTCACGATACTGCTGCGAAAACATCAGTGCTGTCACCATTCTTTGTGCTCTCTGAGATTCAGCAAGCTGCTTTGGCACCTGTGAGGCACAAGACATGTGATACCCAATGTGGTCGATGGCAGTTCTGTACAGAGTTTTTGAAGAACTTGTGAAAATTCCATGAAAGTTTGGAAATCGTGAATCGGCGCCGCTTCCGAACAAGTTCATCAGCTTGTTGCACCAGATCATCATTTGTCAGCAATGGCCTCCCTTGATGCCTTTCATCATTCACATCTATCTGTCCCCCATAATATTGTCTGTGCTACCTCCTGAAAGCACCCTCATCCATCAATTTTGGTTCATAAACTGTGACTCATTCTGTGATGAATTTCAGCAGAACTGATGCCTTCAGCTTGCAAAGAAAAAAAACGGGTCACTTCTTGAATCTCACACTTGGTGGGATCTTCAGTGTCAGCACACATGTTTATGTGCTCATGACACCGTGATAACCATGCAAATGACAACATGGGTGTTATATGGTGTATGTGAAGTTGCCTTGATAATGTCTGCAGAAGCTCATTTTCCTGGCATTACTGGTACTTTCATTACAGCAGACCAGGATTTCCTTTCGGAACATCTGTCATAACATAACTGTTCATGGACTAGTTTGGATGCAAATGGCATGTTTGTGGATGGGACTTTTACCATTGGTCCATATGTTTGGAGTTTTGAGAAAATTGATATTTTTCAATATCAGGTTTCAAAAATAGCAGCACTATTTTGTCAGAATCGAGTGAACAAAAAAGTTAGACACTTCTAGCGTATATTAGTTGTGTTATATTGAAGAAGTATAAATCAGGGCAAATTTTTGTCTAAAGTTAGCATAGGTGATGCCAGTGACATGAAAAGGGGGAACTGTCATGGTCACATGTTCATCTGGTCGCCTTGTGACCTCTTACCTGAATGACCTCTGGTGACCTCAGGGTCACATGAAATGACCTTGAAGGTGTTCCATATTGTTTGGGAATGTTTTCAGTCATTGAAATGGCTCTTTTTCTAAAATTCCAGTTTTAGGCTGTCATGAGATAGGGGACACGCACTGATTTTTTAGGTCATGGCTCTGTGACCTGACCTGATACCAATATGAAACTTGGCACACATGTTAAGGGCACTCGTCTAAGTCACAAATATCTTGGGTTTTGAATTGGGAAAATAAGCATCAAAATTATTACCAAAAGTAAATTTTTGCTTTTGGCCTTGACATGGCCCTATGATCTCACCTGGGTTAAATAAAATTATGATTGCATTCTTGCCCAGTTGTTAAATAATACGTGCATGTAAAGTTTTAACTCGTATCTTTAAAAAAAACTTTTTTGGCAATTACTTATTAACCATCAACATGACCAAAAATGGCCTGAGGTGCTTCCCAAAACGTGACCTGGCTCCACCCCTGAGCAAAAAATAATTGGGAAATTTTGACTGAGCGCCTAGAAAGAATAGGTAAGAGAAGTGACCAAGTTTCGTGAATCTGCTTCAAAAGCCCTGCATTTGGCGAGGTGAAAACCGTAGGGAAGGGGCGGATTCAGCCCCCCGCCGCTGGAAATAGGACTAAATCAGAAACGCATAACAATGGGCCATAAATATTACATCTATGACCTAATCTTACACCTACAGAAGGAACCGTGTAGGGGCCATGGTTCCCATTTCATTGGAAATTAAAGATACACCATATTTTTGGCATATGGGAAAGAATGTTTGTGCCTCTTCACACACTTTTGATGCTTCTGTCCTGCTATTGGCCAAGTGTGACATAGACATAGGCATATTGATTCAACTTTTCCAACGAAGACGTGGCTATTACGAGTTGATAGTCAGGGACGTAAAACAGCAAGCCTGAAAATCAAGGCACAGGTACAAAAAGTAAAAATACGCGCATTCAGTTAACACAACACGCTGCATTCAGTCGCCAACCCTAGCCCATTTCTGCCAGCATCATTTCGGTCAGTTGAGCCTTCAATCGGCCTAGTCCCATATTATAAAACGGCAGGCAACCTGTTGCAGGCATCCGCGCCGCCAAAGCTCAGTCTACACGCTTCTGCGTTGGTTTTCACCCTTGTCCGCTGCAGTTGACCATTGGGCCGCGTGTTATGTTTGTGAAACGCTTTGGTGAAGTTTGCCGCAATGTCTGGTGGCTGTCCGGTCAACAAAGCGCTGTTAGTAAGGCGTAACCGGTGGCACTGGGCGATCTGCAAACCACTTAAGACGTTTGAGGTCTGCGGAGATGTCGTGTTTCCGTCTGCCGCAGACCACACGCGCACAAAAGTTAATAAGCCTCTGAATGCGGTGCATCTGTACCCGTCCATGAGTAGCGTGTATGGAAATGCAATAACAAATGTTCGAAAGGCAAGAGAATGAATTGCGCATGTGATGATGTCAGACGGTACGCTATGTTTGGCGTGTAAAAGAGCTTAAAGCATACTTGTGCATTTACCTATCATCTGGTCAATATGGACGTCAAACGTCAGATACCTGTCCATCACCAGACCAAGATTCTTCACCGTTTTGCTTTCAGACAGAACTGAATTGCCAAATCTGACGCGAACCTCCGGAAACCCACGCAACATGCTCTTAGAGCCAAACTCAATCAGCTGAGTCTTGGCAGTACTGACTTTCATAAAATGGGGTGTGAACCAGTCGGAGACGCTACAAAGTGCCTTCTCCAGCCTAGCTATGAGTTGATGTATGTCCTGCTTTTTTCCTGTGACCAAAAGCTAGTGTACTGGTAAATTGTTGCGCCCTGAGAATGAAATGACAAGTCATTTGAAAAGATGTAAAAAGCAGCGGCCCTAGTGACGTGCCTTGATAAACACCAGTAGTGTTCGGTAGCGAAGGCGAGGCGGTCATTGGAATCACTGGTGTCTCGGACACGACCTTGTTGCGTGTGGCCATGGAGATAATCCGTAAACCACTCTTTGTCAGTGTTGTAGTGCTTAAGCTTTGTCATAAGTACCTTGTGATCAGTTATATCAAAACATTTTGAGAGATCAATCAGGACTAGAGGGTACCTTCACCTTCGGTCCATGGAGAGTAAAATTCTGACAGTCACTTTTGTCAGGGCTATCTCAGCTGAATGATGTGTCCGATAACCATGCTGGAAGGAACATAACAAGTCATGACGAAGGAAAAACGAGTACAGCTGGTGATGGACGATGCGTTCAAGAATTTGCCATATTGCGTGGACTACTGACATCGGTCTGGATTTGGTCGGGTCGCTAAGGTCACTAGTTTTAGGCAGAGGTGTCACCAAAGAATGCTTCCGTGTGGTCGGTACAAGTCCGGTGAAAAACTAGAGTTGATGATTTCCAACAGAACATACCCAGTGTAAAGTAAGCATCTGTGAATGAGCTTAACGCTGACACCGTCATCACTAGACGAGTTAGAGGCATTCATGTTGCGTGGGTACACGGAAGCAGATCAGCTGTAACCGGCTGCACGTTGAACAAGCAAGTGGCGACACTCGGAAGTCTATCTAGTATGGCGTTCTTGGCTCCTTTGACACTGGCGGCTGTTATCAAGCCAACGCTCACGGAGTGTCGGTTCAGCACATCAGGATGAACAAGGAATGACAGTTTACGTTGCTTTACCCCCCCCCCCCAGCACCGGTTCGAAGTACAGCCAAATTCCAGGTCACTGGAATTCACCAACACGCTGCCGTATGTGCTCGCGGGTGTCCCGCCGTATAGCCGCCCGCACTCGCCTGTTTAGGTCCTTGTATGCGTCCAGGCCGGCTCCGCCCGCTACGGCCCCGCGGCACTGACGCATGAGGTCCAGCGTTTTAGCCGAGACTGATGGGGCGTCCGGGTTACGCAGTTTGATAGTCCCCACAGGGGCCACTGCGTCAGGGAGTGGAGTGAAAATGTGTATGAAGGCATTCCATTTGTCACTTGGCGAACGCCGAATGAAGACGTCGTCCCATGCAACGCTTGCCAACATAGCATAAGTCATCAAATGGGATGATATGGATTCGTCTTGTGCTAACAGCTCTTTGCTGACTGCTCGATTTTGGCACAAGAAACATTAATATAGAGTATGGCTGTGGACTGTTGTGACAATATGTAATACCACTGCGTGGAACACTCGTCCATGTTGGTGTCAATTAAATCCAGTAAAGATTTAGGTGGCCGATAGGTTGAACGCGAGGAGTTAAATACGTGTAGTCCGTATGTTGACACGGAGAACCAGGGGACAGGTTCAGAAGATCGAGATTGAAATCATCAGATGACATCATTATACCGGAACGTTTACTGCGCATGCAGTGAATCTGACTTCCAAGGTTATCGAGGTCATCAGTGATCTGCTGGGCCGTGTTAAGAGGATGACGATAGACAGAACCGAACAGCATACGCCTGTGTTTGGATGTACGAATGGTCGCCCACACATCTTCAGGATTTGATGCGGCGTTTCCAGAATAAGGCGTGGGGAGGACAGCGTCATAAGAGTCAAGGGATAGGATCGCAACACCGCCATGTCCCTTGGCCAGCCCGCTGGTGTGGGGTCCGTCACGGCCATGCAGTTGGTAGCCGCTAACATTACGCAGACGTGCAGGGACATTCTGCGACAGCCAAGTCTCGCTCAGGGCTAATATGTCGAAATCGTACAGCGTAAGGAGGTCATGGCGCAGATCTGGAGGTTTGGGCACTAGAGATTGTACATTTAACTCTCCAGTCATAGGTTCATCAGAGCGATGGTGACCTGGCACACGCCACCCGACACCGTCCTGCGGCCGTGAGTCTGTGATCGCTCGCGCCGGCGCGTACGCCGGTCACTGGCCCCCTCCCCAGCTGGTGGTGGGGGGGGGGCACAGTCAGCTGAGCGCGGGCCGCGCGGCGGTGGCGTGACGGGTCAGTGCTGATGTCATCTGGGATTGGGACGCTCCGCCGGAGTGTTTCGCCGGAGGGCAGACGCCGGATCGCGTGCCACGGGTCAGGGGTGGGCGTGGCTACACTGACCAGCTCCAACGGCAAAGAACACCGACAGCGACCGTAACGGGCCTCGATGCGTTGCTGCATCACACTTGCGAGGTGCCGAGTGGTAGTACTTGCCGTATCGGTACCGATGGTCTGGTTTTAGCCGTACCTTGACTAACGGCCACGAGTCGGTTCTGTCAGGTGCTTTCAGATTGATACCATGCAAGAAGACTCGATCACTCCCGCTCCCAAACGCTCTGCTTGTCATTGACAGCCTCCCAGGCGCTCTGCTTGTCACTGACAGCCTCCCAGGCGCTCTGCTTGTCACTGACAGCCTCCCAGGCGCTCTGCTTGTCACTGACAGCCTCCCAGGCGTTCTGCTTGTCACTGACAGCCTCCTAGGCGCTCTGCTTGTCACTGACAGCCTCCCAGGCGCTCTGCTTGTCACTCACAACCTCCCAGGCGCTCTGTTTGTCACTGACAGCCTCCCAGGCGCTCTGCTTGTCACTCACAGTCTCCCAGGCGCTCTGCTTGTCACTGACAGCCTCCCAGGCGTTCTGCTTGTCACTGACAGCCTCCTAGGCGCTCTGCTTGTCACTGACAGCCTCCCAGGCGCTCTGCTTGTCACTCACAACCTCCCAGGCGCTCTGCTTGTCACTGACAGCCTCCCAGGCGCTCTGCTTGTCACTCACAGTCTCCCAGGCGCTCTGCTTGTCACTGACAGCCTCCCAGGCGCTCTGCTTGTCACTGACAGCCTCCCAGGCGCTCTGCTTGTCACTCACAGCCTCCCAGGCGCTCTGCTTGTCACTCGGCCACTCTGCAGTCACTCGCAGTCGCTCTGCAGTCACTCGCAGACACTGTATTAGTTCCAGCAGTCCTGGCATGACCCAGTGCGAGGCACGGTCAGGTGGGAGGTGCGGGACAGAGCACAAGAGCACGTTCGACCGCTGGCGCCGCGCTCGGTGAACTCAGCGAGCTGATGACTGCCATCACTGGACCATTCCAACTGCCATCCACCATCACCGCACCCTTGAAGCTGTCAGCCACCGTCACTGAACCTCCACTGCTGCTGCCACCATCACCAGATCTTCTGAGCTACCGACCGCTGTCGCCGAACTCCATCGTTTCCCTGCGAAAATAATGCGCGATTTGACGCGTAATCAGTTGTATTCAGTGTGTTTTTCGTACACAACAATGTACTTGATTCCATTTTGTCGTCATTATTATAATATTACTGGTCCATTGTTGGGTGGGATAAACATGTAATTGTCAGAAGTATCTGTTGTGACAGAGGCAAATAGATGCTTCATAGGCTGCTGGAAGTGCGCCCATTCGTCCTGAATTCCTAAATTTTCACGAACTTTTGATAGATTATACATCACTGAATGCTCATTAATTTCTTGTGTCATAGGTTTTCAAGGCTCTACATCGCCAATTGTTCCAATAGTCCTGCTTGGGTGTCATTGGCATTTTGCCTGGCACCAAATATTTTAATACCCTGCATACCTGTTTGAAGACTGCCTCTGCGTTGCAAAACAATGCCCAGCCGCGCACGCGCCGTCGGTTTCTTTGCCGACGTCACCGCCTCTCCACTGTGCGGCAGGCGTTGCTGCTGCACGTGCTGACCTCGCTGCTGGAGCCGGGGACGGCCACCGGCCCGCTGACCGGCCTTCTCTGCCGCACCTGCAGTCAGCTGCTGACTGAGGCGTCGGCCCTGCAGGCGCGCCTGGAGCAGCTCAAAATGGCCGTGCTCAGCGTTTACAGGTGCGACGACATCCTCTGTGCATGCGTGTGTATTGATTTATGCATATGCTCCTGGCATTGGAAACAATGTTAGCGGTTGTTAGTGATTCCTTGCGTAGTCGTTTTGCAATGCAGACTGGTCTGATGTCCAGTCTGATGGTGCAGTTGTGCCAGACGTATTGATTTCCCTTCATTCTCATTCTGGTGGACTAGTTTTCCGGTCCCGTTGTCTTTTGTTCGTCCGTGGTCCGTTTTGTTGCTCGTCGTTCGTCCGTGGTCCGTTATTTTGCTCGTTCCTCCGTCCGCTTTGCTGACCGCCGCGCCTCCATTGTCCGTTATGTTGTCCATCACGCCTGTGTGGTTATATTGTCCGTCGCTCCTTCGTGATCCGTTACGTTGTTTGTCGCTCCTGCGTGGTGCATTTGATCGCTCCATCGCTCCTCCTTGGTGTATTCGTTCGTTCCATCGCTCCTTCGTGGTCCGTTTGGTCGCTCCATCGCTCGTCTGCTTCCGTTCTGTCGCTGACGGGGCTGGTTCTGCCGGCAGACCTGTCGTCTGCCGCGGCGTCGGACCGCCGGAGCCCGCCGGGGACGAGCCTGCGGAGGCGGCCACCCCCAGCGCGGCACCGCCCGACCACGAGGAGTCCTCCCTCCTGGCGGGCTCCGCCGACCGGCAGTCCTCCCTGCCCGCGGCGCCGGCCGAGGGGGAGGCCTCCCGCGCGGCGGAGGCGGTGGGCGGGGAGGCCTCCCCGGAACGGCCGGCGCCGCGGGCCGGCCGGCTGCCGTGCCCCGTGTGCGGGAAGGCGGTGAGCGCCGGCTACCTGCGCGTCCACCAGCGCCAGCACTCGGGCGAGCGGCCGTTCGCGTGCCCGCTGTGCGCGCGCACGTTCGCCAAGTCGAGCGACCTGGCCACGCACCGGCGCCGCCACGCCGGCGACCGCCGCCACCGCTGCGAGCTGTGCGGCCAGGCGTTCTTCTTCCCGCACGAGCTGGCGCGCCACCGGCACCGGCACGCCGGCACGCGGCCGTTCCTGTGCCCCGTGTGCGGCGCCGGCTTCCTGAGCCGCGCCGGCGCGCTGCGCCACCAGCGCGCCGAGCACGCCGCCCAGCCGCCGGCCGCGTGCCCGCACTGCCGCAAGACGTTCCGCTGCGCGCGCGGCCTGCGCCGCCACGTGCGCGCCCACCAGCCGGCCCGGCCGTACCAGTGCGACGAGTGCGGCGTCACGTACGCGTCCAGCACGGCGCTGCGCTTCCACACGCGCCGCCAGCACAGCGGCGAGCGGCCGTTCCAGTGCGAGGTGAGCTGGCTGGGGGGGGGGGGGCGACGTGGCTGACCGTAGCGACGGTGCCAGGGGAACGGTCTGCGGCCAGTTGTCCTAGCTGGGGTGCCAGTGTTCCAGCAGGAAGGATGCACTGGTTGTGGCACCCCAGAATGAATAATCTGGTGCTTTTTCGTCGTCCCATATTGTTCACTGCTCGGCAGTGATGTCTGCAGGGTAGCGCTCGGGGTTTACAAGTTGCGTCATCTGGCACATGAAGCCCTGATTGGATGTTGACATGGACGACTCGTTGCATAAGAACCCGATGACGTCCCGGATGGTGTCAGTGATCTGTTCGGGGTCCTGTGCCGTTGGCATGGCTGGTCCTGCACGTTGCATTTACTGAACATTAGAGCAGTCCCGATTTTAGTTACGTCGAACGGGGTCGCGCTGGTGTACAGAGCCAGGCCGCACTGGCAGGCAGTGGTTTGTGGTCAGGGTACGACCCTCCGACTGACCTCCCCCCTCGTCAGGTGTGCGGCCGGCAGTTCATCACGCGCTCCGTGTGGCTGCGCCACCTGCGCGTGCACACCGGCGAGACGCCGTTCCGCTGCCAGTTCTGCGGCACGCCCTACAAGGACAAGCAGAAGCTGAAGCGGCACTACCTCAACAAGCACGCGGCCGAGACCCGGCGCCTGGGCGCTGAGAACCTCAGCTACAAGGCCGACCCGGGCCAGCCGCTCCCGCCGCCGCTGCTGCCGCAGGAGCAGGAGCAGCAACAGCAACAGCAACAGCAGCAGCAGCAGCAACAGCAGCAACAACAGCAACAGCAGCAGCAACAGCAACAGCAGCAACAGCAGCAGCAACAGCAGCAACACCAGCAACAGCAACAGCAGCAGCAACAGCAACAGCAACAGCAACAGCAGCAACAGCAGCAACAGCAACAGCAGCAGCAACAGCAACAGCAGCAACAGCAACAGCAGCAGCAACAGCAGCAGCCAGCTCAGGCCGGGCCGGACTCCGCCTGGCCGGATGTGTGGAAGCCGGCGCCGACTGGGCGGCCGCAGTTCGCCGACGCCGGCGCCACGGCGGCCGCGCACGCAGGCTTCTGTTCCCTGCCGCCGCCAGAGATGGCACCTACGTCGGAGCTGCTGCCGGACTCGGCCGTGCTGCCGCAGGGCATGCTGTACGAGGCCCAGTCAGCGCTGCTCAGCTATTTCTAGCGGCGGCCGGGTGCTCAGGGGGCGAGTTGGGTCCCCCCTCTCCGCAGCGGTGTCGGGACTAACACGGTACACGAGGGGAAGGTGCGGATGTTAATTAGTGCTCTTCATCTCAGGAATTTGGAGGTTTAAGGTACGGCTTTCTCAGCAGTTCTGGTGGCCAGTGGAAGACCTTTTATGTCACTGGTGCATTTCTTATGTCAGAGTTCGGAGAGTGTGTCAGATATGCCCGTTTGTTATGTCATCGGTATATCATTGGTACATCATTGGCTGAATCACATGGTCTTGTGCAAGGAATATTTGCGTGTAGCACAAATCTTATGCGCTTTTGTGAAACGTAAAACATTCCGTTTTTGGTGTTGCGGAACACTGTTGAGTACCTCAAAGTGGTGATTCACCTCAAACACGTGGCTTTTTGAGCTCTTGCATTGCTGCACGTATTTTTCCAGTTTTGGAGGAATGATTGCGGCGATGCTAGCACGTCTTTGGACTGCTTGTGCTCCAAATGAACTATCTCAAAGTGGCCAGAACATCGGGACGAGTACAAACGCAGATCGGCCTGGTTTGGACGTCCAAAGCCCTAGAACTGAGCGCGGCACGTTCACGCACAATTTTACTCAGGTGGCCAAGTAGTATGGTGCGGTCTTTTGATGGAACAGTTTGCATGTCAGACAGTGGGGTGTTCGTTACTGACGCTATGAACCCATTTGGCTGCGTTCTCATGGGCCACATGCTGCGTTGTGGTCGTTGTTCGATGAAGTTACGCGGATTCTGTTGTAGCGTACGCTGTCACCGTTCGTATTGTTGTCTTGAGGTCGCTCAGCAACTGATGGAGAATATGCCAAGTGTTAATCACAACATATTTCGATAGCTGTTGTGGTGTGACTCGTTCCGAATGCTGTTAAGTAGGGATTTTGCTTTAGTTGGGGCCAACTGGTTGTAACCTACTTGTACAACTATTCAGCACTTGGTAGCGGTTCGGTGTTTGTTCCTCTTTTTGCTGCGAGTGTTGTACGCTGACGATACTTTACGACGACCGTTTTCAGGTCATTTTGTGGCTCTTGTCCTTTGCGAGAGTGCCAGAAAGTGGAGCCGTTTGCGTTAGTGGCTGTGTTCGCACACGTGGCCGTTTTGCGCGCACCTCTGTTCAGGAGCCCGTTCCCCACCCGCTGCGGTTGCCGTGTGCTCGGCACGTCACACGGGCTGCGAAGCTGCTCCGATTGCGCTCGTGGTTCCACACATTGGTACCACCGTTGACGTGTTACCGAGGAAGTTAAGGGTCCGATTTCCTGTTGGCGCGGTCAGTCGGGCTGGGGCGGTGTTGCGCCTGGCAGTGCGTCGCTTCTCGTATGTTCGCCTCAGGCTCTTGGAAACATCGGCCTTGATCCTGGCTGTCGTGGTGTTAGGAGACTGTGACATTCCTCGCCCAGTGGGCGTGTGATACACCCTGCCTTCATGTTTTCTGGATGGTTGATGATGATCACGATACAAGCTTTCCGGTTTGTAAGGTGGACCACGTCACGCTTTATAGTTGTGTTCACCTGGTGCATTTCCATGCGGTTTTTATGAAAAAATGCCGAACATCTTTTGCACGGTGTGTTTAGACCACATTGTGTGGCACGGATCTGTGACGAAATGACTCCGATGTGTTGAGTCAGAAGCCTTCGGACATTCCAGCGCGGTTCCTTGAAGATGGGAAAAACTGCGGTGTCATTTGATAGCAAACGCGCATGAGGAACATGGATGTAGTAAGGAAGTAAGGCTTGCAAACTGCTCCGAATCAGCAAAGTTATGACTGTAGGGTTCCTGAGGACCGCACAGCACGATCTGTGGAACAATCGCTGCTTTTGCAAACAGAAATTGAACGTTACCGATTTCTACTGACTTGGGCCATTAGTCGTTTCAACAACCTCTTCCAGAGACGCTGCAGTCAGAGAGTGTTGGCACGATTTCATGGTCGCGACGCTGGGTCGCTCCACTCGTCTCGTGACAGCCAAGTCATCGGGAACCGCGCTCATTTACTGACACGGGGGGTACGGGGAGATCCACCTGGATTACAAGTCGAGCCGAGAAAAGATCCAGTCCGAAACACTCCGCGTGGACGTTTGGCAACAACAGTCACTTCAGGCATCACATTTTTTTCTTTTCTTGTTTGCATTCGGCGCCTTCCTATTGGCAGTGCACTTCAGAACGTATGCCACTACCTATTTTTAAAGAACTAATGTGGCCCTTTCTGTTCGTTCAATAGCGGGCAGCGGCATCGTTCGCATCTATGTTTATATGTTTACAAGAGAACTGTCCGTGTTGTCTTTTTTACCATTCCGTCGCGAGCAGACGTAACATCAACCTCTTGCTTCTGAAGCCTTCAAGGAGACAACACAAATGCGATATCTTCGTCATTTATTACGCAAATTTATTACGCGCAATTTATTACGCAGGGGGGCAGAATAGGATAAAAACGAACGACGGCGTTCCACGACGGTACCGCCATAAGGTTCATCACGTGCTCTGGGTCAGTCGCGCACAACCCCCAAAAGAAGGGCATCACAGACAGTGCCCCGACGGCATTTTCATCGCATCGAAGTCACTCGCCCAGCACCTTCGGCCACCTGAGCAGAGGCATCCTCACTGGCACCAGCTTAAGTGATTTTCAGGCCGTTTAAGCGGCGCTACTGCCGCAATCGACCAGGCCATTTCCCTCGCGTCCTCACAGGCGCGGTTTCGACCCGGTACTGCCACTGGGGCTTCGAGCCTACGCGTCAGACGAGTCCTGCACAGTCTCGGCCACGGAGAGTCCGCCAACCTCGCAGAGGGCAAACAAGCTAAACCGCACGGCACCGCAACACTCGCCAGGACTCCGACCACAGACGACCAGCATTCGTTTCATGTCATTCACGCTCGACGCGGCGTTGCGTTGTCCCCGCATTTCGCCGCGACTGCCAAAACGTCGCCAAACGGGACTAAATACACGCGTACACGGGACGACCTCGCGCCCTTTTCGCATCATCTCACGGACCCCCGCTGCCGGTACACACCGCCAGACCACCCTCCCGCCCCAACAGACTGCCGCCTCGACACCATGTGCGGCCCTTCCTCCTTGACCCGCTCCCCTTTTGCTGCAGCGATATCACCGGTCCCTTCTCTGCTTTACCCGTCCTTTGAGCCGCCCTTTGTGACTCCGGCGAAGGCCCTGGACCCCACAGCACGGTATCTCTGGGGCCACGATCCTTCTGCGGCCCGAACCTGAGTAAACAAAGGTCACCGCCGCCTCGCTGACAGCGAGGCCGAGCGAACGGCAAACACAGAGCATCACAGGCGTCCAACGCGTCCGATGGGACAGCGCGTGAAACACAGCTCAGGGACCCAGCACCAAACAGCAACTCCAACGATTGGACCATTCAGCGGCAGGCATCGGGCTTACACCAGCCAGCTAGAGGAGAGCAGAGAGCACTGCAAATCGGCTCAGGGAATCTCGAGGAAAACTGGCAGCTCGAAATATTGCAATCTCGAGGAAAATTGGCAGCTCGAAATATTGCACCAACCGGCAGCCGGCGCCGGGCTCACAGCAGCCAATCAGAGGACAGAGCCGTAAACTGGGTCAGCGAATCCCCGTGAAAACAGACAGCTCGAATTGATGTACCAACTAGCGACCAGCGTCTTGTCTCGAAGTGGCTTGGCACAGCTAATCAGACGAAACCAAGATACATCAAATCAACAAAGCGGGAAAAGGAAAAAAGGATGATTTTTTTCGGAAAGGAAGTTTTTATCAAGCCGTCCAACAATCGCTTTTTGGCGAACATCAGATTCTGGGGCAGGTATTTGTTTGCATACTGTAGAATACAATACTTACAAGCTGATGACAGTTGCAAGCAATGATACGCAGATCAGGATGTGATCGGAACAGTGTCTATCAATTGTCGTGCAACGAAAAGGGTACATGCACGATAAACGACATTTTGTGGTCTTTTGTCGAAACCTTGGATTCTCTTCAGGACATTCAGTTTTCTTGTGCTACCATTGGGCTTTGCGCAATTCCAGAATCCTTCCCTATCGTCCCCATAATGATTTCCTTTCTTGCTGGGCTTTGGCGTGGGGCAGAGATATAAGACAATCCCCAATGAGAACAGACTTCATAACAACAGTAATTAAAAGAAGTCTGCACACGCAATGTCAACAATGCTTCTTGACATCCGCATCCCAGAACACCGATAAAAAAAAACAAGTTTTGTGGCTAGATTCAAGGATCATTCCAGGATAAGAAGACCTCCTTGAACAGCACGATAGTTGCGAATATCGTCGTCACCCCCAACCCCAAAAAAGGCAACGACAAAGGCCAGCATCTGAATTTCCGGACTGGGTTCCTACATGAAGTGCAACCACATCGCACAGCGTGGAATGACTATTAATAAATACGTGAAGTTAAAAGTGACACACCCAAAGGCCGTGACTGGCAAATGCCATAACCTCCAGAGGGGCGCCGAGTCCAAAGCTTAGCAGCTCGAGCTCCACTCGCGACACCTCGCTCACGGCCGAGCTGCTGTCAGACTCGCGCGCCACAGGTGCACCCGGTGACCGCACACCGCCTCCCAGTGCTGAGACACGGCACGAAGGGTCGCGCCACCGACAAAGTGCACCCTGCGGCCGGCAGGCAGGACCTGAAGCAGACCGCGCGTCCGCCCTCTAGCCATTCCGCCAGGACAGGTCCCTAACGCGTCACGTCCGGGGGCGAGACGGCGTCACGAGCGACACTAGGGCACGGCCGTCACGGGCCGCCGGTCAGACGAACTCGACGCCCTCGAACTTGGTGTGGCCGTCCAGCGGCGTCTCCGGCAGCGCCACCTGGCCGTCCAGCGACAGCACCGTGATGTAGGTGCCGGTGCGGTTGGCGGTGCTGTCCTCCTCGGACTTGAGCGCCACCAGCCACTGGTCGTCCGTGTCCGGGATGAACTTGAAGCTGGAGAAGCCGTGCGACGCAATCAGCGGCCCCACCTCCACCTTCTGGAAACCACGCGATAAGCAGGCCGTCAGCGATGGAAAATGTCATCAAAAGGCAGCGGCAAAGACGTCTCATGGGTGACCATGTGACAATCGACGAACCCCTGGGCGCAGCCAGGATTTTCTTAGGCGGGGCCCGGAGCTCAGAATGAACTACGATCATACGAAAACCGCCTCCCGGGAAGACGACGAGCAATGGTTTCCGCAAAAACTGCGGACCTAAGGGGGCCGGGCCCCCGCCCCCCTTGGCTGCGCCACTGGACGAACCTTTCATACATGACATGCTGAGGTTTGCGTCGATTTCATTTTGTCAGGCGGACCGCATCCCAACATCGGAGGCCGCTGTCGGGGCGCGGCGGCCATCGCCAGCTCGCCGCGAAGGAAAAGCGACCACAAGCACACCTGACGCGTGAGAACACACAGGCTTTTGATTAGCGAGGGCGAGTCGTGGCCCGTCCCGTGCAGAGCGCGGTTCGCTGTTCCGCCCCTGTCCGTGAAACGCGCCCGAAATCATAACCGGCGCCAGTTTTCCACCGCATCCATGCGTAACGGCCACGGGTATTGCACCGTGACCGACTGAGGTTCACGGTGGAGTGGTTACCACAAGGAGGGCCGTGGAACAGATCCGATGCCGGGCAGATATGCGAAGCTGGAGATATCACCGACATGGCCCATCGTTATTAGCGGCGGAAAAAGTAAGCATGTCGCAACATGTAAGACGTTATCCACAAATACCTCCCGACCAACAAACTGACCGCTCCAAGCACGCCGACATGCAATGTTCAACGCACGTGGTTGTGGACATTCCGCTGATGACGACAGGGTTATTTTGCATGTCCCGCAACACCCGCTGCTCCAGGCACGGACCATATGACACATTCTGTCACACGGTCATACACTTTGGGCGTCACATGACCACGAGGTCGGCGTTTCCTGGAGCCCCGATGCTCAATTCCCAACACTCAACCCAGGCGCACACGGCGGCAACGGTCAGCTGATCCGGCGACGGCAGCCGCGCTCCGCCACGCATATCGCCAGCACCGGCTGGACGCTCCACCACGCGAGCAGCGGTCCACCTCAACCCTCCCCACTCGATCACGCGCATCACCGGCCGTGACGGCACGCCGAATCCCCCCTTCTTCGCCCCCTCTCCTGCACGATCCAGAGCTTACGGGCCATCGCTCTATCCACGGTCACTCGCAGACCTCACTGAGACAGAGTTGTCTCCGACAGGAGACAGGAGACAGGACAGGCCAGGTCAGCCCGAAGCCCGGCGGACCGACCTGTCCCCAGGCGTGAAGGCAGACGGCGAAGCACACTGGTCCGTTCGGAACACCATTCGGCTGGGGCAGTCTCTTTGAACTTGATGACCTTCTCGCGAAGAGAATCTTGCATTTTCGGTATTTACTAGCTAGGAATGAGTTTCATGTGACCAGGTTCCCACTCGTCGACAAGACATGATAAATGTAATTAAGGGCATAATAATTTTTATTGTTATGCCCTTATAACAATAAAAAGTATTAAGCGAATAATTTTTTTCTCAAATTTAAGCGAATAATACTACTTTCATTGAGAAAAAATGACTACAGAAATGTGTGGTGTGTTACTGACGGCTACTCCTGGTCTGCGCCAGCGCTTCAAGCCCTGAACCGACCGGCGGCAAAGCGTGGTCGCAGTGTTCAGCTTCATCACGACTGTAAACGTTTTAAAGCCATACATCACGCCACACGTTGTTCTGATATACCAATGTGACTAATGTACATGGAATGTGTCTTGTATGTACATAGAATGTGTCTTGTATGTACATAGAATGTGTCTTAAGACGGCATATTTTCACCACCATTCCACTTATGATACTGTGGAGCACACAAATCTAATATTTTGACCCAAGTGCCGTGAATTACGCACATGCCTGTCTACTCAGCCCTTTCGCAGAGGAAGACTGCAAACATACAAAACTGGCAGACAGCATTGCGAATTTTACCTCGAATCGCTGCCCCCCTACCTCCCCCCCTTGCTTCACAGCGGACTGAACGTTTCGAAATTGACCTAACAAGTTTCTGAACTTTTCGCAACGGTAACCACGACTTCGGTCGTGCTAACGTTCTCCAGAACCACAAACCACGCCGGCCACCCGTGCTTGTTCATTTTGGCCATCACTCCCCGGCCCTCCACGGCCACCGCTGTCCGCGATATCACGGGCCCGCGCTTCCGAGCTGGCGAGGCCGAACCGAGACTGACCGCTGGTCCAGGGCGGCGACCGACCGGAGCCGGCGCGTGCCCCGCCGACCGGTCCAACGGTGCTCCGGCCGGCGCGTGACGCCGCCGACACCGGCCCGGCGCGTGACGCGTCACGAGAGGAGCCGGCGCGCCGTGACGCGTGACGAGACGGCCGGACGCCGGCGCGGTGCGGTCAGAGGGAGCGCGGCCGTCGGCGGGCGCGGGCGGAGGAGCTGGCAGCGGTGGTCCGGCGGCAGGAGGTGGGTACGGGAGTGACTCCAGACGGGAACGGACCCCGTCACCGCGCCGCCGGCTCGGACGGAAACCGGGCTCACTCAGAGGGCGAGCGTCCAGAGAGATCCCTCGTCCGGTGTGAGACGGGGAACAGCTCCGACGGGAGGCGGGCCTGAGACCTGACAGATCCCAGCGAGAGATCCCTCGTCCGGTGTGAGACGGGAAACAACGCCGACGGGAGGCGGGCCTGAGACCTGACAGACAGAAGACAACACACAGGAGATTCCGCAGAAGACAGGAGACAGAGACTAAATTAAGCAACCGCTAGTCTCTGCAAAGCGCAGTCGACCAGCATCAGCTGCCCGGCCAGTTCCAGCGGAGTGAACGGCTCACCGCCGGCGTCGCCAGCCCGAACAAACCCCGCCCACCGCGACACCCGCACCGGTCGGGACACAGCCTGCGGCACGACTCTCCCCGACGCGTCGTGCCGCCATGTTCTCGCCTCCCCTGCCGGCTCCGGCTCCAGCGGCGGCGGCGGCGGCGGCGGCGGCGCGCTACTCGGCCGTCCCGCCGGGCGACCTCTCGGCGGCCGCCGGCTACCACCAGCAGCAGAGCTACTCCGGCTGCGACTGCTCGCAGTACGACCTGCTGGCGCTGCTGGCCGGCGGCGGCGCGCTGGCCGCCGTCGGCCTCTTCCTGCTGCTGCAGGCGCAGGGCGGCGGCGGCCGCGCGTTGCCGGCCGCCGAGCGGGCCGCGCCGCGGCTGGCGGCCGCCGCGTTCGAGGCCGTCTGCGCCTGGGAGGCAGCCGCGCGGCCGGCGAACGCGCGCAGCCTCGGCGGCTCGTACTCGCAGTGTCAGTGCTTCGCCGGGCTGGCCGGCGCCGTCGCTGGCTTCGTGGCGCTCGGCGCGCTCCTGGCGCTCGCACTGGCGCAGGCGGCGGGCGGCGGCGGCCGGCGGCGGCGCGGCGCGGACCCACCGCCGCTGACGTCGCTGGCGCCGATGGCGCCGCTGTTGGCGCTGCTGTACCGGCCGGACGGCGCCGACTGCGCGCCGGAGGCGCTCTGTCGGTTGAACCGGGCGGCGGCGGCCGGCGGCGGCGGCGGCGCGCTGGCCGTGCGCCTGGCCAGCCTGCCTCTGGCGCACCTGCTCACGCTGGCGCACCCCGGCACCGAGTTCGGCCGCTACTGCCGCGCGGCGGTGCGCTCCTGGCGCGAGCCGAGCTGCGGCGCCGCGCCGGCCGCCTGCCCCGAGTCGGCGCCCGCCCGAGACGGCGGGCGAATCGGCGGAGACCCAGCGGACCACCGCCGGACCGGCTGAGGAGCTGACGCCGAGGCAGCGGACAACTGGAGGCACCGGCGTCATAATGGACCATGGCGAAAAGCAAGAAGCCCACGCCGTAACTCCCAGATCTTCAGTATTCGATCGGAGTGCTTCCCTTCACATAGTTAGGTATGTAAGAGACTCTTGAAATGCGTCTCTCATAGAAACCAGCAGATGAAAGCACCCGGGGAAAAGGTGATTGGCTGCAGGGTTTCCGGCGCAGAAGACTTCGCCCAGTCATGCTGCAAGGACACACGATCGTTGCAGCTTGCAAGCAGGCCAAGGCCCGTCACCGTGCACTGCAGAACCCCGCACCGAGTGAGGCCACCAAAAGCCCGCAATAGAGCTCAGCACTATGCGGGGCTTCCGTGGCCCCATATGAGGTCGGCACACCTTCAGCGCCCGCGGTAGAACCAGCACCGCCAGCACCGCCAACTCCCGAGCACATCCAGCCATCACCGGCGGCGGCGGCAGACCCGGAATAATCAACTCCAGTCAGCAGCCGGCCGCGCCGACGAGGCTGAGGTGTCGGATACTGCTAAATTGGGCCGCGCAGGAAGGATTGGGGCATTAATAGCCGTGGCCGCGCAGGAAGGAGAGGGGACATTACAGCCATGACAGCGCAGGGTGGGGGGGGGGATTAATAGCCGTAGCTGCTCCGGATGAGAACATTACAAATCATGGCTGCTCAGGGTGAGCGCCTAATAGCTGCGGTCGGGAAGGGCGGGGCGCTGCGCAGGTCCAGCGCGTAGCAGCCGCTGCGAAAGCGCGGGCGGCAAGGTCGCCGGCTCACCCGAGTGACGCCGCGTCACGAGCGTGACGACGGCGGCGCGCCATTGTCCCGTCGCCAGAACACGGCCGGAGTCACGAGCGACCGTTTCCGCCGGGCCGTTTCTGCGCCGGCGGGGCCTGTCCCTCTCCCTCCTCACTGCGGCCGCGGGCCCCCTCACTGCGGCCGGCGGGCGCCTCATCGGCCGGCGGGCGCCTGTCCCACTGCCTCACTGCGGCCGGCGGGCGCCTGTCCCACTGCCTCACTGCGGCCGGCGGGCGCCTGTCCCACTGCCTCACTGCGGCGGGCCGATCAGCGCCGCATCGGCTGCCGTCGGCGACCCCTGGAAGCCCCGGAGGCGAGGGAGCTACGTCCAGCCATGATCTGACGAGACGCTACGCACAAGAACAAGCCATCTTCAGTTTACCCAAATGTACTCAATTCTGGATAAGTGCCGTTTTAAAAAGACCCGCTGCTTATCTTTTGCGAAACAAGGTACTGGCCAGTAGGTACTTTTACAAAAGATACGCGCCAGAAACGTGCGGTGCCTACCTAGTGTTTATGAAACTGATCCCTGGCTGCGAAGGTCCAGTTTTATCAACGACGTCTGGTATTAGCGCAGCCGTAATCGACGGTCTAGCCGGATAACCAGGAAAGGATGTGCTACCCCAGGACCGGCTCTCGCTCTGCACATCTTGCGGTCGTTCGCGTATTGCGTTGCTTCGACTGCCACGCCACTCACCGTCCATTCATTTTTCGCGCCAACGCATGCCCGTCGTCGCAGAATACAAGGACAGGCGCCACGACGCGCGAAGCATGACGGCCGCAGAGTTGCAGATAACGCTACAGCGCAGTCACATAGATCGCACACCCAGAGGTCGCACGCAGCCACGGGAACACCGCCCTCGAACACGAGCCGAGCGCCGACCGGACGGCACGCGAGGGAGACCGCGTCCAAATGCAACGACGTCACACATGCATCCAATTACGCAGATCCAAAACACGCGTGACGAACATTACGCAGACTCCCAAACACGGCAGCCGGCGGACCGAAATGCCACAGGATCGACGGAAGAAAGGCGCTGAAGTCAGGCTCCCCAGTGACGTCACCACTCGGGGCCGCTTCAGGCGCGGTCCAGTAACGGAGACGACGAGGGGCGGCAGCGGTAGCCAAACCAGCCCTCTGACCACCGCCCGGCTGACTGCTGCCCGTGTCAAGGGCCAGAACGAACCGCGCACCGCTCGAATTCCCACCCCGTGCCTCCTGTCTCTGACGTCACCGTCGGCGGGCCGCCACTCGCCTGTATGGACGTGAACTGGTCGTCGGCCCTGAGCAGGATGTTGGCGCCCCGCCGCTCGTCGGCGAGGTCGTCGTACCGCTCGCTGCTGGCCCGTCTCGGCAGGAACACCCTGCAGCAGGCGGGGCGGCGGCGGTCGGCCAGGAGCAACAAACGACACGGCAGATCGGGGAAGGTGAACGGCGGGGACATGGGAGACGAAGAGCACGAGTTGAAGGAACAGAAACACACGGCGGCAAACAGGCCCTGGCCGTGAACAGAAACAGGGTCGACAACACACAATAATGAGAAACAAGACGACAAAGGCAGGCAGGATAAGTCACGAGACGGACAGAATAAAAATGAAGCCGATGCGTTCATTGACAAAAGAGACAGGGGGCACGAAAGGGAATTCAGAGCTAGGGCAGACGGGGTCGGTAGATGCATCTATTGACGGGACAGAGACACAGAGGTTAAACATGGCATACCCTGATATACGGCAAACGGAACACTTAGAACAGTGCTCGAAGGTGGAGCAGAAAGAGCCGTTGCGAAAATCACGTGGCCCAGACAGGCCTCCATAAAATGAACAAGTACACGCTAAACTGTGCCGGCGAGTGAAACGTACGCAGGAATCACAGTCCCCGAGACCGGGACAGACCTAGCACAATGCAAAGATTCATTATCGGCTGCAAACGGAGCGACAAAAAGACCGTGCAGGCCTAACGCGACACGCTCTGTCTGCGCGCCACAGCCTGCAAAGCTGCGACGTCACCAGGGCAATTGAAGAAATTGCTACAGCAGCACAGCCCATCGTCATGACCAGTGCACGGGCGGCAAAGTTCGACGCCGCAGACTAGACGGAACGGGTGTTCCGGTGATGGCTCTGCGGGTCCGATTCGAGCGAGAGCCTGCACTCTGCGCAGCCAGAGCGCTGAAATCACCGCCGCTGTCTCTCGCCCTGTGTCTGCACAGGCACCCGCTGGAGGCTGGCAGGCAGACACCGAGTGAGCCCTCACAGTCTGCAGGGTCACTGACCCGTGAAGACAACACAGGACCTCGCCTGTTCCCTCCGCAGCTCACGAGCTTGATCCCCTCGCGGTCACCGGCGCGCAAAGACAACACTGGACCTCCCCTGCCTGTCCACAGTTCCACCGCTGCGTGACCCAAGATCGTCGGCAGACATCGCTTCATCACCACCACGCCGAAAAAATAAAAAACGCCACCATCCGAAAACAAAAACGCCGTGACGTGTGCCAAGCGTTTGCAAGACGTTCTACCGGGTAGCGTGCTCATCGGTTGTGAACGCCGCGGCGTCGTGTACCGGCAGCCATGCGTACCGCACGCACGAGGGCCGGCGTGGCGGCCGGTTGCACGCGCCGTCGAGCGTCGGCGCCCGCGCTGCGGCCGGCAGCAGGCGGCGGCCATTGTGGCGACGCCGGCCTTCCCGACGCGGTCACGGCCGGCCGCTGCTACGCCGCCGACGGCCGCGGCGAGAACAGGGGTACTGCCGGCCCCGCTACAGTCCAGGGGTAGGGTACTGCTGACCCCACTACTGTCCAGGGGTAGGGTACTGCCGGCCCCGCTGCAGTCCAGGGGGCAGGGTACTGCCGGCCCCGCTACAGTCCAGGGGGAGGGTACTGCCGGCCCCGCTACAGTCCAGAGGGCAGGGTATAGTCGACCCCGCTACAGACCAGGGGGCAGGGTACTGCCGACCCCGCTACAGACCAGGGAGGGGGGTACTGCCGGCCCCGCTACAGTCCAGAGGCAGGGTACTGCCGACCCCGCTACAGTCAAGGAGATCGGGGTGCTGCTGGCTTCTCCCCTTCTCAGGAACAGGCCGGAGCAGGACCAGCTTCTCCCCTCAGAAGCAGGCCGATCCAAGTTCCTTCTGCCGGCTCCACGGCAGACAGACGGGTTCACCACGGCCCTCCTCCCCACCCCGACCGTCAGCAGCACAGTCGGCGGAGAGCGGGCTCCAGCCGCGTCCCGGGCTCCCGTCCAATACCCGGGCCCTCTCGGTCGAGCTCAGCGTTAACAGCGCGGACGCTGCCGGTCCACGACTGCGGACGGATGAACAACACCGAGGTGGGCTGCTACTTCGCCTCTGGGTGGGCTGCCGGCACACAGCCGCTCGCTGATCTCCCGGCCGACCGAGGCGGCAGCTCGCTGATCTCCCGGCCGAGCGAGGCGGCGGCTCGCTGATCTCCCGGCCGAGCGAGGCGGCGACTCGCTGATCTCCCGGCCGAGCGAGGCGGCGACTCGCTGATCTCCCGGCCGAGCGAGGCGGCGGCTCGCTGATCTCCCGGCTGAGCGAGGCGGCGGCTCGCTGATCTCCCGGCAGAGCGAGGCGGCGACTCGCTGATCTCCCGGCCGAGCGAGGCGGTCGCTCGCCGATTTCCCGGCCGGGAGAGACTTGGCCTGGTTGAGAAAGCCCAGGTTTCCTTTGGGATCAGGTTAAACATGATAAGGTAGGCTCGGTTTCCTCTGGATCGGCGTCCACGACGATACCACGCGATGATGTCGATCACGGTAAAGTTTTGATCAAGCGCTCTGGTGGATTTCCACAGGCGTGGTAATGGAAGGTGCCATAACATATCGATGTTTTCGGGGACAGAATTATTAATCACTATTGAGTGCCCTGGTCTTGGCAAGTTATCACAACGTCAGACCCGCGAAATGATATATTTTTTAACGTAATTTGAGTCGCGAACGATCCTGCCGCCACGACAGCAGGCTGCCTCGTGCGCTGGGAGTTCGGGGGTAGGGAAGGGGATTCAGAAGCAAGACCCGTTCGGCCCTACGAGGCCAGGTGGGTCCGTTCTCGACAGACGACGATTCACGAGCCACGCACGTGCAGGTCCACGTACTGGTTTCTCGCCCCGCGACAGCGACAAACAAGCTTCTCATGCGGCGGCACCGGCCAGTTCGCTATACAAATGGCCGGCGCCGAGGTGATTTTCACACCGGGGCCGAGGCCGGACCGGGGCCGAGGTCCGCCGCTCAGGGTCCCGGCTCCGCCGCGGGTCCACCGGCCTCTCCGGACTCCGGGACCTCGGAGGGGCCCCGAGACGAGATCGCGGGCGCACCGTACCGGCTGACCGGTTCCCGGAGAGCATGACGTCACTAAATGCGGTCTCGGACGTTGGCTTCCCACAATCGCCTCACTGCGGTGGATTATTTCCCGAAGGGAAATAATCCACCGCAGCATAGGGCTGGCCTGTCTCAGAGTCATATAATGCACAAATATTAAGTCAAATAATATATTATTTGACTTAATATAACTTCATATAACTTAACGACGACATTATAAAGCCAAATAATGCACATAGCACTGGCCTGTCTCAGAGTCCAGCGCCATCTCAAGAAACGTAACATGGACATTGAGGTAAGACAGGAACGGACATGAACACTGAAACACAAATTCCATCATCCAGCCTTCAATCACCAATGTCCACGCCAAAGGCGTCGAACAAATAACGGCGCTCGCCGAACGTTTTCTCTAGTGGGCAAGAGACAGGTGACAGGGGATAAGTGACATGGGTTCAGCCCGCTTGCGGCGTCGCCAGCCGGCGATGGTCGTCCCGCGGAGAGACCCCTCCGCAGGCCTCCTGCTGCTCTCAGGATCCAGCGACGATCCGCCCAAACAAAACACGTCTGCCGGCCTCCTGCTGCTCTCAAGGCCAGCCGACGAGGCGCGTCATGCCAGGTCGGAAAAGTCGCCAGGTCTGATGGCGTGGCGAGCAGAACTGCACGTGAACATGGACGCGCCAAATGAAATCTGGGTGAAGATCAGGACGCTGTTTTCTTTTCTTCATTTTTTTCAGGCTTGAGCCTCACATCTTCTCTCGGCAGCAGTGATTCGATAACTCCACACGCGACCCAATGGAGGGGGCAATGATACCTAGGTGCTTCCAGCCAATGCACGCGTTATCTCCGATCAATTGTAAGACAATCGACAGGCCAGGTAAAAATGGTGCCCATGATGGTGGGGGGATTGTTAGATCATTTCTTCAGGTATGATGGACTATTTAACGAAGCATTTAGCCTGTCAAATACCGCACTAAAAGTGCTGTAGGTCAAACACGTCAGTGCCACACGCAAAGTGCATCGGCCAGTGTGCAACAGCCATCCGTCAGCCTAAAACCAGTGATGTTTCATTTACCAGCCAGACGTTCCCACTATTGCACCACATACATTCCGCAACGTTTGCGTTTGCTTTTTTCGTGGCCTTTTTACCTCTGCACCACAAAAGTTAGGAGAACTTACCACATCGCACTTGACCAACAACAACATGTAGACAATTACAGAAAGCGTTTACTCCAACTTAACACATCTGCACCATGTCCAGTACAAACATCACTGAAAACTTGTCTCCACGGCCGCAGTTCAACGACATTCTTCATCGCCCGCGCGGCGACGGCGTATCTAGCGACGCACAGGCAAAACCCTGGAGACTTTTCGCCTCACGCGATCTGGCAACAGCCGGGGTGGGCGCCGTGGGAGCCGTGGGGAGCGCCGCCAGTCTGCGCCGTGTGGGGCGCTGAGGGCGGCTGCGTGGGTGCCGGGCGAGCACAGGCAGGAACACCGAGAGGAGCAGCTCGTCCACCGTACCACCGGTGAGCAAGCTGCCGTCCGCACTGCGGGCTGGTCTGAGGCATCCCGGCCGCCGTCTCCACCCAGTTAGCGTTAATGCTCCACTGCGTCTTTTAACAATGCCTCAGTCTGTTTCCTTCGCCATTGTTGCTAAAAAGTTACGGTAGTTGCCTATGGACCCGGCATTAACTGGGTTATTTCGCCACTTTCCATTGACGGGGGAGGGGGCACCTGGAGGGGTATTCCCCCCAATTTATCTCGAGAACCAACCGCCCGATTCGTCCGATTTAAACAGCAATCGCTAGCGCTGAGATGTGCGGTCCAGTGACGTTCGCTTTTTTTTTTGCGTCAGTGATGACGTCACAGGTCTGGTTAAATACCGGAAGCTATCCTTTTCCCCAGAGCTGTCTAATCGCAACGAAACGCAGACAGAGACTGAGGTTTGCATGGCAATGCGTCTCTGGTACCTTGATCTCATGTTCTGAGTGATACCTGACCCAAGGTCACCGAATGTCAAAGGCCAAAAGCTGGGTCAAATTGGACGTCCGTGATAACGGGCCATGCAATGCATGTTTCCTGGCCCATATGACGTGGAGATTCTACAAAAGACACTATCAACGAACTTTTGGGCGCAAATGAAGCCTTAATATGGCTCCAATTGCCGTACACAATGCCGCACATTTTCTTGTTCAAGACTCGGGGTATCAAGAGCACCCTTAGTAACCTCCGTCTAACGAATCTGAGTGGCCCTAGAAGTCAAGTTCGCCAATGTTGCAAAACTTCATGGAATGTTGCACAATGTTCCAAAGGCCGATATAGTCCAGTCGCTAAGGAAAAACCTGCATAAAACCACCAAAGATCAAACTACAGGAAATGTTGCACTATTGCAAGAAACTGCTGTTTAGCTTGAATGTGCAATATGTTGTAAAAAAGTATCATTACGCAGAAAGTGGAAAATGCATATCTGACCCAGGATGGCCTAACACGAGGTCAGTGGGCGCCATACTGGATTCTCATGTCACGCTCATACATGTGCAATGGAAGCTACAGTGATTATGCATTGTACAACAAACGACAAAAAAGTGGAAAGCTATAGTTGGATATCGAATCGCAAAACATGGTTGTATGTACGACGTCATTAACACCTGAAACGACCTCGTTTCCAATGTTTTTTGTGTGCACAGTTGATGTAAGAATAGATACTGGGTTTCAAGACACAACAATTATTCGTTCTAGAGATATCCTAGGATATTCGCCACGCGGGTACCCACCGTCATTGGCGGCTTAATGGTGATATTTTTATGTCAGGGAGTACTACTGGTGGTCACCCCTCTGTTCCGCCCATGTGTGTAGGAGCTGTGATGCAGGAAACGCCCCTACCAGCCTGGCGTTGTCCCTACCAACTTCGAATAATTCTAACGCTCCCGTGCCGACGGCTCCGCCCTCACCTTCGCCGACGTCACGGCAGCGCAGCCCCCAGCACAGGTGCCAGGACGCCGAGACGCGTCCTTGACCAGAGGAACGGAAACAGGATTCCCGACGCGCTACTCCGAGGGATGGGACAGGCCTGCTGCCGCCGAGACGCAGACCCGCAGCCTCCC